>CM075494.1:7485000-8685000 GCA_037950675.1 Hypophthalmichthys molitrix
ATTCTCATGTGTTACACAGCACGTTTGAGCTTCAGCAAAAGCAAAAGAAATCATAACTGTTTTAAATACTTTTGATCTGACTCAGCATGTACATGGACCCACTCTAGATTTACTTTTCAGTAAGGGTCTAAACATTTCATCGATTGTTATTAAGGATGTAGCACTGTCTGAACGACGTAGAGCTGCCAATCTAAATTTCGTTGCATTTGTACAATGACAGTACAGTGTGTTCCTCTAAGTGGAAGAGTGGTCAGGTAAAAATGGATTCAAGTTTTCAGTAAGATAAAAATAATACTCTTTACTAATATGAAAAGGAATGTGGATAGGTGGATTACACTGTAAAAAAGAATTGTTGGTTTAACAATTACCTGGTTGCCTTAAAATTTTGAGTTCATTGGAATTAAAAATATGAGCTAATACAATGAAGGCGATTGGTTTAATCAATAGAAACTCAAAATATTACCTTATCTGAACCACAATAATTATATAAGTTGATTTGACAAAAGAAAACGTGATAAATCATGAAAATATTTTTTTACAGTATAGGTTATATTTACGCTATATTATTATTATTATTATTTATATAATTAAATATTCGTAATTACATTTTTTTGAAGTTGCAAAATCTATTAAAGTGTACTTCAATTAAACACACTATAATGCATTTTAGTAAACATTCTGATTTAAATCCAATGTATTTTACAAAATAATTTTGCCTGTTTTAAGCAAAAACTCACTTAATTTTGATTTTTTTTTTTTTCTCCAGAAAACATAGTATCTTATGCTATTTTACTTGTCTAATAAATGCATCTTGATTTAAGATTTATATATATATATTTGGACTGGAAACAATACAACTAAGTAATACTAAGCAAAGCATTTTTTTGCTGCAGCATGAACCACTGTAGTGAAACCTCCCTTACATCTCTGTGATAGCATTATAGGTGTTAAAAGGGCCATACTTATTTTAAATTCATTTCATTACAATAGCTGTATGGTGCTCTTCTTGATTTTTGCGTCTGCTGTGAGATGGTTTAACTGAAGTCTCGCAAGTTCTCGCAAGAGAGACTTGAGTGAGATCTGGTACTTCAGTTTAATAAATAATGTAATCATAGCGAGGTCAAAAAAGAACGTAAAAAACTGAAAAGTCTGAAGGAAAAAAAAACAATTAGGCTATGGAGTGGTTTCTAAATTAATTTCCAAATTTTATTCCTATTATGAGCTTTCTTGCGCTTGATTTGACAATCTGAGGACTGTAAGCTACGTACTGAACTCCATTTAAATAGTTTAATCTTAAACAACTGATCGTTTCGTTTAATTATTAAATTGTATTATGATAGATCACTGAAGAAACATTTATAATAATAAAAATATTTCGAATTCTCTTAATGCCAAACTTACCTGCACTGATGTGCGCCATTACTGTCAACACCTTTTTTCCAGTTTCCAAATTCCCAAAAAACGAAAGTGAAAATGTGTTGATGAAACGAGTTTCTATAAACTCACCTGCGCCCCTCTGTGGTTTCAAAACACATCCACATATTCTCCAGCTCAGTGGTTCAACCGCAGCACGTGACGTAATTTCACTATTTTTTTAATTCCCATGACATTTTAATGTCAGAAACTCTCTTTCCCACTGTCACCCTCACACGGAAGTCACCTGATGAAGTGCTCCAGAAATTGCTCATTTCTTCATCTCTTCTCAAGGGGGATTTTTTTGCAGCGTCTTTGATAAGTAAATTAGAAAGTTTTATTCACAAATCAACTTTGTCTAACATATTTTTACTGTAAATTAAGAATATATCAATGTTGCAACATGGCAACGCTGTACCACTATGGAAAAATAGGTATGTAATATTGCTGTATTCATTTTCTGAAAAGAATTCTTATTTATACATAAATACAACTATACAACTATACTACTACTACAAAAAAAAAAAAAAAAAAAAAAAAAACCTTCAAAATGAATAAATAAATAAATAAATAACAGAAATCATATTGTTGATGCTACTATCTATAAAAAATCCCAATGGGAGCAATTCCACTGTGGTACAGAGTTGCCATATGGCAACAGGCAACAGGAAGAGTGCAGAGTTAGCTCTTAATGTGATGAGGATGAGGATGAGTTAGCCAAATGATAGGGAATAATAGGGATTAAATGATAGGGATCTACTTATTTTTGGTTTGCATGAGTTCCAAGTATATAAATCCATCAATTTCTAAAAGAAATGTGCATTTAAATAGAAAATAAAATCATAATTTTATAGAAAAACTACTTTTTTCCATTGTGGTACAGAGTTGCCATATGGCAACGTTTCCCTAAATACCCAATAATATTTCATGGTTAGAACATAATGCGCACCATAGAGGGTAATTTTTTTATTTTAACTAAAATGCTAAAGTGTAAAATCTGAAACAAATGCTTTTTTTTTTCCTGCTGGCCATTGATTTTTTTCTGAGAGAAAATACAATAATAAATGAATTTAAAAAATGCAAGAAGCATAATCATTTTTTTATAAAACACCACTGAACATGTTTTTAAAGTTTCTGATTTTTGAATTACTGAGTGCAGAGTTTAGACAGTTAAACACAGACATCAGATATCATCAACTGACAGATGGGGGAGCCAAAACTGTGTTGGGAAATTATCAATTTTCTTTTCAGTCACAACATACCATTTTAATATGCAATGGATTATCAAAATTTAAACAACACAAAAAACATACTTTTTGAGGAAATGATTATAAACATACTTTTTTTAAGGGAATAGTTATTATGTTCATTGTTTTTGACTCATGTATTTTAATAAATAATGTTCCATAAAGACAAGATAACAGTCAGTAACAAATTAACAAATTACTAGCAATACTAGCACAAAGATACAAACAAGATACTATTTAGGAACGAAATTTTTTCTTCTTTTGCTTGAATGGTTTAAAATCGCTTGAATCCTTTAATTGGCAAGACTTAAAAACACATGCATATGATAAACTTTCATGACAAGTCAAAAATAAAGCATTAAGCTGAAGGGGGAATGGCACCACTGGGTAATATATACAATCAAATCAAACAAAATTAATCATATTTACTTGCTGTTAAGCCCTGTTTTTCAGTGATCAGGAATCATGTTTATTTAAATTGTGAGTAAAATATGGGTTAAAGTACAAGATTCCCTTCATGTCCTCAAATGTAAGAGGAAATAAATAAATAAAAGAGCTTTAAACTCACAGTTCTCTGGCAAGCTAACCTTTTCAAAATAGAATAAAATAAAATAAAATGAAATCTGACATCCACATTGCTTGTTAGGGGAAATCCATCTGATTGCTGAGTTATTTTCAGTTAGACACCACGCTAATCAGCAGCGCTATTAAGAGGATAGGTCTGGTTTTTGCTTTATTCCAGTCACATCATTGTTATACGAGGGAAAGTTATGTATATATTAGGTTATGTTTTAACCTAACTCTACGCTATGGCACACTGGATTAAAGTGTATACCACATTAAAGGGTTAGTTCACCCAAAAATGAAAATTCTGTCATTTATTACTCATCCTCATGCCGTTCCACACCCGAAAGACCTTCGTTCATCTTTGGAACACAAATTAAGATATTTTTGTTGAAATCTGATGGCTCAGTGAGGCCTCCATAGCCAGCAATGACATTTCCTCTCTCAAGATCCATTAATGTACTAAAAACATATTTAAATCAGTTCATGTGAGTACAGTGGTTCAATACCAATATTATAAAGCGTTGAGAATATTTTTGCGTTGAGAATATATGTGCTCGAGAGGACGACGATTAAATTGGTAAGTCAGTAAATTAATATCTCTTACGTTATTTTAATTACATTTGCCGAAATTCTTGTCATTTTTACACATCTTACCCGTTTAAGAAGAAATGTGGTTTATGGTGCTGTCCGGGCCTGCGCTATTCTCTGCCAGGAGGTTTGTCATTCCTTACGTGAATTGCTAAAATCTCTGGTAAAAAAAAAAAAAAAAAAAAATGGACTTGTGGACTGACCAATAATGGTGGCGAGAGTTCATGTTATATCCTAATATACTTTTCTTTGTACTGTAGATTGTATTGGACCTAGAAAACGCATAAGAAAACGATGTTTCAGGAGCAGTCAAATCACAGCCAGACTGCACTGTTATAAACACGAATTCAAGATGAAGATGAAGATGAAGAAAAGACCTTCACCTAACTGCAAAAAAATGACAGAAAAAGGTACATTATTTATTTTTACTCACCAACCCAGTCATATTAGAAAAACGTACCAGTGGGCACGTTTTCGCGAGTCGCAAAATACGTACCAATACGTACGTATCGCTGCAGTTTCGATGTGAAATGTCCACTGAGTGGCACTAAAAGCGTGTTCATATTTTTGGCCGGAATAAACATGAATATGGTAGGGTTTTTATATATATATATATATATATATATATATATATATATATATATATATATATACGAATCGCTGCGGTTCTGATTTGACATTTGCACTCCATTGCGTTTTAAAATAACCTACCACCAACACTACACCTAAACCTACCCGATAGTGTTAACAAAAGCAAACGTGACTTAAATAGCATCCGTATTCGTGCCGTTTTAGCTCGTTTGGGTCTCTTTTTGAGCTCTTTAACCTCGACTCGCCTTTCGCGGGATTCGTATCTAGGTCCTCCTCGTCTTAAGTCCAACTAAGCTGAGCTATACCGAGCAAGCTTGCCACTTCAGAAAAGCGAACCTATGAAGCTGGTTAAGCGACGCAAAAACGCTTTGAAGTCATAACATAATATTGTGCGAGGAGACGCGAAAATGAGTCTTTATTAATCCATAATCTGACCCCGGAATCGTAACTGTGCATGAAAACGATTAAAAAAGCGCTTGCCGTTTTACTGCCTCTAGCGTTCATTTCTGTTGGAAACTGCAGCGATATGTACGCATTGGTACGTATTTTGGCGAGTTGCGAAAACGTGCCCACAGGTACGTCTTTCCTTTTGATCCAGAGATTCTGTATTATTTCAGAAGATGCGTAACAGCGCCCACTACTGTATAACAGTGAAAACATGAATAGCCAGAAAATTCAGTCAGTGGCCGAGAAAGAGAGAAACAGAGACAGAGAGAGACCTGAATAAATAATTGTGAAAACTGAAATTTAAAAGTATGACTGTAAGTGTTGTGTACACAGAAAGAATGAGATAAGAAAATATCACTGAATCAGTGAACTTGTAGGCTGCTGAATACCTGACAAAGTTAGCAGGGTTGGAGAGTAACAGTATTATAGGTCTTCAATTGAAATACAAATTATGATTAGGAACTGTAATGTTAAAGTTATAGGCTAGAATACAGTGTCAATCTTTGGTTATAAAAAATGTTATGCTGTAGATCAGCTTACCCGGAAGTCTCTGTAACTGGCAGATTTAAAGAAATATATATATATATATATATATATATATATATATATATATATATATATATATCAGTGTTGCTTATGTACCATTTAGGTATGTACACTTTTGGTACTTTAAGGTATAAATATGCACTCTATAGATGTACCTTTTTTACCTCTATAGATGCACTCTATAGATGTCACCACTCCAGTGACAGCTTTTGTACCTTTTTTCAGAGAGTGAAGGCAGATGTGTGAGTCAGTCAATAATATGTCAAAAGTAACGTGCAAAACATTATTTTATCGCAACAATGCATACAACCAAAATTCAAATCTCCGTTACATATTTTGTCAAACAAATAATCAGCTATAATGTTAAGAAAATTTTAAGTAAAGATAGTTTGACTTCCCATGCCACTTTGTAAACAAGTGATTGTTAAATATAGGCTATTTTATTGCAGTTATGTTATCAACCAGTCTGCATGTTTGAACCATTTTGCAAAAACGAACAAATAAATAAACCTCACGAGGGAGCATATGCCCCGGCCGAGACCCAGGTTAAACGCTCCACATTTCAACCCCCCAATGTTCAAACCAAAACTACACCCTTGCAGGTGTGATTCTTAGCAACAAATTTAAAAAAGTTAATTTTAAGTTAAAATTAAGATACATAACTCCTTATAATTTCCTAAATGAAGTCAATATCATCAAAAAGACAGAGGTTTAATTGTAGTTGGGAATGTCAAACAATAACAGCTGTGATGAATCTGACTGCAATTAGTAGAAGCAATGAAGAGTGATGAGGTCCTCTGGTGGTGGACTGGTGTAACTGCAGATATGACAGTACAATTTGTTTATATATATAAATTTAGATGGGAATTCGGCCTGTTTCCGTCTCATGCTAAAAGACAACTATATAAGAATGCTAATGCGACATACATTTCATTTCATCAGCTACTATATTTATACAGAATCAACAGAGTATCTAAAGTATTGCATAATGTACAGTCAGCCAGTCATCATAAAATAAACCCGGGCGGATGAATCAAGACTGACTTGATAATGGATATTGAGGCGCTGACGCACAAAAGGTTGAGAACCTCTGCTGTACATGAGCATGCTTATTTTATGGATTAAAAAAACTGAATAGATAAATATTGATCTGAGTCTAAATGATTTTATTACAAAATACCACAATAACATTTTTTTCAACACAAACCAATTGTACAAGCAATAAGACAAACAACACTGTAAAAAAAATAATTTTGTAAAAAATACAGAAAAACACATTTACAGAACAAACTGTAAATTTCATAGTATAAAACTGTAATTTACAAACAAGAAAAACTGAATGTAAACCAATAAATTCAACAATGCACACTACTACTAAAATCTGTTTTGTACCTTTAACATATGACAACCACCATTATAATGCAGGTGGTAAAAGAAAAAGCCACATGAAGAATCAGAGTTCATCACTAGCTATATATATACATATATACATTCTCGTCTTTTTTCCCTTTCATCTAAATCTGTACATTGTCCTTAAACATATTTCTCCTAGATGAGTGTCTTTACTGTCTAATCTTCTATCAGATCTCTATGAGTGAAGAGAATGTTGGAGAACTTTAACACCTCCTGACCAAACAATAGAAAAGCATGCCATTAACTCAGGTTTCATTTGTGTCAGTGAATCCAGGAGTATCAACAGATCCACCTTTGTTTCTCTTCTTATTTTCTCTGCTCTTCCTCTCTCTGTCTCTTCTTTTCTTCCTCTTGTCAGAATCTTTGATAATCTTCATTCATCTGATTATAGTATCCTCCATTCTGCTCTATCATTGTGTCAATCTTCTTCAGTAGATCGTTCACCTGCTTTTTTTTTCTCTTGTTTTTATTGTTGAAGACATGAAATCTGCCTCCACACTGATCAACTAGATCTCTTAATGCACTGTTCTCCTCAATGAGGTCCTCTACTGTCTCTTCTTCTAGCAGATCTTCATGAGTGAAGAGAATGATGGAGTATTTTAACACTCCCTCACCAAACATCATCTCAATCATCTGAAGAATCTGCTGATCCTCCTCAGTTATCCTCATATTCAAAGGAAACACAATGAAAAAAGCATGAGGTCCAGGACTGGATCGATGAACAATTCTTGCTGTCTCCTCCATTAACTCATCAGGATCCTTCAGTGAGTCAAATAGTCCAGGAGTATCAACTACAGACACAGATCTGCCTGAAACAGTGGCGTGAGCATATGAACATTTATTGGCATATGATTTAAACTCATTTCGTCCCAGTATTGTGTTTCCAGCTGCACTCTTCCCAACACCACTTCTACCCAGAAGAACAATCCGTATGGATGAGAGACTGGCAGCAGGAATATCATGCAGTCTTTTTGACACTGTATGAAAAAAAGCAGATCACACAATCACATATTTTACCTTAACGTGCTTTACACACTGCTCTAATAATTAATTTCCTTATTTATTTATTTCCCCAGATAACAAGCCACAATTAATGTTAAATCAATGTTAATGTGTCAACAATAACCGCATTGAATCAACATCACTTTTGCACCCGCAATCAGTGGTAATGGCATTGAATAATTGTTACAATGTGATGTTGGTTCAACATAATGCTTGCACTTTCAGAAAATGAAACACAACAACTACAATTAACAGAGGTTTAGATGTTTATTGAAAATGTTTGTTCACCATTATGGTGATCAGTGTTTCATTTAGTTGGTTAGTTTGATTCTTGGTTTTTTATGGAGTTTGTGGTCTTTGTAACAGTGTTTACCAAAACACATAATTTGTTGCAAAGAAAGCCAGAGAAAAATGTAGTATCTAGTAATCTAGAGTAATTTCTACTCACGGTTTGTTGGACTTTGCTGTTTCTGTTTCTCCCATTCCTCTCGTTCTCTCTTCATCTCCTCTTTCATCTCTCTCTCTTTCTTCTCTTTATCATTTAGTAGTGATTTGTATTGTTCTTCTCTCTTGTTAAACTCTTCTTCTGTTCTCTTTCTCTCTTTGTCATGATTCTGTTGTTCTTCCTCCATCATCATCTTCATTCTCTCTTTCTCTTCTTCTAGTTTTTTCATCAGTTCTTCTCTTTCTCTATCCAGTAGCTCCACTTTCTCCATCATCATCATCTTTATTCTCTCTTTCTCTTCTTCATGTTTCTTCATCAGTTCTTCTTTCTCATTCATTACCATTTTATGTTGTTGTTCTTTCTCATTAAACACTTCTCTTCTCTTTCTCTTTTTGTTATTATTCTGTTGTTCTTCCTCCATCATCATCTTCATTCTCTCTTTCTCTTCTTCTAGTTTCTTCATCAGTTCTTCTCTTTCTCTATCCAGTTGCTCCACTTTCTCCATCATCATCATCTTTATTCTCTCTTTCTCTTCTTCATGTTTTTTCATCAGTTCTTCTTTCTCATTGATTACCATTTTATGTTGTTGTTCATTCTCATTAAACACTTCTTTTCTCTTTCTCTTTTTGTTATTATTCTGTTGTTCTTCCTCCATCATCATCTTGATTCTCTCTTTCTCTTTTTCTAGTTTTTTCATCAGTTCTTCTCTTTCTCTATCCAGTTGCTCCACTTTCTTTATCATCATCATCTTTATTCTCTCTTTCTCTTCTTCATGTTTCTTCATCATTTCTTCTCTTTCTCTGTTCAGTTTCTCCATCAGGATCTTCATCTTTTCTTCTTCTTCTTCATGTTTAGATTGAAGATCTTTTTTCTCTTTTTCCATTCTCTCTCTTTCTTGTTTTAGTCTCTGTTTAAATGCATGCAAAACTGTCTGTTCTTTCTCTCTTCTTTTCTCATCCTCTTCTTCTCGTTTTGCCTTTTCCTCTAGTTTCTGTTTCTCCCATTCCTCTCTTTCTCTCTTCATCTCCTCATGGATCTTCTCCTCACTCTCTTCTTTCTCTTTCATTTCTCTTTTATATTGTTCTTCTCTCTTATTAAACTTTTCTTCTCTTCTCTTTCTCGCTTTGTCATTATTCTGTCGTTCTTCCTCCATCATCATCTTCAATCTCTCTTTCTCTTCTTCTTGTTTCTTCATCAGTTCTTCTCTTTCTCTGTTCAGTTTCTCCATCAGGATCTTCATCTTTTCTTCTTCTTCTTCATGTTTAGATTGAAGATCTTTTTTCTCTCTTTCCATTCTCTCTCTTTCTTGTTTTAGTCTCTGTTTAAATGCATACAAAACTGTCTGTTCTTTCTCTCTTCTTTTCTCATCCTCTTCTTCTCGTTTTGCCTTTTCCTCTAGTTTCTGTTTCTCCCATTCCTCTCTTTCTCTCTTCATCTCCTCATGGATCTTCTCCACAATCTCTTCTGTCTCTTTCTTTTCCGTTTTATATTGTTCTTCTCTCTCATTAAACTCTTCTTCTCTTCTCTTTCTCTCTTTGTCATTATTCTGTCGTTCTTCCTCCATCATCATCTTCAATCTCTCTTTCTCTTCTTCGAGTTTCTTTATCAGTTCTTCTCTTTCTCTGTCCAGTTGCTCCACTTTCTCCATCATCATCATCTTTATTCTCTCTTTCTCTTCTTCATGTTTCTTCATCAGTTCTTCTCTTTCTCTGTTCAGTTTCTCCACTTTCTCCATCATCATCTTTATTCTCTCTTTGTCTTCTTCATGTTTCTTCATCAGTTCTTCTCTTTCTCTGTTCATTTTCTTCACTCTCTCCTCCATCAGAATCTTCATCTTGTTTTCTTTTGCTTCATGTTTATATTGAAGATCTTCTTTCTCACTTTCCATTCTCTTTCTCTCTTGTTTCAGTCTCTGGATAAATTCATCATAAACTCTCTGTTCTTTCTCTCTTCTTTTCTCATCCTCTTCTTCTCTTCTTGTTTTTTCCTCTAGTTTTCGTTTCTCCCATTCATTTCGTTCTCTCTTCATCTCATAGATCTTTCTCTCTTTCTCTTTCATTTGCATTTTATATCGTTCTTCTCTCTCATGAAACTCTTTTTCTCTTCTCTTTCTCTCTTTGTCATGATTCTGTCTTTCATACTGCATTCTGTTCATCACTCTGTCTATTTCTGTTTTGTATTGGGTCTGAAATTTTTCTTTTTCTGTTTTTATTTTCTCTTTTTCTTGCCTCATTTCTTCTATTTCATGTCTAGATGTCTCTCGTTCTTGTCTCAACTTGTCTTGTATCTCTTTTTCTTTCTCTTGTATTTGTGTTTTATATTGTTCTTGTCTTTCTATATATTCTTCTCTTTTCTTCCTCTCACTCTCTATTCTGTTCATCAGTCTTTCTGTTTCTGTGTGGTATTTGATCTGCAATTTATCTATTTCTGTTTTTATTTTCTCTTTTTCTTGCCTAATTTGATCAATTTCATTGGTAAGTGTTTCTTGTTCTTGTCTCATCCGTTCTTCTAGTTTCTTCATCTCTTCTTCTCTTTCTCTGACTCTGTCCATCAGGATCTTCATCTGTTGTTCTTGTTTTTCTCTCTCCATCTGTCTGAACATCTTACATGAGTAGAAACTCCCTCCGTTTGCTGTCACCATGTTGTCTATCTTCTCCAGTAGATCAGACACCTGTGTTCGGTCTCCAGTCTGATTATTATTGAACACATGGAATCTGTTTCCACACGCTTCAATCAAATTCATCAAAGGAGATCCAGGTTTTCCCAAACACTGTTCAATAGTTTTGTCCTTCAGATAATCTCCTCTGCTGAAGAGCACCATGGTGTACATTAAAGATTTCTTACCAAACGTCTCTTGGATGATCTTGACTGATGTTGCTTCTTCTTGAGTGAATCGTTGTCCTAAATTGAGCACAATGATGAACACATGTGGTCCAGGCAGGATCATGGAGATGCAGTGTCTGATTTCTCTCTGGATCTCCTCATTACTCAGTTCAGTATCAAACAGTCCTGGAGTGTCGATCACAGTAACGTGTCGGCCGTTGATTTCAGATGATTCTCCCTGACTCTCTTTAGTCACTGACTCTTGAGATGTTTCTGCTGTAAATGCGTTTCTTCCTAAGATTGTGTTTCCAGTTGCACTTTTCCCAACTCCAGTTTTTCCCAGCAGCACAATCCTCAGTTCATCCATGTTTTCTCTTGAACCTGAAAATGTAAAAGATTAAAAAGCATTAAAAATGAAACAAATCAAACAGGAATTTAAGAAAACTTTATTTATTCAAGTGACAAGATCAACAGGGGGATTGGGGTAAGATGAGCCACTTTTCACCTGTTTCACTATTTTGTCAAATTAGTTTGTTACATTATAGAAATTAAAATTCTAAAGTGTTGTGCCTCTTGCCTTTCTCATTACTGAAAGAGTTTAATAAGCTTTGGCACAACTTACCCCATGCCTGTAGTAAGATGGTGAGTGGGTTCAGCCAGACAGAGTCAGTTCCTTAAATATTTACCTTTACATTTAATACATTTACTTAAAACAAAACAATTGTATTATCATATTAATTCACCCTAACTGAAAAAAAATGTATGTTGTTTTTTTCTTTCTTTCAGTGTAAAAAAAAAAAAAAAAAAAAAAAACAGAAAATCTTTCAGCTTCACAGTAACTGGCCAAAATGATCAGTTTCAATCTTCTAACAATCTACATATCCCGTGGAACAATGAAGCTTGACCTTAAACTTTGTTTTTGTTCAATCGGAATGTTTGAGTTTCAAATTTTACAAGTTTTGAATTTTGAATTTCAGAACTTTAAAATGTTGAATGTTGCAGTTCTGCTGTTTAAAAACGCAAATGTACAATTCTAATATAGAATAAAAGTACTGTAGAATTCAAATGTAATAATTCATATCATTTTTGTAATTTTTCATGCTGTATACTTTAAGACTCGTTTTTCTGGTCATTACCTTGTGTCAGTAAATGTGTCTCTAGTGAATGAATTTTCTTCTTCATCTCTTCATATCTCATCAGTTTTTTCATCTGTGCCTCCAGAAATGTCTCTGTGGAGAAAAACTCTCCTCTGTTTTCTTCCAGCATCTTCGCAATGTTCTCCATCAGTGTGGACACTTGTGTGGTGGGACAAAAGAAATGATGTTGTCCTCCAAACCTCTCAATGACAGACTGTGTTTCTTCATTGAGTTCTGCTGTCTGACGCTCTGAATTCTGCATTATGAGGATCATCATGTGTTTGTTGATTCTGGAGCTGAAGATCTTCTGGATCTCCTCCATTTCTGCTTTATCTTCATTATTGAGGGGAGCATCAGGAATAATGAGGAGGAAAACATGAACTCCAGGATGACAGAGAGACACACAGCGGAGAGTCTGATGCATCACTTCCTCCTCTGAGAGACGAGTGTTGAACAGAGCTGGAAGCTCCACTAGACTGATCTGATGTCCATGAAGCTTCACATCTGATCTTCTGTCTGTCTGCTGCAGGATCAGCTCTGATATGGAGGATTTTAATGTGCCGTCACTCCCACACACAACCAGATTCAGCTTCACACCCTCTGAAACTGACAGTAAAAGAAGAATATTTAAAAACTGTTCATTTATCACTAGAAACATCAAATATCGTCACACTCACGTCTTTCTGTGGCATGTTGCTCCATTGTGAAATACTGTGAAGCTTCATCTTCAGCACAAACCAGGTGTCGTCCATAATTCATTTGCACAATCTCTTCAAACGCCTGCAGAAGATCATCAGGAGAGCTGCTTCTCTGAAAACTAAAGTGTCTGTTGAAGCATTTCTGAATGATCTTCTGTAGGACGTCATTGGTTTCAGTGGGCTCTTGTGTGGTGAGCACCACGGTGTGTTGATAAACCTGCTCAGAGAAAGAGTCCAGCACCTTCTCCACACACTCTTGATCTTCTGCTGAACACTGCTCATGTTTGAGGAGCAGAACGATCACATGAGGTCCTGGATCAGACAGATACAAACACTCTCTCACTGTCTGTGTGATCTGATGATCTGAGATGTTTGTCTGGAGCAGCTGAGGACTGTTGATGACCATCACGTGCCTGTCCTTCAATCTTCCTCCGACTCTCTCTACAACATCTGGAGGAGCTTTACTGTCAAACGCTGCTCGTCCCAACAGGAAGTTTCCCACTCCACTGTTTTCTGACACACTCTTCCCCAGAAGAACAATCCTCAGATCACTCACTGAAACACAGATAACATGTAACGTATGTCACCAATATCTTAAGTTGTAATGCATCGACATCACCAACAGAAATAGAAACGTTTGTGTTTTGGAGGGAGTAAAACGGCCCATAATTATCACGTTCTTCATCAAGGTTAATGAATGTTCATCTATGTAAAGATTTACTGTTGGGTGGGTCTTTCTCTTTGCTCTGAATTTTCTTGTGAACAGAGCCACGAAAAATAGCTGCAAAACATTGCATTGAGAATGTCAAAAAAGCGCATCAGATTTAGAGGAGAGTTAGAAAGTTATGTTTTATTTCTGAATTTAGCAGATTCTTTTATCCAAAGTGACAACGTAGTAAACTGGAACAAGTCTGTGCACAAACATTTCGACAGGTAGAAGTTCAAACTAAGTAAAAGAGTAAATAATATGGTATAATTCAAACATCTTTATTAAATAACCCACAAGACACATCAGCATTAACAGTATCAACTGTTCATTGGTACACGTGCTGTAGTAGTAAGATTAACAATTTCAGGAAGCATGTTTTAGCAGAGGTGGCTTGAAAATGTTATATCTTGGATTCAAAGCAATAACTGATATGACTGATGTTCATTCAACTATTAATATCATTCATAGATCAAACTCTCACCTCTGCTTTCTCTGCTGGACATATTGATGTTCTTTTCTTTCATTAGTCTTCAGTCGATGATCTTCTCTGACTCATCCTGTGAGAGATTACACTGATTTTTTTAATATTTTATATGATGTTGTTCCTCCAATCACACATTAATAAATTGCTATGCTGATAAAAACTGAATGATTGTTTTTTGGGGGTGTTTCTGTGTATATGAGCGTCCAAATGCACTATTCTCAAATATATGTTATAATTTAACATCTGATTAGATTACAAAACAGAAGCAGTTTAATACAGTTGTTAAGCAACGTGCACAATTTTTAATAATGGCTGGTAGGGTTGCATGACATATCGGTACTACGGTAGTATCGCGATACTAAAGCTTCAAAATACTGGCCATGCCACTGTATTTTTTAAACGGTTGTATTGTCAATGGTAGTATCGCAATGTTGTATGTGCAGCAGGTACACTATTTAATGTCAAAATATCTTTACATATGAATGTATTCTTGCAGGTTTTCCGTTGCTCATTTGACCACTTCTGGAAGAGATGTAATAGTTTGTTTCTAGAAACATCTTTGCGAAAACGTTTCAGACGAATGCAATTCCATTCATCAACGTAGTGGCTTTGCACTTGGCTCTTATCAAATACATCGAACATTACAATGTGATTTTAAGATTATAAATGTATTATATGTTTTAATATACATACTGCTCTCCAGTCAGGATTGGAAATTTCAAGATATACCGGCAAAAATGCTCCTGATAGTTTGACAATGTGGTACGAGCAAAAGGGCTGTTTTCGTTTTGTTTCTGAATGAATCTGTGTTTTTGAACACATCGAGTGAATCACTGATTCACTACTAAGCCATTCATAAACAGTCATTTGCTTCATTCCTGAAGAAATCAGACATTTTGAACAAATCATTTGAATGATTCAGTGACTCAATCATTAACACTTAATTGCTGCCACCTTTTGGTGGCTTTAGTTTCCTATTTAAAGTAGGTCTATTTAATTTCTTCCAACATTTTATATATATGGTATTCAGTTTTATATCTAAAACATTAATCTCATAATATTATTTATGCAATTGTAAGTGCAGTGCAAATGCATAAATACCACATCTAAATGTCACTTCATGCAACTTCTTTGCTAGTGTGCAGTGCTTAGATGAATTTTGTTTACACAAATTTTGGCAAATTTTTATTGGTAACAATAGCCAGTCATTCGTTCTCAGTAATGAAGTGTTTAGAGGAAAATCTGCTCTGTTTTCATTTATATCTATGAATTCAAATGAAAGATTTGTTCATTTTGCAGAACTATAAATTAACACAATACTGCATGATATTGTGATACTTCAGCTGGTATAGTATCATAAGACATTTTTTTATGGTATCGTGAAACCCTAAAAAAAAAAAAAAAAAAATCCCCCAAAAAAGTTAATTTCCAGCCCAGCTTACCTTTATACTTCATAACAACTTATTACAATTGTATGTTTTGCACTTAAAATATATAGAAACTCATTTTCTTTCATTCTTAGGACAATATACAACCTTATAACACAGGTGTGTTTTGCTTTCCTGACAACATGAAAGTGAAACCAATGATTTCTGAGCCAGTGATGTCACTCTTTACTCTGAACATGATAGATAGATAGATAGATACATAGATAGACCCCTCCATTGACAGCTATGCAACTGTTACTTTGACGCTTCATAAAGTTTATACAGAGATAGTAAGAACGGTTTGGTCTAAAATTTTCTGAAGAGACTCAATTGCTTTACATAATGAACATTTAGTGAATTTAGGCTTTTATTCACATATAAACATTCATCAACTCACACATCAGTTGTGATAAACGGAAGCACAAGCATGATTGCTTGACCTGCAAGAAACAATGGGGTTTCATATTTGTGTGTTACGCACGTTTGAGCTTCCTCAAGAACCAATGAGGTTCATTCTCATGTGTTACACAGCACGTTTGAGCTTCAGCAAAAGCAAAAGAAATCATAACTGTTTTAAATACTTTTGATCTGACTCAGCATGTACATGGACCCACTCTAGATTTACTTTTCAGTAAGGGTCTAAACATTTCATCGATTGTTATTAAGGATGTAGCACTGTCTGAACGACGTAGAGCTGCCAAATCTAAATTTCGTTGCATTTGTACAATGACAGTAAAGTGTGTTCCTCTAAGTGGAAGAGTGGTCAGGTAAAAATGGATTCAAGTTTTCAGTAAGATAAAAATAATACTCTTTACTAATATGAAAATGAATGTGGATAGGTGGATTACACTGTAAAAAAGAATTGTTGGTTTAACTTAAAAAAGTAAGTTACCTGGTTGCCTTAAAATTTTGAGTTCATTGGAATTAAAAATATGAGCTAATACAATGAAGGCGATTGGTTTAATCAATAGAAACTCAAAATATTACCTTATCTGAACCACAATAATTATATAAGTTGATTTGACAAAAGAAAACATGTGATAAATCATGAAAATATTTTTTTACAGTATAGGTTATATTTACGCTATATTATTATTATTATTATTTATATAATTAAATATTCGTAATTACATTTTTTTGAAGTTGCAAAATCTATTAAAGTGTACTTCAATTAAACACACTATAATGCATTTTAGTAAACATTCTGATTTAAATCCAATGTATTTTACAAAATAATTTTGCCTGTTTTAAGCAAAAACTCACTTAATTTTGATTTTTTTTTTTTTCTCCAGAAAACATAGTATCTTATGCTATTTTACTTGTCTAATAAATGCATCTTGATTTAAGATTTATATATATATATTTGGACTGGAAACAATACAACTAAGTAATACTAAGCAAAGCATTTTTTGCTGCAGCATGAACCACTGTAGTGAAACCTCCCTTACATCTCTGTGATAGCATTATAGGTGTTAAAAGGGCCATACTTATTTTAAATTCATTTCATTACAATAGCTGTATGGTGCTCTTCTTGATTTTTGCGTCTGCTGTGAGATGGTTTAACTGAAGTCTCGCAAGTTCTCGCAAGAGAGACTTGAGTGAGATCTGGTACTTCAGTTTAATAAATAATGTAATCATAGCGAGGTCAAAAAAGAACGTAAAAAACTGAAAAGTCTGAAGGAAAAAAAAACAATTAGGCTATGGAGTGGTTTCTAAATTAATTTCCAAATTTTATTCCTATTATGAGCTTTCTTGCGCTTGATTTGACAATCTGAGGACTGTAAGCTACGTACTGAACTCCATTTAAATAGTTTAATCTTAAACAACTGATCGTTTCGTTTAATTATTAAATTGTATTATGATAGATCACTGAAGAAACATTTATAATAATAAAAATATTTCGAATTCTCTTAATGCCAAACTTACCTGCACTGATGTGCGCCATTACTGTCAACACCTTTTTTCCAGTTTCCAAATTCCCAAAAAACGAAAGTGAAAATGTGTTGATGAAACGAGTTTCTATAAACTCACCTGCGCCCCTCTGTGGTTTCAAAACACATCCACATATTCTCCAGCTCAGTGGTTCAACCGCAGCACGTGACGTAATTTCACTATTTTTTTAATTCCCATGACATTTTAATGTCAGAAACTCTCTTTCCCACTGTCACCCTCACACGGAAGTCACCTGATGAAGTGCTCCAGAAATTGCTCATTTCTTCATCTCTTCTCAAGGGGGATTTTTTTGCAGCGTCTTTGATAAGTAAATTAGAAAGTTTTATTCACAAATCAACTTTGTCTAACATATTTTTACTGTAAATTAAGAATATATCAATGTTGCAACATGGCAACGCTGTACCACTATGGAAAAATAGGTATGTAATATTGCTGTATTCATTTTCTGAAAAGAATTCTTATTTATACATAAATACAACTATACAACTATACTACTACTACAAAAAAAAAAAAAAAAAAAAAAAACCTTCAAAATGAATAAATAAATAAATAAATAACAGAAATCATATTGTTGATGCTACTATCTATAAAAAATCCCAATGGGAGCAATTCCACTGTGGTACAGAGTTGCCATATGGCAACAGGCAACAGGAAGAGTGCAGAGTTAGCTCTTAATGTGATGAGGATGAGGATGAGTTAGCCAAATGATAGGGAATAATAGGGATTAAATGATAGGGATCTACTTATTTTTGGTTTGCATGAGTTCCAAGTATATAAATCCATCAATTTCTAAAAGAAATGTGCATTTAAATAGAAAATAAAATCATAATTTTATAGAAAAACTACTTTTTTCCATTGTGGTACAGAGTTGCCATATGGCAACGTTTCCCTAAATACCCAATAATATTTCATGGTTAGAACATAATGCGCACCATAGAGGGTAATTTTTTTATTTTAACTAAAATGCTAAAGTGTAAAATCTGAAACAAATGCTTTTTTTTTTCCTGCTGGCCATTGATTTTTTTCTGAGAGGAAATACAATAATAAATGAATTTAAAAAATGCAAGAAGCATAATCATTTTTTTATAAAACACCACTGAACATGTTTTTAAAGTTTCTGATTTTTGAATTACTGAGTGCAGAGTTTAGACAGTTAAACACAGACATCAGATATCATCAACTGACAGATGGGGGAGCCAAAACTGTGTTGGGAAATTATCAATTTTCTTTTCAGTTACAACATACCATTTTAATATGCAATGGATTATCAAAATTTAAACAACACAAAAAACATACTTTTTGAGGAAATGATTATAAACATACTTTTTTTTTAGGGAATAGTTATTATGTTCATTGTTTTTGACTCATGTATTTTAATAAATAATGTTCCATAAAGACAAGATAACAGTCAGTAACAAATTAACAAATTACTAGCAATACTAGCACAAAGATACAAACAAGATACTATTTAGGAACGAAATTTTTTCTTCTTTTGCTTGAATGGTTTAAAATCGCTTGAATCCTTTAATTGGCAAGACTTAAAAACACATGCATATGATAAACTTTCATGACAAGTCAAAAATAAAGCATTAAGCTGAAGGGGGAATGGCACCACTGGGTAATATATACAATCAAATCAAACAAAATTAATCATATTTACTTGCTGTTAAGCCCTGTTTTTCAGTGATCAGGAATCATGTTTATTTAAATTGTGAGTAAAATATGGGTTAAAGTACAAGATTCCCTTCATGTCCTCAAATGTAAGAGGAAATAAATAAATAAAAGAGCTTTAAACTCACAGTTCTCTGGCAAGCTAACCTTTTCAAAATAGAATAAAATAAAATAAAATGAAATCTGACATCCACATTGCTTGTTAGGGGAAATCCATCTGATTGCTGAGTTATTTTCAGTTAGACACCACGCTAATCAGCAGCGCTATTAAGAGGATAGGTCTGGTTTTTGCTTTATTCCAGTCACATCATTGTTATACGAGGGAAAGTTATGTATATATTAGGTTATGTTTTAACCTAACTCTACGCTATGGCACACTGGATTAAAGTGTATACCACATTAAAGGGTTAGTTCACCCAAAAATGAAAATTCTGTCATTTATTACTCATCCTCATGCCGTTCCACACCCGAAAGACCTTCGTTCATCTTTGGAACACAAATTAAGATATTTTTGTTGAAATCTGATGGCTCAGTGAGGCCTCCATAGCCAGCAATGACATTTCCTCTCTCAAGATCCATTAATGTACTAAAAACATATTTAAATCAGTTCATGTGAGTACAGTGGTTCAATACCAATATTATAAAGCGTTGAGAATATTTTTGCGTTGAGAATATATGTGCTCGAGAGGACGACGATTAAATTGGTAAGTCAGTAAATTAATATCTCTTACGTTATTTTAATTACATTTGCCGAAATTCTTGTCATTTTTACACATCTTACCCGTTTAAGAAGAAATGTGGTTTATGGTGCTGTCCGGGCCTGCGCTATTCTCTGCCAGGAGGTTTGTCATTCCTTACGTGAATTCCTAAAATCTCTGGTAAAAAAAAAAAAAAAAAAAAAAATGGACTTGTGGACTGACCAATAATGGTGGCGAGAGTTCATGTTATATCCTAATATACTTTTCTTTGTACTGTAGATTGTATTGGACCTAGAAAACGCATAAGAAAACGATGTTTCAGGAGCAGTCAAATCACAGCCAGACTGCACTGTTATAAACACGAATTCAAGATGAAGATGAAGATGAAGAAAAGACCTTCACCTAACTGCAAAAAAATGACAGAAAAAGGTACATTATTTATTTTTACTCACCAACCCAGTCATATTAGAAAAACGTACCAGTGGGCACGTTTTCGCGAGTCGCAAAATACGTACCAATACGTACGTATCGCTGCAGTTTCGATGTGAAATGTCCACTGAGTGGCACTAAAAGCGTGTTCATATTTTTGGCCGGAATAAACATGAATATGGTAGGGTTTTTTATATATATATATATATATATATATATATATATATATATATATATATATATATATATATATACGAATCGCTGCGGTTCTGATTTGACATTTGCACTCCATTGCGTTTTAAAATAACCTACCACCAACACTACACCTAAACCTACCCGATAGTGTTAACAAAAGCAAACGTGACTTAAATAGCATCCGTATTCGTGCCGTTTTAGCTCGTTTGGGTCTCTTTTTGAGCTCTTTAACCTCGACTCGCCTTTCGCGGGATTCGTATCTAGGTCCTCCTCGTCTTAAGTCCAACTAAGCTGAGCTATACCGAGCAAGCTTGCCACTTCAGAAAAGCGAACCTATGAAGCTGGTTAAGCGACGCAAAAACGCTTTGAAGTCATAACATAATATTGTGCGAGGAGACGCGAAAATGAGTCTTTATTAATCCATAATCTGACCCCGGAATCGTAACTGTGCATGAAAACGATTAAAAAAGCGCTTGCCGTTTTACTGCCTCTAGCGTTCATTTCTGTTGGAAACTGCAGCGATATGTACGCATTGGTACGTATTTTGGCGAGTTGCGAAAACGTGCCCACAGGTACGTCTTTCCTTTTGATCCAGAGATTCTGTATTATTTCAGAAGATGCGTAACAGCGCCCACTACTGTATAACAGTGAAAACATGAATAGCCAGAAAATTCAGTCAGTGGCCGAGAAAGAGAGAAACAGAGACAGAGAGAGACCTGAATAAATAATTGTGAAAACTGAAATTTAAAAGTATGACTGTAAGTGTTGTGTACACAGAAAGAATGAGATAAGAAAATATCACTGAATCAGTGAACTTGTAGGCTGCTGAATACCTGACAAAGTTAGCAGGGTTGGAGAGTAACAGTATTATAGGTCTTCAATTGAAATACAAATTATGATTAGGAACTGTAATGTTAAAGTTATAGGCTAGAATACAGTGTCAATCTTTGGTTATAAAAAATGTTATGCTGTAGATCAGCTTACCCGGAAGTCTCTGTAACTGGCAGATTTAAAGAAATATATATATATATATATATATATATATATATATATATATATATATATATATATATATATATATATCAGTGTTGCTTATGTACCATTTAGGTATGTACACTTTTGGTACTTTAAGGTATAAATATGCACTCTATAGATGTACCTTTTTTACCTCTATAGATGCACTCTATAGATGTCACCACTCCAGTGACAGCTTTTGTACCTTTTTTCAGAGAGTGAAGGCAGATGTGTGAGTCAGTCAATAATATGTCAAAAGTAACGTGCAAAACATTATTTTATCGCAACAATGCATGCAACCAAAATTCAAATGGGAGATTATAAAAAAAAATCTATCTCCGTTACATATTTTGTCAAACAAATAATCAGCTATAATGTTAAGAAAATTTTAAGTAAAGATAGTTTGACTTCCCTTGGCACTTTGTAAACAAGTGATTGTTAAATATAGGCTACTTTATTGCAGTTATGTTATCAACCAGTCTGCATGTTTGAACCGTTTTGCAAAAACAAACAAATAAATAAACCTCACGAGGGAGCATATGCCCCGGCCGAGACCCAGGTTAAACGCTCCACATTTCAACCCCCCAATGTTCAAACCAAAACTACACCCTTGCAGGTGTGATTCTTAGCAACAAATTTAAAAAAGTTAATTTTAAGTTAAAATTAAGATACATAACTCCTTATCATTTTCTAAATGAAGTCAATATCATCAAAAAGACAGAGGTTTAATTGTAGTTGGGAATGTCAAACAATAACAGCTGTGATGAATCTGACTGCGATTAGTAGAAGCAATGAAGAGTGATGAGGTCTTCTGGTGGTGGACTGGTGTAACTGCAGATATGACAGTACAATTTGTTTATATATATAAATTTAGATGGGAATTCGGCCTGTTTCCGTCTCATGCTAAAAGACAACTATATAACAATGCTAATGCGACATACATTTCATTTCATCAGCTACTATATTTATACAGAATCAACAGAGTATCTAAAGTATTGCATAATGTACAGTCAGCCAGTCATCATAAAATAAACCCGGGCGGATAAATCAAGACTGACTTGATAATGGATATTGAGGCGCTGACGCACAAAAGGTTGAGAACCTCTGCTGTACATGAGCATGCTTATTTTATGGATTAAAAAAACTGAATAGATAAATATTGATTTGAGTCTAAATGATTTTATTACAAAATACCACAATAACATTTTTTTCAACACAAACCAATTGTACAAGCAATAAGACAAACAACACTGTAAAAAAAAATTGTGGTTGCCAGAATAATTTTGTAAAAAATACAGAAAAACACGTTTACAGAACAAACTGTAAATTTCATAGTATAAAACTGTAATTTACAAACAAGAAAAACTGAATGTAAACCAATAAATTCAACAATGCACACTACTACTAAAATCTGTTTTGTACCTTTAACATATGACAACCACCATTATAATGCAGGTGGTAAAAGAAAAAGCCACATGAAGAATCAGAGTTCATTACTAGCTATATATATATATCTATATATCATTCTCGTCTTTTTTCCCTTTCGTCTAAATCTGTACGTTGTCCTTAAACATATTTCTCCTAGATGAGTGTTTTTACTGTCTAATCTTCTATCAGATCTCTATGAGTGAAGAGAATGTTGGAGAACTTTAACACCTCCTGACCAAACAATAGAAAAGCATGTCATTAACTCAGGTTTCATTTGTGTCAGTGAATCCAGGAGTATCAACAGATCCACCTTTGTTTCTCTTCTTATTTTCTCTGCTCTTCCTCTCTCTGTCTCTTCTTTTCTTCCTCTTGTCAGAATCTTTGATAATCTTCATTCATCTGATTATAGTATCCTCCATTCTGCTCTATCATTGTGTCAATCTTCTTCAGTAGATCGTTCACCTGCTTTTTTTTTCTCTTGTTTTTATTGTTGAAGACATGAAATCTGCCTCCACACTGATCAACTAGATCTCTTAATGCACTGTTCTCCTCAATGAGGTCCTCTACTGTCTCTTCTTCTAGCAGATCTTCATGAGTGAAGAGAATGATGGAGTATTTTAACACTCCCTCACCAAACATCATCTCAATCATCTGAAGAATCTGCTGATCCTCCTCAGTTATCCTCATATTCAAAGGAAACACAATGAAAAAAGCATGAGGTCCAGGACTGGATCGATGAACAATTCTTGCTGTCTCCTCCATTAACTCATCAGGATCCTTCAGTGAGTCAAATAGTCCAGGAGTATCAACTACAGACACAGATCTGCCTGAAACAGTGGCGTGAGCATATGAACATTTATTGGCATATGATTTAAACTCATTTCGTCCCAGTATTGTGTTTCCAGCTGCACTCTTCCCAACACCACTTCTACCCAGAAGAACAATCCGTATGGATGAGAGACTGGCAGCAGGAATATCATGCAGTCTTTTTGACACTGTATGAAAAAAAGCAGATCACACAATCACATATTTTACCTTAACGTGCTTTACACACTGCTCTAATAATTAATTTCCTTATTTATTTATTTCCCCAGATAACAAGCCACAATTAATGTTAAATCAATGTTAATGTGTCAACAATAACCGCATTGAATCAACATCACTTTTGCACCCGCAATCAGTGGTAATGGCATTGAATAATTGTTACAATGTGATGTTGGTTCAACATAATGCTTGCACTTTCAGAAAATGAAACACAACAACTACAATTAACAGAGGTTTAGATGTTTATTGAAAATGTTTGTTCACCATTATGGTGATCAGTGTTTCATTTAGTTGGTTAGTTTGATTCTTGGTTTTTTATGGAGTTTGTGGTCTTTGTAACAGTGTTTACCAAAACACATAATTTGTTGCAAAGAAAGCCAGAGAAAAATGTAGTATCTAGTAATCTAGAGTAATTTCTACTCACGGTTTGTTGGACTTTGCTGTTTCTGTTTCTCCCATTCCTCTCGTTCTCTCTTCATCTCCTCTTTCATCTCTCTCTCTTTCTTCTCTTTATCATTTAGTAGTGATTTGTATTGTTCTTCTCTCTTGTTAAACTCTTCTTCTGTTCTCTTTCTCTCTTTGTCATGATTCTGTTGTTCTTCCTCCATCATCATCTTCATTCTCTCTTTCTCTTCTTCTAGTTTTTTCATCAGTTCTTCTCTTTCTCTATCCAGTAGCTCCACTTTCTCCATCATCATCATCTTTATTCTCTCTTTCTCTTCTTCATGTTTTTTCATCAGTTCTTCTTTCTCATTCATTACCATTTTATGTTGTTGTTCTTTCTCATTAAACACTTCTCTTCTCTTTCTCTTTTTGTTATTATTCTGTTGTTCTTCCTCCATCATCATCTTCATTCTCTCTTTCTCTTCTTCTAGTTTCTTCATCAGTTCTTCTCTTTCTCTATCCAGTTGCTCCACTTTCTCCATCATCATCATCTTTATTCTCTCTTTCTCTTCTTCATGTTTTTTCATCAGTTCTTCTTTCTCATTCATTACCATTTTATGTTGTTGTTCATTCTCATTAAACACTTCTTTTCTCTTTCTCTTTTTGTTATTATTCTGTTGTTCTTCCTCCATCATCATCTTGATTCTCTCTTTCTCTTTTTCTAGTTTTTTCATCAGTTCTTCTCTTTCTCTATCCAGTTGCTCCACTTTCTTTATCATCATCATCTTTATTCTCTCTTTCTCTTCTTCATGTTTCTTCATCATTTCTTCTCTTTCTCTGTTCAGTTTCTCCATCAGGATCTTCATCTTTTCTTCTTCTTCTTCATGTTTAGATTGAAGATCTTTTTTCTCTTTTTCCATTCTCTCTCTTTCTTGTTTTAGTCTCTGTTTAAATGCATGCAAAACTGTCTGTTCTTTCTCTCTTCTTTTCTCATCCTCTTCTTCTCGTTTTGCCTTTTCCTCTAGTTTCTGTTTCTCCCATTCCTCTCTTTCTCTCTTCATCTCCTCATGGATCTTCTCCTCACTCTCTTCTTTCTCTTTCATTTCTCTTTTATATTGTTCTTCTCTCTTATTAAACTTTTCTTCTCTTCTCTTTCTCGCTTTGTCATTATTCTGTCGTTCTTCCTCCATCATCATCTTCAATCTCTCTTTCTCTTCTTCTTGTTTCTTCATCAGTTCTTCTCTTTCTCTGTTCAGTTTCTCCATCAGGATCTTCATCTTTTCTTCTTCTTCTTCATGTTTAGATTGAAGATCTTTTTTCTCTCTTTCCATTCTCTCTCTTTCTTGTTTTAGTCTCTGTTTAAATGCATGCAAACTTCTCTGTTCTTTCTCTTTTCTTTTCTCATCCTCTTCTTCTCGTTTTGCCTTTTCCTCTAGTTTCTGTTTCTCCCATTCCTCTCTTTCTCTCTTCATCTCCTCATGGATCTTCTCCTCACTCTCTTCTTTCTCTTTCATTTCTCTTTTATATTGTTCTTCTCTCTTATTAAACTCTTCTTCTCTTCTCTTTCTCTCTTTGTCATTATTCTGTCGTTCTTCCTCCATCATCATCTTCAATCTCTCTTTCTCTTCTTCTTGTTTCTTCATCAGTTCTTCTCTTTCTCTGTTCAGTTTCTCCATCAGGATCTTCATCTTTTCTTCTTCTTCTTCATGTTTAGATTGAAGATCTTTTTTCTCTTTTTCCATTCTCTCTCTTTCTTGTTTCAGTCTCTGTTTAAATGCATGCAAAACTGTCTGTTCTTTCTCTCTTCTTTTCTCATCCTCTTCTTCTCGTTTTGCCTTTTCCTCTAGTTTCTGTTTCTCCCATTCCTCTCTTTCTCTCTTCATCTCCTCATGGATCTTCTCCACAATCTCTTCTGTCTCTTTCTTTTCCCTTTTATATTGTTCTTCTCTCTCATTAAACTCTTCTTCTCTTCTCTTTCTCTTTTTGTCATTATTCTGTCGTTCTTCCTCCATCATCATCTTCAATCTCTCTTTCTCTTCTTCGAGTTTCTTTATCAGTTCTTCTCTTTCTCTGTCCAGTTGCTCCACTTTCTCCATCATCATCATCTTTATTCTCTCTTTGTCTTCTTCATTTTTCTTCGTCAGTTCTTCTCTTTCTCTGTTCATTTTCTTCACTCTCTCCTCCATCAGGATCTTCATCTTGTTTTCTTTTGCTTCATGTTTATATTGAAGATCTTCTTTCTCTCTTTTCATTCTCTCTCTCTCTTGTTTCAGTCTCTGGTTAAATTCATCATAAACTCTCTGTTCTTTCTCTCTTCTTTTCTCATCCTCTTCTTCTCGTTTTGCCTTTTCCTCTAGTTTTCGTTTCTCCCATTCATTTTGTTCTCTCTTCATCTCATAGATCTTTCTCTCTTTCTCTTTCATTTGCATTTTATATCGTTCTTCACTCTCATGAAACTCTTTTTCTCTTCTCTTTCTCTCTTTGTCATGATTCTGTCTTTCATTCTGTATTATGTTCATCACTCTGTCTATTTCTGTTTTGTATTGGGTCTGAAGTTTTTCATTTTCTGTTTTTATTTTTTCTTTTTCTTGCCTAATTTCATCTATTTCATGTCTAGATGTCTCCCGTTCTTGTCTCATCTTGTCTTGTATCTCTTTTACTTTCTCTTGTATTTGTGTTTTATATTGTTCTTCTCTTTCTATATATTCTTCTCTTTTCTTCCTCTCGCTCTTTATTCTGTTCATCAGTCTTTCTGTTTCTGTGTGGTATTTGATCTGCAGTTTATCTATTTCTGTTTTTATTTTCTCTTTTTCTTGCCTAATTTGATCAATTTCATTGGTAAGTGTTTCTTGTTCTTGTTTCATCTGTTCTTCTAGTTTCTTCATCACCTCTTCCTTTTCTCTGACTCTGTCCATCAGGATCTTCATCTGTTGTTCTTGTTTCTCTCTTTCCATCTGTCTGAACATCTTACATGAGTAGAAACTCCCTCCGTTTGCTGTCACCATGTTGTCTATCTTCTCCAGTAGATCAGACAACTGTGTTCGGTCTCCAGTCTGATTATTATTGAACACATGGAATCTGTTTCCACACGCTTCAATCAGATTCATCAAAGGAGATCCAGGTTTTCCCAAACACTGTTCAATAGTTTTGTCCTTCAGATAATCTCCTCTGGTGAAGAGCACCATGGTGTACTTTAGAGATTTCTCACCAAACGTCTCTTGGATGATCTTCACTGATGTTGCTTCTTCTTGAGTGAATCGTTGTCCTAAATTGAGCACAATGATGAACACATGTGGTCCAGGCAGGATCATGGAGATGCAGTGTCTGATTTCTCTCTGGATCTCCTCAATACTCAGTTCAGTATCAAACAGTCCTGGAGTGTCGATCACAGTAACGTGTCGCCCGTTGATTTCAGATGATTCTCTCTGACTCTCTTTAGTTACTGACTCTTGAGATGTTTCTGCTGTAAACGCGTTTCTTCCTAAGATTGTGTTTCCAGTTGCACTTTTCCCAACTCCAGTTTTTCCCAGCAGCACAATCCTCAGTTCATCCATGTTTTCTCTTGAACCTGAAAATGTAAAAGATTAAAAAGCATTAAAAACGGATCAAATCAAACAGGAATTTAAGAAAACATCTTTTTATTCATTATAACACAATTTATTCAAGTGACAAGATCAACAGGGGGATTGGTGTACGATGAGCCACTTTTCATCTGTTTCACTATTTTGTCAAATTAGTTTGTTACATTATAGAAATTAAAATTCTAAAGTGTTGTGCCTCTTTCCTTTCCCATTACTGAAAGAGTTTAATAAGCTTTGGCACAAATATTTACATTTACATTTAATACATTTACTTAAAAGAAAACAATTGTATTATCATATTAATTTACCCTAACTGAAATTCATGTTGTTGTTTTTTCTTTCAGTGTAATTAGATTTAAAAAAAAAAAAAAAAAAAAAAAAGAAGAAAGAAAGAAAATCTTTCAGCTTCACTCTAACTGGCCAACATGTCCGTGGACATTCCACAGTGCTACGCCCACTTCAGTGACGTCTTCTGCCCGCAAAGATCCTCTAAGCTGCCTCCACACCGGCCATGGGACTGTGCCATCGATCTGCTTCCGGGTGAGCCAGTGCCCCGAGGAAAGATCTATCCACTGTCACTACCGGAGGAGAAGGCCATGGAGGAATACGTCAAGGAGGTGTTGGAGCAAGGTTACATCCGCCCGTCTACTTCCCCTGCTGCTTCAAGCTTCTTCTTCGTGGCTAAGAAGAACGGAGGCTTGCGGCCTTGCATAGATTACCAGTCGCTAAACAAGATTACTGTCAAGTTTCGTTATCCCCTTCCTTTCGTCCCAGCTGCTCTGGAACATCTCCGAGGTGCCACTGTTTTCTCCAAGTTGGACCTCCGCAGTGCTTACAACCTCATCCGGATACGTGAAGGGGACGAGTGGAAGACCGCCTTTGTGACCCCTACTGGCCACTACGAATATCTCCTTATGCCGTATGGATTAGTCAAAGCCCCCTCCGTATTCAAGGATTTCATTCATGAGGTGCTCCGGGAGTTCCTGCACAAGTCTGTTCTGGTATACATCGACGACATCCTCATTTACTCCCGGAGCATGGCCGAACATCGCCAGCACGTTGCGGAGGTCCTGCAACGCCTGAGGGAGTACCATCTGTTCCTCAAGGCAGAGAAATGCTCCTTCCACCAACCCTCAGTGCAGTTCCTTGGCTACAACATCGATAGCAGTGGCATCCGGATGGACGAGGGGAAGGTGGAAGCCATCAAGAACTGGCCAACACCATCTACAGTTAAAGAGCTTCAGCGCTTCCTAGTATTTGCCAATTTCTATCGTCACTTTATTCAGAACTACAGTATCATCTCCAGTCCACTCACCAACCTCCTCTGCAACAGGCCCAAGTCTCTGTCCTGGAACCCAGCTGCCACCAACGCCTTCGAGACCTTGAAGGAAGCCTTCACCACTGCTCCTCTCCTCGTTCACCCTGACCCTGATAAGCCATTCATCGTGGAAGTGGATGCCTCTACCACCGGAGTTGGAGCAGTTCTATCTCAGCAGCAGGGGAATCCAAGTAGACTCCATCCATGTGCCTTTTTCTCCCGCAAACTCAACCCGGCAGAAGTTAACTATGACATCGGCAACAGGGAACTTCTCACCATCAAGTTGGCCCTGGAAGAGTGGAGGCATTGGTTGGAGGGTCCTCAACATCCATTCCTCGTGTTAACAGATCACAAGAACCTAGAATATCTCCGAGATGCAAAAAGACTCAACCCAAGACAAGCGCGGTGGGCGCTTTTTTTCACTAGGTTCAACTTCACTATCTCCTATTGTCCTGGTCCAAAGAACGTCAAAGCTGATGCTCTGTCCCGTCTGTACAGTCCTGAAGAAAACACTGAAGAACATGAACCTATTCTACCTGAGAAACTCATTGTAAGTCCCATTGCCTGGACCGAAGAGACCTTGCCCTCCTCCAATGCCTCCACCAACACTCTGCCGGGTTGTCCACCAGGTTTGCTTTACATCACTCGGACACGGCGCACTCCCCTCACCCACACCACCCACACGTCACTGGGCACTGGCCACCCTGGGGTCAATGAAACCCTCTCGCTGCTGAAAGAGCGCTTCTGGTGGCCGAATATGGCATCTGACATCAGAAGGTACGTGCAGGGATGTAAGGAATGCGCCATCTCCAAAAGCCCTCGCCATCTTCCCTCCGGTAAACTCCATCCTCTGCCCGTTCCCAACAGACCCTGGTCACACCTAGGAGTGAATTTTATCACTGACTTACCCGTTTCCAATGACTGTACCAGTGTACTTGTGGTTGTTGACAGATTCTCTAAATCTGTGCGTCTGATTCCTTTAAAGGGACTACCTACTGCTATGGAGACAGCTGAGGTCATGTTCAACAATATCTTCAGGTACTACGGAATCCTGGAGGACATCGTGTCGGATAGAGGGCCCCAATTAATCTCCAGAGTATGGAAAGCCTTCTTCTCTCTCTTAGGTGTGACCGTAAGCCTCTTGTCAGGATACCACCCTCAGACGAACGGGCAGATGGAGCGGAAGATCCAGGAGATTGGCCGCTTCCTCCGTACCTTCTGTCACGGCCACCAGGACTCTTGGAACCAGTTCCTGGGTTAGGTCGAGTACGCACAGAATCCACCACTGGTCTCACACCCTTCCAGTGCGTACTCAGATACCAACCCCCACTGTTCCCCTGAACCATCGGACGTTCCAGCGGTCGACTACTGGTTCAGAGAGAGCGAGAGGGTCTGGGACTCTGCTCACCACCAACTCCAACAAGCACTGCGCAGACGCAGGATGACAGCCGACCTTCGTCGTTCCAATGCTCCCAACTACCAGCCAGGACAGAAGGTCTGGCTGTCCACCCAGGACATCAGGCTGCGTCTGCCGTGCAGAAAGTTAAGTCCCAGATTCATTGGCCCCTTTACCATAGTGAAGCAGATCAATCCTGTCACTTATCAACTCCAGCTCCCCCCTCAGTACAGGATTCACCCTACCCTTCCATGTTTCACTCCTCAAGCCCCACCACCCCTCTGTTTCTGTTTCCACAGAGCCTGGCGATGACATGAAAAACAAGGGACAGTATCATTCCATTCATCTCCATTCACCTGAAGATTTTCCATTTACTCACCTGCATAACTGTTGTTCATCTGGTTGTGAAATAAACACCATACCTTTTTACATCCTGTGTCTCCGCCCTTCTGTGATTGTAACAGTGGAACACTGAAGCTTGACCTTAAACTTTGTTTTTGTTCAATCGGAATGTTTGAGTTTTTAAATTTTACAACTTTTGAATTTTGAATTTCATAACTTAATGTTGAATGTCGCAGTTCTGCTGTTTAAAAATACAAATGTAGGCCTATACAATTTTAATAGAATAAAAGTACTGTAGAATTAAAATGTAATAATTCATATAATTTTTTTAATTTTTCATGCTGTATAGTTTGACTCATTTTTCTAGTCAATACCTTGAGTCAGTAAATGTGTTTCTAGTGAATGAATTTTCTTTATCTCTTCATATTTCATCAGTTTTTTCATCTGCATCTCCAGAAATGTCTCTGTGGAGAAAAACTCTCCTCTGTTTTCTTCCTGCATCTTCTCAATGTTCTCCATCAATGTGGACACTTGTGTGTTGGGACCAAAGAAATGATGTCGTCCTCCAAATCCCTCAATGACAGACTGTGTTTCTTCATTGAGTTCTGCTGTCTGATGCTCTGAACTCTGCATTATGAGGATCATCATGTGTTTGTTGATTCTGGAGCTGAAGATCCTTTGGATCTCCTCCATTTCTGCTTTGTCTTCATTGTTGAGTGGAGCGTCAGGAATAATGAGGAGGATAACATGAACTCCAGGATCATAGAGAGATACACAGCGGAGAGTCTGACGCATCACTTCCTCCTCTGAGAGCCGACTGAGAGCTGGAAGCTCCACCAGACTGACCTGACGTCCATGAAGCGCCACGTCTCTCAGGATCTGCTCTGATATGGAGGATTTGAATGTCTCATCACTCCCGCACACAACCAGATTCAGCTTCACACCCTCTGAAACTGAAGAAGAAGAAGAAGATGTAAAAACCTTTATTAATGTCCCATCACTCTCACACACCATCAGAAACTGAATGATTGTTTTTTGGGGGTGTTTCTGTGTATATCAGCATCCAAATGCACTAATATTCTCAAATATATGTTATAATTTAACTTCTGATTAGATTACAAAACAGGAGCAGTTTAATACATTTGTTAAGCAATGTGCACAATTTTTAATAATTCTGACAGTGGCTGGTAGGGTTGCACGGCATATCGGTACTACGGTAGATACTGCGATACTAAACACTGCGATACTAAAGCTTCAAAATACTGGCCATGCCAATATTTAAAATCTGATTTTAAAATTATAAATGAATTATATGTTTTAAAAAACATACTGCTCTCCAGTCAGGATTGGACATTTCAGAGACTGTCCTCCAACACAAAACGACCCTATAGGTCGTTTTTCAACCACCTTATTACAACCTATATTTATGTTTTAAAGTCATGCGCCCTCTAGCTGGCGGTGTCATGTTACGTCTGTCGTCATGAAATGACCGGGTGTGCCTCATACGTCCTGAAAAGTGAAGCTGCGGGCTCTTTGATCGCCCTCTGGTGGCTGGATGCAGTACAGGTCATAAACCCCGCCCTCTCCATGAAAACGAATGGGAATGAGTGAAAACAAAAAAATAAATTATGCTTCAAATAAAATTTTCAGAAAGATGGTTTTGGTCATTTAAGGTAGTTGTTAGAAACTGGGTGTGTCGTCATGATTGACAGTTGATTGATAGCTTCTCTGAGGACTGTCAGAGCTGTAACATTAATTGTGGGCTTTATAAGCTAATTAATAAACGTTATTAGTTAAGATAACACGTCTAACATTAGCCATGACGGGAAAAAAGCAGGTGATCCTTATCTGGCAGTTACTAATTATTTTTATGTTATGTTTTTAATTTTGTTTACACAAATTTTGGCAAATTTTCATTGGTAACAATAGCCAGGAAAATCTGGTCTGTTTTCATTTATATCTATGAATTCATATGAAAGATTTGTTCATTTTGCAGAACTATAAATTAACACAATACTGCATGATATTGTGATACTTCAGCTGGTATGGTATCATAAGACATTGTTTTATGGTATCGTGAAACCCTAGTGGCTGGTGCGCAAAAAAGTTAATTTCCGGCCCAGCTTACCTTTATACTTCATAACAACTTATTACAATTGTATGTTTTGCACTTAAAATATATAGAAACTCATTTTCTTTCATTCTTAGGACAATATACAACCTTATAACACAGGTGTGTTTTGCTTTCCTGACAACATGAAAGTGAAACCAATGATTTCTGAGCCAGTGATGTCACTCTTTACTCTGAACATGATAGATAGATAGATAGATAGATCACAGTTCATTCTCATGTGTTACACAGCATGTTTGAGCTTCAGTAAAAGCAAAAGAAATCATAACTGTTTTAAATACTTTTGATCTGACTCAGCATGTACATGGACCCACTCTAGATTTACTTTTCAGTAAGGGTCTAAAAATTTCATCGATTGTTATTAAGGATGTAGCACTGTCTGAACGACGTAGAGCTGCCAATCTAAATTTCGTTGCATTTGTACAATGACAGTAAAGTGTGTTCCTCTAAGTGGAAGAGTGGTCAGGTAAAAATGGATTCAAGTTTTCAGTAAGATAAAAATAATACTCTTTACTAATATGAAAAGGAATGTGGATGGGTGGATTACACTGTAAAAAAGAATTGTTGCTTTAACTTAAAAAAGTAAGTTACCTGGTTGCCTTAAAATTTTGAGTTCAATGAAATTAAAAATATGAGTTAATACAATGAAGGCGATTGGTTTAATCAATAGAAACTCAAAATATTACCTTATCTGAACCACAATAATTATATAAGTTGATTTGACAAAAGAAAATGTGATAAGAAATCATGAAAATATTTGTTTACAGTGTAGGTTATATTTACGCTATATTATTATTATTATTATTTATATAATTAAATATTTGTAATTACATTTTTTTTTTTTGAAGTTGCAAAATCTATTAAAGTGTACTTTAATTAAACACACTATAATGCATTTTAGTAAACATTCTGATTTAAATCCAGTGTATTTTACAAAATAATTTTGCCTGTTTTAAGCAAAAACTCACTTAATTTTTTTTTTTTTTTTTTCTCCAGAAAACATAATATCTTATGCTATTTTACTTGTCTAATAAATGCATCTTGATTTAAGATTTTTTGTTTGTTTGTTTGTTTGTTTTTTGTTTTGATATTTGGACTGGAAACAATACAACTAAGTAATACTAAGCAAAGCATTTTTTTTTGCTGCAGCATGAACCACTGTAGTGAAACCTCCCTTACATCTCTGTGATAGCATTATAGGTGTTAAAAGGGCCATTCTTATTTTAAATTAATTTCATTACAATAGCTGTATGGTTCTCTTCTTGATTTTTGCGTCTGCTGTGAGATGGTTTAACTGAAGTCTCGCAAGTTCTCGCAAGAGAGACTTGAGTGAGATCTGGTACTTCAGTTTAATAAATAATGTAATCATAGCGAGGTCAAAAAAGAACGTAAAAAAAAATGTGAAAAGTCTGAAGGAAAAGAAAAACAATTAGGCTATGGAGTGGTTTCTAAATTAATTTCCAACTTTTATTCCTATTATGAGCTTGCTTGCGCTTGATTTGACAATCTGAGGACCGTAAGCTACGTACTGAACTCCATTTAAATAGTTTAATCTTAAACAACTAATCGTTTCGTTTAATTATTAAATTGTATTATGATAGATCACTGAAGAAACATTTGTAATAATAAAAATATTCGAATTCTCTTAATGCCAAACTTACCTGCACTGATGTGCGCCATTACTGTCAACACCTTTTTTCCAGTTTCCAAATTCCCAAAAAACGAAAGTGAAAATGTGCGGATGAAATGAGTTTCTATAAACTCACCTGCGCCCCTCTGTGATCAACATATTCTCCAGCTCAGTGGTTCAACCGCAGCACGTGACGACTGAACAACAGATTCACTGCCATATGGACATTTCTCATCTCTGACCGATAACAGAAAACTTAACTTAACTACAAGGATTTTCTGTGAAGCTGCTTTAAAACAATATGTAGGCCTGTTGTGAAAAGCGCTATGCAAATAAATTTGATTTGAATTAGCCTGTTTTTTCAAAACACACCTCTATACCTTTTCTTAACCCTCTATTGCCAACAATTCATATGCCAACAATTTATTTATACTCATTTCCTTGTTATTCAGAAGGAAATACAATATATTTCACTATGGGAATTAAAATGGTAGGCCTTAAGGTTGCCAATGATGTGCTGTTTTTAATTCCCATGTAATAACACTATGGAAAAATAGGTATTGCTGTATTCATTTTCTGAATAGAAGAAATAATTTTGTTATTTATACATAAATACAACTACAAAAATAAAATAAATAAATAACAGAAATCATATTGTTGATGCTACTATCTATAAAAAATCCCAATGGGAGCAATTCCACTGTGGTACAGAGTTGCCATATGGCAACAGGCAACAGGAAGAGTGCAGAGTTAGCTCTTAATGTGATGTCTACTTATTTTTTGGTTTGCATGAGTTCTAAGTATATAAATCTATCAAATTCTAAAAGGAATGTGCATCTAAATAGAAAAGAAAAACATAATTTTATAGAAAAACTATACTTTACTTCCATTGTGGTACAACGTTTCCCTATTTTTTTTTTTTTTTTTTTTTCAAAAATCTTTTTTTATTTGCATAATTGAAGCTATTTCATGTTATAAAAACTTATTTGAAAAAATATTTCATGGTTAGACCATAATGCGCACCATAGAGGGTCATTTTTTTATTTTAACTAAAATGCTAAAGTGTAAAATCTTAAACAAATGCTTTTTTCCTTCCCCTGCTGGTCATTGATTTTATTTCTGAGAGAAAATACAATAATAAATGTAATAAATAAATGTAAAATACAATCATTTCTTTTATAAAACACCACTGAACATGTTTTTGAAGTCTCTGATTTCTGAATTACTGAGTACAGAGTTCAGACAGTTAAACACAGATATCATCAGTGTGCATCTCTGGTCTGACAGATGGGGGAGCCAAAACTGTGTTGGGAAATTATCAATTTTCTTTTCAGTTACAACATACCATTTTAACATGCAATGGATTATCAAAATGTACAGCTGTATTAAACAACACAAATAACATACTTTTTCAGGAATAGTTATTATGTTCATTGTTTTTGACTCGTGTATTTTAATAAATAATGTTACATAAAGACAAGATAACAGTCAGTAACAAATGAACAAATTACTTGCAATACTAGCACAAAGATACAAACAAGATACTATTTAGGAACGAAATACTATAATGTATAAATTTATAGATTAGATTATATTTGTAGATTAATCCTTATTAAAGATGAAGTTATTCAGTCAAGAGCAGATTTGAGCAGAGTGATTAACATTGACAGACTGCTGTCACCTTTAGACCAAATGCACGGATCTGACATACATCAGATTTTCTCTCAAAAATTTACGTTCATTTAAAACTTTTCATTTTAACACAGTTATGACTGCGCTTATAGGGATAGTCTCCAAAATTTGAATTTTGTGTGTATTTGTCCGTTCAAGCACAGTAAGACGCATAAGTGAACTCAGTTCGGTAATGCCAAATTGAGTTCTCTTTTGCATCTTCTTTTGCCTGAATGGAATCGCTTGAACCCTTTAATTGGCAAGACTTAAAAACACATGCATATGATAAACTTTCATAACAAGTCAAAAATAAAGCTTTAAGCTGAAGGAGGAATGGCACCGCTGGATAATATACAATCAAACAAAAATAACCATATTTACTTGCTGTTAAGCCCCGTTTTTCAGTGATCAGGAATCATGTTTATTTAAATTGTGAGTAAAATATGGGTTAAAATACAAGATTCCCTTCATGTCCTCAAATGTATGAGGAAATAAATGAATAAATAAAAGAGCTTTAAACTCAGTTATCTGGGAATCTAACCTTTTCAAAACAGAATAAAATAAAATAAAATCTGACATCCACATTTCTTGTTAGGGGAAATCCAGAGACTACAACGATCACATTTAGTTTTTTAACATGCACATTAAACACTATGTTGTGGTAATGTGAATATTCTTTCCTCAGTATATTGGAATTGACTAAATGAAAAATGTATTTAAATGTATTTACGAATAGTCATTAAGGTCATTAATCAGCTTCTCTCAAAATTTGAAGACCAAACTGTGGCCAAAATCGCACAGTGTGCACCCGCCTTTACTCCGCAGGTAATAGGACTTTATTTACTGTATTTATTTATTTTTTGCCTTTTTATTTGTTCAGTACTTGCATTTTATGAGGAGAAGGCTCAGCACCCAAGGCTCTATTGCCTCAATGATGTACAGTGTCTTTGGATGGACTGCGGAGGTGGATTGTCAGCAACAGCCATTTTAGGATTGTTTGTGATGTGATCTTAGTGACTTAAGAGTCCTCTTGATTACTACTTTTTTTTAACACATTTAGGAGCTGGTTTTAGCACTAAAATGTATTGTAAAATACTCTTAGAGCAAAAAATTTAGGAGTCCTAAAATTAAGACTGACAAGCCCATTATTTTTAAGAGTTTCTCCTAAATCGGCAAGTTAGGAGCTACTTTTAGCTGATGCTTAGTGAATACGGCCCCAGAGCATTTTGTCTTTTAGTTGTTGACCTGCATGAATGATTTGTACAGGATTTTAATATAACAAGAGGACAGAAGTGTTATTTTTGTAAAATATGTTTATTTGTACCACAAGTCATTGTTTATATAAGCACACAAAGCATTAGATATAATGATCACAGTATTATGTAATAACATTTTAATGAAATGTTTCAATGTTTTAGAAATCTGATTAAAGCAAATTTATGTAAGTTATTTACCTTGAAATATCAGTGTCAAAATCACTCTGATGGTACACTGATTTCCAGATTATACATTGACTAACAATACTACATATAGTTGTTTTGAATGATGCTTTTTTTTTGTATTTCTAAACAGCAAATACTTTTATAATATGAATAACAAAACTCATTTGAATATCTACAGCTAATTTAACATCTAAACATACAGAACAAAAAACAGCTATAAATAAATTGCAAAATAAACCACAGTAAAAATCATGTTTTGGTAAAGGTTGCATAACTTTTTTCAATACAAATTTCTAAAATTCTAAAATGTACATTTTTTGCCATTTTTTAACTCCATAGAACAAAACACTTTTACATTGAATGTTGTCTCTAAAGCTCTTGTATCCAGTGTACTCTATCATTTCTCTGTGAGGTGTAGATGAGTTTGGAGTCTTACTGATGTATTATAGAAACTCATTTCTGGCTGTGATCTGGGGGGAGATGGAAAATTCATTATCTGCTTTTTTTCTGCTTCATTAGATGCACTGATCCAAACTCTCAATAGCTTCCTTTTTTGAGTATTTTCTCCATTCATCTGGGATCTCACCCCTCTCTTCAAATGTTTTATTGTAGTATTTTTGGAGCTTTTTCTGGAATCTGCAGACAAACCACTTCCAGTAAGGCAGTTGAGAGAGGTCAGAGGTGATGCTCAAGTCTTCATAAACTCCTCCCGCTCTTCTGTATTCTCTAGAAGGGAGCATTCCATCTGGTGCATAGAAGTCTTGATCACTCGCCACTAATTTTGTGCAAATAACAGCACAAAGATACTGTGCTTGAGGGAAATGCCTTACATTAATTCCTCTCACTCTGTGGAAAGGAGCACTGTGATCTCCATGATGGTTTTTTGTAGTGTTGGTGCAGATGGCTTTACAGAACAGACACTGAACCCAACAGGACTGACAGAAGTGATCAATCAGAAGCTCATCTGGTCTGAACTTATAGTCCAGATTTGCTGGAAATGTCTCTGTGTTGAATCTACTGCTGATCTCAGAAATTATAGAAAGAAGTTCTTGTCTAATCACATCTTCTAGGAGTTTCACATCAACATCATCATGTTTCACTCCACTGAGGTCTTTTTCAGAGAAGATTAGCACATCTGAGAGCTGCTGTGTGAAACTCTTCAACCACAAATCAACATCTCCACTCTTCACTTTAACATGTTCAGTAGATTCATGTGCTGCTTCCATGATCTTCTGCTGCAGGAGTTCAATGTTCTCCACCATCTTGGGTAAAACACTGACACTGAATTTATCAGTGATGTACCGACTGACTTCATCTCTGATGAAACTTCTGAAGTGATCTCTGGGATTATGAATGTAGTTTATGTATTTGTTGAAATCTTCCTCTTCTGCCAGTGTCTTCAGGATGTGTTTCTCCAGATTTGATCTGTTTCCATTCAGTGATTCACAGTTTTTCATAATTTCATCTGTCAGATCTCTAGCAGTCTTCTTATAGACATTCTGCTCAATGGGCTCTTTCAGTTTCTGACAGATGATCTCTGCAAAAATAGCAGGTGATGTTGCTCCATGACAGTATTTCTGGAAAATACTATAGTACTCTTCTCTCTTCTCCTCTACATATATCTTAGGATCATTGGCATCTCTGAACAGTCTGTATTGATCAGTGATCATCTTGTTTGCCCATTTACTGATGGAAAGAACCAAATCCATGAAGAAATCAATCTTGAACACATATTTCACTTGTCTTTTCTGATGTTCTGTTACTCTCTTCTTAATGTAACCTGTGAGTTGTTGAATGCAGCTGATGTTGTAGCCCATTCTTGTAATGTTAAATGACTGAATCATTTTGTCTGTCTGCTGAACAACATCTGTGACTAATGATTTTATCTGGGTTTCATCCTCTGGAGACAGAGTGTGAGCAAATCCATGTGTTTCTTTAACTCTTTTTGTGGTCTTTCTGAAAATAACATATTCAGAGTAAGTTGACACAGTAAAAATATCACAGCTCTCACCGTAATGGTATTTAGGAGGACTTTTATAGATGACTTTTAGGATCTCTCTCACATCTCTCATTAAATCAATTTCTCTGATTGAAGGAGTGTCTCTGATGATCTTCTTCACACTCTGTTTCCAAAACAAATCAAACTCTTTCTTCAGTGTTTGTTCATCATTTGTTTTGAGTTTTAAAGCAAGTTCTTTGCTCTTTTCATAGAGAGTGTTTTCATGATGTGTCTTCTGAGCATCAATCTTTTTCTTCAGGTCTCGCTGCTGAAGAATATCATTTAATTTCATCTTTGTTTCTCTTGCAACGTTTTCCTGAAGCTCTTTAATTTTGATGTCAAATGATATTTTCCACTGAATCAGTATTTCTGCATCAGTGTCTTTCTCAAATAAACCTGAGACTGAGTTTTTCACTTCTTCATTTGTCGTCTTCAGTTCTGTTTTCACATCAGTTTCCTCAATGTTGTGAATTGTTTCATTGTCTATTTTATTTTGTAGTTTGTTCTCAGTTTCCATCATGGCACTGCGAAGACTCCAGGACCATTTGTTGTATTTTGTCTCCAGTTTCCTGTAGGCTGAAATTTCCAGAGGATTTCTAAATCTTAAGATGAATCGTTCATTCAGTAAAGCCTCCCAGAGATCCTTAATGCAGTCTTTTAATACTTTCAGCTTCAATCCATGTGATTTTGAGGCATGAGACATAATTGTTTTCTTTAGTTCTTGAATGTTCTCACAGTACTTTGGGTTTGGTGGTGCCATCGGTGGGTTTCCCTCCCGGAGTTGAGCAAAATACTTCACATCATTCCGTACATCAAATGCAATGACATCACTGAAACATTCTGCATCACAGTCTTCCTCTTTAGCAGTGAGTTTTGTCATCTCGTCCAGTTTCTCCTGTAGTCGTAGTCTTCCTTCCATGTTTTTCTCTTCAACTGTGACTTCTGAAATGTTCTGATGCACAAACACACAGCTGGGATTCAGTCTGACCTTCTTCATCCTCAAAAAGGCCTGAACAACAATCTGAAGGATGTCCTGCATCTCAGATGGGTTTTCTCCAAAGATGTTGATCAAGGTCAGATTTCCAAGACCAACAACAAATGTGGCCAATTCATTGTCATGATGTCTTGTTGATCTTCCAGCCAGTTCTAGAGCACGAAGACCTTCAGTATCAACAACCAGAATATAGTCAAAGTTCATCTGTGTTTTCATCTCATCTGACACTCTGACCAGCTGCATGAAAGCTCCTCTGGTGCACCTGCCAGCACTGACGGCAAACTGGAGTCCAAACATGGCATTCAGCATGGTGGATTTCCAAGAGCTCTGAAGCCCTAAAACTGACAGCACAAAGACTCTCTGGTCTCCCAGTTTCTGGATGAGTTCATCTAGAACAGCAGAGATCCAGACCATAGGAACATGAGCAGCATCTCCATCCATCAGCTCCAGTGGAAATCCAGAGATCATCATCTCTGCTGCAAGACTCGGGAGAGAAGAGATGTCAAACTGCAGATCTTTCTTGTTCTTCTTCACAGATGAACATGATTCATAGATCTGACCGATCTCCCTCATGATGTGCTCCAAACCAAAGGCTGTAGTTTGAAGATCCTCAGATATTTTTACAAGTTTGGTTTGTTCAGCCCAGAGTTTATCATGTTTCTCTTTCAGTTTTTTGTCTCTTGACCTCTTTTTATTATGCCTCTGATGTAGAGCAGAAAGATCAGCTGAGGTATATTCATCCAGAAGAATTCCAAGCCATTTAATGAAATACATATTATGTCCAGTGTCTGTGATCATTTCTTTAATAAAGAACCTCATAAACTCACTGTTGTCAGATTCATGCTGCTGTTCACGGATTTTCTTCATCTTTGTTTGTTTTCTACTGATGTCCATTTCTGAATCATCTCCTTGAAGTCGGTGTAGTTCTTTGTTCTTCTGACTCCACTGATGCCACAGTTTCCCCTGATGAGGCAGAACTGATTCTTTGATTTCTCTCAGATCTTTCTTCTCCAGTAAACTCATCATCTGCTGTGCTGCTTCTCTTCCTCTCCTGCAGTCATCATCATCTTCCTCATCTACTCTGATGTCTGAGTGTTTGGACACATCTTCAAGTCTGAAAGTGGAAGATGATTCTGAGAGACAATCATTTATAACTCTTCTGAGCTCTTCTGATACATCTGACTGATTTCTGTCTTCCAGACCAATCTTATATTTTCTTTTCCTTGTCTTAATGACAGTAGATTCATACTCAGTAAAAAGACAAATAAGTGGCTTTCTGTTCCTGTACAAGTTTTCAATTATCGCTGCATGTCTGTCATTCCTGTCCAGTTGTGGCAGAAGAACAACATTGACAGAGGCCATTTCAGTGAGGATCTGCAGCTGTTTCTCATGGTCTCCTGCATTACCGTGTAGATTACAGAACGCAACACAGTCATTGAATTTATCATCATATGATCCAGAGGGACAGAACCAGGCGATCTCCACCACTCCATCCATCAGGACTCTGGTTCTGTTGCTGCCTGGGCAGTTCCTGTGGAAGAACGTGTTGTGTTTCTCATTGATCAGACTGTTCATCAGCTGAGACTTGGATGAAGACACAGAGTCAAACCTGAAGAAAAACACCATTGGAGTTTCTGCCTTGTAGATCGGCTGGGTTTGACTGATGATTTCATTGTTGGTGTTTCTCATCTTCCAGCTCTTGTTGATTTGTCTGAATGTCCAGAGAGGAAACTCAATCTGTTGTGTGAATGGATCAGGAACAAGCAGAGGCAGAGCGTACTGACACTGGGACAGTTTAGTGACCATCAGCTGCTTCAGGAAACCATCGGCACAATGAAACACGGCCATCTGAACATCCATCAGGTGAATCCTCTTAGACTGACTTGCTCCTTCATTAGACAAAACCATTTCATGAAAAATATCACTTTCATCTTCAGATGAGTGATTGTCTTTTTGTTGAGTGTGATCTTCCTCGTTGTTCTTTTTAGTTTTAATGTATCTTGCTCTGTAGTTCATCATCAGTAGTTTTTGTATGAAAGTCTGAATCAGCTCTTCTTCAGCACAAGTTTCATGGGACTGTAATGAATGTTCAGTTATCTGAAGAACATCTGCAGCTCTTAGTTTATTGTGGTATTTAAGATGAAGTCTGTGAAATATATGATATATTTCTTCTGCTCTGATTCCTGCTGTTCCAATGTCCTTGTTTTTTCTCTGTTTAACAGACAAAACAATAATACATTTATTATATTCAGTCTTTTCCAGTACTCAACCTTAACTACTAGGTTATTTGCACTTTGCTGAAAAACACTTGCTAAATCACTTGATTCTAATGAACGACTGATTAAGTCATTGAAGTGGCAGTAAGAGGGTAAGTTAAAATATTTCTGCCCAGTTGGTAGCACTTTATTTTACAGTATGTGTACTTTCCTGGTACATATACAGTAATTATGTTGTACATACAGGTAAAAGAGTGGTAACACAAAGTACTTACCTGACATGTGTGTACATGGAAACTAATAAGAAACACTGCTGTACTCTCACTCTCTTACCAGCTCTCACCAGTGGCCAGTTGCATAAACTGCTTAGACTAGTCTTAAAACTAAAGTCATCTATTTTTTTTTCTTCAAGACTGGTACTAACTTTGTAAAGTCAGTTACATAAAAAGGTAGATCAGTCTAATTTGAATAAGAAAAGTAAGACTGATTAGCCCTAACTAAGTGCTAGTTGGTCAAACTAGATCTTAAGTCACAGTCTTAACATAGAGGTTAAGTTTATGCAACCGGCCACAGGTGTAACTTATACATTAACTAAGTGGTATATTCACTAGTATGTTCATAGTAAGTACATGGAAATACTAGTAAGTAAACTAGTAAGGACTGTAAAATAAGATGCACTGTTGTGGAGAGCAATTTAGCATTAACAGTTCATAAAGCACTACATAAAGTACACACATGCAGCAAAACAATTACTTTATTTCTGAAGAATGATCATCATACCTCTGTGATGACTCTGATCACGTCACTGTCTACAGTGTAGTTGAGTTTCCCCAGCGCTGCGCATTTGATCTCATACTCAGTTTCTTCTCTCAGATCAGTCAGAGTAACTGTGTCTTGATCCTTCAGCACAGGTTCAGATCTCCACACTGTGTCCTGCTTCGATTTATACAGTAATCTGAGCTCCACTGTAGCAGGACATGATGGAGGAACCTTCAGAACCACATTCTGACCTTTGACCTCTTCAGTGATTGGACAGGCTGGTTTGGATGGAGGAGTAAAGCAAACAGCTTCATCACATTCACTTCCATACAGAATAATGCAGGAACCTGGATGATTCTCCATTTCCTTTGATGACACAATGAACCTGTCTTGTTTACAGCTGTTTGAATTGATCAAGTTCTTAAATATCTTCAAGTTTCTCCTCATGATCTTTTGGATCTCAGGAGTTAGCCAAGACTTTCGCTTTAAATCGGGGCTCTTCACATCAGTTTCTCCTTGTGTTGAAGGACTCAGATAGGCAGTTTGTTTTTGAAGAAGCACATCTGAGCAGTTCAATGATGTGAACGTGTAGCTGACCAGATTCCCAACCTCCAGATCCATCTTGATAAGATCAATGTTGTCTTTTACCTCAACGTTTTTCAGCTGTTTGAGGATTGTTTTGATGATTTCAGACTCTCTTTCTCTCTCTTTCAGCCATTCTGTGAGGTCACTTCCTCTGAATGGAGATTCATCATGTTCTTGTAGAAGATCATTCAGTGCAGTTTCCTTCTCTATATCCCCACGGATGTTTGGCAGCAAAGAGCCGAGTTTCTTCATGAGTTTCAACTTGTACATGTAGCAGTTTTGCTTCATTCTCTGTATTGTATCATGAAATTCAGCAAACATCTGAGCAGGAGAGTCTTTCAGAAAATCACTCCATTTCATCTCAGCTGTATTTAAACTCTCAATCACTGATTCAATCTTTATGGTTAAATCAATGCTGATGTCTTTCTGAAGTTTTGAAGCTCTCGAGTGAAGTTTGTCCAGAGGATAAAGCCAAACTCTCAGTGGAACCCCACAGTCTTGTTTTTCTCCCAGAAGTTTTGGAAGATCAGCAAAAACTTTCAATGCATCTTCAAATGAGGTTGGGTTAGACGGCAGCTGGAAGTCACCATAAAATGTGCAAGTGAAGTTTTTGACTTCAGTTTTCTGGTTGTCATTCATGCTTAGATCAGCATTTGCACCCACCGAAACGATGCCCTGCAGTTTCTCAAGAGCCACTTTCACTTCTCCCTCTACTCTGCTTTTGTCCTCATTTGAAGAAACTTCTCTGTCAAACACAAAACAGGCATCTGCTCCATACAGTATTGCTGTCACTACATGTGTGGCTGTATCATTGTCATCATCAAAAAGATTTTCAGAAGGCAAATGATTCACAGTCAGTTCTTCAAACCTGCTGGTTGAATGATAATGTAGCGTCAGTCTCTGCTGTATGAAAGACTTCTTGATGTCATTGAGATATTTTGCTGCTCCACTAACATGGACGAGATCACCTAAAAGACTCAGTTTGAGTCCTCCATCAATATTCAGTAATTTAGATTTGTCCTGAATGGAGTCTGAAGCTGTGACTTTGAATCCTGTATTAATTTGGGCACAAGAGCAAATGTTCTGCTGCAGCTGTTCTTTGTTCCAAAGTCTAATACCTGTAATAGGAAAAATGTGTTTTAACTCTCAACAGTGCATTTATTAGAATCACATTTCACATCAGAAAATTGTTTTCAGTTACTCATAGTAACATTTTTAATGTGTGACAAGTTTATATTGTGGTACCTGGTATTAATGCATCTTTTCTGCAGTCATACAGCATGCCGAGCTTGAAGGGTCTCCCAAGAGCTGCTGTTTCAATCGCATTCACTCCCACTGAATCCATACTAAAGACAAACATCAGAGGAGAAACAGATCCGTGAGGTTACAATTACTGTTTGTGAAGTCACTCATTAAAAGCTACTGACATGCTGATGGAATAAAGATCACAAAGAACATCATACCAAATGTCTTAAACGCACAGTCTGACAAATAAAGCTGCTGAATGCAGCACTGACATTATTTAATATAAATATCACTGGAGAAAGACTGGTTGTTCACTTTTGAAAGTGTCCTAGAACACTTATGGGGAATGCCCTTGCATTACTGGTATCTGAAGCAACTGTTAAATCACGACAATCCTATTGGTCGGCGACAGCCTATGACATCATACTGGTGCGACCAGGAAGTATATAAGGAACGCCCAGAGAACGTGTCATCTGTTTATCTGTAGCGATCTGTTTAAGGTAAGACAATTCATTATGTCTGAGAAACGTTTCAAGCGTTGTGCTGACCCGTGTCCTAGATATTTGACGCCGGAGAACACACACGACTTGTGCGTTCACTGTCTGTGTGAAGAGCACGCACGCTCAGTTCTCAAGGGAGCTGTTTGCGTGCATTGCGAGCATCTTCCCATGAGGATGCTCCTCTCTCGCCTGTCCATCTTTTCGGGGAAGGAAGGACAGGCATCTGTGCCTGGTGGCTCAGGTCCGTCTCCCGCTGAGGCAGGTCGTGGGGTTCACAGGTGGAGCTTGCAGAATGCTTTGAGAAATGTGTCAATCGTTCCGCGATTTGGTGGCTTAAGAGTGATCTGCTCGATGAGGATACTATATCTCTTGCATCCTTTGGCTCAGCAGATAGTGCTCTTTTGGCTCCAAGCCAAGATGAAGAGCAGTCGATGGCCGATGTCGGCAGTGAGAGTGTTAGATCTGAGCCCTCACCGCCATCCTGCCCACATATAAGAAGCTGCTTGATGTGGTGGGACGTGCTTCAGACAGATTGAAGCTATCGTGGGAGCGCATTCAGAAAGAGACTGTTTGTGGTTGATTAGATGAACGTTATCTTTCTGGCCACTGTCGTTCAGCCCCCGTGAGCCTTCCATTCCTTCCAGACCTCCATTCTGAGATCGAGAAGGCATGGATAAACCCATATTGAGCCCGCATCTATCATCATGGGCATGCAGATTATGCCAATGTTGAGGGATTGCGTGAGCATGGATATGTGGTGATGCCCCCCATCGACGAGACGTTTGCGAACTATCTCGTCGGTGGTGGAGTATCAACACTTAAGGCTCCGGCTCTGCCTACCAGACCGCTCAAAACCATCTCGCGTCTGAATGGCAGAGCATACACGGCAGCAGGTCAGACTAGAGCTTCACTGCATACTATGGCAGTGCTTCAAGCATACCAGGCCAATCTGTTGAAAGACTTAGACCAGGGTCAGGGTCTTTCACCTGAGGCGGCAGCTGATTTGCGCCACACCACAGATTTGGCTCTCCACCGGTAGATCGATGGCGGCAATGGTGGCAACGGAGAGACACCTGTGGGTGAATTTAGCAGATTTCGGTTAGAAAGAGTAGGGTTTTCTCCTTGATGCCCCAGTCTCGCCCTATGAACTTTTTGGTACCTCCGTTGAGGTGGTGGTCGAAAAGTTCAAAGAGGCGAGGGCGTGCTCAGCAGCTTTTAAATCGTACATACCACTCCGGTCTGAGTCTACACCCAGACAGCCAGGGGGACCTGGCCGTGTCTGTGGTCTAATCTAGCGTCTAAATCTAGCATCGCCCCTCGGGCCCCTCCTCCTCCGAGGAGCAGGTCGCAGAGAAGGCGAGCAGCTAGAAAGAAGAAGCAGGATCTAAGGAAAGTTATACAACGCAGGCGTGGTGAACGGAACTCTTTTGATGATCCGGCCTGGATTCGAAGGTGAGCACAGCCTTTTTAGATTGCTGAGTATGGCAGGCCACTTTTACATTTAAAAAATGTAGGTCTCCTTCGCCACGTCTCAGGAGTTTTTGCAGGTCGCCTCTCCTCCTGTGAGTGCCGTTGCATTTTTGCATTGACCTCAAGCTCCCTGCTTAAGGCTTTTTGGGGGTACTTTTAAGATAGAGCTTCCTTTAGGGGCACTTTTATACTAGGGTCCTGGAGCTCCCTTTTTTAGTGAAGGTTGGTCGTGACACCCTTCCTATATACCTACTCTCTTTTAAGAATTGTTTTGTAGGTTTTATAACAGGTACTTTTCAGAACAGAAATTTTCCTTTTGTGGCAAGCCTTTTTTATGGTTACCACACTATCTGAAGCCACTTGTTTGTTGAGTTTCAGCAAAGTTCACAATTGTCAAGTGGTCTCCTTGATTAACCTTCCCTAAGGTTGAAGCGAAGTGATTTCCTCTTGTTTTGAGAGTTTATGTCGTCTATATGTCGAAACCTTCCGCTCCCCTGAGCTCCAGATATATCATGGCTTTAGGTGTGGCGTTTTGGCTGCCCTTACATCACCCTGTGATGTGTGTTGGCTTTTTATCTTAGCCTCCGTTCTATCGAACTCTAGTTTGCCTTGATCTAGCGTCGGCCTTCTTCAGGCCGCCTTGATGCTTATGGCAGTGTGCTAGCTTCATTTTTCTATAATATTTTTTTTTTTTTATTGAGGCCACAACTTTATGAGCTTCAGGTTTTAAGAGTTGTTATATTGATACCGCCACTCTTTAAGCTTCAGGTTATTTTAACCTGTTGTGCATACCAGTCTCTTCTTGCTTTAAGAGTCACTAGATTTAGGTCAGGCCTAGGCAAGTACTTTAGGAATGCATCTTTCTGACAGTTGGCGCGCATGTTGTTGATTTAAGTAGCAAATGAGAATCCTGCATCCTGCAACCCACGTGTGACACATATCATATAATAAAATATAAATTATCGTTACTACTGTAAATCTATATTAAATATCATGGGATCTCCTTCAATGCTTTCAGAACAATTTTATTTCTGTATTTTTAAAATATTTTTATTTTAACATATTTTAATGACAGTATATTCATTGAACAAAGTTGATTTCTTTATCAAAATAAACAGAAAATAATACAAACTTTGCTAAAGTGATTCTTTTGAACAACTATTAACCTAGACAATATTAAAACATATTATTTGAGCTAAAGTATTTGTATCAATACTGTGTGGCTTTTGCCCCATGCTGGGGATCCTTTTACCCCGTCTGTGGGGTTAAAGGCCCCCCTCGCCACCTCATACATTTATTAGATTTTCAAACTAAATTAACCACTTTTATGATTTATTTTCACACAAAATCATGGCAGTGTGCTAGCTTCATTTTTCTATAATATTTTTTTTTTTTATTGAGGCCTCAGCTTTATGAGCTTCAGGTTGTGATGTTTTTCTAGCGTTGACCTGTGTTTAGGCCACCTTGAATCCCCTCCTGTGAGAGTATGCAGATGTCCTCCCTTTTAAGAGTTGTTATATTGATACCGCCACTCTTTAAGCTTCAGGTTATTTTAACCTGTTGTGCATACCAGTCTCTTCTTGCTTTAAGAGTCACTAGGTTTAGGTCAGGCCTAGGCAAGTACTTTAGGAATGCATCTTTCTGACAGAGTTGGCCTTTTTCTGTCGAATAGGCCTCTTCAGCCTTAAGACTAGCAGCCGGTGATCCTTGTACGCCTTTTTTTTTGAGAGTTGGATACGGTATGTTGAAGCCTCCACTCTTTAGAGCTTAGTTGTAGCTGTCTTCTCCCAGCAATGTTGGGCTCCTTGATCTCTATCAAGTTGTGGGGTTAGAATATTAGGCCTTTATTTTGAATATTTAGGTCTCTATTTCTCCAGAGCTCATTTCAGACACCTCTTCATCTGTTTTCAGCTGTTTTTTTTAATCAGGTCTGCACCCTTAAGCCTTAGCTTAGGTCTATTCGCTTTGCTCCTAGCTCTTTGCCCCAATATGCCTTACACCAGTGCTGCTCAGGTTGAGCACATTAGATACTCCCTTCTTTCTTGTTGGTTGAGTAAGCTCCCTTAGAGCCTCTGCATTATCTCCAGGCCTGAGGCTGTGTTCTGCTAGGTTGTAGGCTCCATTAAGGCCTCCTTATTAGCCCGGTTACATTTCTACTCCCCTTATTCTTAGGATAAAAAGCGATATGCTGAGTACATGGCCCATGTTGGCAATGTCAACGAGTATTCCAAGCTTGCATCACATATATCATCATAGATTTTCAAACTAAATTAACCACTTTTATGATTTATTTTCACACAAAATCTGTTGCTCCATCAATGTTCAATACAAACATATATTTTTTTCTGCAATCATACACTTTGAGAGTATTGAAAGGCACATTTTTTCTTAAGATGTTCCTTTTTTAGCTCCGTTGTACCCTACGTTTTTCTAATGAGCCTGGGCTGGATTACTGTCGACTTTCAAAATCCTTCAGCGCTTGAATTAAGATTATAATAATTTAATTTTAAAGCACAGCCACTACAAAATCAGACTTTAGCACCTCTTTTTACTTTGAGATTGTTCTGAGGTTAAATACAGATTTCTGGATGAAATGATTTTTTAATTTCCCAGCACTGGAACGCATTTTTATCACTCTTCCACTCTCAGACAGGTTGTAGCCTAAAGCTTTAAGTGGCAATGTGGATTGATGTAATTGGCAGATGTGGTGCGCTGCAAATTCAAATAGTATCAGAATAGCATCACTTTACTAAATGGCCTTTAAATAGAAGGAGGCATTGTGCACATCAAAAACAAGCAAAGCAACAAAATAATATTTTTCATATTCGACATATCTGTTACATGTGCCCTTGTCCTGTGTTCTATTTTCTTCTTATGGACCAATCATGCTGCACACACACACACACTACTGAGTATTGTTTAGCCTTGTTTTTGACCTTATCTCCGTGTTCCTTGTTCCTTGTTCCTAGCCTTGACTGTGTTTTGACCCTGGACTGTTTCCTTGTTTGATGATCGTTTGCTGCCTGTCTTGACCATTGCCTGAGTTTTTGGATTACTCTTTTGCCTTGCCTTCCTGTTACTGTTTGCTGGTGATCGACCTACTGCCTGTTTGACTACGCTCTTCTTCTTAATAAAGCCTGCACGTGGATCTCCAACTCCGTTGCCCCGTCCCGTATGTTACAATATCCTAGATTTTTACAGAAAATATTCAGATGTAACCCCTTTTGTAATCGTTAACGTTTTTCATAAGTAACTGTAATTAAACTGTTAACATATTACAGATGAATTATTTTTGTAATTAAATTAAGTTACACCATTACATGTAACTAGTTACTCCCCAACACTGGGTTTCAGAAATTATATACACATAAGTACTAACAAAACAATACATTTAAAATTTTTAAGATACATACTAATGTCTGTGGAAGTGGAAATAATCTTTTCGGTAACACTTCATTTTAGGGTCTTTTAACTAGTTGCTTATTAGCATGCATATTACTAGATTATTGGCTAATTATTAGTACTTATTAAGCCCGTATTAATCTGCATGACCTTATTATACATTCTTAATCCTACCCAATACCTAAGCTTAACAACTACATTACTAACTATTAATAAGCAGTTAGGAGTTTATTGAGGAAAAAGTTGTAGTTAATAGTTTATATGTGTTCCCTATACTAAAGTGTTACCATCTTTTCCATTATAATTAGACGACATGTTTTATTCATATCAGATACACAGTGTATAAGTCACTTTAAAGTTTACTCTATTCTTCTCCCAGTTCACCAGACACTTTCATGTATTTCGGGAGAAGTGGATGAATTCACGTTTTGTAAATCCAACAAATAAGATTCTAACATGAACTAACATGGCGGTGCCCATCGCATGTTATAGATCAACTAACGCAATCATTATAAAGGTGTTTAAACAATAAAATACATCCACTTACACATATTTGACAATCGGAATATCACACATTTCATGCTATAGGTAACAATTTTTTGAATATTTCACATATGAAAAGGGAAAAATGAATCATGAAAAATGAAAACAATAAAGTGATGCATTCTAATTAATGGCCGCCTTTAAAAACTCACGCTGGGGGGTCAGCCAGAATATTTTACATTTATATGTGAAAGGGTTAAACATTAAATCAGTATTTAGTTCCAGTGTGAGACATCAGTGATTATTATAAACAGTTTATAAATGTGTAGCATGCATTTCAGCTTGATTTCTCACTTACCTTCTCTGATCTTCTCAGCCCTTTCTTCAGTTTAGTTTATTGAAGAGGAGTTAAACTTGTCTTTTTTTTTTTTTTTTTTTCCATTAGACTCATGTAGCCAATAACAGAATTTCATCTGATTTTCCTTCTGTGCTCAGCTGTGAGTGTCTTTCACAAACTGGTCAGATTCAAACTTTCACTCAGATATAGTTTACATAAACTCCTCCCATTTAGAAGGAAACTTTCACAAATACAGTACAGTACAAGTCAGCTTAGACATCAGTGAGCATAAAGCAAATAACTAAATGACTTGACTAAATGATGTTCATTTTTTTATTCTTCATGTGACACTTAGTGTTCAGTAATCATCAGGTCAGTAGGACTGAAGGTTGTGTGTTTGCAGTCAGAAATGCTTGTATGTTGTGAGGTGCGTCTCGTTCATGAGAAGAACATGTTAGTGCGCAGAGATGCAGAGCTGGTGAACATGTGACAAACATACACAAATATACACATCATGACATGATTCATTTTGTAACTGCAGTAACTTTAAAACCTGCAAAAAGTGTAGAGATCACAATGAAAACCACAGTGTACAAAGCATGCATTTTATCCAACAGTTTATTTATTTTATAATTTATATATATATTTTTTTTAATATTTACTTATTTAGCTGAGGAGACAGTTATTTTGACATTTAATTCCAGTTGTTCCACACGGTTTGCCTCCGCCTGCATGCGTGCGCTCGATACAGAGGACGCTTCACTAGGGCGACTTTAAGGCAGTACCTGTCAAATAGTGAGCCGTTTTTAACTCACGTTATAAATGCTTAATAATTGTATTTATTGACACTTATTTAACTCAAAACCAGATTCCTGATTTATTTCCTGATGCAGCAAAAATGGACTATCATGGTGAGACAGAGTGTTGTATTTGTGGTTTCCTCATTATCTCATGACTGCTACTTTGCTTACTATGTTGCTTACAACATAATGCTTCTTAGTTTCAGTCTTACCCACGATACCCTGCAAAAAGATCATGATGCCTATCCACAGCAATGTATAAAAAATGATTTCTTGTTTATCAAGATGAAATTGTCAAACTTTATTAAAAAAAAGAAAAAAAGGGCACAACCATAACTTGATTAGATTAAAAATAAATAAATAAATAAATAAAAATCCAGTATTAGTTATCTGTGAACCTTAATGTAAAGTGGACCCCTGTAAACCATGAGTTACTACTATCTTCTGTGTGTGCATTAATAATTAATACATACATGATTCACACGTGTTCACTTTCACAGGTTATTAACATTTGTAACTCATGAATAAATGGTTCACATGTGTTCACTTTACATTAAGGTCCACAGGTAACTAATACTGGAATATTTGTATTATTATTATTAATATCCCATCAAGTTATGGTTGTGCTCTTGTGTGTGTGTGTGTGTGTGTTCAATAAAGTTTGATATTTCATCTTGAGAAACAAGAAATCAGTTTTTATACACTGCTGTGGATAGGCATCATGACCTTTTTGCAGGGTATCATGGGTAAGACTGAGTAACTTCAAGGAAGCAACATAGTGCAAAAAGTGGCAGTCATGAGATGTTAATAAGAACCACAAATACAACACTCTTCAGTCTCACTACGATGGTCAATTTTTGCTGCATCAGGAAATAAATCAGGAATCTGGTTTTGGGTTAAATAAGTGTCAATAAATACAATTATTAAGCATTTATAATATGTGAGTTAAAAAGGGCTCACTATTTGGCAGGTTTTGCATTAAAGTCGCCCTTTTTATTCATGCAGTTATTACTGCATTATTAATGATTTATAATGCATTTGTAAATTACTTATTACTCATTAACAAACACCTTTATAAACCCTTTACAAAGGGAACCTTAATGTAAAGTGTTACTATTTTTTTCTTATTAAAATGTTATACATCAGATGTGTGCATTCCACTAAGGAAGTATTTAATTCACTTTTAGGTCTATCTACATTCTTTTGTTTATTTTTGCATCTTTGTTTTTTGCTCTCTCGTAACTTTACCGTAAATTACCACAATCGGTCACTTTGGATGTATTTTTATTTACTTTTTGAGACATTTTGAGGTTTTTTTTTTTAGGTCTTTACTGTTAATTAGTCCAAGTTTTTGAATTTGGTTTCAATAAATATTTTGTCGATGCTCTTACTATCAGAGGAAGGTTTGAAAACAACACTTGCTGATTTTCTATAAGGCAATTTATTTATGTTGAAACACCTGACACACACATACATGTCCTTCTGGCACAAAGTTTTACATTTGCGGTTTGAATAAACGGTAACTGTCACCTAGAGATTCATCAGGAACATGTTAAAAAAGTTTCAACAACCACAGTACACACGTAATGAACCTGTGCAAAAATGTTGATCATATGCAGCACCATACAGACACTAATAATGTAAAGTTATAGAACAGTTTAAATTCCTAAATAAATGTCAGGCTCTGAAACATTTGGACTGATAAATACATATATGTTGTGTTCCATAAATTACCTGTGCAGCAGACATAATCTGAATGATTTTTATATCGCTTATCCTCTCCAAAAAGACCATTACAGATATCATTCAAAGTAACTATTAATTTATATGCATACAGTTTATCCTAGAAACTAATCGACTGATACACTGTAAATGGAGGAACTGGTATATGCTGGAACCAAACTCTCCCACTCTTTTGCTGCGAGCCCCCAGATATCAACAAAAAAGTGGCGACCCCCGCAACCACCAAAGCCTGTGGGCCCAGCTCGGCTTCCCCCTCCTCCTGTGAGAGCTCTTCGGCCTCTGCCACAATGCCAGGGCCCTCATCCTCCTCCATCTGTTCTAGGTGAACCAAAAACAACCGATAACAGCTCTCAGTGATGTGTGTCGGGTCCCCGCTATGATAACAGTGACTTTGTCAAATGTTTACAGAACAAGCGGGAACCCAGTGTGCCTGTTGCTTTCTCTATTTCTGTTTTATTACGTGATAGAAAGCCTAAGGCCTTCTCAAACCGTTTGGCAAACTGCAGTAGTTAAGCCCCTCCTGAAAAAGAGCAATCTGGATAACACCATATTGAGCAACTACAGACCAATCTCAAATCTTCCTTTCATAGGCAAGATCACTGAAAAAGTTGTTTTCAGTCAGCTGAACAAATTCTTAAGCTTGAATGGATACACTGGCAACTTTCAATCTGGTTTCCGACTGCATCACAGCACAGAGACAGCGCTCATAAAGATAATAAATGATATTCGCCTAAACACAGATACAGGTAAATTATCAGTGCTGGTATTACTCGATCTCAGTGCTGCATTCAACACTGTCGATCACAACATACTTCTTGACAGGCTGGAAAACTGGGTTGGGCTTTCTGGGATGGTCCTTAAATGGTTCAGGTCATACGTAGAAGGGAGAGGTTATTATGTGAGTATCGGTGACTATAAGTCTGAGTGGACATCCGTGACATGCGAAGTCCCTCAAGGTTCAATACTTGCACCACTCCTGTTCAACCTATATATGCTGCCACTGAGCCAAATAATGAGAAAGAACCAAATTGCATATCACAGCTATGCAGATGACACCCAGATTTACCTAGCCCTATCACCTAACAACTACAGCCCCATTGACTCCCTGTGCCAATGCATTGATGAAATTAACAAGTGGATGTGCCTAAACTTCCTCCAGTTAAACAAAGACAAAACTGAAGTCATTGCATTTGGAAACAAAGATGAAGTTCTCAAAGTGAACACATGCCTTCACTCTAGGGGTCAAACAACTAAAAATCAAGTCAGGAATCTTGGTGTGATTTTGGAGTCAGACCTGAGTTTCAGTAGCCATGTAAAGACAATAACTAAATCAGCATATTATCATCTCAAAAATATTGCAAGAATTAGATGCTTTGTCTCCAGTCAAGACTTAGAGAAACTTGTTCATGCTTTCATCACCAGCAGGGTGGATTATTGTAATAGACTCCTCACTGGTCTTCCCAAAAAGACCATAAGACAGCTGCAGCTCATACAGAACACTGCTGCCAGGATTCTGAGCAGAACCAGAAAATATGAACACATCACACCAGTCCTCAGGTCCTTGCACTGGCTTCCAGTTGCATTTAGAATTGATTTTAAAGTATTGTTACTTGTTTATAAATCACTAAATGGCCTAGGACCTCAATACATTGCAGATATGCTCATAGAATATAAACCTAACAGATCACTTAGATCATCAGGATCAAGTCACTTAGAAATACCAAGGGTTCACTCAAAGCAAGGAGAGTCTGCTTTTAGCTGTTACGCCAGCCACAGCTGGAACCAGCTTCCAGAAGAGATCAGATGTGCTCCAACAGTAGCCACATTCAAATCCAGACTCAAAACACATCTCTTTATCTATGCATTTACTGATTGAGCACTGTGCTATGTCCGAACTGTTTGCGCTTTATTTTATACATATTATCTTTTTATTCTTTTAATTCCTTTTCTTGTTTTTATTTCATTTTTAGTGCATTTTATATCTTTTATGCATCATCTTTTTATTTCTGACTTTTAATGCATTTTAAAACTTGCTGTCTGGTTGAAAGAGCTGGGAGAATTAGGAAGTAAGCATTTGTGATTAGGTTAAAATTTGGTAAATTTGGATAAGGGGACAAACTATGATGGCTGGGCTATCTGACTCTGTGGTACGTGGAAGGGGTTTCTAAGGGGAATTGCGATCACTTGCAAAGGCAACGTGATTAACACATTCTGGAAATCAAAACACGTTGGTTGGGGCACTTTCCAAAGGGGAAATTTGAGCTGTGGTGCATGGTTAAGATATCTCTGGATTACAGTCAGGACACTTTCCAAAGGGGAAATTTGAAGTGTGTTGCATAGTTAAGATATCTCCAAAAGGGGGGTTGGGACTGTGTGGTACAGTTTGAGGTGTCTTGGCAAAAGGGGAGATTGAAACTTTGTGTATCAGTTCGAAGTGCCTTAACAGGTAGAGCTAGACAGCGGTCCTGATGTGTGAGGAAGATCCATTTAGATCTGCTCTGACGGACAACAAAAAACTCCCTGAAACTTCCTAACTCTTCCATCCAGATAGCAGAATTCTCTGCTTTTACTGTTATTTCTATTTCTTATGCGTTCCATTTTTATTATTATATATTTGACTCTTCTTTATGTAAAGCACTTTGAATTACCATTGTGTATGAAATGTGCTATACAAATAAAATTACCTTGCCTTGCCTAAATCTGGTGATTTTTGGTCAAGATGTTGGCTGTCAGTCATTGATGCATTTGAAATATGGAGCTCGAACATTTCAAAGTTCAGATAATAATAAAAAAATAAAAAAAATAAATAAAACATGGGTAGAAACATCACAAAGTCAAATTTAAATAAAATGTTTGATTTTAAAAATATTACATTAACAGCTTTAAAATAAAACCCTTGCATCCATGTGCAGCCACGTGATCTTATGATACCGTCAACGCAGACTATGAGCCATATAACTTGAAAACGCTACTGGCTAATAATTGATATACAATTTAGCTCGCCAGAATGGATCGCTTTGCAATATCTACACCCCGAGTAAGCGACTCTTCCACCTCTTCAGAAACAGCTGGTGCAAATCCAGATGTGGATGCTAATAAACCAGCTGCAGAAGCTCCGGGCAAACGCAATCGAGATAAAGCAGAGCGCGAGTTCAGTCTCCAGAACAAAATGAAAACGATGCGTTTGATTACACGCACCCAGTTTGGCCATTTTATTATATATTATAATACTTATACTTACATAATTAAGTTTCTAATCCATTTCGTTTTGTTTTAAATAGTTCGTTTTATTTTTCTTGCTGCTGAAGTTTATGGTCAACGAATGGCTTTTCTGAGGTATAGCATTGTGAACTGATACAGATCTCGGTAAGCTACTGCAACGTTCAACATATTTTTTTGATTTTCATTCATGTTTATTTTCTTCTGTAAAGTAGTAAAGAGGAAGAGATGATCGCGTTCACTCAAGATCCTCAAAAAGTGTTCAAGATGAAAACTGAAAAGTGACGCAGTCTTTAACTTTCTTTTCATAATATAAATAAATGCATAGCCTAGCCCTATTTGTTTATCCTATAGGTTTGTGAATAAATATGAAAATGTGTACGAAATCAGAAGCTATTAAATGTCTTATCATTAAAATATAAAAATTAAAATGATGCACGGTAATAATTATGATGGTATTTTTACGATCCTGTCCGTCAAAACGATGGTGAAAGTCTAGCGCAACCTCATATATCGAAAGTCTAGTGCAACAACTGTAAATAAACCAATAGCTTCACTAGCTGGGTAGACATTCAAAATAAACAGGAGTCCAGCTGATTCCTTCATCCATGACTCATGGCTTGTTTTTCATGAATGTTTGAGTCATATAACATAAACTAAATATATTTATATATAAATATAGGCTATACTATAAAATTAAAAGACATTTCTTTTAAATTTATAGCGGAGTTTTTTTAATGAGGCCGCAACATATGATAGATAGGACAGAACAAAAAAAAAAAACAATCTTTCATTGCGCAAAAGTATTATAATATGAACGTCTCCCATTCAGAGCGGCACAAAGCGCTTATGCGCATCCCGTGTGCAGAATGATGCGCTTGAAGCGTCATGGAGTCACAGCGCGCAGCGGCAGCGCTTCGCATTGAAAGGTTCAAAGCACAAAGTGAAGATATATTGATATACCGGTATCGTTATCTACAGATGAAGTATAATAATAGAAACATTGATTCATCTTGGAGAGAGTTTCATTGTGTTGACTGTTGTAACCGAACGCGACACGCAGTCTGAATGCTGAATGGAGAATGACTTGACAGTCGCAGCGGAGGGAGGCATTTACGTGAACTTTAATTTAACGACTTAAATATTCATCTGTACCTCAAATTAAACCATGGAATGTTTTCAGAACACTTGAAATATAGTGCACAGCAACTTTATGGTGCTTTTTAATGTTTTTGTGCCCTTAGTGGAGCTTAACAATAACACAACAGTACACGCACAGTATCGGATTTGGATCGGTCCCATCCGGCAGATACCCGATCCGGCAAAAATGGCAGTATCGGAGCCGATACCCGATCTGAATATCGGATCGGTGCATCCCTAATGGTCACCTGCGTGACAAACCACTGGAATACTTTCAGGGTAGCCTCAAATCTTTTAGGGCAACAGACAATATTGAGAAGCTAAAGTTGGTAAAGTTGGTGAGCTTTCCTTGAAAGTGTCATATCAGGTGGCTCTTAGGATTGCTTAGTGTAAATAAAACAAATCAAATAGCAGAAGGTCTGATATTGCCTGCAGCCATCGATATGTGCAAAACAATGTTTGGGAATGATGAGTGTGTAAATAAACTGAAAACCATTCCGTTGTCAATCATTGCTTGGCGGATTGATAATATGGCATCTGATGTAAGGGCACAATTGGTAGAGAAACTGAAGCTGGCAGACACCTTTGTATTACAGCTGGATGAGTCTACAGATGTCACAAAGAGTGCACAGCTTTTGGCATTTGTAGGCTTTGCAGATGGAAATGAAATGCAGGAAGAATTTTTGTTTTGTAAACCGCTGCCTGAGCGCACAACAAGCTCTGAAATTTTCAGAGTAATTGATGAGTTTTTCCAAGATCCTGACATTCCCTGGGCAAAATTTTGATATGATATACAGTATATGAATCTGGCTGTGATTAGCAGAGGAATGATGAGGTCCTCTGCTGGTGGACTGGTGTAACTACAGACTTGACAGTAGTTAGAACTTATTAAAACCTACAAATTAGATGGGAATTCAGCTCTTTTCCTTTTGCATTCTAAAAGAAAACTTTATAACAAAATTTAATGAGACGTACATTTAGTTTTCTGACAGACATATTTTAGCTTTTTTATGGAGACAGCAAGGTATAGCAGGAAAATCAATGAGACTAACCACAGAATGCATTTACACTTGCACAACAGTATATGATTATGCATTTACATACTCTGATGTTTCTGTATAATGTACAGTCAGTCAGTCATTACAAATTAAACCCTGACAGGATGATCAGGACCTCGATGTAAAGACTGAACAGTATATTAAAGTCTGTTTTCATTTTACTATTCATTTTTATTTTTATTAACTTATAGATCATCTAATCTGGAAATGAATATGCCATTTTAATATGTTGCATTGTAGAACGTATTAGCCCACTTTAGGAAAAAAAAACACTTTGCACAAGCAAATCCTGTTTTTTGATTGATACATCCTCTGCGTCTTGATCTGTCATCAAGGTCATTTCCATGGTCATCCATGTTTACAGCAAAATTCTTTGATATATTAAACAGGACGACACACTCAGTGATGACCTTTCCTGCTGTTGTTGCTTCCAGACGGATCTCTCCATGAAGATCTCCTATTAAGCTGGCCACTGGTTCTTTCAATGATTACTGTAGATTTTTGTTAAAACAGTGTTGTATTGTTCCTGCAATCTGAGAAAAGATGACAGCTAATGAATATTCCTTTATATATTTTACTAATTTTCTGATTTATCTAAATGCGTTATCTGTCATGAAACTCTAGATGGTGCAGGCTGATGCGGGTCCTTAATGCAAACTGATAATATTCTCTGCGTTAATTACTTGGCTCAAGTAATTCATGTCGCATCTGCAGCCAATAAGCTTGTTTCTCACACATTTAAATGGCTGGTTAGCATTCACTATAGTAGTTTGTGGCGTGCTTTCAGAGTTCCTCCGAAACCCTCCACCTTCCCCAGCTCCACCGGTATAGATCTGCTATGGGTAATTGATATATGGTATTTGTGCAGCAGCAGTATATCTTACATACACACAGCAGCTTATCAGCGTATGTATTGGCAGTAGCAAGTTTCTGTACTCTCTCTACAGCAGCCATAATCAACAGCAGCAGCGTAGCAGATCTATTCCGCCAAGATCTAATACATTAACATTGTCATATCCATTACCATGCTAAATTGTCATGATAGAAATATTATTTAAATGATTTTCCCTGGGCAGCTCCTGCTTGATTCTTAAAACGTAAAACATGAATGTCCACACTCCACTCAGCAGTAACATTTGTTATCTTGTTGTCTGGGTCACATGTAAGCTGTACATTTATAGAATGGAAGTTTTTGCGGTTAACAAATTGATCTTCATATTGGTGGGGGGCTTGAATTGGCACATTTGTTCCATCTATCATTCTGCAAACGCATGGGAATCCAATAATATACAACAAAAAAATGGAAATCTCACATAGTTGTCCATTCTGTGACACAGCCTAAGGCAACTTGATGGAAGCCTACAGATGGTGGATTTATGCATTCTTGAAGATGTCCCCAATGATGGACTGAAAAGTGCTGCAAGCAAAAATACTGAAAACAATTTAAGCTTGAAACAAAAGTGCACAAGTCTATCGGGTTTGATGTTCAATGTCAGTTTCAAGTATCGCAGTGAGATGAATAATTGATTGACAGTCAAACCAATATTCTCTAAGTAATTGCGTATCTTTTATAGTGTCCAAGGGATTGTTTTGTTTATTAAAAAGGCACCTTGGTACTTTCTCCTCTTCAATTAACCTGAAATTTGCCATCACGCTTTGAATCTCTGTCAAGTTGCCTTCATAACATACGCATGTTTAGACAAATTCTATAATAAACAGGAAGTTGAGATTTCCATTGTTCTTTTTAGTTCAGATTTCCTCAAAAGACAGCATTCAATGTAATAATTATTAGTTGCCAAATAGGCCTACTATAATGATTAAAAAATAATAATAATAATAATTGTTTTGAAGATTTAATGAAAAACATCCACGAGATACATTTTTTTCATGAATTTATCAGTTACAGCATATAACACCCAGTGCCCCTTGTGTAAATAGATCATCCTTTTAAAGTCAGTTACTGGTTATTAATGCATTTGATAGTTGTGTTTATCTAAATTGAAGGCATACATTTGAATCCATGATCTTGCCATTGCTCTGTTCATGCTATGCTGTTAGAGCAGTATACTGTAAACACTTGTTACATAAAACAGAATACTATATTTTATTGGACTATAACCTGCCATTTTAGTTATTTGTTTACATTCCCTGCAAACAAGCCTGCACTGGCCCTTTACAGGCCCACTTAGGGCTGCGAGCGCAGGGCCCCTGAGAATTTGCTCATTGGCAAAATGTTTAAAGTGAAGCAGGTTTGCACAGGCCCCACCCATAACTGCTGTCAGATGCCTATTAGCATAGTTTCCATCCTGAGTGAGTTGTACATGCTGCTTTCCCACCATCAGGCCGAATGGTTCTTGAAACGGTTCCCGTTGTGTTTTCACTTGAGCATGGTATGGCACAGCACGATTACAAACCATTCTCAGCCCAGAATTCTGAATCATGTTGGTAGAATCCGTGAAGTGACGTCGCCACTCAGGATTGGTCACTTGTCTGTTCCCAAGGCAACGGCTGTCACTTTTGTATTACTTGCCAAAGAGCGGCCGTTATCAGCCCCAGAGTGGAAAATGAAACTGTAACCGTATCAGCTGACCTGAAATGTTTCTTTAAAAGGTGTATTAAAAGAGCTTTTTACCATGCAAAGATTAATGTAAATTTAATGGTTTAGAAATTGAGCATTGTGTACACATATATAGTAATGTGATTACTTTTACTTATTTTTCTGAATTTATGCAGTTTGAAGTTGAAAATATTAGCTTTTTTTCGCATAGAAATAGTCTTGAATAGAACCAACCAAACCTCCAGCAGCTCCTCCAATAAAAGGTACAGACTGATTCCAGTCACAAGCTAGTTTTGCACTATATGGTAGTTTTTCTTCAGCTTCTTGTAAAGCTTTAGCCTTTTCTGATTTGTAGTTTTCTTTAGCTTCTTGTAAAGCTTTAGCCTTTTCTGATTTGTAGATTTCTTTAGCTTCTTGTAAAGCTTTTCTCTTTTCTTTCTCATGTTTTGTTGCAGCTTCTTGTAAAACTTTAGCTTTTTCTCTCTCATATTTTTCTTCAGCTTCTTGTAAAGCTTTAGCCTTTTCTGATTTGTAGTTTTCTTTAGCTTCTTGTAAAGCTTTAGCATTTTCTGAGTTGTATTTTTCTTTAGCTTCTTGTAAAGCTTTAGCCTTTTCTGATTTGTAGTTTTCTTTAGCTTCTTGTAAAGCTTTAGCCTTTTCTGATTTGTAGTTTTCTTTAGCTTCTTGTAAAGCTTTAGCCTTTTCTGATTTGTAGTTTTCTTTAGCTTCTTGTAAAACTTTTCCCTTTTCTTTCTCGTGTTTTGTTGCAGCTTCTTGTAAAACTTTATCCTTTTCTCTCTCATATTTTTCTTCAGCTTCTTGTAAAGATTTAGCCTTTTCTTTCCCTTGTTTTTCTTCAGCTTCTTGTAAAATTTTAGCCTTTTCTGTCTCATATTTTTCTTCAGCTTCTCGTAAAACTTTAGCTTTTTCCATCTCATGTTTTTCTTCAGCTTTTTCTAAAGCTTTAGCTACTTCTTTCTTTAGTTTTTCATGATATTCATATTCTGCTTGTAGCCTTGTTTCATTTTGAATTTTCTCCTGGAGTTTTTGTTTTTGTTTTTCATGCTTTTCTTCCACGTATTTTATTAAGTTCTCTTGCTGTTCTCCTAAAGCCTTTTCTTTTCTTTCATTCTCTTCTTCAAATAGTTTCTGCTGCTCTTCCAGTTTTCTCTGCAGCTCTTTTTGTAGGTTTTCATCTTTTTCTTTCTTGATCTCCTCTTCTTTCTTTTTGAATTCCTCTTCACTTTTTCTCAGTTCATTCTGCATCTCTTGTCTTTCTATCTCGTTTTCTTTCTTCATTTGTTCTATTTCAGCTTCATATTTGGTTTTCAGCTCTTCTTCTTTTCTCTTGATCTCTTCTTCTTTCTCTTTCATGATTCTCTCTTGTTCCTCTTTGATGTTCTTCTCCGCCTGCTGGAACATCTCATTGGTGTAGAAACTCCCTCCATTTACTGTCAACATACAGTCAATCTTATCCAGCAGCTCAGAAACCTGTTTTCGATCTTCAGTCTCCATGTTGTTGAACACATGGTATCTCTTTCCACACTGATGGATAATGTACTGTAAGCTATCATCACCGTCAATAAAATCTTCAACTCTTGCTCCTCTAAGTTCATCTCCTCTGGTGAAAAGCACCATGGTGTAAATTCTGGATTTGTCTCCAAAAGTCTCCTGGATCATCTTCACTGCATCTTTCTCCTCTTGAGTGAATCGTCCCAGTTGAATCACCAGCAGAAACACGTGTGGTCCAGGTGCCGCCATTGAGACGCACTTCACAATCTCCTTCCAGGTCTTGTCATTATCAACTCCAGTATCAAACAGACCTGGAGTGTCAATCACAGTTATTTGTCTTCTGCTGAACTCAGATGTTTCTTTCTGACACTCTCTGGTCACTGACCGTGAAGTCAGTTTTGATGTAAAAGCTGTTTTTCTCAGTATGGTGTTTCCTGTTGCACTCTTCCCAACACCCGTCTTTCCCAGCAACACAATCCTCAGATCATCATCATGTGCTATACCTACAAACAGCAAGATAAGTATACTTATTACAATGATTTTTTTTTTTTTTTTTTTTTGGAGCCTGCAAAAAGCAAAACCTTTTCAAATGGTGTATAATTTTTAAAAAAAATGCTCCTCTCTTTTTTTACTAATGATCAAGTTTATGGTAATTGAATGGCTTTCCTGAGGTAAATGTAACATTTTGTGACATATTTGTTAGCAAGCTGTTTGAAACTCTGAGACATTACATTAAAGATGGATTCATTTCAGTAAGTCTCTTTCAACATACTTTTTGATGTTCATTCATGTTTATCTTGTACTGTAAAAGTAGAAAAGAGATAGAGATAATAGATTCACATGCCACTTGACCTGAGGCGCTACAGCGATCTGTCACGCCACGTTAAAGAGCGCCAAAACCACATGTATTGTTTGAATTCCGCTGTAAAATTGACAGAACTTAAAAGCTGAGACTTTGTTTTATATCAAAAGTAACCTGATCTGTCTTATCGGTTGGTGCGTTGTCTATGTCCTCTTTGCTCTGCTATGTATCTTTCATTGCGTGTGAAGATGGACGTGTGGCATGAGAACAGTGAGTTTGAATGAGAGTTGGTGGTCCTGCATGACATCATTTTTTGTAGTTATGCTAAACGTTATGTTTGTTATGTTTTATGCTACGTTTAACTCGCACATTTTACGGGTTTGACTTCGTTTGCACTATGCACTCCAAAGCGTTGTGTCTTCTTCTATTGGATTGGATCCGGGAGGGCTGCATTACGGTATTGTGCTACAGCTCTCCACTAGTCAAACCATGTTATTGCAGGCCCTTCAAATAGGTCATATGCGATCAAAAGACTATTTGACAACAAAAATATTTGTCGACAATTTTTTAGCATCGACGTTGTCGATAATGTCGACTAATCGTTTCAGTCCTAATACCTGCTGCTGATTGAGTTTTCATCATGGATCTTTTCAGTTGCTCTATTTCAGCTCTGTGTTTGTTTCTCTCCAGCTCTACTCGATCCTGAAGGTACATGAATGTTGTGTAGAGACTTCTTTTGTTCTCCTGTACCATATTCTCTACATCCTTCAGTAGAGCTGGAACCTGTGAGCTGTTCTCCAGAGCAAAACGGTGACACCCAAATGTTTGAAGAGACGTGTCCATATATGAAGAATAAAATGGATTGATTTTACTAAGTTTACTATTCACATTCTTCTCGTGGATTATGAGAACTATGAGGTAGTTTTTCATTCTTGAGCTTAATATTTTATGGATCTCCTCTATTTCTGCTTTGTCTTCATTATTAAATGGGCCAACAGGAATAATGAGGAGGAAAACATGAACTCCAGGATCACAGAGAGACAAACAGTTGAGAGTCTGACGCATCACTTCCTCCTCTGCGAGCCGACTGAGAGCTGGAAGCTTCACCAGACTGATCGGACAACCATGAAGCTCCATGTCTTTCTTCTCTCTTATTAGTTTTGTTGCGGTGTTCTTCAGTGTTTCATCACTTCCACACAGCACCAAGTTCAGCTTCTGTTCTCCAGTGGCAATTACACTTCCTTCAACAACAAATCAAATAATATGTTAACAGAACTTATTTAAATATGTGCTGAAATTTGTTGAAATCTGGAAACTTTGCTGTAATGTGTTTATAAACTTACTCTTTAACTGAACATGTTCTGGACTTTCCTTTTTATTACTCCCTGTAAAAAAATTAAGATAAAAAAAAATATATGTGTATTACATATAGACTAACACTGAAAGAGTTATACTCTTTAACTGTATAACTATGCAGAGGGTTCCATTACTTGAATACTAATTCTGACTGGTTTGTTTAGTATAAGAAGGGCCTTTATTATGCTGTTAGCCTTATCTGGCATTCATGCAGTGAATAAAAGCAACTAGATATGAAAAAAAAAAATGCATCTTTTACCATTACACATATCTAAAGCACTTCAGATGCACAGTTAAATTTATTAGTTTTGTTATTTTCTGTAGAATTTTATTAGATTATAGAGAAGACTGTCACTTTTGGCTGCTCTGATGAACCACCACTGATTATAGTGGCACATCACATGATTATTCTGATCTGAATTTGGACCACCGTGCTTTCAATAGATGGCACAGGAATTTCATCTAAAGCAATGAAATAAAAACAAATGCCTGACAGATTTTAATTTGGCCTGCATGTTGCTAGTTAGTGTCTTTCCTTCAGATGTGTACAGGGACATAAAATTGGCAAATAAAGTAAATAATCTTATATCCATAATAATCTTCATATTATGTGTGAACCTGATATTCAATAGCCAGTGATATGCTGGTGTTAGAATTTAGTTCTATAGTTATTGCAAATGTAAAAAAAAAAAAAAAAAAAAAAAAAAAAAGGAACTTACCGGAAAAATTTAAGTATGTTGGAAACATGCCAAGAAAACCCTTTGCTTCTTTTTTCTGTGGATAATCTACATCAGAATCTTTCTCTGTTTCGACTGAAGTGAATGATCTGCTCTGATCTTCAAGTGTTTCTTCAACATCATCAAATATCTCACAAGTAAGAAATTCTTCACTGTTTTCTCTGAGTATCTTCTCCATTCGTTGCAGTATTATTGAGCACCCTTCCTCTGTTTCATTCTGAAGCTGAAGATGTCCTCCTCCACACTCTGTAGTTAGTTTATAAATTAATTCAAAAGCTTTCTCAGGTGCCTCTTTAGTGTAATGTGTCTCTTCATCAGTTGTGAGAATTATAGTCCATTTAATCGCCTCTTCACTGAATTGTTTCAGCACATATTTTACTCTTGTCATGTCCTCCTCAGTGAAGTCATTGTGCTGCAGCACGAGTATGAAGACATGAGGTCCTGGATCAGACAGAGACACACACTCTCTCACTGTCTGTGTGATCTGATGATCTGAGATGTTTGTCTGGAGCAGCTGAGGACTGTTGATGACCATCACATGTCTGTTCTTCAATCTTCCTCTGGCTCTCTCTACAACATCTTGAGGAGCTTCACTGTCAAACATGTCTTGTCCGAATATTAAGTTTCCCACTCGACTGTTGTCTGACATGCTCTTCCCCAGCAGAACAATCCTCAAAGGAGTCAGATCACTCACTGAAACACATGAAACATGCATCATTGTCTAAAATGGCATTTGAATATTTTCAAATCAGACATCAAAACAGTGCTCTGACCCCCTAAGCTTTATTTGATATAACTTTTACATTTATATTACATATACACAATAGATCTGTGGTTTTCAAAGGTCCTGGAGGACCCCCAGCACTGCACATTTTGTTGGTCTCCCTCATCTAACACCCCTGACTCCACTCATCAGCTCATTAGTAGAGACTGCAAGACCTGAGCCGATTCTCAATAAGTGTTCTTGTCTGTACTTGTGTTCCTGTGGACTTATGAAATGTCATCAGTCGCTGCCCAAGTACTCCCAGATAGCACACATACGTCTGCAAGATGTCTGTTAAAGATCACTTCATCTGGAAAGCATCTGCTGTTTACAAACATCTGATAGACATCTTTAAGATGTCAGTTTTACATACATTCTAAATCATAAACATCTTAAAGACATCTTCTAAACGTCTATTTGACATCAGACAGGAAACGTCCTATAGACGTAATGCAGATGAGCAAACACCCTAAAAAATACGTCTTCCAGACGTAAACACAGTCATCAAATAGACGTCTCCGAGATGTACGTGTGCTATCAGGGCTGTTTCAATTCAAAGTTCGCATCTAGCCAAGTACACAGACTTGAGACTTGAGTGGCAGCATTGGTTTTCAGCGTGAATGCCGTGAAAAACACACAAAACACATCCAAAACGGGAAAGAGCTTTGCGATTGACCGTACAAATAGCTTTTACACAAAATATGAGGTATATATTTACAGACTGCTGAAAGCTACAGAAAAAAGTAGCAAATGGATCACTGCAATTCACAGAAACAAATGGACTCCAGGCAGAGAAACATAGATTTGCAGTTATCATTTTGTGTCAAAACGTTGAATTTTGTGGTAAAACCATACCCTATAGCCTATATTGTATTTATATATATATAACTCATCAATGATTATATTATATTCTGCATAATTGGGTGTTTTTAAATAAACACTTACAAAAACTATTTTTAGGACTGGATATATATAGCACTGATATCATCAATGAAAGTCAGTACGGACGTCAATAGTACCCTCTATATTAAAGGAGAAAACCCACGTAATTTGCCGGTATTATGTCATGATATGTAGTTTTTCAGGCGGGAATGTACTGGTTTAAAGCTCAAATCTGTGGTTTATTGATGAAGATAGCGCCTATCTGAAAATTTGATCTGGCGTTGTCAGAGTTATGAGATCCAGGCGATCATCGGGCGCTCAGCGCTCATGTACCCAGCCGAGAGCAGCCTACCTCAGCTAGTCCTTCTGACGTTTGCCGCTGGCTCTGATGTCTCTGTAGTGGTTATAATTTGTCTTTTGTATATCTAAAGGGCGATCTTTGGTGTCATGAATCTATCATTTGTTCCCAAATCGTTTTGGCTGAGGACAAAGTAAAGTTTCATAACTTTATATATTTAGGCTTTATATACCGTTGTATCTTACTAAAGCGCTGACTTTGTACGTTTGACTAAATTGTTTGCTCTATTTCTTATTGTATAGCGTCTTATACCTTTATAATGGCTATTATTGATCAAAAGAGACAGCTAGTGTTTTATGTGAAATATTTCATTTTATTACAGTGAAGATAATTAGAGTATGCACATAGGCTATTGCCCGAACCACATATGTTTAATATTTTTGAAATGTAAACAAAAAGAGGCAGGGTTGTTTTATATTTCGTTTTGTTATAAATACTATACACACAGTGAAGATAATCAATAAACGCGTAGCCTGAACCACATTTGTGAGGCTATTAATATGTTTAAGATTTTTTAAATAAAACTAAAAGATGCAGAGAGGTGTGTTATAATGAGCCTGTCTCCTAAGAAAAACGTACCTGTAGAACGTTTTTGCAAGTCGCAAAATATGTACCAATACGTACATATCGCTGCAGTTTCAATGTGAAATGTCCACTGAGTGGCGCTAAAAGCGTGTTCATTTTTTTGCCAGAATATAGTACGTTTTTATGACGTTGGTTTTTATACGAATCACAGCAGTTCTGATTTGAAATTTCCATTACGTTTTAAAATAACATACCACCAGCACTACACCTAAACCTACCTGATAGTGTTAACAAAAGCAAATGTGACATAAAAAGCATCTGTAATCGTGCCATTTTAGCTTGTTTTGATCTCTTTTACCATCAATCGTCTTTCACAGGATTCGTCCCCAAGGCTTCTTCGTCCAAGTACAACTCCGTATCAGCTGAGCTACTGTGCAAGCTTGTTACATCAGAAAAGTAAAACATATGGAGCTGGTTATGCGATGCAAATTCCAAAATATATTCCTTTACAAATCGTGCACTTTGATAAAAAGTGTTTTGAAATCGTAACATAATATCATGCAAGGAGACGTCTTTATTAATCCATAATCTGACCCTTAATCGTAACTGTGTAGAAAAACGATTAAAAGCGCTTGCTGTTCCCCTTCAAAAGGGACCTCGCACTGCGTCGTGCTGAGGCAGAGAGGAGACTCAAGTCGTGGGGCTCGCAGGTGGAGCTCACCGAAAAGTTTGAGAAAGGCGTTTCTCTCTCGCGCGATTCGGCGGCTCACGAGAGCGATCTGCTCAATGAAGATGCCATTTCTCTGGTATCCTCTGGTTCAGCATACAGTGTTTTTTTTGGCTCCAAGCCATACTGAAGAGCAGATGTTGGTTGTAGAGGGCAGTGAGAGTGTTGCATCTGAGCCCGCGCAACCTTCCTGCCCCCGCGTATGTTGAGTTGTTGGATGTTATGCAGTGCGCCTCGGGCAGATTGAAACTGCCGTGGGCGCGCGCTCGGGAAGAAGTGGTTCGTGGGAGGCTAGACGAACGCTTTCTTTCCGGCCATACTCCTCCAACTCCACTGAGCCTTCCATTCCTTCCCGATCTCCATTCTGAGATTGAGAAGGCATGGAAAAACCCTTATTCGGCCCATATTCATCGGTCTGGGCAGGCAAACTATGCCAATGTCGAGGGAATACGCAAGCACGGATATGTGGCGATGCCCCCTATCGACGAGACGTTCGTGAACTATCTCGTTGGTGGTGGAGCTTCATCATTGAAGGCTCCAGCCCTGCCTACTAGACCGTTAAAAACAACTTTGCGGTTGAATGGCAGGGCATATGCGGCTGCAGATCAGGCTGGTGCTGCACTGCATACTATGGCAGTGCTTCAAGCATATCAGGCTGACCTGCTGAAAGATTTGGACCAGGGCTAGGGTCTTTCCCCTGATGTGGTGGCTGAGCTGAGCCGCACCACAGACTTGGCTCTCCGCACCACCAAACAAACCGCTGCCGCGATCGGTCGAGCTCAGCAGCATTTAAGTCCTGTATACCGCGCCGGTCCGAATCTGCACCCAGGCAGCCAGGGGGACCTGGCCCGTCATGGTCTGAAGATCATAAGCAGGGCCAGAGGTCTAGTGTCACCGCTCGAGCACCTCCTCCTCAAAGGAGCAGGTCTTAGAGAAGGCGCAATGCCAGGAATAAAAAGCAGGATCTGAGAGAGGTGAGACAAAGCCGGCGTGCTGAGCACCGCTGAGGGTTCCCTCTCTCGTGAGGGGTTTTCCATCTCCCTCTCCTCCTTTTTCTCCTGTCCCCCTGTACCCTTCCATCTTCCCTGCACACGCTCTGACATCAGGCCTGATGCCTGGGCCCAATGATGAGTTTGTTCACATTCTGGAACTCTTTCTGAGGGTCCGGCTTAGTGCTTGATTCGAGCATTTTGTACTTTTTATTTCTTTTCTTTGGGGCTAGGGCCCTGGAGCTCTATGGAAGGCTGTCTTTTCACATCCTTTCTATTTGCTTCCTCTCTTTAAGAGTTTGTTGAAGTTTCTAACGAGTATTTCTTAGAACGGATTTATAGTAATGGCAAGCTATTTTATCATCTAGCTGTCTTTTACTTCTGAAGCCTCCTATACAGGTTGAGTTTTCAGTTTAGTTCTCTTTGTGTAGGCCTTCTGGCCTGTTTCAGCCCCTTCCTGTAGGTTGCAGTGATGCGGTTCTATTTGAACCTCCGCTCCCTTGAGCTCCAGTTCCTAACATGACCTGTTGGGTGGTGGTTTTTTCGCTCAGTCCAGCTTGGTGTTGTCTTAAGCGTCGGCCTTTTTCTTAGGCCGCCTTGACATTCCTGAGTGTGTTGGCCCTCTTTATTATAATTTTTTAGGGGCCTCCACTCCCTGAGCTTCGGGCTGTTTCTCCCTCCTGTGTTGGCCATTTGGCCACCTTGGGGTTTTTATATTTTTCAGCCACCTCTTCGTAGAGTCGCTAGGCTCAAACCACTGCCCTCTGAGTGCTAGTGTTTTTCTGTAATTAGAATTTTTCTTGTGGTAGGCGCCCAAGTTTTGTGTATTTAATTTTGGGTTTTAGCCTCCACTGAGCCTCAGTGAAGTCGGCCCTCCTCTTGGGCCACCTCTGTCCCGACCTAGGCAGACGTTGTCAACCTGTTATTTGACTATTTTAGCAGTTGGTGTTGGCTGCTTCCTTTTAGCCTCCCTTGCTAGTCGCCCAGTTGTTTGCCATGTTTGCCTCCCCTCTCATCAGGGTTGCTTCTGGTCGGGGCCACGCCTTCTGCATTAGGCTAACAATGCGAGTAGTAGGCCCTGCAGCCTCCTCTTCTTTATTTCTTTGCTCCATTGCTACTGTATTTTAGCAATGTCTGAATATGTGGTTCCCTGGTGTTTAGCATTTGCTCAGTGACAATCAGTAAGCTTTTGTTATTTAGCCTCCCTGTGGTCGCTGTATGCGTTGCAGGCTTCCTCTCGTTTTTTCCATTTCATTTTATTGTTGCCTAAAATATACATACAAAGATAACCAGAGTAGCCAGAGCGAGCTGAGTGACGCTATCAAGTACGCTTTTGGTACGCTGTACCATTTGCAGAATCTCTGGACTTGTGTCCTCCCATCCTCGGGAGTCTGTTCTCCTGAGTCGAACTTGCCAAGTCCGAACTACTAAGGACGCAACTCCGAACTTTGCGAACTTGGTACTAAAAAACACCTCTGAATTGTGTGTGATCAATAAAAGAGACATATAAAACATGCAGTGCTGGGGCTGCTCCAGGACAGGTTTGAAAACCCATGCAATAGATTTATCTACACAAGAGATTAACACAATATGTAAGAGACATTCTTATAAGTGAAGAAGTAATCAAGAAGATGCATCTTAGTGCTTATTTATGCACTCTAACATAGCCTGAGCACTTGCAACTGGCAGAGCGAGCAGCACTCCTTTTATGTTTTTAGTTATATGAAGCTGCACTGCTGTCAGTCTTCACCTTTATTTGGACAGTCATTACATTGTATGTATCAAAGCCAAATTAATCAAACACTTACCCACCCATACCTACTATTCACGAAACAATCTTATTCAGGGCTATAACCACCACAGTCATTGAGGATACTCCCTCTATAAATATGACTGTGTTGTTGCACTACATCTCCAACATTATCGTCTTATCACCCATGTCTAATCACCCATGGCAACAAGGCTGTATATCACGAGGAAGTCAGAGCCCTGACACAATGGTGTCAGGAAAACTGCCTCTCCCTCAATGTTGCCAAGACTAAGGAGCTGAAGTATACTTCAGAAAACAGAAAGAAGTACACACCCCCATCACCATCAACAGCGACACAGTAGAGAGGGTCAGCTCTTTAAAGTTCTATGGCATGTACATCACTGAGGACCTAATGTGGACAAGCACATACAGAAGACTGTGAAGAAGGCACAGCAGAGCCTCTTCTTCCTCAGGTGACTGAAAAGGTTCGGCATGAGCCCACACATCCTCAGGACTTTTTAAAACTGTGCTATTGAAAGTAGGGATGCACCGATCCGCCTTTTTCGCTTCCGATACCGCTTCCGATACCTAGGATTCAGTATCGGCCGATACCGATCCGATCCGATATTGAAGTAATAATAAAAAAAGTGCTAAATTACCTAATAAACTGTATGCCTCACTTAGGGCTGTGACGGTCGGCATGACAACCGTGTCACCGGCGGTAGTGTGACGTGTACATATATATATATATATATATATATATATACAATCTCAAAGGTCGTGTTAACCGAAAATTTTCCGTCATTGATGGAATTTTTTTTAGCAGTGACGGAAAAAATCTGCAGCCTGTCCGTCATCTTGACAGATTACTGAGGCTGATGTTGCTTGTAACTGTAATTCCCACCCCGTCCAGTTGGTGGTGAGTGCGCTCCAGTGTGGCAGCAGAGCGCGAGGTCAGTCTCCAGAACAAAATGAAAACGATGCGTTTGATTACACGCACCCAGTTTGTCCATTTTATTATATATTATAATACTTATACTTACATAATTAAGTTTCTAATCCATTTCGTTTTGTTTTAAATAGTTTGTTTTATTTTTCTTGCTGCTGACTTTAAGTTTATGGTCAACGAATGGCTTTTCTGAGGTATAGCATTGTGAACTGATACAGATCTCGGTAAGCTAATGCAACTTTCAACATATTTTTTGATTTTCATTCATGTTTATTTTCTTCTGTAAAGTAGTAAAGAGGAAGAGATGATCGCGTTCACTCACGATCCTCAAAAAGTGTTCAAGATGAAAACTGAAAAGTGACGCAGTCTTTAACTTTCTTTTCATAATAGAAATAAATGCATAGCCTAGGCCTATTTGTTTATCCTATAAGTTTGTGAATAAATATGAAAATGTGGACGAAATCAGAAGCTATTAAATGTCTTATCATTAAAATATAAAAATTAAAATGATGCACGGTAATAATTATGACGGTATTTTTACGATCCTGTCCGTCAAAATTACGGCGAAAGTCTAACGCAAAACATTCAAAATAAACAGGAGTCCAGCTGATTCCTTCATCCATGACTCATGGCTTGTTTTTCATGAATATTTGAGTCATATAACATAAACTAAATATATTTATCTATAAATATAGGCTATACTATAAAATTAAAAGACATTTCTTTTAAATTTATAGCGGAGTTTTTTTTTTTAATGAGGCCGCAACATATGATAGATAGGACAGAACAAAAAAAAAAAAAAAAAAAAAAATGCTATTACCAATCTTTCATTGCGCAAAAGTATTATAATATGAACGGCTCCCATATAGAGCGGCACAAAGCGCTTATGCGCATCCCGTGTGCAGAATGATGCGCTTGAAGCATCATGGAGTCACAGCGCGCAGCGGCAGCGCTTCGCATTGAAAAGTTCAAAGCACAAAGTGAAGCTATATTGATATACCGGTATCGTTATCTACAGATGAAGTATAATAATAGACACATTGATTCATCTTGGAGAGAGTTTCATTGTGTTGACTTTTGTAACCGAATGCGACACGCAGTCTGAATGCTGACTGGAGAATGACTGACAGCCGCAGCGGAGGGAGGCATTTACGTGAACTTTAATTTAACGACTTAAATATTTATCTGTACCTCAAATTAAACCATGGAATGACACTTGGAATATAGTGCACAGCAACTTTATGGTGCTTTTTAATGTTTTTGTGCCCTTAGTGGAGCTTAACAATAACACAATAGTACACGCACAGTATCGGATTTGGATCGGTCCCATCCAGCCGATACCCGCTCCGGCAAAAATGGCAGTATCGGAGCCGATACCCGATCTGAATATCGGATCGGTGCATCCCTAATTGAAAGCATCCTAACTGGATGTACCACAGCCTGGTTTGGGAACTGAAACTGCCCTCAATGGTAAAGCCTTGCAAAGGGAAGTAAGATCAGCCCAACACATCATCCGAACTGTGGAAGGTGAGGAAAATCTTCAATGACCTAAGCCATTCAAGCTATATATTGATCCCGCTTCTCCCATCACAGAAATGGTACCGCAGCATGAAGGCCCAGACTAGTAGGCTCAGAGACAGTGGCTGCTTTCTGATTTACATGGTCCTTATGCAGTGTTCACTGCTCCCTACACCCTGAGCATGGGATATCCATTTAAGTGGACTTCACTTACAGTAATCGCTCATTTGGAATGCCCTACACCAGTGGTCTCAAACTCAATTCCTGGAGGGCCCCCGTTTAGCTCCCACCAGCTCCAACTCACACCTGCTTGGAATTTTCTGAATACCTTGATTAGCTGGATCAGGTGTGTTTGATTAGAGTTGGAGCAAAACTGTTTAGAGCTGTGGCAAATTCTGAGGCGATCAATGCAACAGAGTGAACACCCGCATCAACTTAAAATAATGCATCAAGTTAAATTCATGCGGTGAGGAATAATTCTAAAAGGATTTATCTCAGAGGAAGAGCATGGCTGGTTTCAATTCCGTTTCGAGGATCAACTTGATCAAGCTGAGGACTGTGAATGGTAAGTTTTTTATTCCTAAATTCTTTATTCTAATCATGATATAGACTAGTGTCTGTCAATATTAAGCCGCAAAAAGACTTTAAATATGAATCCTGCATGTTCGGTGTCTCTGTGTGAATGATTCGGGCAGATGCGTGGTTTCGTTTAGCTAGTAAACATGACTTGGCTTTTTCCAAAAAATATTGCTATACTGAGATGAGCAAAATCGACTTAATTATAATAATAATATGTAATAAATACTGAAATAAAATGTGTTAGCAACGTATTGAACTGCACATTAACATTTATAGGCTTTATAATATAACAAATAAGATACATAAATTGTCATAGCAATATGAATGTTTAGACAATATTTCTTTGGCCTGTTTTGGACAGATTATGAATAGTTTAGTGTAAAATAGCCTATATAGTGCCAAATCAATCAAGCTTTTGTTCGCAATAAATGATCAAAATTCAGCTTTGCATCACATAAATACATTTTATTTTAAAGTATATTCAAATAAAAAAACAAACATTTTTTTAATTGTAATTATATTTTACAGTATTGCTGTTTTTTCTGTGTTTTTGATCAAATTAATGCAGGCTTGATGAGCATGAGACTTCTTTTAAAAACATTAAAAATAGTAATGTGTTGAATCTTTTGACCGGTACTATAATTTAAAATATAATAGGCCTATACAAAATTTTCTTCACATGATGTACAATAACACGTGCATGCATGAGATCACAAAAATCATTTTTTCTGTTAAGAGTGGACGTTATATTAACATTAATAAAATAGCTGATATGATCCTGTTATCAGCTTGCTCACAGAGGGTTTTTAGGGGCATTTAGAAACGCCAAATACCAGATATGTGATGTTCACTTATATGTTTGAACAGGATTTATTTCCAGGTATAACTGTATACTCAAAATGTGTATGTGACTCTAATTTATATGGTTAACTATATTCTAAATAAGCTACAAACAAAAAATGAAATATTTCTTTTGTCATTGCATTACAGTTCATTAGGGGCAGGGTCTTAATCTCCTCAGGTGTGAATCAGAGCATTATTCATGAAGATTCACGCCTTCCTAAACAAAAAAGTGTCTTAGAAATTTAAAATCAATACATTGTTTTATGTGTCCGAGTAGGCAGAATGATGTACTTACATCTTTAACATCACTTTGAAGCAAAAACTCTAGACTAAAATATACAATTCCCCACAGTCTTGTGAAAAAAATGTTTAGTATATGTTTTGAGGCTTTATTTCAGTGACTTTTTTGTTGTTGTTTTTTTCCCAAAAAACATGCATATATGTAATTCTCTCAAAAATACAAACATGTACATACTTGTTGCTCACATATTATTGTAGCCTAGTTTGTGCTGAATACAGTGTAATGAGACTTTTGTCCTTAATATGTTTATAAGAATATGAAAAAAACACAAATAAGCACATGTCAAAACTACTCCAGGACCCCAAATTAGCCTCAGACCCCAGAGGGTTAAACAGTACAACAAGCATTTGAATGTCATAAAAGCAGACAACTTCAGCTGATCTACTTTATCAAAGCACAAGTGTTCTTAATGAAACACTGTTGCAACTGGTGTAAAAAATAATTTAAGAAAAGCCAGGGGCCAAGTACTCAACTAAAGCAAACACTTTTCACTATAATGGTAACCTCAAATATTTTTTTTTTCAATAACAAAATCAACATTAACCCCTTTAATCCCCTTTAAACATTAACCCCTTTAAAACTAACATTAATCACCTCCTGCTAGTGGAACGCTTCCCAGCTAGCACAGCCTATCAATTAAGTGATGATTGAGCATTTTTGTAGATAGCTGCTGTTAAAAAGCAGAATCAATGAAGGAAAGAGAAACAACAAGAACAGAAAAAATAGAAACACAAGAACTACAACTGACTTCAGCCACAGCCTTAGAGGAAATCTAGTGAAGATAAAAGAAGACATTAAATCTCTCAAGATCTCAGCAGAGGAGGATTAAACAACACCACAAACAGCATTACCAGCTTCACTTATTACTAACTAGATTTATATATTATACTAACCAGACTTTATTTCTGTCATGTCTACAGATGCTTTTATTGAGAAATAACAGAGGTTTAGATGTTGATGATTTATTGAAAATAATAGTTTCGTTTGAAGTCATCATTATGATGATCAGTGTTTGATTCTCACATGAGAATCATTGATTATAGTAGCTTTGTGGCTCTACAGCAGGAGATTCAGCAGTGTTTTAATCAGATAAACTGAATGATTCTTAAAACGTGCACAAAAGTTTCATTCTCCAGGTTAATAACACATTACACAATAAGCACTTCAAACTCCTGCAAGCTTTACTCACACACAGACATCAATAATAAGCCTATGAATCTCAACAATGGTGACATGCTTTTTTGCATTCTGGGTGCATCATGCAAAACTCATCCATGGCCCCCAGAATGCATTGCGGCATTAAGCATGTCACCATTATTAAGATTCATAGGCTGATTCTTGATGTCTGTGTGTGAGTAAATTTTTCAGAGCTTAGTGTTCAAAGAGCTTAGTGTACAATTTGTTTTAAAGCACATTCAGAATTTCTGATTAAAACCATGCTGGATCTTTTCTAGAATCAAAATAAAACAAAGTTAGTAAGATATTGCTCACGTTAAACTCATAAGATCAGCGAATTAAGCCACTACGTAATGATTATATTCTTGTTATCAAGCAGCCGAGAGTATCTGATTGTGTTTTCTCTTGCTCTTCTCGCCATATCAAAATCAGTTACAGGAGCCAGAGAAACTCTAACACTAAAAAGTCAAGTGAAACTAACCAACTAAAGAAAACACAGATCATCGTGATGGTGATATAAAAACTAAACAAATTTCAATAAAAACAACAACAGCAACAATAAGATAATAATAAGAGCTTCTGTATATGTATAACAGACATGAATCAATCTGGTTAGTAAAAAGTGAAGTTGGTAATGCTGTTTGTGGTATTGTTTAATTCTCCTCTGCTGAGATCTTGAGAGATTTAATGTCTTCTTTTATCTTCATTTGATTTCATCTAAGGCTGTGGCTGAAGTCAGTTGTAGTTCTTGTTTTTCTGTATTTCATTGATTCTGCTTGTTAACAGCAGCTATCTTCGATAATGCTCAATCATCACTTAATTAATCACGTAATTATCTCATTAACTCCAACAATGATTCAGTGTTACATTTAACAGCCTGTAGTGTGCACACTGAGCAGTGTTCATTTCAGCTGGGCTAACCCATGTGGGGCCTACATGGAAACTGTGGACAAAACTGACTGAGTCCCAGTTAGACAGCCCAGGTCAAACCCATCTAGGCCACACATGGCTGTGTTTGCTGGGAAGCGTCCTGTTAGACGGTGACAGTTAAGGGGTTAATTAGAGCTAAACCTTTGTTAATTCTTAGAAATAATTTATGAAATAAATAAAGGCAAACTGGTCTGTAATAACTGGTCTGTAATCAGATCTTGAGAAATCTAGTTTCAGTTGATATGTTTCAGTGGCTGAAACATGAAATGAAGTTCTCAACCAAAACATGGATTAAACATTTGAAATAAACAAGTATTTACAATTGAAATACTACTACTACTACTAAACATTAAACATTATTTATTTGGTTGAATTAATACAATTAGGTTACATGAACATGAACTTTGGCATTGAAAACTATTGAACTGTAAGTTCAAATAGCTAAATTTGTCAAGTTGAAAATACTTTATATTTTAAGTAATTAAAACATAAGTCAGTGGAAATTAGTACCTCAAAAAGTTTAGTGAACAACAAAACATTTTACAGCAAACGTTTGTACGTTTGAACGTTTACTTTCATATAGTTAATCCAACTACACTTTATAAGTTTAAACAACATTAAATATGTCAAGTTGAACATACTTAAGTACTCCACACCCTTAAAAAAATTCTCTCTTCTATCTCTTGCTTCCTAATAGTTGCTCTGTAAAACTGGCATAGGAATATTTGTGGCTCTTTGACAAATTACTTTTGTTCCTATTTTGTAAGCCACTTTGCATAAATGCAAATGAGTAATTACTATATTCTTATGAAGAGACGCAATACAAAAAGATCCACTCACCTTCTGACTGATCCCTCTGCTTTAACTCTTTGACTTTATTAAGTCTTTCCTCTGTATCACGTCTGACTCTGTTCTCTTGAGCTTTCACATACATCTGAAGTGAATATGGTTCGGTCTTCATGGTCTCTATATATTCCAGTAGTTCTGGGATCTGTCTTGAGTTTTCAGGTTCATTTAACCCTATCACTCTGTACTGACCTCCACAGAGACTGATTAACTTCTGAGATTCTGTGCTGGATTTGACCAAGTCTTTCAGTGGTTCTTCAACAGAGATATCTGATGTGAAAAGCAATATGAAATGCTCTCTGGAGTCAAATATCTTCTGGATCTTCTCTATTTCTGCTCTCTCATCATTATTAAGTGTAGCAGCAGGAACAATGAGGAGGAAAACATGAACTCCAGGATCACAGAGAGACACACAGCGGAGAGTCTGACGCATCACTTCCTCCTCTGAGAGACGACTGAGAGCTGGAAGCTCCATCAGACTGATCTGATGGCCATGAAGCTCCACGTGTCTCCTCACACATTCTCCACTGTTCAGTTCCTGGTGAGAAGAACTAATTGTTTTTCCTTGCAAATGTTTTGACACAGAGACTGTAAGTCTTCCATCACTTCCACACAGCACCAGATTCAGCTTCTGTTTTCCAGAGACATTTGTTGACACTGAAAAACAAATGAAGAGACATTAGAATAGAATATACTCCCATTCTTCAATTCCTAAACATTCCCTTTTGTGAAACACTGCTAGTGACTTTACAGGACACAAAAATTTTGATAACAGCAACAGAGTAAGCTCTGTGCATACAGTGGGTTTCCACATAGATTTGCGATGAACTTAATTTAGGACTAGTTGCTGCTAACTCCAATGCTGCCAAAAACTTGTGCACCAACAGCTAACCCTTGATGCTATGAGGTATTTTACAAACACGTAAAATGCTTCATGTACATGCACATCAGCAAACGGATGGACCTTAACCATTTTACACTTTTATTAATATCCATCAGCTGCCGATCCCTGCCAAATATATCCTATCAAATTACACCTTTTACTAAATTCAGCTTGTAAAGCTAGAAGAGAATTGATTATACTAGCCAGTGTTGTTTCCAAACATTTAGAGGACACTGGGATCTGCAGCAGAGCATAATTCGTGATTTCATGATCAAGAATAAATATTTTATATCTGGATCAAACTGAAAAGGGGCTGATATTCAAACTAAATATAAAATCCTTCTGGTCCTTTTTTGTGTCTTTAAACATTGTTGAAATTGTAGTTCACGACCATAATCTTGATTTTTGGTATTTGGTATCTTGATGCTAATTTCTGAAAACTTCTGAAAACACTACCTTCATCACTGTCTTTGGGTTTCCCGTCATCTTTGTGATAAAGTCTCTTCTCGTTTTCCTTTTGTTTCTGCTCCGCAGCCACTGATGTTCCTTCAACATCTTCATATCTCACACATGTGAGACATTCTTTCTTGTTTTCCTCAAGTATCTTATCCACCCTTTTCAAAATCTCAGATTGCCATTCTGGTTTTCTTTCATCAAGCTGCAGAGACCCTCCTCCACGCTCCATTATTAACTGTTGGATTTCACTAGTTATAATCATCACAGAACAAATTATTGATCTGTCTCTCTCTTCAGTCATGACTACTATAGTGTGTTTAATTGCCTCTTCACTGAATTGTTTCAGCACATATTTCACTCTTCTCATGTCCTCCTCAGTGAAGTCATTGTGCTGCAGTACGAGTATGAAGACATGAGGTCCTGGATCAGACAGATACACACACTCTCTCACTGTCTGTGTGATCTGATGATCTGAGATGTTTGTCTGGAGCAGCTGAGGACTGTTGATGACCATCACGTGTCTGTCCTTCAATCTTCCTCCGACTCTCTCAACAACATCTGGAGGAGCTTCACTGTCAAACGCTGCTCTTTCCAACAGGAAGTTTCCCACTCGACTGTTTTCTGATACGTTCTTCCCCAGAAGAACAATCCTCAGATCACTCACTGAAATACAGGTCACAGAAAACAAAATCCATCACAGGCACAGTTCATAAAATCTACAGAACTATATTATATCACACTTTTCTGTTGCTGTGAAATAATTTAACATACTGTTGGGGCGATCAATCTCTGGACTTCTTCTCCCCACTGCAAAACACACAAAACACAGATTCTTACCCAGCTAACAGATTTTTGTTTTAAGAATGCTCTCCAAATAATCAATGTTGGTTCTGGGAAAAAGACCCTAAAATTATGACAAAATGCAGTGAAGAGATTAGATTGTTGTTCAAAAGTAATTGGTGTGATTTAGATTTTATTCATGCATGTCAGCTAAATACTAAGGTTATTATTATCACCCTTAACAAATTAATTTTAAAATGACATTATGCTTAGTACTAACATATACTGAAATCTAAGTTTAGCCTTTTGAGATTGTAGCATTTCTCTGTCCAAGTAGATAGGAGCTGTAATTGCATGACTGAAAAAAAGCTGCCGAGTATGTTTAAGATGGCTGCTGGGTAAACTGATTTCACTTGAAAGGGACTTTGACTCCACATTGACTGCTTGGCAGAACAACAATACATCACTGCATTTCCCCATAATCTTTCGCAAACCACTAAAACAAGCTTATTTAGCTATAAGTTAACCTTTATGAACACAATCAGACAAATGAAAAAAAAAAAAAATCTGAAAAAGGGAAATAACAAAAAAATACAGTGTAACCACTAATAAATGGCAATGATTGCACAGCAACATAGGGAAACTTACACAGCAACATAGGGAAACTTACACAGCAACATACGGAAATTTACACAGCTTCATACGGAAACACTAACAGACATTCTTTTAAGGTTATTACAATATTGATCTGCAAGATTAATTTACATTTCAGTTGCTTCGTCTTTTGAAATGTCCATTCCAAGCAAGCATGTATAGCTACTGAAAAACAATTTAATAATTAAGAAAAGTGATCAGTTACCTACCAAGTGATCACAAAAGACATTTAACTTACTAGTACACATATCTGGTAAAAAATCTCTTGGTTAAACTCAAATCTTACCTGCACCGTACGCCATTATATCAGCAAGACCTTGATGTTCTCAAAATCAAAGGTCATATTTCACTGACATGCCAATAAAATGACCATGTGACTCATGTGGAAGTTTTAAAGAAACTCCCACATATTTTACTCTTCACAAATTAAAAAGCAAATTCACTATTAGGTTGTTGTTGTTTTGTTTGTTTGTTTGTTTTTTTTGTTGTTGTTTTTTGTACACTAAGCTATTTAATATCTAAATTACTCTGAGCTAAGGAAAACAAGAGGTAAATATGGTAAAAATATATATTATAAAGAACATAATATTTTTAAAGAAAATATTTTTTAAATGTAACATCACAAAATTATCAAATTTGCATTTGTTTTACTGGCATGCATTCCTGAGTCTGAAACAACACCAAGATCATAATTTAACACCATTAATGCAATGCAAGTCTCCTAAAAAGCATCTGCCAAATGAATACATGTAAATGTTCTTATCAAAAAATACCTTAGACCCTTAATACCCTTTTATGGTACATACTTGTGACTTGTTTTATTGGAGGTTCATCAGGTAAAGTACAAAGTGCCAGAGAATAGAGATGTAAAACAATAAAAATCTCAGAAGTGAAGTGCTACTTAAACTCACCTGAGAGTCACTTTAAGAGTTGAATTTATAAAATGCCCTTATTTCTTAAACCATTTTTGAACTGTTGGGCTACACGTCCCAGGCCAAAATTTTAGAATTATTACATTTCTGGGTTTTATTAACTGGGTTTTTATTAATGCAGTACAGTAAATGACAGCCATCTCCGGTCTCCCAGTGGCTTACATTATTGCCAGTTTAGTGTTAAGTGATTAATTTACATTTCATAATAAACTCAGACAAGCCTTTTTGCTGACATCTGCCTTTTTGTCAGACGAATAGATTTAAAAATTATTTTGTATCAGCTTTTAAATAATTCTAGGTAATTATTTATGGAAGTCTTTTGTGTGTGTGTGTGTGTGTGTGTTCGTTTTGTTGACTGTATGGTTTTACTGCTGGCTGTGTAACAAATTGCCCCCTGGGAATAATAAAGTTTACCTCTACCTATATCAAGTAAAGTCTGAGTTTGATTGTCATTTGCCTTCATCCTGTTTATCTACACCAGCAGATCGTGATACTTGTAAGCGATTTAGGTGTTTTGTTGTGGGATGTATGAGTGAACATAATAATCCCCATGTACTCCTGACATCAGAGTTGTTGAAGGTGCAGTTGATTAGTTTTATTTTTGAAGGGAATGTGCCACAGATCTAATATACATATGCAATTTATGTCCCTGCTGTTTACAGACATAACCGACTGTTTATGTGAAACACAAATTCGGACACAACTTCACTGCCTGGAAAATAGTGAAACCATGTCTTAGTTATTAAAAAAATCTTTTTTTTTCCTTCTCAGTGTAGCCCACACTTTCCACCCATAACTCGATCTTGACCTGTTTAGTCATTACTTTTGGCGCAGTTGCTTGTCAGTGTAGTGACGGCAACAGGCACTGGCATCTTTCCTGACCTCTGGTTGTAGTATGGATCACATCTTCCAAACTAACATAGGATAATGTACCGAAATGTCTGACTTCCACAACAGTCTATATTCTTCATTTCTGTCATCACCCATCACCATCAGTGCTTCTATTCTCCTTGATCTTCAAATTCTTCCTTTCTTACTACAACATTAAAATGCAAGATCAACGTGAATCTATGTCACATGTTGAGAGAAAGAATGATGCACTGCCGTCACCATCTGATGCACTGCCGTCACCATCAATACTTTCTGGAAAAGGTATAGCTTTTACTCTATGTCTTCTATAAAACTTACATCAACCCAAAACAGGCAAAAAGGCTATTTACAGAATTCCATCAAAGGAATGTGATAGGGGGACAACAAGACCTGGAGGAGAAATGTGTGAGGCACGAGCAGAACGGGTGTTGTCACGCAAATTAGAAGATAAACACTCCAAGAGTTAAATGAGGATCTAAATACAGCATTTATTGAATAATCCATTCCAAAATCATAGTCAATACAGAAGGCAAAGGGTCAAAACACAGGTAAACAATCAAAAGAAGCAACCAGATAGGAAAAACAGGCAAATAGGGTAATCCAAGAGACAGGCAGAGAGTCCAAAAAACAAGATATATGAAAACCAGGGAGATGCTGAGGAAATGCAGTGTAACAGAGACAAAACAAAACCTTGCCATGAATGATAGTGTGAACCAGGCTTTATAGACAGAACAAACAAGGCTAATAAGCAACAGCTGAAGCCAATGAGTGATGATGAAATAGAGCAGAGGATTATGGGTAGTGTAGTCCATGACAGAGTAACAGTAGTCTATGATAGAGTGCACACTAGTTGACAACCAGGACACTTCAACTGGTGACTGTGACAGAAGTCATCAAAATGTACATTCTTTGAGAATATGTGCACTGTTCATTACAAGGTGTATTTTCATTTAAATGTAATAATGTACACTGCCACTCAAATGTTTAGAAGATATAGTAAAATGTAATTTAAAATTTTCAGCACCAATGTATCCGAGCACCAATGGTGCGAGGACCGAAGACCCTCTTGGAATTGTTCCATTTATTTATCATCTGTATTTGAAGAACACAGGATTTTCCATGATTCTTCTCCCAGCTGTCAATGTTATGAGCATTTTGACTTCAATTTTCTGGAGTTCTGCAGCATACATATCAGCGGTCTCTTTGTATCTCCTCATTTAAACAATTTAATGCTCAGTTTTGTTTTCTCAGTTTTGATCCTTATCAGATTCTCGTCCTGTTTCTGTTCACGCTTTGCCTATCTGTTGTTCCTGAAAGCTGTTTTCATGCTTTTCAATCTGATCATCATTCTTTCTCTCAACATGTGACATAGATTCACGTTGATCTTGCATTTTTTTCAATGTCTGTTGTCACCGTGTCCTTTCGCTTTTGTCTCAGCAGTGTTTTCCCTCTCCCCAGGATGAGAAATTCTCAAAATTTTGCTTTTGCTTTTTCATCCTGTAGTTTCTTTTGAATTTTTTTGATTTCAGCCTCATATTTGACTTTAATAGCCTCCATCTCTCATCTGACCTCCTCCTCTCTCTCTCTCTCTCTCTACTGATCAGACGTTAGTCTGAATGCTCAATCGGGCCCCAGAAACATTTTGTCATTGTAGAAAGTTTATCACTCCACATCATCTTATTGACCTTTTTTAACAGACTCGCGACCTGAACAGAATCCTTCTGTTTATTACTGAACACATGAAATCTTCCTCCACAGTCGTGGATCGGTTGTTGAATGTGTTGATCTCCATCTTTAATGTAATATTCAATACTTTCATCTGAGAGATTGTCTCCTCGTGTGAACAACACCATAGTGTAGGCCTCTGCTTTCTGTCCAAAGGTCATTTTGATGAGCTGAAGTGTTTCTCTTTCTTCTTGTGTGATCGGGCCGACAGGGATGACCAGCAGTAATACTTGAGGTCCTGGGGCCGATAGTTCAATGCATCTCATGATCTCCAGCTGGACGTCCTCATTACTGAGGCAATGCTGAATGACCAGAATTGCTGTCTTGGCTCCTCAGCAAAAACTGAATGAGTGAGTGCTAGCTAGCCTTATTAACCTATGTGTCCAGGTGGAAGTGGCTTGCATGCAAATCTCACTCACCAATATTCATTGGCCCGTTTTTACTCAGAGGTGACTGGGGCTCCCAGGCGAGACCCCAATATGTCAGTATTGATGTAATGTCCCCGTTCGCTCCTTCGGGGAACAGTAAACAACATATTTATCTTTTTTTCTGTTCTTGTAACACCATGCATTACCGCGTGCTTCACACACATCACTTTGGCTTACACACTTTCTACTGTGTATGCTTCTCCCACACAACTATGCATGCACTGTAAAATATTTTCCTGTAAATTAATTAACATTGTTGCCAGTAATGTACTGTTAATTGTACAGTTCTTTATTGTAATCTACTTTACAGTAGGTTACTGTAAATTACCATGCACTAAATTAAAACTTAAGTTAATTAATTTCTTTTGCAAAAACAACTGCCTTAAATTGGCCAACTGCCGTTTAAATGTATAAACTAACTTCTATAATGTGCTAATAATCTGAGCATAGTATTACTGGGAACTTATTTCATTTGAGTCCACTAAAAATATTTTAAATAAAGAGATTTTCACTGCTACTATAACTACTAAATGTAAAATTAAAAGACACTGGAAGCGATCAGCGAATCAGACGAGTCCATGATGATCAAGGCATCATCCCAAAAACACGTGATTCCTTTTGCCATAACAAGTGTGCTTTCTAAACGCATAGTTACAGCAACAAGAAGAAATATATAATAATATAAAATGAGGGGTTAAGAGCCCAACTAATGCAAACTTTATTATTTTCAATAAAATATCTAAACCTCTGTTAATTCTCAACAATAACTTCTATACATGTAGCCTATGAAAGAAACAGGTTTGTAAAAAATTGGTTTCGCACTCATCGCTTCTCTCTCTCTCTCTCTCGCTCGCTCTCTCTTTTTTTTTATTGTTCTTGTTTCTCTGCCTTTCAGTGATTCTGCTTGTCAGGTGTTTATCAGTGTCTGAGTTAACTCACTTCTTTTAATTCACTCTGTCAAGTGGACTATATTAGTAAACTAATGTAGGGAATAGTGAATGAGAGTATAGGGTGTGATTCGGAACAAAGACTCTGAATGTTGATTTTGAGCACTGTTAATTCACAGTATGTTCCTGTACTATTCTTTCTCGAAAATGACAAATATTACCCAGAAACCAATTACCTAATTTACATAAACACAAAATTACATTACAAGTATTTTATTGTACTGCATTATAAAGAGTGTGGAATTTATTTTTGTATGGTTTGAAAAAAGAAAGCTGCAAGCAGCGATGAAAGGGCCCTGTGCCAGGGCTTTAGGAAACAAAGCACGGTGGGCAATATGCATTTAAGTATATAAATATAGGAGGACTACATCAGTCATTTGTATTTGCCACACTTTCTGATACCAGCTGGTGGTGCTATGACTATAACTAAATTTTGGCATGTAGGGCTGCGCTCCGGTTTGTTTTTTTATGCCCTTCCCTCGCTAACTTCCCTCAGTCTCATTGACTTGGATGTACGTCATTGCTTGCGTTGCATAAGTGCCCACTACTGGTGGAACCTTTGCAATGGGCTGAATTGGAATGTCCGAAGCCCTTGATCACTTGGAATCAGCTGTGGAGTTGATTTATTTATTTATTTTTCCCTTACAAAGTTGTTTAATGCAGCATTCTATATGTATATCGGTGTGTTTGGGTTGTTTTAAATATTTTTTTTATATATTAAAAAAAGTAATATATCATAGAGTGAGATAAATTAAACACAATATGCGGTGTCATCACAATCGTGTTGCATTGTGGTATATGGAGCTGCCTGAAGTGTACATATGAAGTAGACTCGCTCCCTCAGTCAAAATCGAGGGGACGAGGGTCTGTCCATGTAAACTTCCCTTGTCCACTTCACGAAGTGGAACACACTTCAAAATGGCAGCAGGGATTCCCCCAAGGGGAAGTGTTTAGTGAAGTTCGAGAGTGTGTCTAAATCTGGAGTGGAGCGCAGCCCAGATGTCTTCAGGCCAGGACACTTAGCAAACGTGAATTCTTTTTCCTGTTCACAAAAATAGTATGCTTTAGCACTCAGCTAAGCATTGCTAGCATGTTTTAGAATGTTTCTAGTATGTTTAGTATTGTCATGTAGATGTGTTCAGGGCAGGACTCTTCTCAAACATGTGAAGTTTGGACATTGTATGTCTGATTTACAACAACTTCCTGTTTCATGGCGTTAATCACATACATTAGCACTTAGCCAAGTGTTGCATGATTTAACATGTTTCTGGCATGTTTGGTACTTCATGTCATATTTAAATGTGTTTTTTAAATTGCAAAGATCTTGAGTTTTCGTTGAAGGGTGTCTCCGTGGCGTACTGACAAAGTCTGATGTTTCGCCATGAAAGAAGCTGTTGTAACTCAGGCATACAATGTTCGATCTGCCCCAGACTTCACATGTGTGATAAGAGTCCTGGCCTAAAGACATCTATATGCCAATATTCAGTTAGTCATAGCGCCACCTGTTGGCAACAGGAAATGGCATGCTTTACACTGTAATTCACTCCCAGAAACACATTTTAATATGCCACAAAGTACCAAACATACTAGAAACACATTAAATCATGCAACACTTGGCTAAGTGCTAATGCATGCGACTGATGCCACAAAACAGGAAGTTGTTGTAACTCAGGCATATAATGTACAATCTGCTCCAAACTTCACATATTTGATAATAGTCTTGGCCTGAAGACATCGACATGGCAATATTCAGTTACAGTCCAAGCACCACCTGTTGGCAGCAGGAAGTGTGGCACTTTGCAATGACTTTGCAATAATTTTCCTGTATTTACTCGCTTACATGCAATTCGCCCACTGTTCACTGTTTTCCTAATGCCAACGGGTGGCGGTGAGCCCGGGTGCGAGGGCCCTTTCATCGCTGCTTGCAGCTTTAATGTTTCATTGTTCTTTCGTCTAACTTTGTTTCCTGTACCATGCTGTTGGTGAGTTTATATTTGTAAAAGTTTCAAGTCAAGCTAAGTCATGTCAAGCCATGTCTTTGTTTTTGTATTTAGTTTACGTTTGTTAAATAAAGCTGCACTTGGATTCACCTTCAAACTTGCCTTCAGTGGACTTGTGACACACAGTAAGTTGTTAGGACCATAAGGAAATAATGACAATCTCAAAGTGAACTTTAATTAGCATTCTTACATAAACAGATTTAAAAAAAACAAAACAAAACAAAAAAGTTAATCCAACAGTTTTAGGTCTTCTTATCTGATTAATTTGTCACCATGATTGACTGTACTTAAGAAACAGGATCTGAATTTGGAAATCATCTTATGTTTAATTAATCATATACAACGAGAATCATTGGTATTTTTATTGCTGTAAATATAAAGTTCTGCTTTCACTGGGAATCGGATCTTAAATCTGAGAAGACAAAAAATAAGTAAATAAAATATTTCTATACAAATGGATTTTAAAAACAGCACAATGCAAATAGAATGGTTTTGGAAATTGGGCATTAATGTTTTGTCCCAATTTACCTGAATTCACTCTTCATTCTTTGATTTTGTGCTTGATGTTTTTCTGATAATCCAATGCACAATGTCTTCAACAGAACCAACAGCTCCTCCAGCAACTCCCCCAAGAACAGGAACATAATGACTCCAGTCTCGAGCTCGTTTTGATCTAAATGGAACTTTTTCTTCAGCTTCTTTTAAAGCTTTAGCCACTTCTTTCTTGTGTTTTTCTTCAGCATCTTTTAAAACTTGATCCACTTCTGTCTTGTGTTTTTCTTCAGCAACTTTTAAAGCTTTATCCACTTCGTTCTTGTGTTTTTTCCCCACATCTTTTAAAGTTTTAGCCACTTCTGCCTTGTGTTTTTCTTCAGCATCTTTTAAAGCTTTAGCCACTTCTGCCTTGTGTTTTTCTTCGGCTTCTTGCAAAGCTTTAGCAACTTTTGTTTTTAGTTTTTCTTCAGCTTCTTTTAACGTTTTAGCCACTTCTTTCTCAAGTTTTTCACGATATTCACACTCTGCTTGTTCTCTTGTTTCATGTTGAATTTTCTCCAGGAGTTTTTGTTTTTCTTTCTCATGTTTTTCTTTCAAATATTTTATGAAGTTCTGTTGCTGTTCTCCTAAAGCCTTTTCTTTTCTTTCATTCTCTTCTTCAAACAGTTTCTGCTGCTCCTCTAGTTTTCGCTGCAGCTCTTTTTTGACAATCTCATCTGTTTCTTTCTTGATCTCCTCTTCTTTCTTTGTAAACTCATCTTCTCTTTTTCTCAGTTCATTCTGCATCTCTTGTCTTTCTATCTCATTTGCTTTCCTAATTTGCTCTAATTCTTCATCATATTTTTCTCTCAGCTTTTCTTCTTTTCTCTTGTTCTCTTCTTTTTTCTCTTTCATGATTCTCTCTTGTTCCTCTTTGATGTTCTTCTCCGCCTGCTGGAACATCTCATTGGTGTAGAAACTCCCTCCATTTGCCATCACCAAACAGTCAATCTTATCCAGCAACTCAGAAACCTGTTTTCGATCTTTTGTCTCATTATTATTGAACACATGGTATCTCTTTCCACACTGCTGGACGACGTTCTTTAAACTATCATCATCTTCAATAAAATCTTCAACTCTTGCTCCTCTAAGTTCATCTGCTCTGGTAAACAGCACCATGGTGTACATTCTGGATTTGTCTCCAAAAGTCTCCTGGATCATCTTCACTGCATCTTTCTCCTCTTGAGTGAATCGTCCCAGTTGAATCACCAGCAGAAACACATGTGGTCCAGGTGCCGCCATTGAGACGCACTTCACAATCTCCTTCCAGGTCTCGTCATTATCAACTCCAGTATCAAACAGACCTGGAGTGTCAATCACAGTTATCTGTCTTCTGTCAAACTCAGTCGTTTCTTTCTGACACTCTCTGGTCACTGACCGTGAAGTCAGTTTTGATTTAAAAGCTGTTTTTCTCAGTATGGTGTTTCCTGTTGCACTCTTCCCAACACCCGTCTTTCCCAGCAACACAATCCTCACACCAACATCAATGTGTGTTACACCTGCTAACAGCGAGAGAAGAACAATTATTACAATGAAAGGGATCCATATTCATCTTTTTATTTATTTATTTATTTATTATTATTATTTTTTTAAATCCATTTATGATTGTCTCCTGATCATTATGACAAGAGAATCACAGCGGATGTGTGTTTCTATGTCACATATGCTATTGGTTAGAGTTAAATATATGGCACTTGAGAGTTTAATTGTCAAACTAGTATTGAATTATATATAATGTAACATTACAAACTGTTATAATTTAAACATCAGCGCACACTTTTTTGATCTCGTACCTGCTTTTAATTGAGCTTTTCTCAGTTCCTCTATTTCAGCTCTGTGTTTGTTTCTCTCCAGTTCTAATTGAGCCTGAAGGTACATGAAGGTTGAGTAGTAACTTTCTTTGTTCTCTTGTACCATTTTCTCCACATCCTGCAGTAAAGCTGGAACCTGTGAGTTGTTCCCCAGAACAAAACAATGACCTCCAAATGTCTGAATAGGCATGTCACTAGATGCAGGAACAACTAAATTAATTTGACTAAGGTTCTCATCTAGGATTCTGATAAACATGAGGTATTTGTTGATTCTTGAGCTGAATATCCTCTGGATTTCCTCTATTTCTGCTTTGTCTTCATCAGTCAGTGGAGCATCAGGAATAATGAGGAGGAAAACATGAACTCCAGGATCACAGAGAGACACACAGCAATAAGTCTGACGCATTACTTCTTTCTCTGAGAGCCGACTAAGAGCTGGAAGCTCCACCAGACTGAACAGACGTCTATGTACAGCCATGTCTCTCTTCTTCTCTCTTATAAGATTTAATACAGAGTTCCTCAGTGTTTCGTTACTTCCGCACAGCACCAAGTTCAGCTTTCTGGTGAAATTCATGCTTCCTTAAACAACAACAAAACCGCTATAGTAAATTACTAGAGTATATTTAGATATTATTTTTTAGGTAACACTTTAGAATGGGGAACAGTTATCACTTTTAACTAGTTTATTAGCCTGCAAATTGGCTGTACATTGGTAATTATATAGCACATAATGCCTTATTCTGCATGACCATATTCTACATCCCATAATCCTACCCAATACCTGAACTACACTACAACTACTACCTTACTAACCATTAAACGATTAGTTCAAAAATGAAAATTAGCCCAAGCTTTACTCACCCTCAAGCCATCCTAGGTATATGTGACTTATTCTTTCTGATGAACACAATCAGAGTTATGTTAATAAATATCCTGACGCGTCCGAGCTTTATAAATATTTAACAAATTATAAAGTAAAATATCTAGCTTCTGCCAGACCATCTTCCCTTTAATAATAATAAAAAAAACGTTTTGCTTTGAAAAGATGCACTTTCTTCAGCTTCATACTCGTTGGTCCCATTCACTGCCATTATAAAGCTTGGATGCGTCAGGATATTTATTAATATATCTCCGATTGTGTTCATCAGAAAGAAGAAAGTCATATACACCTAGGATGGCTTAAGGGTGAGAAAAGCTTGGGCTAATTTTTAAATCATAGTTAATAGAACAGTCATAGTTAATAGTGAATATGTGTTCCCCATACTAAAGTGTTACCATTTCTTATTAATGTTCAATCAAATGGAAATCTGTCTGTAATCAGTTTAGAAACTTACTCTTTAGGCTGTCATGAACAGGACTTTTCTCTCTAATGTTCACTATATTAAAAAAAAAAAAAAAAAGATTATATATGTTATGTCAAAGTCATGATACAGCTTTAATTTCATTAATATATAAACTCAAATTCACTCATGCAACTTGGTCTATCAACAATTAATACATGATACACTGATTCGAAACAAATGATTCACAAAAGCTTTACGAAGCACATTTCAAAAGTGCTATTGAAATCTGCTCTGTGAATATGTGAACTTACTACATGTTACCGTTGGCAGTGGTACCTTTTTCAGGTGTTTGACACAACTTATTATTTTGTCTGGGGAAAAGAGGGCAGTAGGTCACATGATATAAATCATGCATGTAATTATATAGCCTTTGTCTGTTAGGCACATTAGATAAGGAGTGTTTCTGAAAAGGCAGTTGAATTCTGCTTCTACAGCCCATCTAATTTCTATCAGTACAATATTACTATCAATAAAATAGCAAAAGTCAATTTAAATGTTATATCTGCCCCTGATGTTCAACCTGGTGTCAGAATATAGTTCATGAATCGTACTGAAGAACACAGTTTAATAATAAGTACCTATTTATTGTATGAGTGTCCTTACCATCAGAATCTATCTTTTTTGATGTAAATGAACCTTCAGATCTTCCTAGCTCATTTACAGATCTTCCTTCTATATTCTCATAGATGTCACATATTAGAAATGGTTCATGTTCTTTCTTGAGTATATTCTCTATACATCTGAATATCTCAGAATGCCACACAGGTTGTCCTTCTTCGATATGAATATGTCCTCCTCCACACTCTGCAGTTAATTGTTCAATTAATTTATTAACTTTCGCAGGTGGCCCTTTAACACCATGTGCTTCATCATCAGTTGTGAGCAAAATGGTGTATTTAATTGCCACTTCGCTGAATTCTTTCAGCACTTGTTTCACTCTTCTCATGTCCTTCTCAGTGAAGTCATTGTCCTGCAGTACAAGTACAATCACATGAGGTCCTGGAGCAGACAGATTCACACATTCTTTCAATGTCTGTTTTATCAGATGATCTGAGATGTTTGTCTGGAGCAGCTGAGGACTGTTGATGACGCTCACATATCTGTCCTTCAATCTTCCTCCGACTCTCTCTACAACATCTGGAGGAGCTTCACTGTCAAACGCTGCTCGTCCCAACAGGAAGTTTCCCACTCGACTGTTTTTTGACACGCTCTTCCCCAGCAGAACAATCCTCAGATCACTCACTGAAACACAACAATCACTCGCTGAAATAAATGCCTTTCAACATTTAAAAACAAGTATACATTTTTATTGTCCTTCATTTGTGGCTTTTCAGATTTCATAACATGTTAACTCCTATATGCCAATCTTTTTTCTATTGTACATATTCACAATAACAAGAAAACAATAAGGAAATTACATATGGTGTATTTTTTCTCTTGTCCAAAATTTATTTCTTTATCCCAGTGATGTAATGAAGATGCTAAGCACCATATGACAAGTAATTCAAACCTAAAAAATTCACAGTCTTTGTTCTACCCACTTAATTGATATTAGTGTGTGTAGTCCATTCTATAGAGACTGTCTATTGTCCAAATAGTGAGGTCAAACCATAAATCCATGATAGGATCAAAAAATAAATAAATAATTGTCTGATTGCGATTAAACCAAAAAATATTAAAATGAGTGAACAAAAACAATCTTGGGCTCCTAAACATTAGATTGCTCAGACCTAAATGCCTGTTCACACCAAGAACGATAACTATAAAGTTATAAAAATTGTTCTAAATATCACTGTCCACACCACAGCTATAACGATAAGGATACAGAGGAACAATATTGTTGGGGTCGCTTTCAGAACAATTTTTTTCCAGCTGTTGAATGATAAAGCACTGACAGCCAATCAGAATCCATTCTAATTTAAGGGCTTGCGCATTTAAAATGGCAGACAAAACTACACCACTGTTTGACAAATCAGAGCCCCTTTTCAAGGATACTTTAAAGAAAATTGATATATGGAAAACAATCGGTCATACCCCAGACTAAATGGTGAGAAGTATTACGATGAGATCATTATGCCAGGCTAGCAAACAGAGTCACATAAAATTAGCTTAATAAACAGACTGTTATCGTTTGTTGGTGTGTATGGAAATAATTATAAAATAGTTATCATTAATTGTTATAGTTATCTTTATAGTTATCGTTCTTGGGGTGAATGGGCCTTAACCCTTTCATGCATAGAAGTCACTAGAGTGGACAGCTATTCAAAAAGCATTTTCTTGCATATGCATTGGTTTTGATGGCATAGTTGCACATCAGCCTCTACAGTGGACCCAAGTGCATCATTCTATACATTGCAATCAAGTGGCAAGCCATTGTATGTCGATTTTTTTTCTCGTCCAAACCAAGATGGCCGATGGCCAGTCAGCCAAGCTGCTCTGGAATATACATTCATTCCATCTATTCTAGGAGAATCTTGCAGGTAAAAAAAAATGTTGTAGCATCAAACAATATCTAATGAGTCATATCACAGTTACATTTTCCAAGTATTGATTAGGGGAAAATTCTGATTCATCATCTGTCCACAATAGTGGACATCCCACATCAATAGCTATATTTCAGCTACAATTCATACTATTACTGTGACTGTTGTTTTTAAAAATACCTCATCTGCAGTAACTTTTTTGACTGTAAATAAATGTATTGTGTTATTAGAATGTCATTTGCATTAACATCAGAAAAGTAAGCTGATTACATAATGCACATTACTTTTAATGCATTACTTTACTCGTAACACCAAAAAGTAATCTGAATTAAATAGTGCACATTTCTTGTAATGTATTACTTTACTCGTTAGTATGTATTATGGTATTATGTTTAATACAGTATATCTTCAGTTAAAACCATAAACGCATATTGTCCACTCAAGCGATCATAATTCATGCCTGAAAGGGTTAAGGCAGTTATTGTAAATGAAATGATCACAGATAATAGCTTTGTGCCTTACTGAAACCTGGCTTAAACCAAATATTATTTTGGTCTTAATAAGTCTACTCCACAGCCTATTGTTATAAGCACGAGCCACATCTGATTGGTCGTGGTGGCAGTGTTGCAACTTTCTATAGAGATATTCTTAATGTTACTCAGAAAACAGAACACAGGTTTAATTTGTTTGAAGTGAAAAAAAAAAAAAATCCCTCCTATTTCTTGCTTTGGCTAACATGTATAGACCACCAGGGCCCTATGTTTATTTCCTAAAAGAGTTTTGCAGATTTTTACTCAGACCTGTTGGTCAATTTTGATAAAGCATTGATTGTTGGAGATTTTAACATTCACGTAGATAATACAAATGATTCATTAGGGCTTATGTTTATGAATTTACTAAAATTGCAAAATGTCACTCATCATTTTAATCATACACTAGATTTAATTATATCACATGGAATCAATCCTACCGATATAGATATCATACCGCAAAGTGATGATGTCAGTGATCACTACCTTGTAACGTGACTGCATACAGCTGATATTTGCCATATTTTGCCGCATTATTGACTAGGTAGAAGAATTCTACCAACAACTATAGATAAATTCACAAATAACCTGCCTTATCTGTCTCAGCTGCTCAGGGTACCCAAACACACAAATTAACTTGAGGAAATAACTAGTAGTATGGGCACCATTTTCATTATAAACGGTCGTGCCCATCAGATTAAAAAATGTACTGCACCCTTTCACAACAGTATTACTCATGCTATCAGGAGAGAAACTCGTAATCTAGAGTGCAAATGGAGACAAACTCATTTAGAGGTCTTTAGAATTGTGTGGAAAGACAGCACTTGCTCTAAAAGCAGCCAGGGCTGAGCATCTCCACAAAGTCATGGAAAATAACCAAAACAATCCAAGATTCTTGTTTAGTGCAGTAGCTAGATTAACAAATAAACAGACATCACCTAAACTGAATATTCAATTACAGTTTATTAGCAATGTCTTTATGAATTTATTCACTGAGAAAATTGAAAGCATCAGGAAAACAATTGTAAATGTATAACCTTTGACAGTGTTTTATGATTCAGCCACAATTATTGCCCCTCAAGAACAATTGCAGTGCTTTATAACTATAGGACAGGAAGAGCTAAAAAATCATTGCATCTAAAACAGCAACATGTTTATTAGATTTAATACCCACTAAACTACTGAAAGAGTTGTTACCTGTAGCACAAGAGCCTCTTCTCAATATCGTTAACTCGTGTTTTTCTCTAGGTTCAAGCAAGCAGTTCCCTTTCAGTCGGTCAAGTTCGACGTATGTCAGTAGTGACCAACGAATTGGGATATCGCTAGAGAGCCCTATCAGCTTCGAGTGAACTACAACAGGCCAATGGAGTTGGCGTGCGATATTTGCATAATGCGCACCGCCCCCACCAGGTAGTATAAATAGGGGAGCAGATGCCATCGCACTCTGTCTTTCGCTTCGGAGCCATCTAGTTGTATTCCAGCTTTCAGACTAAGAGTGAATTCTTCAAGCCTTGAGAAGGAAGATTGCATCTTGTGTTGGTGTGACAGCACTTCAGCGAGGTCTCGAGCTTCCCGAGGAGCCTCAGCTTAAAGCTCTCAACTGCTGTTGTGACAGCATAAATTTCCCAGCTTGTTGTCTGTTGCGATTTGGGTCGGTTCCTCCATTGTGTTCAGGGAGTGGTGTACCCGAACACATCGTGACACTCTCTGTGTGCTTCAGCACAAGAGAGCTGAATTTTCCTCTCCTAAAAGAGCTTCACAGACGAACTCTGCGTCTTTTTCAAGATGTCATTTCGTCTGTGCGTTACTGGATGCGGTCGTTCATTGGTCCCCACTGACGGCCACAATCGCTGCATCACGTGCCTGGGCGTTCAGCATGCTGAAGCAGCTTTTGTGGATAGTTCATGTTCTCACTGTGGGAACATGACTATTGCAGTGCTGAGATCGAGACTCTCGTTCCTTGGTTCTCAGGGAGCAGGGGTCCCCTCCCCTATGCCCTGTTCCGCCGTTTTCTCTGGCTTCGGCTGGGGTGACGGTGCGTCGGCGTGTAGGCAGGGTGATCTGAGGATCACGGTCAGGGCTTCCCCGCCGAGCGCCGCTCCGCGGGCCCCTGTCCCCTCCACCTCACTGCAACCGGCGGTGTTGCCGATCGAGCGTGCTGGTCCCTCTACGGAGCGATCAGCCGTTTCCTTCGGCGCACCGGCGGATGACCGCATGTCGATCGCGGCATCGGAAGGTGAGCAAGAGTCCTCGGGAGATGAGGACTTGGCTGCGTTACCTCCCTCCGGGACCGTAGCATTGTCCAAGCCCGATCCCGAGTTGACCGCTATGCTTTCCCGGGCTGCCGAGAAGGTCGGGCTCGTCTGGAATCCTCCACCGTGTCCAGAGCCTTCTCGGCTCAATGATTGGTTCTCGGCTCGATGATTGCCATTCTTCCCGGAGGTGCATGATGAGGTGACCAGGTCCTGGCGGATGCCCATAGTGTTCGTGCGAGACCTGGTCCCTCGTCCGCCTTCACCAACCTGGATGGCGGGGAGGCTAGGGCATACACGTGGATTCCCCCAGTCGAGAGGTCTGTTGCGATGCAATTGTGTCCAACAGCCTCCGGCTGTAAATTCTCTTCAGGACTGACTGAGAAAGCTTACAGAGCCTGCGGACAGGCCGCCTCCGCCCTGCATGCCATGGCCCTTTTGCAAGTTCATCAGGCAAAAGCGTTGATGGAAATGCCCCAGGGAGGTCTTGACCAGCAGCTGCTTGGGGAGCTGCGTGCCGCCACGGACCTCACCCTCCGGGCGACTAAGGTGACGGCACGTTCTGTTGGTCAGGCGATGGCCACGCTTGTGGTCCAGCAACGCCACCTTTGGCTGACCCTCGCTGATATGAGGGATACCGACAAGTATCGGTTCCTGGACTCCCCTATATCACAGGTCGGCCTTTTCGGCGACGCGGTAGAGAGCTTTGCCCAGCAGTTCTCTGCCGCCCAGAAGCAGGCTGAGGCAATCAAACACGTCCTGCCCTGGCGGTCTGCTGCTGCCTCCAAAGCAGCAGCCTACACCAGCCAAACAGCAGGGTGCCGGTCGCGGACGCGGCGCCCAGCCCGCTCAGGCCAAGCCAGGTGGCAAGAGGTCGAGGAAGACGCGACCCTGAGACGGGCGACCTGGAGGGGAAGGTTCCTGCTCTTCGTCTGTCCCGCCGCTGGCTCTCCGGAGTCCAGCGGTACCCACTTCATCACAAAAAGAGCAGTTTCCCGATCCTCCAGATCACAAGAGACTGCGGCTTTCAGCGCTCGAGGCCCCGCCTTGCCACTTGCAGCCCACTCTCACTTCGCCAGCAGGTCCCGCTGCGCCGTCCGAGTCGGGTTCCGGCACTCTGCTTCGCTGCCCCACCCCCGGTGCGTCTGTGGTGCCTTTGGTCCCGCTGGCTCGGTGTCTGGAAGCCTGGATAGCGCTCCCCAGCCCGTCCCGCTGGCTCATTCGCACTATCAGACTCGGCTATGCGCTTTAGTTCACCCGTTGTCCCCCGGTCTTCAGGGGTGTCCCTGGACAAAGCACCTGTTCTCCGGGCGGAGATTGCTGTCCTCCTGGCGAAGGATGCAATCAAGCCGTTCCCTCCAGCCGATATGAAGTCAGGGTTCTACAGCTCCTACTTCATTGTACCGAAGAAGGGCGGTGGGCTACGGCCAATCCTGGATCTGCGTGTCCTGAACCGGTCCTTTCACAGGCTGCCGTTCAAGGTGCTTACGCAGAAGCGCATTTTCGAATGCGTCCGTCCCCAGGATTGGTTTGCAGCGATCGACCTGAAGGACGTGTACTTTCATGTCTCGATTCTGCCTCGTCACAGACCCTTCCTACGGTTTGCGTTCGAGGGTCGGGCATATCAGTACAAAGTCCTACCCTTCGGGCTGGCCCTGTCGCCCCGCGTCTTCACGAAGGTTGCGGAGGCGGCCATTGTTCCGCTCAAGGAACAGGGCGTTTGCATCCTCAACTACCTCGATGACTGGCTCATCCTGGCCAGCTCGCGGGAGCGGTTGTGCGAACACAGGGACATGGTGTTAGCTCACCTCAGTCGGTTGGGTCTTCGGGTCAACTGGGACAAGAGCAAACTCTCCCCGTTGACAGAGGATCTCTTATCTCGGTATGGAACTGGATTCGGTCGCCCGGACTGCGCGTCTCACCGAGGAGCGCGTCCAGTCAGTGTTGACCTGCCTGAGTATGCTCAAGCGCAGGACAGCGGCCCCACTGAAATTCTTTCAGAGGCTCCTGGGGCATATGGCATCCGTAGCCACAGTCACGCCGCTCGGATTGCTTCATATGAGGCCGCTTCAACACTGGCTCCGCGGCCGGAGTGTTGGGACTTTCCGCAGGGACTTTCTGAGGGGGAAATTTTTATTTGGAACTTCATTTAGACCCTGGTTCCTGTGGTCGAAACACATTGAGTACCATCCCAAAGTCCCTAGTTCCTGGGGAAGTTCCTGCGGTGGAAACGTGGCTTTAGATCAACTACAAAATTACACTGGTATTCATGGACAGGCATTAAGGTGGTTTAAATCATACCTATCAGACCATTGTAATTTTGTCTAAACAGGGAAAAAATCTAACATAACATCAGTAAATTATGGAGTGCCGCAAGGATCTGTGTTAGGCCCTGTGTTATATATACTGTCACTTGGTAATATTATAAGATAACAGAATTTGTTTCCACTGTTATGGCAATCATACTAAGTTATATATTTCATCATGACCATATGAAATCTCTAAATTATCCAAATTAACAGAGTGTGTTAAAATATATAAAATGTATAAAATATTGGATGATCTGTAATGTTATTCTATTAAATTCAGATAAGACTGAGGTATTACTTATTGGACCGAAATCCTGTATACAGATTCTCTTAGAATGGCATTTAGAAGGCTGTAGTGTTACTTCATCCTCACAGTTAAAGACCTGGGTGTTAGACAGCAATCTGTATTTCGAAAATCATATTTCAGATGTTACAAAAAACAGCCTTCTTCCACCTCAGAAACATCGTTAAGCTACGGAACATGCTATCTGTTTCTGATGCAAAGGTTAGTTCATGCATTCATGACGTCTAGACTAGACTAGATTTCTGTAAAACATTACTAGGTGATTGTCCTGAGTACTTGAGGAATTGCTCAACCTGGATATTCATAAATCTGCTGGATTGGATAAATTAGATCCATTATTTTTAAAGAAAACAGCTTATATTATTGCAAGCCACTTGCATTTTTAATCTCTCACTCCATACTTGTCACAGTTCCCTCTGTTCCCGGACTCCATTTCCCATGATCCTCCTGTTTCAACACCTGCACTCACTTCCTCGTCATCTCCCAATCATCACTCATCACCTGCACCTGGACTTGATCATCTGCACACCCTTTATAATGGACTCACTCCCTGCACTCCTTGTCTGATCTATTGTTTGCATATGTGTGTTTGTTGCTTTTGTTCTTCGCTCATTAAAGTACCCGTTATTGTGGAAGTGTGTGCATCGCCTCATCTATACTGCAACCTCACGTAACAATACTAGTGTTTTCCCGAGGGACTGGAAATCTGCTGCTGTAACCCCACTTTTTAAAGGGGCTGATAATGGACCATTTGGAGACTTATAATGTTTTTAATCAGTTTCAGTCTGGCTTCAGATCCAGCCATAGTTGTATCACCGCTTTACTTAAGGTTTTCAATTACATATGTGCCATTGACAACAAAGAATATTGTGTAGCATTCGTTGATCTGGGAAAGGCTTTTGATTCTGTGGACCATGAAAAATTGCTGAGACTCTGAGAGCTGTCTGGCTTGGTTCAAAAGTTACTCTTCTGGTCGCTCACAGTCATTAAGGGTGGAGTGCTTTTGGTCAGATCCCCTGCCCCTATTTAAAGGGGTCCCACAAGGAAGCATATTGGGGCCTATACTTTTTATTTTTTATGTTAATGATATTGCTCTTGCTGCAGGTGATTCTCACGTACATTTATACGCTGATGACACTATCATTTATACATTTAGTTCTTCCTTGACCATTGCACTGATTTTAATGCAGGCCAGTTTTAATCACATCCAACATGCTTTCTCTAGTCTTCAATTAGTTTTAAATACAAACAAAAAACAAAATGTATGGTTTTTAACAGAAATCTACGATGTTTAATATCTGCCTAAAATTTTCTCATTGGATGGCTCTGAGATCAATTATGTTGAATGCTACAAATATCTTGGTATCTGACTTGATAGCAAGTTGTCATTTGAAACTCAATAATTGTACTGCTCAGAAAGGTTAAATCTCATATTGGTTCTGTTTATTTATATAACTCTTATTGGGAAAACTCCATATTTACAGTCACTTCTTAATGTTCATAATACAAGTGGTAATCTGCGCTCTAGCAGTTAATCTTTAATTAATGTTCATTAATCTTTGCATACCTAAAGTTTGTACATTTTGTTGTACCTTTTGTACCTTAAAGTTTGTTAAATAAAGGTTAATTAAATTAAATTAAGTAACCAAATCACCTAATTGGATATCTAAGTTAAAATTTAAAAATTGCACAGGAGTTATTATTGGAATGTGCAATCCTTCTTACCAAAGGCAAAATACAAATATGGACAAAATGTAGTCTAATAAGCCTAACCTAATTATTTTCTTGAATAAATTCTACAATGCATACAAAATATAGATTATCCTTTATTTTTTTCTGTTTGCACTGTTTATTTATTTTTTCATTTTTTTTATTATTAAATAAACCTAAATTCAAACTCATTGACACCACTTTGTTCATTTATGAACTTTTGCATGTATGGCAATTAAATTCACTGTTTTGGACTGTCGCCTTGAACTTGAGAATGATACAGTACAGAATGATGCTCTCTGCCCCAAACTTCACACATTTAATAAGAGTCATGTCCTGTACACATGTCCATGCCCATATTCAGTTATAGTCATAGCGCCACCTGTTGGCAACAGGAAGTGACATGTGTAACACTGTTATGGACTCATAACAACATATTAAAAAATGTAAGTGTTAAATAGGCTAGCAACATGCTAGAAACATGCTAGCAACACTTAGCTAAGTGCTAATATGTTATTATCACCATGAAACAGGAAGTTGCTGTAACTTAAGCATACAATGTCCAATCTGACCCAAACTTCACGTTTGATAAGAGTCCTGGCCTGAAGACATCTACATGCCGAATGGTCGGTAACTTTAGTAGCCAAATTGGCTGGTGAGTGAAAAAGTTAATTTCAACCCCTGATTATTGTATTAAAAACTCACTGTTCAGAAGTTGACGGTTGTCTTTACTTGTGTAGAATCCTGCTGAACTTCTCTGATTTTCCTGCTAAATATGTATAAGAAAAACATCTCAGAAAAACAACTTCAGGCTTCTACACAGTAAACTGCAGAGTATTGCTTAAATCTTCAGAAATGTATTGTAATATGAGCCAAGTCAGTCATTGGTATGATATTAAGTTATTTCCTCCCTTGATACAAGCCCTTTATATTTTTAAATAAAAAATCGTACTATGTAAGCTATTATATTTCAAAGAAATAACAGGATGAACAGACTCACAAGGTTGCCTGGATGATCTGCTCCAGTCATTAGTTTTCAAACAAAAGTCAGTGTGTTGCAGCCTTCTTTGCATTAATATAACTGCATTTTCTTCCGTCTTCATTACAGTAAAAACTCAGAAACTGGTTGGACTTGATATGTGGCATACATTCCACACAGCTTCCTGCGTTATCATAGAACCAGGGTAATGTGTTCTGTCAATGTACTCTAAAAAAAGCATACACCCGCACAGGGAAAAAAAGTGGTGATCATGTAATATGGTTACAAATGGCTTAAATGTTTAAATTGGCAAGACGTGTAAATGATAAACTGTAGTAACAATGTAAAACTGGCCACAGTGTGCAAATGGCAATTCTGTCTTGAAACACAAGCGAAAGATCAGCATGCAGCTTGCTTGTTCAGAAGCAATGTGAGGTGGTATTAACATTAAGTGACATGGCATCTTATGTACAGAAGCCATCGGCACATGTCACTATAATTAGTGGCACATCTGGCACATCCAGTTTTCATTGGCATGTGCTACTAAAATTGTGACATGTGCCAGTGGATTGCATCTTGTGCCACTGACATTTGCTGTCTACCGGAGCATTATGTTGTAGATGGTGTAACCCACATAGCGAGTGATCTTGGTCTGAATGTGTTTAATACCTACATTGCCTAATCAGCGTTCCAGCGCACGCAAAAAGCTTGCCACAGGGCACCGGCAGAAGTAATGATTATGAATGCATCTGGGAAAAATTGCTTTAAGTCATATACACCTAGGATGGCTTGAGGGTGAGTAAAGCTTGGGGTAATTTTCATTTGAAAGAAAACTAATCGTTTAACAGTGTGTTTCTGATACACGGTTGTTTTTTCCTAGTTTCTTAATATGTTTGAGTTCTTTTCCCTCATTGCTGCTGTTGTCATTACATGATGATGTTGACAATGACTGGTCATTTAAAGTAGCAGCAGCACTACTAATTGAAGAAAGGCTAGTGTCAATTGAATTTTTCATTTTAATTACAAACCTGTCCATTTATAAGCAAAATGCAAAAATGAATTGACTTTCAGCGGTTTGATAACCACTCCCACCACCGCTTTGAAAAGGCTGGCACTCTATCTATGTCCATAAATAGCATATAGATATTACAATCTGCGTGATTCACCAATCAGAGAGGTTCCTGAATTTTAATTAGTTCAATAGAATCTTAATGACCATAACCGCACATAATTAATAATTATACAAGACCATTAATAAACAGTGAATTAGATTAAAAATGAAAACACAGAACAGTGTTGTTAGTCTTAAAATGTTAAATTACAATACTGCTGATGAGAACTGATCTTTGAAAAATTGTGATCTGATCTAGATATTTATGACAATTAGACAAGTCTTTCAACTACAGTAATCTTGCACCCTATCTTTGGTGATCTTAATCATCTTCAGCGTTCAAGGTCTTCTCAAATTCTTCTTCGTTCTTCTGTTGTTTCGCTCCATCACCCCTTCTTCAAGACTGTCCATTTTCCTACAAGGACTTCGAGCTTCTTCACAGCATGCTGAAAAGGCCTTATGGGAATGCAGGCCTTTTCCCAAAAATCTTTGACCTCCTTCATGGTCTGCACTGCTGCTTCATGCTTCACTATACCCTTTTTTCCCATTCGTTGAAGATATACTCAAAGAACATCACCAATGGACAGAAGCTTACAACCTGATAAAGACTCCTTCTTGCTTCCAAGAAAGTATACTTCATCTTGGTTATGCAAAGTGGCCATTTGGTATCAGAAACAGTCCTTTGCTAATATTACTAAACAAACCTTCACTAATATCACCAATCAGATCTTAGTTAAAGCGTTAGTTCAATCATCTTCAGAACACAAATTAAGATATTTTTGATGAAATCCGAGATCTCTCTGACTCCTCCATATACAGCAATATAAATACCACTTTCAAGGCCCAGAAATGTAGAAAAGACATCATTAAAATAGTCCACGTGACTGCAGTTGTTCAACCTTAATTTTATGAAGCAACAAGAATACTTTTTGTACGTCCTACTGTGTTCTACATTAGAACTCGATTCAGTAATGGCTGATGGTAACGGTAATGGTTCACATGAGCAGCACAATGCATGCGTGTGATGCTGACGCAGGAGCCAGCCAATAATGAGTCGGCATATATATATATATATAGGAATCTAGTGCTTACACCATGGCATTACAGATGTGTTTCTTTTTTTACTCCCACCAGATGACACTAATCTTCCTTCAAAACCTGGATTTTAAGGCATCGTCTGTATTTTAACATGATATACAGCTTTAATTAAAAAAATGTAAAAAAATTTGAAAAATAATTTTGTATTATTTTCAGTGGGAATAAAGGTTATAATTATTGCATAATATTAATAGTAACATAAAATTTGTTAGATGCATATATCATTTATGTCATGAAGTAACCAGTAATTCTGAGTAATCCTGAGAAATAGATGGATGCAGTTCAGTATATTTTCAATCTGTATGAAGTGAATCTGAATATCCTGAATGTTTTTTTTTTTTTTTTTTTTTTCTCCAGTTAATTAACGGACTAATATGTTTCATCTCTTAATCTGACATCAGAGCATTTTGTCTTTCGGCTGTTGACCTGCATGCAGTATTTGTCCAGGATTTCAATATTACAAGAGGACAGAGGTGTTGTTTTTGTATATATTGTTTATTTATACTGGAAGTCATTGTTTATACAAGCACATGAATCATTAGATGTACTGATCACAACATTATGTAATAACATTTATGAGATGTTTAAAATCTGATTATGCTTAAATCTGATTAAAGCAACTTTATACAAGTTGTTTACCTTGACATATCAGTATCAAAATCATTCTAATGGCACACTTACTTACAGATTATGCATAAGAATTAAATATGGTGTAAATCAAGAGTGAATTCCAGTGAATGACAACTTGTCATTAACTGTAGGGGGCAGTAATGTTGATAAAATACACAAAACTACATAAAGTTGCTTTAAATTATGCTTCTGTTTGTATTTCTACAGATACTTTTATAATCCCAATAACTTTAAACTCATTTATTAATTTGAATATCTACAACTAATTTAGCATCCAAACATAAAGGGAAAAAATGGAAAGCTATAAAATGCTCCACAATAACAATTCAGTTTTGTTAAATGTTGCATACATTTTTTTCAAGAATCTAATAGGAAAAGGGAGATTCTCATTCATTAGATACTGCTCCATTAGATACATTGACCCAAACACTCAATAGCATTCTGTTTAGAGTATTTTCTCCATTCATCTGATATCGTAAAACTCCCCTCAAATGTTTTACTGTAGTGTTTTTCCAGATCTTTCTGGAATCTGCACACAAACCACTTCCAGTAGGGCAGTTCAGAGAGGTCAGAGGTGATGCTCAAGTCTTCATAAACTCCTCCTGCTCTTCTGTAATCTCTAGAAGGGAACCTTCCATCTGGTACATAGAAATCCTGATCACTTGCCACTAATTTTGTGCAAATAACAGCACAGAGATACTGTGCTTGAGGGAAATGCCTTCCATTTCCTATCTCTCCGTGGAAAGGAGCACTGTGATCTCCATGATGGTTGTTTATGGTGTTGGTGCAGATGGCTTTACGAAACGGACACTGAACCCAACAGGACTGACAGAAGTGATCAATCAGAAGCTCATCTGGTCTGAACGTATAGTCCAGATTTACAGGAAAGGTCTTTGTGTTAAATCTACTGCTGATATCAGACATTATGGCAGGAAGTTCTTCTCTTATCACATCTTCTAGAAGGCTGAAATCATGAACATCATCATGTTTCACTCCACTGAGATCTTTTTCAGAGAAGATCAGCACATCTGAGAGCTGCTGTGTGAAACTCTTCAACCACAAACCAACATCTCCTCTGTTCACTTGAACATGTTCAGTAGATTCATGTGCTGCTTTCATGATCTTCTGCTGCAGGAGTTCAATGTTCTCCACCATCTTGGGTAAAACACTGACAATGAACTTTTCAGTGATGTACCGACTGACTTCATCTCTGATGAAACTCTTGAAGTGATCTCTGGGATTATGAATGTAGTTCATGTATTTGCTAAAGTCCTCCTCTTCTGCCAGTGTCTTCAGGATGTGTTTCTCCAGATTTGATCCGCTTCCATTCAGTGATTCACAGTTTGATCTGATTTCATCTGTCAGATCTCTGGCAGTCTTCTTGTAGACAATCTGCTCAATGGGCTCTTTCAGTTTCTGACACATGATCTCATCAAAAATGGCAGGTGATGTTGCTCCATGACAGTATTTCTGGAAAATACTATAGTACTCTTCTCTCTTCTTCTCTACATATATCTTAGGATCATTGGCATGTCTGAAGAGTCTGTGTTGGTCAGTGATCATCTTGTTTACCCTTTTACTGATGGAAAGAACCAAATCCATGAAGAAATCAATCTTGAACACATATTTCACTTGTCTTTTCTGATGTTCTGTTACTCTCGTCTTGATGTAACCTGTGAGTTGTTGAATGCAGCTGATGTTGTAGCCCATTTTTGAAAAGTTAAATGACTGAATCATTCTGTCTGTCTGCTGAGCAACATCTGTGACTAATGATCTTATTTGGACTTCATCTTCTGGAGACGGAGTGTGAGCAAATCCATGTGTTTCTTTAACTCTTTTTGTGGAATTTCTGAAAATAACATACTGAGAGTAAGTCGACACAGTAAAAATATTATAGCTCTCACTGCAATTGTACACAAGAGCACTTTTATAGATGTTTTTGAGGATCTCTCTCACATCTTTCATTATGTCAGTGTCTTTAATTTGAGGAGTGTCTGAGATAATCCTGTCCACACTCTTTTCCCAAAATAAATCAAATTCTTTCTTCAGTGTTTGTTCATCATTTGTTTTGTCTTTGAGTTTTAAGGCGAGTTCTTTGCTCTTTTCATAGAGAGTGTTTTCATGTTGTGTCCTCTGATCATCAATCTTTTTCTTCAGGTCTCGCTGCTGAAGAATCTCATTTAATTTCCTCTTTGTTTCTCTCACAATGTTTTCCTGAATCTCTTTAATTTTTACGTCAAATGATTTTTTCCACTGAACCAATATATCAGCATCTTTTTCAAAGAATCCTGACATTGAGTTTTTCACTTCCTCACTTGTCTTCTTCAGTTCTCTTTGTAGATCAGTTTCTTCAAACTTATAAATTGCTTCATTTTCTATTTTGTTGTGTAGTTTGTTCTCAATTTCCATCATGGCACTGCGGAAACTCCAGGACCACTTGTTGTATTCGGTCTCAAGTTTCCTGTAGGCTGAAATCTCCAGAGCAGTTCTGGAGCTGAAGACACATCGTTCCTTCAGTAAAGCTTCACAGAGATCTCTAATATGACCTTTTAAGTCTATCAGCATCATTCCATGGGGTTTTGCTGCACGAGACATAATAGTTTCCTTTAGGTCTTGAATATTTTCACAGTAGTCTGGGTTTGGTGGTGCCATTGGTGGGTTTCCCTCCCAGAACTGAGCAAAATACTTCACATCATTCCGAACATCAAATCTAATTACATCACTGATATATTCTTCATCACAAACTTCCTCTTCAGCAGCGAGTTTTTTCATCTTATCCAGTGTCTCCTGCAGTCGTCTCCTTCCCTCCATGTTTTTCTCTTCATCTGTGATGTCTGAGACGTTCTGATGCACAAACACACAGCTGGGATTCAGTCTGAACTTCTTCATCCTCATGAAGGCCTGAACAACAATCTGAAGAATGTCCTGCATCTCAGCTGGGTTTTCTCCAAAGATGTTGATCAATGTCAAATTTGCAAGACCAACAACAAATGTGGTCAATTCAATGTCATGATGTCTTGTTGATCTTCCAGCCAGTTCTAGAGCACGAAGACCCTCAGTATCAACAACCGGAATATAGTCAAAGTTCATCTGTGTTTTCATCTCGTCTGACACTTTGACCAGCTGCATGAAAGCTCCTCTGGTGCACCTGCCAGCACTGACGGCAAACTGGAGTCCAAACATAGCATTCAGCATGGTGGATTTCCCAGAGCTCTGAAGCCCTAAAACTGACAGCACAAAGACTCTCTGGTCTCCCAGTTTCTGGATGAGTTCATCTAGAACAGCAGAGATCCAGATCAGAGGAACATGAGCAGCATCTCCATCCATCAACTCCAGTGGAAATCCAGATATAATCATCTCTGCTGCAAGACTCGGGAGAGAAGAGAAGTCAAACTGCAGATCTTTCTTGTTCTTCTTCACAGATTCACATGATTCATAGATCTGACCTATCTCCCTCATGATGTGCTCCAAACCAAAGGCTGCAGCTTGAAGCTTCTCAGATATTCTCTCAAGTTCAGTTTGTTCAGCTTTAAGTTGTTCAAATTTATCACAATTCTCTTTCAGTTTTAAGACTGTTGACCACTTTTCATCATATTTGTGATTTAGATAAGAAAGGTCACCTGAGATATATTCATCCAGGAGGATTCTGAGCCATTTAAGAAAATATATATTTTTATTGGCAGCACCTGAGTTCATTTCTTTAATGAAGAACTTAATAAACTCCCTTATGTCAGATTCATACTGATGCTGACGAATTCTTTTCAACTCTTTTTTCTTTCTACTGATGTCCATTTCTATCTCTTTTGCTTGAGGTCGATGTAGTTCTTTGTTCTTCTGACTCCACTGATGCCACAGTTTCCCCTGATGAGGCAGAAATGATTCTTTGATCTCTGTCAGATCTTTCTTCTCCAGTAAACTTATCATCTGCTGTGCTGCTTCTCTTCCTCTCCTGCAGTCATCATCATCTTCCTCATCTACTCTGATGTCTGAGTGTTTGGACACATCTTCAAGTCTGAAAGTGGAAGATGATTCTGAGAGACAATCATTTATAGTTCTTCTGAGTTCTTCAGATACAACTGACTGATTTCTGTTTTTCAGACCAATCTTATATTTTCTTTTCTTTATTTCAGTTACAGCAGATTCATTCTCAGTAAGAAGACAAATGAGTGGCTTTGAGTTCCTGCACATGTTTTGTATTATTGCTGCACTTTTGTCATTCCTGTCCAGTTGAGATAGTAAAACAACATTGACTGAGCTCATTTCAGTGAGGATCTGCAGCTGTTTCTCATGGTCTCCTGCATCACCGTGTAGATTACAGAACCCAACACAGTCATTGAATTTATCATCACTTGATCCAGAGGGACAGAACCAGGCAATCTCCACCACTCCATCCATCAGTTCTCTGGTTCTGCTGCTGCCTGGGCAGTTCCTGTGGAAGAACGTGTTGTGTTTCTCATTGATCAGACTGTTCATCAGCTCAGACTTGGATGAAGACACAGAGCCAAACCTGAAGAAAGACACCATTGGAGTTTCTGCCTTGTAGATCGGCTGGGTTTGACTGATGGTTTCATTGTTGGTGTTTCTGATTTTCCAGCTCTTGGTGATTTCTCTAAATGTCCAAAGAGGAAACTCAATCTGTTGTGTGAATGGATCAGGAACAAGCAGCAGCAGAGCGTACTGACACTGGGACAGTTTAGTGACCATCAGCTGCTTCAGGAAACCATCAGAACAATGAAACACGGCCATCTGAACATCCATCGGGTGAATTGCCTTAGATTGGCTTGCTCCATCATTAGACAAAAACATTTCATGAAAAATATCACTTTCATCTTCAGATGAGTGATTGTCTCTTCGTTGTGTGTGATCTTCCTCATTTTTCTCTTTAGATATAATAAATCTTGCTCTGTAGTTCATCATCAGTAGTTTTTGTAGGAAAGTCTGAATCAGCTCCTGTTCAGTACAATACTCATGGGACTGTAATGAATGTCCAGTTATCTGAAAAACATCTGCAGCTCTCAGTTTATTGTGGTACCTGTCTTCAAGATGAAGTCTATGAAATAGGTGATATGTTTTTTCTGCTCTGCTCTGCTCTTTTCCAATGTCCTTGTTTTTTCTCTGTTTAATAGACAAAACAATGATACATTTATTATATCCAGGCTTTTCCAGTACTCAACCATAAAGGGACAGTTCACCCAAAAATTCTGCCATTAATTACTCTCATGTTGTTCCAAACCCGTAAGACTTTCGTTCAACACAAATTAAGATCTTTTTGATGAAATCTGAGAGTTTTCTGTCCTTCGATAGACTGACACTTTGACACTTCAGTGTTCATAAGAGTTCATAAGAGATCATAAAACAATTCCACATGAATTGAGTGGTTTAGTCCAAATTTTATGAAGACACTTAATTGCTTTATATTATGAACAGAATGAATTTAGGCTTTTAATCAAATATAAACACTGATCAGTGAACATAAACAGAAGTTCAACCGAACCTGCTTGACATGAGAACAAACCTCTTGCTGAAGCTCAAACGTGCAGCGTAACACACGAGAATGAATCTCATTGATTCTTGTGGAAGCTAAAACATGCTGTGTAACATGAGAATGAACCTTACTGATTCTTGTGGAAGCTCAAATGTGCTGCGTAATAAGCAAAAATTAACCTCATTGGTCCTTGTGGAAGCTCAAACCTGCTGTGTAGCACTAGAATGAACCTCATTGGTTCTTGCTAAAGCTCATGCATGCTGCATAATACACCAGAATGAACCTCATTGGTTCTTGCTAAAGTTCAAACGTGCTGTGTAACACATGAGAATGAACCACACATGTCAAGCAAACATGCTTGAGCTTCCATTTACCACAAATAATAATAATTATAATTGTGGCAAGCAGGAAAAGGCAGAGGGCCATGAGAATGTAGCGATGCCAGTGGCTTGATTGATAATGAGCATCACCTGTGTGCCACACCGGTCTCGTATCTCTCACGGAGGAGCTTCTGAAGCATAAAAGGAGGAGTGGTGATGGTGAAGGATGAGAGAGGACCAGGCCTGAGCTGGTCCTGAGCTGGTCTATGCTGGTCCTAGACCAGCTATGGACCAGCATGGACCAGCATAAACCAGCATACCAGCTTCAAAACCTACTTTAACCAACAGTGTTTATTTTGATATTAAAGTGTTTAAACGTTCGCCGGTTCCCACCTCCTTCTTCCCTTATCAACGAACTGTGTTACAATAACAATTTGTTACTTCGTTACATTTATATAGCGCTTTTTTTGGCACTCAAAGTGCTTTACATGGAAAGGGGAATATCCTCAACCACCACCATTGTGCAGCATCTACCTGGATGATGCGACGGCAACCATGGTGCACCAGAAAGCCCCCACACACCAGCTTATTGGTGGAGAGGAGACAAACCAATATGTGAGTTGATTAATGTTTATATGTGAATAAAAGCCTAAATTCAATTTGTTCATTATATAAAGTGATCATGTCTCTTCAGAAAATTTGTTCTAAACCACTCTATTCATATCGATTAGTTGTACAATCTCTTTATGAACTTTTCGAAACATCAAAGTGTCAGTTGTGTAGCTGTCTATGAAGGGACATATTTCATCAAAAAGATCTTCATTTGTGTTCTGAAGGCGAACTAAAGTCTTCTAGGTTTGGAACAATATGATGGTGAGTAATTAATGAACAAATTTTCATTTTTGTGTGAACTATACCTTTAATTTCTAGGTTATTTGTACTTTGCTGAAAAACACACTTGATTCTAATTAACAACTGATTAAGTCATTCAAGTGGCAATAAGAGGGTAAGTTAAAATATTTCTGTTCAATTAATTAATGTATTTATTTGCAGCTGATATTTGATGAATGACCATCATACCTCTGTGATGACTCTGATCACGTCACTGTCTACGGTGTAGTTGAGTTTCCCCAGCGCTGCACATTTGATCTCATACTCAGTTCCTGCTCTCAGATCAGTCAGAGTAACTGTGTCTTGATCCTTCAGCACAGGTTCAGATCTCCACACTGTGTCCTGCTTCGATTTATACAGTAATCTGAGCTCCACTGTAGCAGGACATGATGGAGGAACTTTCAGAACCACATTCTGACCTTTGACCTCTTCAGTGATTGGACATGCTGGTTTGGATGGAGGAGTAAAGCAAACAGCTTCATCACATTCACTTCCGTACAGAATAATGCAAGAACCAGGATGATTCTCCATTTCCTTTGATGACACAATGAACCTGTCTTGTTCACAGCTGTTTGAATTGATCAAGTTCTTAAATATCTTCAAGTTGCTCCTCATGATCTTTTGGATCTCAGGAGTTAGCCAAGACTTTCGCTTGAAATCAGGGCTCTTCACATCAGTTTCTCCTTGTGTTGAAGGACTCAGATAGGCAGTTTGTTGTTGAAGAAACACATCTGAGCAGTTCAATGATGTGAACGTGTAGCTGACCAGATTCCCAACCTCCAGATCCATCTTGATGAGATCAATGTTGTCTTTTATCTCAACATCTTTCAACTGTCTGAGGATTGTTTTGATGATCTCAGACTCTCTTTCTCTCTCTTTAAGCAATTGTGTAATTTCATTTCCTCTGAATGGAGATTCATCATGTTCTTGTAGAAGATCATTCAGTGCAGTTTCCTTCATCACATTTCCACGGATGTTTGGCAGCAAAGAGCCAAGTTTTTTCATGAGTCTCAACTTGTACATGTAGCAGTTTTGCTTCATTTTCAGTATTTTATCATGAAATGCAGCAAACGTCAGAGCAGGAGAGTCTTTCAGAAAATCACTGCATTTCATCTCAGCTGTATTTAAACTCTCAATCACTGATTCAGTCTTTATGATTAGATCCATTCTGTTGTCCTTCTGAATTTTTGAAGCTCTTGAATAAAGTTTGTCCAAAGGATAAAGCCAAACTCTCAGTGGAACTGCTAGTTCTTGATTTTTTTTATTTTCAGCAGTTTTGGAAGATCAGTGAAAACCTTCAGTGCATCTTCAAAAGAGGTCGGGTTAGATGGTAGCTGGAAGTCATCATAAAATGTACAACTGAATTTTTTGACTGCAGTTTGCTGACTGTGATTCACACTTAGATCAGCATTTGCACCCACTGAAATAATGCCCTGCAGTTTCTCAAGAGCCACTTTTTTCAGTAATTTAGATTTGTCCTGAATGGAGTCTGAAGCTGTGACTTTGAATCCTGTATTAATTTGGGCACAAGAGCAAATGTTCTGCTGCAGCTGTTCTTTGTTCCAAAGTCTAATACCTGTAATAGGAAAAATGTGTTTTAACTCTCAACAGTGCATTTATTTGTCACAGACACGCCAGGTTCCACCCTATCACAGCGCACTCAATCCCCTGAATACTAATCACCGACACCTGCACCTCATCAGTTCACTCATCACTGCAGCATAAAAGACACTCACACTCCCTCACACTTTGTCCGATCTCGTTTGAGTCAAGTCACATGTATGCTTCTCTCAAGGACTCCTTACCTGCTACTTACCTGCTTCCAGTGTCTCCCTGTTACCTCATGTGTGAGTGTCTCCATTCTCCAGTGTCTCCATTCTCCAGCGTCTCCATTCTCCAGCGTCTCCATTCTCCAGCATCTCCATTCTCCAGCGACGATCTGTAAATATTACAAAGACTGTATCATCATCCACTTCAAACAACCATCAACTTTACCACTATTCACTCACCTGTTCCACTGTTACCTCTGCTGTGTGTATAAATAAACCATCTCATTCTCCATCTCGTCTCCGTGATATCTGTATTGTAACAGAAGATCGGACCAGACGGTTTATACACCAGCATGAGTCACCCGGATCCATTTCAGGAGCTCGTCGATGCCCTTCGACGAGCACTCACCTCTCAACCACCACCATCCTCACCTGCCATCACAGCCGTAAACACACCACCGACTCCTTCACCACCAGTGCACGCCAGTCCCATGGCCCAACCGGCGCCCTTCTCTGGTTCGGCGGAGGATTGCAGCGGTTTCCTCCTACAATGTTCGCTGACCCTGGAGATGCAACCGCACATGTTTCCCACTGACACGGCGAAAGTCGCCTTCATCATCTCTCAGCTGCAAGGAAAAGCGCTACAGTGGGCCGATTCATTATGGTCACAAGGTAACCCTATTGTCAAGTCATATTCTGGTTTCGTCAACCACTTCCGGGAAGTGTTCGGCAGACCCTCTACAGATTCTTCAGCTGGTGAGAAACTATATAAATTAAAACAAGGAGCTATGTCTATTAATGAATATGCCTTACGATTCAGAACGTTTGCAGCTTCGAGTGGTTGGAACGAACAAGCGCTCATAACAACCTACCGCCAAGGTTTGGACCCTCGCGTGCGGTTGCATCTCGCTGCATACGAGGATTCCATCGGCTTGGAACGTTTCATCCAACTCTCCATTCGTTTCGCCACTCGTATGCAGTCGTGTCTCGAAGAGCACCAGGGTCAGTCGTTCTTTTACACCTCACCCTGCCGACCAGAGTCCGTCAGCCCTCCAGAACCAGCCAACGAACCCATGGCAATCGAAGGTTCCCGGCTCACATCCACTGAACGGCAGAGGCGGCTGACCCAGAACCTATGTCTCTACTGCGGCGCTCCTGGGCATGTACTCTCCACATGCCCCATTCGACCTCCTCGTCCCGTGGTGAGTGCAATAATCCCTTCAATTAAGAAAATGCAACCACTCTCCACTGTAGTAAACCTTACTGCTGCCAATGTCTCAATTCCAGTTGTCGCCCTCCTTGATTCTGGGTCAGCTGGCAATTTCATCTCCGGCGCCCTCTGCCGTCAGCTCGCCCTCAAGACCACGGCCACGCCGACCACCTACCAGATCCGCTCCGTGACTGGGAAACCTCTCAGCAGAAAACATGTCCATCATACTGCCGGTCCATTACAACTACGCGTCGGCCTTCTGCATGAGGAGGATATTCATCTGCTGGTTCTGGAGGAATCCACCTCTGACGTGATACTAGGGCGACCGTGGTTGGAGCAGCACAACCCCATCGTCTCCTGGAAATCTGGCGAAGTCCTGAAGTGGGGCGAAACCTGTTTCCCGAGCTGTTTCCCAAATCTCCCAAGACCTTCATCTCCAGAACCTGACCATCTATCACTCTGTGCCACGACCATCGAGAGTCCCGTCGAGAAACGCTCGGTGGAGATTCCTGATTGTTACGCCCCCTTCAGAGACGTTTTCTGCCCACAAAAGGCTTCCAAGCTGCCTCCACATCGGCCATGGGACTGTGCCATCGATCTGCTTCCGGGTGAGCCAGTGCCAAGGGGACGCATTTACCCCCTATCCATCCCGGAGGAGAAGGCCATGGAGGATTACATCAAGGAAGCTCTCGCCCAGGGTTACATCCGGCCGTCTACTTCCCCTGCTGCTTCTAGCTTCTTCTTTGTGGCTAAAAAGGACGGAGGCTTGCGGCCCTGCATAGACTATCGCGCCCTCAATAACATCACAGTAAAGTTCCTGGATCCCCTTCCTCTCGTCCTATCTGCCCTAGAACATCTCCGAGGTGCCACTATCTTCACCAAGCTGGACCTCCGCAGCGCGTACAACCTCATCCGGATACGCGAGGGGGACGAGTGGAAGACCGCCTTCGTCACGCCCACCGGCCACTACGGATACTTGGTGATGCCCTATGGCCTGGTCAGCGCCCCCTCCGTATTCCAGGATTTCATCCATGAGGTGCTCCGGGAGTTCCTTCACAAGTTCGTCTTGGTGTACATCGATGACATCCTCATCTACTCCCGGAGCTTGGCTGAACATCGCCACCACGTTGCGGAGGTCCTCAACAGTCTCCGACAATTCCATCTCTTCCTAAAAGCTGAAAAATGTTCATTCCACCAACCATCCGTTCACTTCCTGGGCTACATCATTGACAGTAGTGGCATCCGGATGGACGAGAGGAAGGTGGAAGCTATTCAATCCTGGCCACAACCCACCTCCATCAAAGAGTTACAACGCTTCCTCGGTTTCTCCAACTTTTATCGCCGTTTCATCCAGAACTACAGTTCAATTGCTCATCCTCTCACCAACCTGCTCAAAAACAAGCCCAAGTCTCTGTCCTGGACCCCAGAAGCCACCAACGCCTTCCAGACCCTCAAACAAGCCTTCATCACCGCTCCACTCCTCATCCATCCCAATCCTGACCTTCCCTTCGTGGTTGAAGTAGACGCATCCACCACCGGAGTCGGAGCGGTGTTGTCGCAGCAGCAGGGGACACCAAGTAGACTTCACCCATGTGCCTTCTTCTCCCGCAAGCTCAACCCGGCGGAAAAGAATTACGACATTGGTAACAGGGAGCTCCTGGCCATAAAGCTGGCCCTCGAGGAGTGGAGGCATTGGCTGGAGGGAGCCAAACATCCTTTCCTGGTCCTAACCGATCATAAAAACCTGGAATACCTGCGGTCAGCAAAGAGGTTGAACCCCCGTCAAGCACGTTGGGCTCTGTTTTTCACACGATTTGACTTTACCATCTCTTACCGTCCCGGCATCAAGAACATCAAAGCCGATGCCCTCTCTCGTCTACATGCACCCGAGGACAGCCTAGAAGATCCAGAGCCAGTTCTCCCTAGCAACCTCTTCGTAAGTCCCATAACCTGGTCAGAAGAGACCATGCCCTCCTCCAATGCCTCCACCAACATTCCGCCGGGTTGTCCACCAGGCTTGCAATACACTCCCAGAGCACGGCGCACTCCACTTATCCACACAGCTCACTCTTCACTCGGCACTGGCCACCCGGGGGTCAATGAAACCCTCTCGTTGCTTAAAGAACGCTTCTGGTGGCCCAACATGGCAGCCGACGTCAGAAGGTACGTGCAGGGCTGTGAGGAATGCGCCATCTCCAAGAGCCCACGCCATCTTCCATCCGGCAAGCTCATGCCTCTGCCCGTTCCCAGTCGACCCTGGTCACACCTAGGAGTCGACTTCATAACAGACCTCCCAGCATCCAACAATAAGACCTGCATCCTGGTAATAGTCGATCGCTTTTCAAAATCCTGTCGTTTAATTCCCCTGAACGGACTCCCCACAGCGATGGAGACAGCCGAATTACTCTTCAACTTCGTCTTCCGCTACTTCGGCATCCCAGAGGACATTGTATCTGACAGGGGACCTCAGTTTATTTCCCGAGTCTGGAATGGTTTCTTCAAGCTCCTAGGTGTGACCATCAGTTTAACATCAGGATACCACCCTCAGTCGAACGGGCAGACGGAACGGAAGATCCAAGAGATCGGCCGCTTCCTCCGTACCTTCTGTCACGGCCACCAGGACTCCTGGAGCCAGTATTTGGGTTGGGCCGAGTACGCACAGAACTCTCTCCGCCAACCAACCACTGGTCTCACACCATTCCAGTGCGTGCTCGGATACCAACCCCCACTGTTTCCCTGGACTGGGGAACCTTCCGACGTTCCTGCTGTGGATTACTGGTTCCGGGAGAGCGAGAGGGTCTGGGACTCAGCTCATCACCAACTGCAGCGAGCCCTGCGCAGACGCAGGATGACAGCAGACCTTCATCGCTCCGACGCCCCCACTTACCAACCCGGACAGAAGGTCTGGCTGTCCACCCGTGACATCCGCCTGCGTCTGCCCTGCCGGAAGCTGAGCCCCAGATTCATTGGCCCATTCACCATCACCAGGCAGATCAATCCAGTCACTTACCAGCTCCAACTACCTCCACAGTACAGAATTCACCCAACCTTCCACGTGTCTCTTCTCAAACCTCACCACCCCTCTGTTCCTCTCTCCACAGAACCTGGCGTGGCAGCAGCCGAACCCCCCCTTCCTCTCCTTGTGGATGATGGAGCTGCATACGAGGTGCGAGAGATCCTGGACTCCCGGCGCCGTGGTGGTCGATTAGAGTATCTAGTAGATTGGGAAGGCTACGGTCCCGAAGAACGTTCATGGATTCCCCGAGACGACATCCTCGATCCCAACCTTCTTCACACTTTCCATAATGACCATCCTGACAGACCGGCTCCCCGTGGACGAGGACGACCACCACGACGTCGGGGTCCGCGGCCCTCAGGAGCGGGCCATGGAGGGGGGGGGTACTGTCACAGACACGCCAGGTTCCACCCTATCACAGCGCACTCAATCCCCTGAATACTAATCACCGACACCTGCACCTCATCAGTTCACTCATCACTGCAGCATAAAAGACACTCACACTCCCTCACACTTTGTCCGATCTCGTTTGAGTCAAGTCACATGTATGCTTCTCTCAAGGACTCCTTACCTGCTACTTACCTGCTTCCAGTGTCTCCCTGTTACCTTGTGTGTGAGTGTCTCCATTCTCCAGTGTCTCCATTCTCCAGCGTCTCCATTCTCCAGCGTCTCCATTCTCCAGCATCTCCATTCTCCAGCGACGATCTGTAAATATTACAAAGACTGTATCATCATCCACTTCAAACAACCATCAACTTTACCACTATTCACTCACCTGTTCCACTGTTACCTCTGCTGTGTGTATAAATAAACCATCTCATTCTCCATCTCGTCTCCGTGATATCTGTACTGTAACATTATTAGAATCACATTTCACATCAGACATTTTTTTCAGTAAATCACAATAATATTTTAAATATTTTGGTACCTGGTATTAACGCGTCCTTTCTGCAGTCATACAGCATGCCGAGCTGGAAGGGTCTCCCAAGAGCTGCTGTTTCAATCGCATTCACTCCCACTGAATCCATACTAATTACAAGGAGAAACAGATCCGTGAGGTTAAAGTTACTGTTTGTGAAGTCACATTAAAAGCTGCTGACAATGTTCAGTGTTAGTCTGCTATCTGGGTAAAGTACAGAGAGAGAGATGGGTAGTGAAAAATTCACATACCTGGCAGGTTTGAGCTTGACGAGGTATGTTAATTTGATCTTGTTTGGCATCAGATTGAAATTTTTTGATAGGCCATGTTGAAGTATTCTTTTTGTAGAGGAATGTGCTCTGAGTGTGTGTTGTCTTATTTTAAGTTATGGTGTTGGTGATATGAAAAGCAGCAATTCCTTATGTATTGTTCAATATATTTTAACGCAATACACCAATCAAGCATAACATTATGACCACCTTCCTTATATAGTGTTGGTCCCCCTTTTTCTGCCAAAACAGCCCTGACCCGTCGAGGCATGGACTCCACTAGACCCCTGAAGGTGTGCTGTGGTATTTGACACCAAGATATTAGCAGCAGATCCTTTAAGTCCTGTAAGCTGCGAGGTGGAGCCTCCATGGATCGGACTTGTTTGTTCAGCACATCCCACAGATGCTCGATTGGATTTAGATCTGGGGAATTTGGAGGCCAAGTCAACACCCCAAACTCGCTGTGCTCCTCAAACCATTCCTGAACCATTTCTGCTTTGTGGCAGGGCACATTATCCTGCTGAAAGAGCCCACAGCCACCAGGGAATACTGTTTTCATGAAAGGGTGTACATGGTCTGAAACAATGCTTAGGTAGGTGGTACGTGTCAAAGTAACATCCACATGGATGGCAAGACCCAAGGTTTCCCAGCAGAACATTGCCCAAAGCATCACACTGCCTCCGCCGGCTTGCCTTCTTCCCATAGTGCATCCTGGTGCCAAGTGTTCCCTAGGTATGTGAAGCACACGCACCTGGCCATCTACATGATGTAAAAGAAAACGTGATCCACCAGACCAGGCCACCTTCTTCCATTGCTCCATGGTCCAGTTCTGATGCTCACGTGCCCACTGTCGGTGCTTTCGGTGGTGGACAGGGGTCAGTATGGGCACCGTGACTGGTCTGCAGCTATGCAGCCCCATACGCAACAAACTGTGATGCACTGTGTATTCTGACACCTTTCTATCAGAACCAGCATTAAGTGTTATTTAATTCACCTGTCAATGGTCATAATGTTATGCCTGATTTGTTTATTTGTTTACAACGATGTATGACCAGATTGGGTTTTCAAATGGAGAGGAACGCATGACATTTAAATCAATGTATTTAATGTTTACTTTTTTCTTTACGTATAATGATAGAAAAAAATTTAACATGCATTGTGGGTTACATACTGTTACACCACCTACAGCTACAGTACTGTTCTGTTGGAAATTTATCAAAAAATGATTTTGCAGCCAAATCTGAAGATCACATGGGCACAGTTTTGGTGAAGACTGAATTTGAAAGAAAAAGAAAAAGAAAAACTAGTATAGCCTAATAAATGCTATTGGACTCTGACTAAATAAGATATTTATTATTGTGATAATGAAAAACTTGAAATTCTACAGTGGTTCTCAGTATTTAAAGCTCTACTGGATTCCTTAAAGCCTTCTGGAACAATACTGAACAGTTACTGCAGTGATACACACTTAAAAAAAAAAATAATCATAGAAAAGGGATTGCAAAGAAAATATTAACATTAGACATTTGAGTTTATGCTAGAATTAAAGAGGACAATTGGAGAAAAAACAAATAGTGAATTTATATCTCAGTAAATCACTTCACACATCTGCTTTCAAACATCTGTGAGCTTTAATCATTATGATTTTTGGTGCTGTATCCTCTCCAAGCTGTGCTCATGCACTGAAGGAAATACACAATTACAGATCTCCCATCACATCACCACACTAGACGATGAAAATAACATTCAGAATGTCTTTGCAACATTGAGATCATGGAACTTGTTTCTGGATTGGCTGATATGCTTCTTTAATGTTAAATTAAATCTGAATTCTATTCAAACTGAGTTCAAACTGTTTGCATTAAAATACTGCAAAATGTTTGCTACAGTACCTCAAAACAATTTAAATTCAAATTCAGTAACTAAACTGGATTAACAACAACAACAAACATTCTCAGTTAAATTTAACTGCAGTAACTTTAAAATCTGCAAAGTGTCAAGATCACAAGGAAAACACAGTGTAAAAAGCATGCATTTTTTCAACATTCCAGTTCATCTGTGCGCTTTGCCTCTGCTTGTTTGTGTGCTTGATACAGAAGATTCATCTCTACTGCAGTTCTTATTACATTGTAACAATGTTCTCAGTAAAACATCTCCTGGAAATGAGATTTTGCAGGGTGGGACATCTGCCATTTAGTGTTTTATGAAATGTTATGCACTTGCAAATTTTTCAAGTGTTTTTCAGATGTACTTTATGTGGTTATCAAGTGTACAACAATGCTGGGGATTTCAACCCTCGTGAAGTGATGTGTAAGTGTATAATATAAAAATGTACTTATGATGTTTTGTTTCCCTTGTACAGCACTGCCTTATTCTTTGTATCTTTGTATTTTTTAAGTTTCTTATAAGAGGGCAAGTGACACTTCACCCCATCCAAATTTAAACAAAATAATAATCTCAGTCTAAATTTTAAATTATTTAAAACTGGGGTCAGATTAAGCACTGAGCTAAAAATAGGGAGAAAACTAGGAAAGAATCAAAACAAGAAGAGAAACAAAAACTGCAAACCAGAGTCTAACTCAGGAAAAACCATAACAGAGCAGGGGTGAAGGAGGTACAAGACAAAATGAAACATGGGGAAACATTTACATGCTGAAAATAAAAAGAAGGGGAACAAAAAGATTGGTAGATCAGATGATGGCAATCTTATTAATAATAGAGAAATGAGGGAAGGTACCGACACAAAATCAAAGCCAGATGCTTCAACTCAAAGAATTAGTGATACAATCCCATCATACAAAACCAACTAGTGTTTCAGATACCAGGATATTAAACGAGTCGAGACTCATTTGGGGAAGCTATTCCTCTGACACCTGAGGCTAGTTGATAATTTCCCATCACTTACTGAAAAAAGAAAAAAAACATTGGCAGATAATTGAATATTGTAATAAGTAAAAAAATATAATAAGGTCTATTTGGTGTCCCTTTCTTCAGACAAATCCCCACTATAAGACAAATGGAGCAAAATTCCTTAAAGGGACTTGATTAGAAGAATTATAGTGTCTTTTGTTAATTTTATTAGAAACAGACAGGGAAATATTAGGTTTTATTAATTAGTATAGTATAAATGCAATATTAAAGAGCCAATAGCTGTTTCCATTATCCTGTTTTTATGCACATTTTGAAGTAATGCATCAGAAACAAGTGATGGAAACAACATTTCGGGAAAAAAAAAATTTGCAGAAAAGTTTGAGGTGTTTTTTTTTACTTTTGACTGATGGGTGATGGAAATAAATTTGCTGAATAAAATCTGACGTAGCAAACATTAAACCCACGTGACTAGTCAGCTGTTTCTACTGATGGTATTTTATACCATGTTGGTTACTAGGTTACCAATACCGCCACCATCCACTCGAACAACTTGATAGAAACTAACATAATTTGCACTTGTTTGTTTGTTTTCTGCGAACTTTGAAAAGATTCGCTTCACATTTGGATGGAAACCCAGCTACTGTGTACAGGTGGTTCATTAGTGTTAACCCTTTGATGCGTACGATCACACCGGTGTGATTAGAACGTTCAGCGCATCACATGATCAACTGCCAAATTCAAATGTGCTTGCGCGCTTTGGCTGGTGCTGAGTCAAATATGCGGTGTTTTCAACCACATAATGTTTATTTTAGGTTTCAGACATTTCAATACACATAAGTACTAACAAAACAATACATTTAGAGTTAGAGTTAGAGTAAAATACACACCTATGTCTATGGAAGCGGCAATTCTTTCCATTATAATTAGACGGCACGTTTGACTCATATCAGATACGTATGTAACTTTAAAGTTAACGCTATTCTTTTCCCAGTTCACCGGCTCACTTACTTTCATGAACTTCGGGAGAGGTGGATGAATTTGCGTGTTGTAAATCCAACAGATCCAATTCTCTGTACGTAAACTAACATGGCGGCGCCAAATATTTGATATACAAATATCAAATTATTCATTAATTATAATTTGATACGCTATATGAAAACAGTTAAAACATGACACATCTTGTTTTATTTTCCAGACTGTTAACTTCTTTTTGCAGCTCTTTTAGTTTTTCTTCTTTCTGTAGTTGCAGGTGTTCATTTAGTTTTTCAAATTCTTTTTGCAGCTCTTTTATTTCATCTACTTTCTGGACTTGCAGGCACTCACAGACTCTCTCAAATTCTTGTTGAAGCTCTTTTATTTTTTCTCCTTTCTGGGCTTGTAAGTGTTCATTCAGTTTTTCTACTTGTTTTTGCAGCTCTTTTATGTCTTTTTCTTTTTGGACTTGTAGGTGTTTATTCAGTTTTTCAACCTGTTTTTGCAGCTCTTTTATTTCTCTTTCTTTCTGGAGCTGCAGGTGTTTATAGAGTTTTTCCAGGAGTTTATGTTGTTTCTGATGTTCTTCCAGCATCTCTTTGAGCTCCTGAACGTGCTGCTCTTTTCTCTCTCTGAAATCATTTGATTCTTCTGCTTGTTTTCTGGCTTCATCTTCATGTTTCTTCTTTATGACTTCAATTACCTGTTCATATTCCTTTTTCATTTTCTCTCGCACTTTCTCTTCTCTTTCTTTTCTCTCCTTCTCCTCTGTTTCTCTTCTCTTGATCTCTTCTTCTCGCTCTTGTTTCAGATCTTTAATCATTTTCTCCCATTTCTTTCTCTCTTCTTCTCGTCTCTCATCATCTTCTCGTTTTCTTCTTTCCCACTCCTCTTTTCTCTCTCTTTCCAGTCGTTCATAATATCTTTTCATTTCAGTTTTCTTTTCTTCATATTCTCTCTCTTTTTCTTCTCTCTCTCTTCTTTGCTTCTGTCTCTCGTCCTCTATCTTCTGTCTTTCTTCTTCTCTCTCTCTTTCAAATCTCTTTCTCATTTTCTCCAGTTCTTCTAGTTTTTCTCTCAGTTGTTCCTCGTGTTTCTCTTTTCTCTTTCTTTCCTCTTCCTCTCGTTCTCTCATCTGTCGTTTCTTTTCATCTTCCCATTCTCTCTGCTGTCGTTTAATTTCGTCTTGAATCTCTTTTCTGTCATTTTCAGCCTCTTTTGTTTTTCTTTCCCATTTTTGTCTCTCCTTCTCTTCTTCTTCATCCCTCTTTTGATTCTCAGTTTCTCTCTTTTTCATTTCTTCTTCTTGTTTCATTCGTAACTCTACTATAATGCGTTCTTGTTCATTTTTCATCTTTTCTTGATCTTGTCTGTATTTCTCTTCTCTCTTTCTATCATGTTCTTCTCTTTCTTTTTGCTGTTTTTCATACTGTGATCTCTGATTTTCAGTCTCTCTCTTCATTTCTTCTATTTTCTGATGATATTCAGCTCTTTGCTGTTTTTCTTCTTCTGATCGTTTCTGGTTTTCAATCTCTCGTTTCATTTGTTCTGTTTTCTCTTTCTCTTCAAACTCTTTTCTGAGTTTTTCCAGTTTTTCTCTGAAATGATTCTCAATTTTCTTTCTCTCCTCATCTGCTCTATGTTTCTCTTCCTCTAGTCTTTTTATCATTGTTTTCATTTCCATCTCATATTTGGCCTTTAATGTCTCATGTTGAGTCTGTATTTCTCTCTCTCTCTCTTTCATTATTTCTTCTGTTCTCTTTTTAATGGACATCTCTGCCTCCTCAAACATGCTGTTAGTGAAGTATCGACCCTCATTAGTATTTTTCACCTCTTCTATCATGTTTAACAATTGAATCACTTGAGATCTATCTCGTTTTTCTTTGTTATTGAAAACCAGGAATCTGTTTCCACAATCTCTGATCAGTTTCTTGAGTTCAGCAGACTTACTTCTCTTCACATAATCTTCTATAGATTCATCCTCGAGATCATCTCCTCTAGTGAACAGAACGATGCTGAACTGAGCAGATTTTGGACCAAATATCTTCTTTATCAGATCCAAAGTGTCTGTTTCTAACTGAATGAATCTTCCCAAACTCAACACAATGACAAACACATGAGGTCCAGGTGACAACAGTGAAACACATTTCACTATTTCTTCCACCACTAGTTCATTTGTCAGTGTCGTGTCAAAGAGACCTGGCGTATCAACAACAGCTACTGATCGACCATCAACTTCACCAACTCTCTTCTCACAAACTGTCGTCACTGAATCTGAGCTTAATTCAATTTTAAACTCATTTCTTCCCAGAATAGTGTTTCCTGTTGCACTCTTTCCATTTCCTGTCCTTCCGATCAGCACAATCCTCAGACACTCCTGATCATCTGCTTCAACTTCAGCACCTGAAAATCACAAATAAATATTTGAAACCACAATTTAAATTTCTGTAAACATCTAATTTCATAGAAGGTTAATTTTCTTGTTGGAAACAGGGAACTGGTCTTTATGGAATCAATAGGCAAGAATAAATTCCAATCATGATGACTGGTTCACATTTAAATGATTGACACTGCACAGTACAGTAAATGTGTAATGTAAGTCATTATCTAAATGTGAACCAATCATAAAGGTACATATTTATTCAGTTAATAAATTCCCTGAATCAAACCCACTACCTTGACATTGTTGGAATTATACTTTATTGTTTGAGCTACAAGAATGTTACAAGGTAATCCATACACACCTGTATAAATAGAAAAATATTATAATTGCAAAAAAAAAAAAAAAGGTGTATTTTATTATTAGTGAGGGGCCTCTTAACTCTGTCTACTGTATGCAACTGCTGAAAAAGAGTCAACTTAAAAGTCAAGGGTCAAGAGCTCAACTAAAGAAAACACTGATTTCCATCATGGTGACTTCAAACTAAACATTTTCAACCAAGCATCAACATCTAAACCTCTGTTCACTCACCTTCAGACTGAATCATCTGTTCTTTGATTTTATTCTCCATTCTCTTCAGCTCTTCTTTATATTTCTCCTCTGTATCATGTCTGGCTCTGTTCTCTTGAGCTTTCACATACATCTGAAGTGAATAGGGTTCAGTCTTCATGTTCTCAATATATTCCAGCAGTTCTGGGATCTGTTTTGAGTTTTCAGGTTCATTTAACCCAATCACTCTGTACTGACCTCCACAACGACTGATTAACTTCTGAGATTCTGGGCTGGATTTGATTAAATCTGTGACTGGTTCTTCAACAGGGAGATCTGAGGTGAATAGCAGCATGAAATGCTCTCTGGAGTCAAATATCTTCTGGATCTTCTCTATTTCTGCTTTGTCTTCATCAGTAAGCGGAGTATCAGGAATAATGAGGAGGAAAACATGAACTCCAGGATGACAGAGAGACAGACAGCGGAGAGTCTGACGCATCACTTCCTCCTCTGAGAGACGAGTGTTGAACAGAGCTGGAAGCTCCACCAGACTGATCAGACGTCCATGAAGTTCCACATCTGAACTTCTGTCTGTCTGCTGCAGGATCAGCTCTGATATGGAGGACTTTAATGTCCTGTCACTCCCACACACAACCAGATTCATCTTTGGCCCTGAAATATGTCATGTATGAGACATCTAATTTACAATTTGAGTAGAATACACAGTCTATTAAAAAAAAAAAAAAAAAATTATGATCTGTCTTATTTTGTTATTATTATTATTTATTATTATTTGTATTTCTGTATTACTGTTTTTGTATTGCATTTTTTTAAATAAATGTATTAATTTGTATAAAATGTTACTAAAGTTACGTCCTGTGTAAGCGCAAGGGTAAAGTAATTCCGCTCGCTCTCTCTCTCTCTTTCGCGGGATGTCAAGGTGATGAGAGGTATGTCCTTATCAGCTCCTCAAAGTAGTGCTTAAATATTAATTACTTATCATTTATGGATTATTTTTTTGAGGGAAAAGTGTCAGTTTGTTAACTTTTCTTTAATAAGAGATTATATAATCCAAGTTGTGAACGCTGTAAGAGTGTTTAATCGAAGCATGAATTTGGGTAAAATGTGTGGTATGTTGATGCGTTTGGTTATAGAGTGATGTATTCTTCGTTAAAACAAAGAGTTACAGTTTCATTCAGGTTACGAGTTATACATGTGTAAAGTTGTATTTGTTTATTGTGTATGATCCATGCAATGTTTAAATGTATTTTCTGTCATATGAATGTACATTGAGACATTATTAACAGGCAGGTTTTTCTTTTGGAGTTCTCTGTTGGTGTCTGTTACAGGTATGAAATTGATCCTTAGTATTATTGATTTAGTTATTTTTCTCTTATTATTATTGTACTTGTTTCTATAAATGTTATTGTGTTATCATGTCCGTAATCTCTTTCACGGGATGTCTTGCGATGAGAGGTTAGAGAGCTGGGGAGCCGAAAATAAATCACGACAACTGAATCATCGTGTCTCTTTAATGACTAACAAACACAACACAGAAGAAAACCCACCACATATATATGCTATACTGGCAACAATCTGTTATTTTAAAAGTATTTTACATCAGTTTCAATTGATTCACTATCCGATATCGTTAAGAATGGTGTGGCCAGTTGTAACTTGAATGTGCAAGGCTTTCGGTGTCATTTGCTTTCAGTTATTTTAGCTGTGCAAAAACAGTCTGTTATGCTGTTTGATATTGCAGACTGGTTATTTTAATTTATTATCATAATCATAAACACAATGGTTTGTAGTGCAAATAATTCTACCTGCACTTTATTCTTCTAGTTTTGAGAAATAAGGGGGATACAGTGTAAACAATGAACAACTAAACAAATTTGGTCCCTGTTCTTAATACATCCACTGGCATACTGTTTGATTTATTCAAATAAAAGGTATATGAAGATGAACTAGAACTACTTGAAATGAAAACTGTTAGATCGGGTTACACTTCAGCAGCTAATTATGTATTTATCCAATGACCTACAGAATATGACAGGAGAAAATGTAAGGATGATAAGGTTAAGAAATTTAATGTTTCTAGTTCATTTGAGCATTTGAATGGGTTAGTAAGATTTATTGCTGTCTTAGATTCAACAGTCCTTTATTACAACAAAGTGACACCCATGATATAAAGTAGCTTTCTCTAAATTCATTAAAATAGTAATAATGTCATCAAATCATCAAATAATTTTGAAGCAACATTAGTGTTAACCTCTGTTAACATTACTTCCATATTATTATTATTATTGTTATTAGATTGGAAATAAAAACTATATTTGTTCAATAATTAAAAAAAAAAAACTTTATAGCTCTGTATTAATAATAATAATAGTTACATTTGTTCTTTTTCCTAAGTTGGAGGCTCCATATCTGATCTTGTCAGAACTCTCTCATTTAGTGAAATTCAAAATACATTTCTAGTTATATTCAGCTCTAAAATATATGTATGTGCACATTTGTTGTATTCCAAGTAGCCTGTATGTACATATATTTAATGTGTTTCATTTCAAATTATTATTATTATAAAAAAAATTGTGTGTGTGTGTGGAATAAACATTGAATCTTTATCATTTTATTGACTTACTCTTAGGACGATCACCATAAGGACTTTTCTCTCTCTTGCTCCCTGCAAACAAAATAAAGCACAAAATGAGGAACATCTCAAGCATGTCTGTAAGTTGCTATTGATTGTAAAACTTTTAACTATATTGTAACACCATAGTGTTCCACAAAATTGCTCATAACTTGATATAAAATTTGGGGGAAACCTGGCCTAATCTAATCAATGTACAATGAAACAAATGCAGAATGAAAATTAACACAAAAAGAGCAAGGAATCTTTCCCAGGAGTGTGGAGTGAGACAGGGCTGCTGCTTAAACTCAACATAGTTCAACATCTGTATCAATAAATTGGCGCTCAAACTGGAGCAATCTGTAGCCCCTGGTCTCACTCTTCATGACCCTAAAATCAAACATCTCCTCTATGCAGATAAACTGGTTATGCTGTCCTACCTATGAGTCTACAGCAATACAACCTGCTAGATCAGTACTCTCAGACCTGGACCCAAACAGACAACCTGAATACAATTAACGTCATGACCTTCTAGAAAAGCCCCAGATCCAAGGGAACACAACATATAGTCACACAACTAACAGTCATCACAGTAAAACCTCAATCACAGTATAATTTCAATGACAGAAAGTGCTTTATCACTAAGTGGATATGTCCACCACTATTACAATGATACAAAGTGTTCCTCAGGGCTCAGTTCTTGGTCTATTACTCTTTACTATCTATATGTGGCCTGATTAATTAACTGCGGGTATTAGGGATGTCAAACACTGGATATCATTGAAATTTCTTAAATGAAATGATAGCAAAATTGAAATAATGTTGATTGGCTCCACTATGTCGGAGGTTTTTCATTTTAAGGCGTATATTTCACATTCTTTTCCATTGTACATGAAAAGACAAATAAATGTATTTCATCCCTTATTTATTTATGCTTACATTTCATTACATATTTAATCATTAAATTCTATATTTATTTAATTTTGTATGTTAAATCATATAGATTTATAGATCTGACAAAATATTTGTCATGCCAGTAAAGCACCTTAAAACTTAAAAGTTCAAATGTGACAAATGCCTTTAAAGGTAGGAGTGAATCCGCTAAATTATCATTACATATGAGTCGCTCCGAAAATTGCAATAGTGAAAACTGGCATAGTGAAAACGACTGATGGGACCAAAAAATAAAACAATAAAATTGAATTAGTACCCAATAGATTGCAGCAGTGAGAATCATGAAATTTTACTGGTATTGGTACAGACTACTGAAATTTTTGTATTTCACTAATCATGAAGACTTACAATAGGTTAGGGTCCTTGAGAAAGTGAAACTGCTTTTTTCTTCAGTTTGGTCATCCTCTGAGAGATCAGACTCCACAGATCTGCTGTCTTCTCTGTCCACTGATGAGCCAGGCTTTTCTGTTTCTTTCACTGTCTCATGATCATCTTTTCCCTTCAGTATATTATTTATTTTTTCTAAAATCTGAGAGTTGAGATTTTTTTGATCCTTAAAATGAAGATGTCCTTCTCCACATTCTGCAAATAATTCGTTAAATTTCACAGGTACCCCTTGAGTATCATGTGCCTCTTCATCAGTCGTGATCACCATAGTGCGTTTAATTGCCTCTTCACCGAATTGTTTCATCACATATTTCACTCTTGTCATGTCCTCCTCAGTGAAGTCATTGTGCTGCAGTACGAGTATAAACGCATGAGGTCCTGGATCAGACAGATTCACACACTCTCTCACTGTCTGTGTGATCTGATGATCTGAGATGTTTGTCTGGAACAGCTGAGGACTGTTGATGATGGTCACATGTCTGTCCTTCAGTCTTCCACTGACTCTCTCTACAACATCTGGAGGAGCTTCACTGTCAATCGCTGCTCGTCCCAAAAGGAAGTTTCCCACTCCACTGTTTTCTGACACGCTCTTCCCCAGAAGAACAATCCTCAGATCACTCACTGAAACACACAAGACATATAAACACACAGACACACACAAAGACATCTAAACATTCACAGAAAGAGCTTATGTGACATAACACTGAGTTTCATATGTTCCAGAATTCACAAACACATATACATACAGTAATTTGTCAGTGTATTAGTTGTCTTGTTTAGCATTAATAGCATTGCATAGCTCAACAGATTTATCAGTAAACTGAAACAGATACAGCATGAGTCACATCTCTCAAACTTTGCTGTTGCTGTTAAATCATTTGATTGACTTACGGTTGGGGGGTTGCCAGCCAAAACTTCCTCTGCGCACTGCAAGATACAAAAATACAAACTGTCGGTGAATCTGGTGGACATTATTGTGTGCACTACATGACTTTGAAATGTTTCATAAAGATAATACTCCACAGTATTCTAGGGGAATAGGGAGTGACACAGAAAGTTAAAGTTTTTGGAGAGACACTGAGGATTTCCCATCTTCCAGCCCCAGAGATACACAAAACCAGACTTTGCACATTTAGTTCAATTTAGCCTGTAGGTTTATTATTATTATTGTTATTATTGTTATTATTTACTAATGAACAGAGTTGTAGAATCAAAGAAAAGAAAACATTAACTCAGGAAGAGGATCCCAAGAAAAATAACAAACAAATGTAACCTCTAACTTGAGTTGAAAACTATGCTAACAGACTCTTCAGAAAACTATCTTACCAGTAAGGATATATCTTACTATCCTTACTCCCTTACTTATTACTCAAAAGGAGAAAAAAGGATGTAGGTACCTCCCTACATTACCTTCAAACTACAACAACATCCCAGCTAACAGAATTTTGTTATAAGAATGTTCTTTAAACGTTCAGTGTTGGTTCTGGGAACGTAAAAAAATGTCCATTTTCTTGACGTTAGAGGAACGTTTTTTAGAAGGTATGATGTTCCTCAAACGTTCTTTCAACTTAATTTTCACTAACAATTAAACATTCTAGGAACACTGATTTGTAACATTCCAAGAACATAAAAGTGTCCAGTTTCCATAATATTAATAGAATGTTATTTAAAGATTAGTATGATGTACCTGAAACATTCTTTCAATCATTCAAACACCTGCTGTGAACAAGCACTGAAAGAAAGAGAAATAACAACACAAACTACAACTTTCTTCAGCCACAGCCTTAGATGAACTGAAGATAAAAGACATTCAAGATCTGATTAACAACTCCACAAACAGCATTACCAGCATCACTTAATACTAACCAGATTGACTTTATTTCTGTCAGAAGTCTACAGCAGTTATTATTGAGAATTAACTGAGGTTTAGATGTTGATGTTTGGTCGAAAATGTTTAGTTTGAAGTCACCATCACGGAGATCAGTGTGTTTGCTTTAGTTGGCCTCTTGACCCTTGCTTCTTTATCAGCAATTGCAAGTGTTTTCTGAAAACATTTCTGCATTGATATAACTGATCAACATGTCTGTTTTAATGACAGACTTATGACTGCATTAAAAACTGTTTTTTTTTTCTGTAATTGTTGACTTAAGGAATTTAAATGTTGTTGAGACGTATAAAACTCAACCAATGTGAAAAGAAATATTTTGTAACACCGTTGTTCAGCTAAATGTTGATGTCTGTGAGTGTATAAAAAACACCGTCATTATTAACTTTGTTTAAAACATGTTTTGTGTCATTTATACACTCACAGACATCAGCATTTGGTATATGTAACACAACAATGGTGACATGCTTCATGCTAGCATAAAAAACTCATTCATGGCTTCCAGCACGCATTACGGCATGAATAAATTACGCAGCTGAATTTTTTTTTTTTTTTTTTTTTTTTTGATTGTCACCATTGTTGAGGTTTTTATGTGGAGTGCTGATGTCTAAGTGTGTCGTGTTTAACTTGTAAATAGTTTTGGACAATATTACAGAAATCACTTCAGTGTTACAAAAGGATTTTATCATCATTTAAGTTTTTAACCTCCTTCTCATATAACATTTCAATTCCAAAAGTAAGCAAAACTACAAAAAAAAAAAAAAAACAGTTATTTAAACCACTGTAATACAGTCACTTGTCTGTTATTAAAAAACATGTTGATCTGCTTTATCAATGCAGAAATGTTTTCTGAAAATGCCTGCAATTGCTGATAAAGAAGCAAATTAACAAAAGTCAAGGGTCAAGAGCTCAACTAAAGCAAATACTGATCTCCATAATGGTGACTTCAAACTAAACACTTTCAACCAAACATCAACATCTAAACCTTTCTTAATTCTCAATAAGAACTGCTGTAGACGTCTGCCAGAACTAAAATCGGTATAGTTAGTAAAAAGTGAAGCTGGTAATGCTGTTTGTGGAGTTGTTTAATCAGATCTTCAGAGACTTAATGTATTTTATCTTCAGTTCATCTAAGGCTGTGGCTGAAGAAAGTTGTAGTTGGTTATTTGTCTTTCTTTCAGTGCTTGCTTACAGCAGGTGTTTGAATGATTGAAAGAATGTTTCAGGAACATCATACTAACCTTTAAATAACATTGGATAAATGTTTAAATAACATTGGATATTTATGTTCTTGGAATGTTACAAATCTTCGTTCCTAGAATGTTGAATTTTAAATCAAAATTAAGTTGAAAAAACTTTTGAAGAACATTATACCATATAAAATTCGTTCCTCTCACATCAAGAAAACGGGACATTTTTTAAGTTCCCAGAACCAACGCTGAACATTTAGAGAAAGTTCTTATAACAAAATTCTGTTAGCTGGGAATAAGGTTCAGTTAAAGCACTTCTGCCTAATGTCAGTGAACTACATGCATGAATCACTCTGATTCTCATGAGTCTGGGACCGGAGCACAGGGAAGCCTCAAACGTCATCGCATCAAGTCTCTCGCTTCCTCAGAAGTCTCTGTGAGCTTTATCCTTTTCTCAAATAAAAAAATCTTGAATCTTGAATCATTTAAGCACCAGCCAACCAAGACGATGAAAGCACTGGGATGGCAATCAGGAACAGGTGACGTATCTGTGCTGAATTTTACATAAATAAATCATAACAATCCCGTGCTATGGGCACAGTCATTGATACAGGCTGCAGTGGAAGTTTTTTTACACTAATTTTTGAAGCTTTCACTTTTCAAACGTAGAAGTGTGATAAAGGCCTATTGTTTTTTTGATGTTTAAAGGTCAATTCACACTGCACTGACAGATGCAGATGGAAATATTAACCAGATTACAGCATATCACTTCTCAGACATTGTAGAATTTCATATGTTCCAGAATTCACAAACACATATACATACAGTAATTTGTCGGTGAATTAGTTGTCTTGTTTAGCATTAATAGCATTGCATAGCTCAACAGATTTATCAGTAAACTGAAACAGACACAGCAAGAGTCACAGCTCTCACACTTTGATGCTGCTGTTAAATCATTTGATTGACTTACTTATGGGGGGGTTGAATTCAAAACTACCTCTGCGCACTGCAAGATACAAAAATACAAACTGTCTGTGAATCTGGTGGACATTATTGTGTGCACTACATGACTTTGAAATGTTTCATAAAGATAATACTCCACAGTATTCTAGGGGAATAGGGAGTGACACAGAAAGTTAAAGTTTTTGGAGAGACACTGAGGATTTCCCATCTTCCAGCCCCAGAGATACACAAAACCAGACTTCGCACATTTAGTTCAATTTAGCCTGTAGGTTTATTATTATTATTATTATTATTTTATTATTTACTAATGAACGGAGTTGTAGAATCAAAGAAAAGAAAACATTAACTCAGGAGGAGGATCCCAAGAAAAATAACAAACAAATGTAACCTCTAACTTGAGTTGAAAACTATGCTAACAGACTTTTCAGAAAACTATCTTACCAGTAAGGATATATCTTACTATACTTACTCCCTTACTTATCACTCAAAAGGAGAAAAAAGGATGTAGGTACCTCCCTACATTACCTTCAAACTACAACAACATCCCAGCTAACAGAATTTTGTTATAAGAATGTTCTTTAAACGTTCAGTGTTGGTTCTGGGAACGTAAAAAAATGTCCAGTTTTCTTGACGTTAGAGGAACGTTTTTTAGAAGGTATGATGTTCCTCAAACGTTCTTTCAACTTAATTTTCACTAACAATTAAACATTCTAGGAACACTGATTTGTAACATTCCAAGAACATAAAAGTGTCCAGTTTCCATAATATTAATAGAATGTTATTTAAAGGTTAGTATGATTGTAGTTGGTTATTTGTCTTTCTTTCAGTGCTTGCTTACAGCAGGTGTTTGAATGACTGAAAGAATGTTTCAGGAACATCATACTAACCTTTAAATAACATTCTACTAACATTAAGGAAACTGGATATTTATGTTCTTGGAATGTTACAAATCTACGTTCCTAGAATGTTGAATTTTAAATCAAAATTAAGTTGAAAAAACGTTTGAAGAACATTATACCATATAAAATTTGTTCCTCTCACATCAAGAAAACTGGACATTTCTTAAGTTCCCAGAACCAACGCTGAACATTTAGAGAAAGTTCTTATAACAAAATTCTGTTAGCTGGGAATAAGGTTCAGTTAAAGCACTTCTGCCTAATGTCAGTGAACTACATGCATGAATCACTCTGATTCTCATGAGTCTGGGACCGGAGCACAGGGAAGCCTCAAACGTCATCGCATCAAGTCTCTCGCTTCCTCAGAAGTCTCTGTGAGCTTTATCCTTTTCTCAGGACAATGAAAGCACTGGGATGGCAATCAGGAACAGGTGATTGCTGTTAATCTATTTAGTAACAGTGCCAAGATACAAAAATACAGAGGAAAGAAACATGCACACACACCATGCACAACACCAATACAAATGACACATTTTTCTATAATTTAAAAAATAAAAAATCTGGGACATACTGTAACACTCCCACCAGTAAGTTTTTAGATCCAGTTATTTAGAAGGAATAAGCCACTCTTACCTTTCAGCACCTCTGTAGTGTATCCGGCACTATGTTTTAATAGGTCTTTATCACAGTCCATGTGTCGTCACATCCGGCTCCGATTAGTAGCATAAAGAAATTTCTGCCTGCATTATTGTTGATGGACCGATACCAGTTTTGTGAAGGAAATTAATGTAGCTGAACTTCGCAATAAATATCAATATTTAAAAATCTTTGTTTATACTGATACCCTACCATGTATGTCATCTTTCATTTTAATGTATAACATTATCTGATTGTCAGCACTGCCGCTGTTGCCAGTCATAAAATTAATGAAGAGCAGCATGCTGCTCAAGTTACTGCCAGAGAAATAATCGAACTGATTTAATTTTATTATTATTATTATTATTTATTTTTTTTACATACATTTATTATGATTAACCTCACATTTCTGTCTCTAGTATATGCTCTTCAACTCAAACACTGAGGATATGACTTGTTTAAGATGATAAGTTATATTTGATTATCGTCTATGGACTGGAAATGTTCCTTTATTTCAACAACTTTAATTTGCACAACAGCACAGTAGGGCTTGCGTGTTCCCTTTAAATCACAAAATACGTGCCGAATATCATGACACCTTTTCCTTTGGTTTCACAATACTATACTAATACTAACTATACTATACTAATAATCACTGTAAACTGAGTTTCATGTCTTTAGAAGACGTATCTGTGCTGAATTTTATATAAATAAATCACAACAATCCCGTGCTATGGGCACAGTCATTGATACAGGCTGCAGTGGAAGTTTTTTTACACTAATTTTTGAAGCTTTCACTTTTCAAACGTAGAAGTGTGATAAAGGCCTATTGTTTTTTTGATGTTTCAAGGTCAATTCACACTGCACTGACAGATGCAGATGGAAATATTAACCAGATTACAGCATATCACTTCTCAGACATTGTAGAATTTCATATGTTCCAGAATTCACAAACACATATACATACAGTAATTTGTCGGTGAATTAGTTGTCTTGTTTAGCATTAATAGCACTGCATAGCTCAACAGATTTATCAGTAAACTGAAACAGACACAGCAAGAGTCACAGCTCTCACACTTTGATGCTGCTGTTAAATCATTTGATTGACTTACGGTTGGGGAAATCCAATTCAAAACTACCTCTGCGCACTGCAAGATACAAAAATACAAACTGTCGGTGAATCTGGTGGACATTATTGTGTGCACTACATGACTTTGAAATGTTTCATAAAGATAATACTCCACAGTATTCTAGGGGAATAGGGAGTGACACAGAAAGTTAAAGTTTTTGGAGAGACACTGAGGATTTCCCATCTTCCAGCCCCAGAGATACACAAAACCAACTACTTACTAATGAACAGAGTTGAACCAAAGAAAAGAAAACAGGCTGTAGTTGAAGTTTTTTACGCTACTATTTAAAACTTCTGCTTTTCGAACATTGAAGTGTAATAAAGGCCTATTGTCTTTTTGATGTTTAAAGGCCAATTCACACTGCACCGACAAACGCAGACAGATGGCAATATTCACCAGGCTACAGCATATCACTTCTCAGATATTGTAATTCTTATTCAGCATGTTCAATTGGTGAAAATGAGCTCCAACAGACTCCAAAGGGGTAACACACTGATCCGACAAAACCCAATGAACATGTCTGTTGCCATCTGTCAGTGTTTGTCAAGCCTTAATGTTGAGGTTACATTCCAGTACGCCCACACATCAAATGCTGGTTCACATTTCTCATATGTGAAAGAAAGGTTATGCTGGCCACACACTTGACGATTTTAAGCCCCCAACAATCTGGGGTACGTGGATGGATTCTAGGCTTGGTCCTCAATTGTGTGGTGCCATTACAATTATTGTACTGCTAATGATAGAGTTGGAGCCTCCACGATCCCAAATCATAAATGTCAAACATGTTTGTTATTTACAACTCTTGATCTGACTGTCTCCAACGTGAATATGCCAGCCCCAAACATTGCACAAAAGTGGAGTATTGAGAAAGATCAACTTCTACAACTATGACAACAGTATGGTGCCTTTATAATGAGGCCGCCAGGAGAGCAAGCTGACAACATCAATTATCCTCTATAATTGTTTTTTTTCTGAAGTCATGTTTAACCACGTACGTTTCTGATACTGGAATCGCCACTGTGAAATTGTTACTACTACTGTCAAGTGTGTGGTCTTACAGTTTGGCTAGATCGTCTAGCGTGTGTGTTCGGGAATTATGTTAAAATCAATTCAAACTGTCCTTCTGTCTGTGGTCACCCACGGTTTTAAAATCAGTTAAGATTTGACTATCGTTTAGTGTGTCCTCCCAGACCTTGAAGTATTATGGTCGGTGAAAATAGTAATAGGCACATTCAGATAAACTTCAAGTATAACGTCTTTGTTAACAGTGCCCTGTTAGAATATTTGCGTGTCATGTGCAAGTTTCAAGCATGATAACCAGGCAAGAACTTGAAACTTGAAACATCTCCTGGCATGTTAATCATAATGCGGTTTCCACTTTCACATTACCACACCACCCTGCCAAAAATAGCCCATCTTCAAGCTATTCCTGTCTCTTACATGTTCAGCTGCCCTAACACACCCTGCTAGGGATGGGTATGATTTTTGATCCGCAACTAATGCAGTCTATATACACAGCTAAAATCTCAGTTGCACCTGAGCTTACAGTAACGTGCCGAATTCTGTGACAGACCGAATTATGTTACCCTAGTAGACGCTGTATTGAGCTAATCCTAATCTCAATCCTAATCCTAACCCTACCGTCACTACATTGTGAACGGTCACATAATTCGGCACAATACTGATATAGTATTCTCCAATAGCTAATTGTGGTAAAAATAAACTTTGTCATATTTTGATTAACTATTTTTCATAACTAATTACACTGCATTATAATATATTATTTACTATAATACCATAGCATTTTAGTAATAAGTTCAAGAAGATTTATATACTTTCGCAGTGAAAATGCATCCCATTCACTGGTCGAGAATACAGGCATAGAAATCAGTAATCTCATTTTGTGACACTTCCTCAAGGTTTAATTCGGGATTGGTTTTCATAATTTCCATTTGGACGACAAAACATGCAAAAAGTGGATTCACAATAACCTGCATGAGGATCTTAACATCACTCCTATTACAAATGTCTACAGTCTTCACTTCAGCCAGTTATACCCTGTTGCTTACCTCCTTGTGAACTACCAGAATGACTTGGTAAAAGCATTGGCAAAAGGATCAAAGACTAGACAAAACACATGTAGATAAATGTAAACATGTAAATATAGACAACTTTGATGCAGTGCTTTTGTAAACATGTAAATATAAATCACTTTGATAGTGTTTTTGTATACAAGAAATTAACTTTGATACAGTTTTCTGTGAACATGTAAATAACTTTGATATAATAGCTGCTTTTCCACTGGCAGGCCAGTGCGAGCCAGGGATAACAACATGCCGTGCTGGGCCAATAGCCTCGGACCTCAAGCACCGAGGCCAAAATCAAGTTGCGTTTCCACTGTCGGGTCAGTAGCCCGCAGCACTTTCCTAAAACCCGCCCTTAACACACCTCCACAGAACAACGTCACACGACCTCACCATTTCACCAGCTGACTGAAAACTAGCTAGATCGCAAAATGAGCATGCCTGAAGTGAACGTTTGGTCTTTACTTAAAGACTTAAGATTCCAACATCATTATTTGACCAATGTTTTACAATAAAAAATGTTACAGTAACAGTAATTTATTAATTTGTGTCAGGAGTGCACATCAATCATGCTGAATCAAACTGGTTTTTACCATTTCACATAAAAAGAGAACACATACCTGTTCAGTTGCACCTGCTTTTAAATCCAAAAGATTACACATTTATAAAAATATTGATAAAATATCATATGTTAACGTCACATTTCTGAGCATTTCTATTATTTTTCCTCGAAACTATGCGATGATTGCAATCCGAGGAGGTTTGAACGATCTCTCCGTCTCTCCATAGCCTACTGTTATCCTTTCAGGCAGAGCAACAGAGGAATCTCATGAGAAGAAAACAGGAGTTATGAGTTATACGAGTTAACCGGAGTGTGTGACAGATATGCGGATGCATTAGTCCGATATCAACCAAGGCACAGGGAAGAGACAAATAAAACATTAAACCAAATAAATACACGATTATAATCATATATGAGTTGTCTACGTTCCTCAAGCAGTTTCTGGTATTTTCCATAAACGTGTGTATTTATTATCGCAATGATTAGCATAAATAGCCTTTGGCTTATAAATATATTTCTGCCTCATACGGTGATCAGAATCCCCATCGGATCACAAGGATGTTATTTCAAACACTTGCTGGTGTCTGAATGTGAGTTTTGAGCTGAAAGTTTCTTAAAAGTTGAAGTTAGCTGGTAGCATGGGAAATGAGCAGCAGTGTTGAGCGTCTCCTGACTCAGGTAAACTCCACCTGTGTTCATGCCACTCCTCAAGCCCCAGTTGAACCACTTTGGACCAAGGTATTCGGCGGGCCAAAAAACCCTGGCCATTGGCCCAGTGGAAGCCCCAACCAGGCCCAATTAAGCCCGGAAGTGTCAGTGGAAACACGACTGGCCTGGCACGCACTAGCACACTTGCTTTTGGCCCGACAGTGGAAACGTGGCTAATGTTACACTTTTCCTAGATTTTTAAAGAACTTGGCAGGTAGAAATAAAAGAAAACAGTCAGATGACAAAACATGATGCATACATTTAATAAGTTTAGAAGAAAAAAAAATGCTCTTATAATGGAAAAAATCCCCCTGGAAATTAATTTAAAGAGGAAAATATCGCCCTGTAATGGGAAAGTTAATGTATGTTATTGATCAGAAAGTGCTCCTAAATTTTTGACTTTGCTCCTAATTTTTTTTTTCATTAGGAGCAGAAGTGTAGTATGCTGTCTGGTACAGTAGTGCAGCAATGTGGTTAGCAACACAGGAACAGCTACACTGGGACAGTATGAGAGCGTTGGAGTCCCTTAACACAATCTGTAGAGATAATTAAACAATGACAAAATAATAAATGAATGACTCCGATTGATATGATATGCATAAACAACAAGACAAGATGACTCTTTCCTTTTAAAGTGATAAACTCTTCTACTGAATAGACTTTTCATGCCCGCATTTCTATAAATATAGAAATTCATAGAAATTTAATATTAAAATATGAACAATAAATTCATCCTGCAGTTTTGTCTGTCTACTCTTAAACTACGTGGCTTCTCTAACGTCCTCACAGATGTCCCTCACATTCATAGTTCTAAAGAATCATCCATATTGTATTAACATAACATTTGTGAAACTATAAAAACAGAAGATCTAAAAAAGGTTAAATACATAGAAAATGAAATGTAGAAGAGTATGAACTTTAACAAATGAAGCTTGAGAATACTTACCCTCAAATTTGTCGACATAACTATAAAGGTCGAATTTAACGCCCTTCTCCTTCTTACTACAGGGTGTGACAGACAGCAACCCCACAATTTGATTGACATCATTGACCATATTCCGTAGAAGATCTTGAAATCAGCGAGTGATAAAAATAAATTAATTAATTAAAATCATGGTGATGGTGCTCATTGAAACAAAAGGCAGAAATCAGAGCAACCGAGACTCAATGCGGAAGCGACAGTGCATAGAGTCTATTGATCCTTAAATGTTGTTCCAAAATTAACGGTCTTTAGGAGGACACTTCAGTTTTGCTCTCCCCACACTTTTTGGTCTTACAGCCGAAGACCATTTTTGCTCCGCTCTTTACATTCGGAAATCAAACAGTCAGGATCCATGCAGTGAAAACAAACTCGCCTGTCTCCCTGACACACAGCGGATTTGCCATTTAATTTGGAGCATGCACCACTCTTTAAAGAATGGGAAAGAACATGCAGAGGTCACCTCTCTCTCACCAAGTGTTCAGTCATGGATGAAAAAAAATAGTTTGAAGCTCATGCAAAAAAAACCTTACAGCCACTTCTGAAAGCGTTTGCACATTTAAGTTGTATAACATTAAAGTTTTATAACATTTAGAACATTAAAAAATACACTATTAGCAACAAATCTTTCTTTCTGCAATGGTCAAAAACCTCAGTGGAAGGAGAAAGAGAAAATTATATCAGATTCAAATTCCGTTTCTCCCCCCATGGAATTACACATATGGACTTCTGTCCACTGCACAACACACAAACTAATAGATCAACTGGATTTGATGATATATAGGCTACATATACATAATTCCACATTCAGGACGACGATATCAAATCTCAGTATAAAATAGCTGAATGTTACAAGCTCAGAAATTACCAACTTTAATATTAATATAACAATCACGTGACTGGCATTAATCAACAAACAACAGGCCTGGAAATAAAAATAAAAAATCCAAAATAACAAGTAAATTCGTAAGATACTCAAATTTCTCTTTCTCGCTGAAGGAAAGGTTCGTGTATGTGTGGGAAAGACCAAAAACACAAAACCACTAATGACAGCTGCGCGGTTACACAACCACACACAGAAACAGAGAAAGTCCGTATAAAGACAGCGAAACGGTGAACAAAAGATACAAGTTTTATCCTCAATCATTGTCATCGAGTTTTATATTTTCTGTAGTAAACATGCTTGTGTTGTGCAAGTTACTGTTTCTCGATGTACTAACTTTAATTCAACTAGTGAAACACAATTTAACTAACTTTGACTAAGTCGATAACTTGGTCATGCATTTTAGGTTGATAATAATATATTACAATGCTGGTACACAAATATAGCTTGCTAAACTCAAATCTTACCCGAACTCTCTGCCATTTTTTCACCAGAACCGAAAGTGAGTAGCTATTTGATACGCGTACAAATCATGTGCGCCCCCACAGTGGAATCTTAAAAACATATCCACATATTATCCATTTTGTATAAACAAGCATAATATATAAAATAAATACAAAAGGGGAAAAAAAGACATGTTGTAATTAACAGAACAGTGGAATTTTTTATATAAAAAATGTATAGGTCTAACAGTTTTGTTTCTATCACATCCAAACCGCACTATATTGTATTAGAACAAAATTATTGATTGTGAAATTCTGCCATATCATTTTGTGGCTGATTTGAGTTTTTCTTTCTGTCAGGTGATCAGAAAAAAATTAATTTATTTTAAATTCCCTGATTTGCGTAATTCTTTTATAAAATTTTATAAATTTTATAAATCTTATAAATTTTATAAAATATAAAATTTATAAAAAACTATGGAAAAATCACATCCCTTTAGTCCGTTTAAAAATTACAATTATAAAACAATGTTCCAAGTATATATGATGTTCATTATTGTCATCAACCAAATTGTAAATGTTACACACACACACACACAAACACACACAAAGTTAACAGGAAATTTTAGCAAGGCCCTGCAGTAAAATTGAACAAATGAAATTATTTGCAGCACAAACTTAATGTTTATTACATAATATTACTAAAGAAAATGCATAATTAACTTGTAATACTTTGATGCTGTTTTAAAATAAATAAATGAGTGAGTGAGTGAGTCAGTGAGTGAGGAAATTGGTCTTTAATTTTCAGTCAACCCTTTTGAAGGTTCACATAAACTGATTTGGACTGGCTAGAAAATGAGTTTGACACCAAAGTTTTAAACACTACCTTTACCACTTCTGCCTTTCTGGCTATCTTTGGCTTTTTCAACATAGTTGTGGTGAGAGCTCTCTTCATTTCCTTCCTCTGAGCTGCTCTGATCTTCTTACACTGATGTTTCTTTAACATCTTCATATAATTCATATAGTCTTCCTGGTTTCCCTTGAGTATCATATCAACACTCTGGAATATGTTAGAGTGCCATTCTGATTTTTCTTTTTCAAGCTGCAGATGTTCTCCTTCACACTCCTTTATTAACTGATGAGTAGTTGTATGCTTTGTCATATGACTCATGTGTGAGTCGAATGTCTCTTCATCAATTGTGAAAATAATTGTGCGTTTAATTGCCTCTTCACTGAATTTTTTCAGCACATAATGCACTCTTGTCATGTTCTCGTCAGTCAAGTCATTATATTGCATTATGATTATGAACGCATGAGGTCCTGGATCAGACAGATTCACACACTCTCTCACTGTCTGTGTGATCTGATGATCTGAGATGTTTGTCTGGAGCAGCTGAGGACTGTTGATGATGGTCACATATCTGTCCTTCAATCTTACTTCAACTCTCTCTACAACATCTGGAGGAGCTTCACTGTCAAACGCTGCTCGTTCCGACAGGAAGTTTCCCACTCGACTGTTTTCTGACACACTCTTCCCCAGAAGAACAATCCTCAGATTACTGACTGAAACACACAAGACACACACACTGTAATGACATTTGAACATTCCTCACCAGAGAAAAGGACTATTTTACCTAATGCTTGTACATGAACATTAAATTAAAAGACAGAATTCACAAACACTGTCAGTTGTCAGTTTAAAGCATTAACTGCATTTAAATAATCTTTGTTGTGTGTTAAATTGCTCAGTAGATTTATCAATAAACTAAAACATAAACACAGCAACAGTCACAGTTCTTCAAAAATATCTCACCCTTTGTTGTTGCTGTCAAATCCATCATTGACTTACTGTTGGGGTGCTCCAAAGCTGGACTACTTCTGTCCACTGCAAAAATACAAGAATTTAAACACAAACTGTTAGCCAATCCGGTAAACATTATTATGTGAACTACATGACTTTCAATGATTCTTAAAAATATTAAATAAGAATACAGAAATATCAACAACATTTAAAGACAGTTGAAGAAACACCTTTTCCTTGTGCATTTAATTAATTCATAAAAGCACTTCCTTTTTTTTTTTATGGAAGAGGATTAGGGCCAAGCAATAATAATACAAAAAATAAAACCATCTCGAGATTAAAGTCATTATAATGAAAGATTAAACTTTTATTTAAATAAAAAGGTTGAAATACAATGTTGAGAGTAAACTCATTAAATTTTGAGAATAAAGTCATAATGTTTAGAGAAAAAAAATGTTAAATTTGGAGACAAAAAAAGTCAACAAAATGAAAATGAGAATAAATACATTCAATCAGTGTCATGTTCATTGCATACTGATAGAAGATATGAAAGAGTTGGATCACTTAGCCTATATTTTAGGATTTCTTTCAGTAACAAACAAATACTATCAGCTTTAGCTAATTTAAACCAAATAATAATTAGCATACAAACTTTAAAAAGAATTTGCAAGCAACTGTGGCCATCAGAGTTTGATGCGTGGTGCCCCTCCCCAATAGATGTTTAGAGGAAACCTCCTCCTCTACTTCCCCAACAGTGAAGGAGGATCCACTCAACAACAGTGCATAATTCAAAAATTCATTCAGCGACCCTCGAGGACCATCACGGATGAGCCTTGATTAATAATATTCATTGAGTCCATGACAGAAGAAATCTATGAGAGCATAGTCTGGGAGGTTAGAGAAATTAGCAATGTCTTGGATATGGTCCTCGAGAGATTGACTATCTTGTCATAGGAGGATGATTCTAACTGCTATATACATAGTGTGGCGAAGTCTTCTGTCATGCACCTGCTCGGAATGAAGGCTGAGGATCCAAACTCAGTATTTATTAAAAGGGTAATCAACAATCATAATCCAAAAGCCAGGCAAAAGGTCAAAACACAGGGATAACAGTCCAAACATGAACAGGGAACAGGAACACAGGCAAACAGAGTAAATCCAAAGGCAGGGAAACGGTCAAAACCAGGGCACAGGAAACCAAAAGAGCACTCTGAAATGCAGTGCTGACACATACAAAACTTCATAAAGGAATGAATGACAAAACCAGGCATATACAGGCAGAGGTAATGAGCTCATAAGCAACAGCTGAGTGCTGAAGAGTCTGGGCAGAGAATTATGGGAAATGAAGTTTGTGAGGGAATGACAATAGCCTGATGTGGAGTGCCCTCTGGTGGCTCTCAAGGGCACTCCAGCTGGTGATCGTAACACACATAAAGTATTAAACAATCAATCATTATTATTATCATCAGTTAAAATTAATCAGTTAAATTAATGAAAAGGTTTTGGTTGAATAAATGCTTTATTATAAAAAAACTTTAAACCATTTGTTTGTTTTATTTATTCAGATTTCAATAAGCAAAAACTTGACTAATCACTTCAATTTAATAATTGATTATGGATTAGATTAACAACTTATTTTTATCATTAATATTTTTTTTTTTAAGAATAATAGAGTCCTTAAAATGTATTTTATTCAAAAAAATATGTTTTTCTTTTTATGATTTAATACTAATATATTATCAAAAACCATGGTAAACAAATGAATGCATAAAACTAAAAATTCATAATAAACTCTCTGTTCTTTCTCTCTTCTTTTCTTATCCTCTTCTTCTCTTCTTGTTTTTTCCTCTAGTTTTCGTTTCTCCCATTCATTTCGTTCTCTCTTCATCTCATGGATCTCTCCCTCTTTCTCTTTCATTTGCATTTTATATCGTTCTTCACTCTCATGAAACTCTTTTTCTCTTCTCTTTCTCTCTTTGTCATGATTTTGTCTTTCATTCTGTATTCTGTTCATCACTCTGTCTATTTCTGTTTTGTATTGGGTCTGAAGTTTTTTTATTTTCTTGCCTAATTTGATCAATTTCATTGGTAAGTGTTTCTTGTTCTTGTCTCATCTGTTCTTCTAGTTTCTTCATCTCTTCTTCTCTTTCTCTGAATCTGTCCATCAGGATCTTCATCTGTTGTTCTTGTTTTTCTCTTTCCATCTGTCTGAACATCTTACATGAGTAGAAACTCCCACCGTTTGCTGTCACCATGTTGTCTATCTTCTCCAGTAGATCAGACATCTGTGTTCGGTCTCCAGTCTGATTATTATTGAACACATGGAATCTGTTTGCACACGCTTCAATCAGCTTCATCAAAGGAGATCCAGGTTTTCCCAAACACTGTTCAATAGTTTTCTCCTTCAGATCATCTCCTCTGGTGAAGAGCACCATGGTGTACTTTAGAGATTTCTCACTAAATGTCTCTTGGATGATCTTCACTGATGTTGCTTCTTCTTGAGTGAATCGTTGTCCTAAATTGAGCACAATGATGAACACATGTGGTCCAGGCAGGATCATGGAGATGCAGTGTCTGATTTCTCTCTGGATCTCCTCATTACTCAGTTCAGTATCAAACAGTCCTGGAGTGTCGATCACAGTAACGTGTCGGCCGTTGATTTCAGATGATTCTCTCTGACTCTCTTTAGTCACTGACTCTTGAGATGTTTCTGCTGTAAACGCGTTTCTTCCTAAGATTGTGTTTCCAGTTGCACTTTTCCCAACTCCAGTTTTTCCCAGCAGCACAATCCTCAGTTCATCCATGTTTTCTCTTGAACCTGAAAATGTAAAAGATTAAAAAGCATTAAAAACAGATCAAATCAAACAGGAATTTAAGAAAACATCTTAATTTATTCAAGTGACAAGATCAACAGGGGGATTGGGGTAAGATGAGCCACTTTTCATCTGTTTCACTATTTTGTCAAATTAGTTTGTACATTATAGAAATTAAAATTCTGAAGTGTTGTGCCTCTTTCCTTTCCCATTACTGAAAGAGTTTAATAAGCTTTGGCACAACTTACCCCATGCCTGTAGTAAGTTGGTGAGTGGGTTCAGTCAGACAGAGTCAATTCCTTAAATATTTACATTTAAATTTAATACATTTACTTAAAAGAAAACAATTGTATTATCATATTAATTCACCCTAACTGAAATTCATGTTGTTGTTTTTTCTTTCAGTGTAATTAGATTTAAAAAAAAAAAAAGAAAAGAAAGAAAGAAAGAAAATCTTTCAGCTTCACACTAACTGGCCAACATGATCAGTTGTGATTTTCTAACAATCTATATTTCCTGTGGATGTCACAGAAACACCAGGCTCCACCATCACCCAATCACAACGCACCCCGTCATCCGAGTATTAATCACGCACACCTGCACGTCATCAGCACACTCATCACCGGCAGTATAAAGGACGCTCATTCTCACACACTCATTGTCCGGTCTCGTTAGCATCTTACCTGTATGCTCACTTCAAGGACTCCGCTGGATTACTTACCTGTCTCCAGTCTTCCTCCTGTTCTCCTCCTGTGTGCTTCGTGTTCATGTGTGAACTCCAGCTCTGTTGTTGTGTCTGTAAACCTGCATTCTGCCATCTTCCTCCACCTCCATAACTGTTGTTCATCTGGTTGTGAAATAAACACCTTACCTTTTTACATCCTGTGTCTCCACCCTTCTGTGATTGTAACAGAAGACCGGACCATAAATGATACACTCCTGTATGAGCAACACGGATCCTTTCCAGGAACTCATCGACGCCATGCGCCGTACGTTCACCGCCAATCCACCAGTGATCACTTCCGCACAACCCAGCACTTCTCCTTCGCCGCCAGTATACGCCAGTCCCATGGCTAAACCGGCGCCCTTCTCAGGATCGGCGGAGGATTGCAATGGATTCCTGCTACAGTGCTCGCTGGTCCTGGAGATGCAACCGCACCTGTACCCGGATGATCATACTAAAGTGGCGTTCATCATTTCACAGTTAAACGGCAAAGCTCTTCGATGGGCGGAAACGCTCTGGACACAAAAGAATGCGGTAACCCAGTCTCTCACCAGTTTCATCTCCCATTTCAAGGAGGTTTTTGGAAAACCTGCATGGGATTCTTCTATTGGTGAGCAACTTTATCATTTAAAACAAGGATCTATGACTGTGAATGAATATGCTCTTCAGTTTAGGACACTTGCAGCTGCCAGTGGATGGAACGAACAATCTCTGCTCACTACCTATCGTCAAGGATTGAATCCACGTTCGGGTTGCATCTCGCTGTATATGAGGACACCATCGGGCTCGAACGCTTCATCCAGCTCTCTATACGCTTTGCCACTCGTATGCAGTCGTGTCTCGAAGAACACCAGGGCCAGCTTGAGCCTTCAACATCCCTCCGCCGACCTGAATCCGTCAGCCCTCCAGAACCAGCCAACGAACCCATGCAACTTGACAATAATCGGCTGACACCGTCTGAGCGGCAGAGGTGGCTGACCCTGAGATTATGTTTATATTGTGGAGCTTCTGGGCATTTACTCTCGGCATGCCCCATCCGTCCTCCTCGTCCCATGGTGAGTGCCATACTTCCTCCTATGAATTCCACGAAGCCACTCACCATTGTTGTAAACCTTACTGCTGCTGATGTTTCTATTCCAGTCAATGCCCTCCTTGACTCAGGGTCAGCAAGCAATTTCATCTCCGGCGCCCTCTGCCGCCAGCTCAAGCTCAAGACAGCAAACACGCCGTCCACCTACCAGATCCACTCAATAACTGGAAGGCCCTTCAGTCGAAGAAAAGTCAATCACATTGTCGGACCCATTCAACTTCAGGTTGGTATCCTTCACACCGAACAACTCCATCTGCTGGTTCTGGAGGAGTCCACCGCTGACGTGATTCTAGGGCGCCCATGGTTGGAGCAGCACAACCCAGTCATATCATGGAAAACCGGTGAGATCCTGAAGTGGGGCGACAACTGTTTACCGACCTGTTTCTCGGCCCTACCTCAACCATCCTCTCCACATATCTCCCTCTGTTCCACATCTATCGAGAGCCCTGTCAATCTGCTTCCGGGTGAGCCAGTGCCCCGAGGAAAGATCTATCCTCTGTCACTACCGGAGAAGAAGGCCATGGAGGAATACATCAAGGAGGCGTTGGAGCAAGGTTACATCCGCCCGTCTACTTCCCCTGCTGCTTCGAGCTTCTTCTTTGTGGCTAAGAAGGACGGAGGCTTGCGGCCTTGCATAGATTAGCGGTCACTAAACAAGATTACTGTTAAGTTCCGTTATCCCCTTTCTCTCGTCTCAGCTGCTCTGGAACATCTCCGAGGTGCCACTGTTTTCTCCAAGTTGGACCTCCACAGCGCTTACAACCTCATCCAGATACGTGAGGGGGACGAGTGGAAGACCGCCTTTGTGACCCCTACTGGCCACTACGAATATCTCCTCATGCCGTATGGATTAGTCAACGCCCCCTCCGTATTCCAGGATTTCATTCATGAGGTGCTCCGGGAGTTCCTGCACAAGTCTGTTCTGGTATACATCGACGACATCCTCATTTACTCCCGGAGCATGGCAAAACATCGCCAGCATGTTGCGGAGGTCCTGCAATGCCTGAGGGAGTACCATCTGTTCCTCAAGGCAGAGAAATGCTCCTTCCACCAACCAGTGGAGTTCCTTGGCTACAACATCGATAGCAGTGGCATCCGGATGGACGAGGGGAAGGTGGAAGCCATCAAGAACTGGCCAACACCATCTACAGTTAAAGAGCTTCAGCGCTTCCTAGGATTTGCCAATTTCTATCGTCACTTTATTCAGAACTACAGCATCATCTCCAGTCCACTCACCAACCTCCTCCGCAACAGGCCCAAGTCTCTGTCCTGGAACCCAGCTGCCACCAACGCCTTCGAGACCATGAAGGAAGCCTTCACCACTGCTCCTCTCCTCGTTCACCCCGACCCTGATAAGCCATTCGTCGTGGAAGTGGACGCCTCTACCACCGGAGTTGGAGCAGTTCTATCTCAGCAGCAGGGGAATCCAAGTAGACTCCATCCATGTGCCTTCTTCTCCTGCAAACTCAACCCGGCGGAAGTTAACTATGACATCGCCAACAGAGAACTTCTCGCCATCAAGTTGGCCCTGGAAGAGTGGAGGCATTAGTTGGAGGGTGCTCAACATCCATTCCTCGTGTTAACAGATCACAAGAACCTAGAATATCTCCGAGATGCAAAAAGACTCAACCCAAGACAAGCGCGGTGGGCGCTTTTTTTCACTAGGTTCAACTTCACTATCTCCTATCGTCCTGGTCCAAAGAACGTCAAAGCTGATGCTCTGTCCAGTCTGTACAGTCCCGAAGAAAACACTGAAGAACATGAACCTATTCTACCTGAAAAACTTATTGTAAGTCCCATTGCCTGGACCGAAGAGACCTTCCCCTCCTCCAATGCCTCCGCCAAATGTCGGGTTGTCCACCAGGTTTGCTTTACATCGCTCGGACACGGCGCACTCCCCTCATCCACACCACCCACACATCACTGGGCACTGGCCACCCTGGGGTCAATGAAACCCTCTCGCTGCTGAAAGAGCGCTTCTGGTGGCCGAATATGGCATCTGACGTCAGAAGGTACGTGCAGGGATGTAAGGAATGCGCCATCTCCAAAAGCCCTCACCATCTTCCCTCCGGTAAACTTCATCCTCTGCCCGTTCCCAACAGACCCTGTTCACACCTAGGAGTGGATTTTATTACTGACTTACCCGTTTCCAATGACTGTACCTGTGTACTTGTGGTTGTTGACAGATTCTATAAATCTGTGCGTCTGATTCCTTTAAAGGGACTACCTACTGCTATGGAGACAGCTGAGCTCATGTTTAACAATATCTTCAGGTACTACGGAATCCCAGAGGACATCATGTCGGATAGAGGGCCCCAATTCATCTCCAGAGTATGGAAAGCCTTTTTCTCTCTCCTAGGTGTGACCGTAAGCCTCTCGTCAGGATACCACCCTCAGACGAACGGGCAGACGGAGCGGAAGATCCAGGAGATTGGCCGCTTCCTCCATACCTTCTGTCACGGCCACCAGGACTCTTGGAACCAGTTCCTGGGTTGGGCCGAGTACGCACAGAATTCCCTGCGGCAATCCACCACTGGTCTCACACCCTTCCAGTGCGTACTCGGATACCAACCCCCACTGTTCCCCTGGTCAGGGGAACCATCGGACGTTCCAGCGGTCGACTACTGTTTCTGAGAGAGCGAGAGGGTCTGGGGCTCTGCTCATTACCAACTCCAACGAGCACTGCGCAGACGCAGGATGACAGCTGACCTTCGTCGTTCCAATGCTCCCAACTACCAGCCAGACTGTATGATGTCCACCCGGGACATCAGGCTGCGTCTGCCATGCAGAAAGTTAAGTCCCAGATTCACTGGCCCCTTTACCATAGTGAAGCAGATCAATCCTGTCACTTATCAACTCCAAAAAAAAAAAAAAAAATTGTATCTATCCCTTCACTTCCTTTAATCCCTCTCTACTGTAGCTTATGATACTCTGAGCACTGCCTAAAACTTGTATTGTGACCACTTCTTGCCCCTATTTGCCTCGTCATGACGACTCGCTTATTGTATTCCTCACTTGTAAGTCGCTTTGGATAAAAGCGTCTGCCAAATGAATAAATGTAAAATGTAAATGTAAACTCCAGCTCCCCCCTCAGTACAGGATTCACCCTACCTTCCATGTTTCACTCCTCAAGCCTCACCACCCCTCTGTTTCTGTTTCCACAGAGCGTGGCGATGACATGGAAGCCCCCTTCCTCTCATCCTCGAAGATGGCGCTGCCTACCAGGTGCAAGACATCTAGGACTCCCGGCGCCGTGGTGGTCTTCTGGAGTACCTTGTGGACTGGGAAGGTTACGGCCCTGAGGAACGTTCATGGGTTCCTAGAAATGACATACTCGACCCCAACCTGCTCGACACGTTCCACGCTAACCATCCTGACCGGTCTCGTTAGCATCTTACCTGTATGCTCACCTCAAGGACTCCGCTGGATTACTTGCCTGTCTCCAGTCTTCCTCCTGTTCTCCTCCTGTGTGCTTCGTCTTCGTGTGTGAACTCCAGCTCCGTTTTTGTGTCTGGAAACCTGCATTCTGCCATCTTCCTCCACCTGCAAAACAAGGGACAGTATTATCATTCCATTCATCTCCATTCACCTAAAGATTTGCCATTTACTCACCTGCATAACTGTTGTTCATCTGGTTGTGAAATAAACACCATACCTTTTTACATCCTGTGTCTCCGCCCTTCTGTGATTGTAACAGTGGAACACTGAAGCTTGACCTTAAACTTTGTTTTTGGTCAATCGGAATGTTTGAGTTTTTAAATTTTACAACTTTTGAATTTTGAATTTCAGAACTTAATGTTGAATGTCGCAGTTCTGCTGTTTAAAAACACAAATGTAGGCCTATACAATTTTAATAGAATAAAAGTACTGTAGAATTAAAATGTAATAATTCACATAATTTTTTTAATTTTTCATGCTGTATAGTTTGACTCATTTTCTAGTCATTACCTTGAGTCAGTAAATGTGTCTCTAGTGAATGAATTTTCTTCATCTCGTCATATTTCATCAGTTTTTTCATCTGCATATCCAGAAATGTCTCTGTGGAGAAAAACTCTCCTCTGTTTTCTTACAGCATCTTCTCAATGTTCTCCATCAATGCGGACACTTGTGTGTTGGGACCAAAGAAATGATGTCGTCCTCCAAATCCCTCAATGACAGACTGTGTTTCTTCATTGAGTTCTGCTGTCTGATGCTCTGAACTCTGCATTATGAGGATCATCATGTGTTTGTTGATTCTGGAGCTAAAGATCCTCTGGATCTCCTCCATTTCTGCTTTGTCTTCACTGTTGAGTGGAGCATCAGGAATAATGAGGAGGACAACATGAACTCCAGGATCATAGAGAGATACACAGCGGAGAGTCTGACGCATCACTTCCTCCTCTGAGAGCCGACTGAGAGCTGGAAGCTCCACCAGACTGACCTGACGTCCATGAAGCTCCACGTCTCTCAGGATCTGCTCTGATATGGAGGATCTGAATGTCCCATCACTCCCGCACACAACCAGAAACTGAATGATTGTTTTTTGGGGGTGTTTCTGTGTACAGGTGCTGGTCATATAATTAGAATATCATCAAAAAGTTGATTTTTTTCACTAATTCCATTCAAAAAGTAAACTTGTATATTATATTCATTCATTACACACAGACTGATATATTTCAAATGTTTATTTCTTTTAATTTTGATGATTATAACTGACAACTAAGGAAAATCCCAAATTCAGTATCTCAGAAAATTACAATATTACTTAAGACCAATACAAAGAAAGGATTTTTAGAAATCTTGGCCAACTGAAAAATATGAACATGAAAAGTATGAGCATGTACAGCACTCAATACTTGGTTAATAGTTGGGGCTCCTTTTGCCTGAATTACTGCAGCAATGCGGTGTGGCATGGAGTCGATCAGTCTGTGGCACTGCTCAGGTGTTATAAGAGCCCAGGTTGCTCTGATAGTGGCCTTCAGCTCTTCTGCATTGTTGGGTCTGGCATATCGCATCTTCCTCTTCACAATACCCCATAGATTTTCTATGGGGTTAAGGTCAGGCGAGTTTGCTGGCCAATATACCATGGTCCTTAAACCAGGTACTGGTAGCTTTGGCACTGTGTGCAGGTGCCAAGTCCTGTTGGAAAATGAAATCTGCATCTCCATAAAGTTGGTCAGCAGCAGGAAGCATGAAGTGCTCTAAAACTTCCTGGTATACGGCTGCGTTGACCTTGGACCTCAGAAAACACAGTGGACCAACACCAGCAGATGACATGGCACCCCAAACCATCACTGACTGTGGAAACTTTACACTGGACCTCAAGCAACGTGGATTGTGTGCCTCTCCTCTCTTCCTCCAGACTCTGGGACCCTGATTTCCAAAGGAAATGCAAAATTTACTTTCATCAGAGAACATAACTTTGGACCACTCAGCAGCAGTCCAGTCCTTTTTGTCTTTAGCCCAGGCGAGACGCTTCTGACGCTGTCTGTTGTTCAAGAGTGGCTTGACACAAGGAATGCGACAGCGGAAACCCATGTCTTGCATACGTCTGTGCGTAGTGGTTCTTGAAGCACTGACTCCAGCTGCAGTCCACTCTTTGTGAATCTCCCACACATTTTTGAATGGGTTTTGTTTCACAATCCTCTCCAGGGTGCGGTTATCCCTATTGCTTGTACACTTTTTTCTACCACATCTTTTAATTCCCTTCGCCTCTCTAATAATGTGCTTGGACACAGAGCTCTGTGAACAGCCAGCCTCTTTTGCAATGACCTTTTGTGTCTTGCCCTCCTTGTGCAAGGTGTCAATGGTCGTCTTTTGGACAACTGTCAAGTCAGCAGTCTTCCCCATGATTGTGTAGCCTACAGAACTAGACTGAGAGACCATTTAAAGGCCTTTGCAGGTGTTTTGAGTTAATTAGCTGATTAGAGTGTGGCACCAGGTGTCTTCAATATTGAACCTTTTCACAATATTCTAATTTTCTGAGATACTGAATTTGGGATTTTCCTTAGTTGTCAGCTATAATCATCAAAATTAAAAGAAATAAACATTTGAAATATATCAGTCTGTGTGTAATGAATGAATATAATATACAAGTTTCACTTTTTGAATGGAATTAGTGAAATAAATCAACTTTTTGATGATATTCTAATTATATGACCAGCACCTGTATATGAGCATCCAAATGCACTAATATTCTCAAATATATGTTATAATTTCTATATATTTTGTATTTATATATATTTATATATGGTTGTATTGTCAATGGTAGGACCGTAAGCAATGTTGTATGTGCAGCAGGTACACTATTTAAAATCTGATTTTAAAATTATAAATGAATTATATGTTTTAAAAAACATACTGCTCTCCAGTCAGGATTGGACATTTCAGAGACTGTCCTCCAACACAAAACGACCCTATAGGTAATTTTTCAACCACCTTATTACAACCTATATTTACATTTTAAAGTCATGCGCCCTCTAGCTGGCGTAAGAATAATGACAGTGTCATGTTACGTCTGTCGTCATGAAATGACCGGGTGTGCCTCATATGTCCTGAAAAGTGAAGCTGCGGGCTCTTTGATCGCCCCCTGGTGGCTGGATGCAGTACAGGTCATAAACCCCGCCCTCTCCATGAAAACGAATGGGAATGAGTGAAAACAAAAAAATAAATTATGCTTCAAATAAAATTTTCAGAAAGATGGTTTTGGTCATTTAAGGTAGTTGTTATCACGCTGATATATATTCAATTGTTCGTTTTTGTGATAAGTTTGATTTTAGCTAGCAATTTAATGCTATAGAAACGCGGTGTGTCGTCATAATTGACAGTTGATTGATAGCTTCTCTGAGGACTGTCAGAGCTTCGAGGGGAGATTGAAAATATATAACTAACTATTAACTTTCGATTTCTGTGTTATTTCACACTAACAAAATGAGTTGTTCAGCAGTAAACTGTACTAACCGACCTACAGGATCTGACGGACCACTGAGCTTTTCTCTGTAACGTTAATTGTGGGCTTTATAAGCTAATTAATAAACGTTATTAGTAACATGTCTAACGTTAGCCATGACGGGAAAAAAGGAGGTGATCCTTATCTGGCAGTTACTAATTATTTTTATGGGTATAAAATAATAATTAGCAGGAGAAAATGAATGATCTTGATCTCCTGAAACTTGATCTCCTGTAATGTTAGTTCAACTTTATTTAAAATGGCAGGACCGTTTCTAACGATTTAGAGTTGTTTCTAGTGACATAATATATTGAGTTTATCTACTGAATTTGCTGTTTCAAAAATATTATTGCTCTAGAAACAGAATAGCCTATTATTTTATAGGTAGAATTTTAAATTGTGTATAATTTATATAGCCTATTTAAAATACATCAATGATGACACAGTCGTCTGGGCGGAAGTTTGATACCGCGACTCTGACTCCGGGCTCCACTGACTATTTCTTCTGCGCATGCCCAGGCTCCAAACTGACGTTTTTGCTTAACATGTCAACGCCCACCGTCATATATTTTACATTCAGTTCATTACAATGGAAGGAAGTGGCGTCGCATCGTCCATCTTTTTTTACATATCTATTTATCGTCCATCTTCACGGAGATCAGAGCCATGTCTTTATTTTCATTTTTAAACACTTGCAGTCTGTATAATTCATAAACACAACTTCATTCTTTATAAATCTTTCCAAAAGTGTGTAATGTTAGCTTTAGCCACGAAGCACTATCACACATGATCTGATATGCTGCATGACGAACACTTTGTAAAGATCCATTTTGAGGGTTATATTAGCTGTGTGAAGTTTGTTTATGCAATGTATTATTGAGTCTCGAGCTTGGGTGCGGGGAGCGCGAGCATTTAAAGGGGACACGTGCTGGATCGTTGCATTTATAATTATGTCCCAAAATACGCAGTTAAAAAACTGAATAAAAAAAAATCTATGGGATATTTTGATCTGAAACTTCACAGACACATTCAGGGGACACCTTAGACTTATATTACATCTTGTGAAAAAGGGTTCTAGGGCACCTTTAAATGCAATATGTGGAGTTTTTACACCATTTCTCCTGTTTCCATTTAGCAAAATTTATTTTTTCAATAGCAACTACACCCACACCATCCCTAAACCTACCCTTAGTGATTTATAGTGCATATACACATTATGAGCACTTGCGGTCCCTGGGATCGAACCCACAATCACATGATTGCATATTGTTATTGCAATGTGCTGCCAATTGAGCTATGCGAAACCCGAAATATAACGCAGATAAAAGGGAACAATGCATTAAAATGAAAATGTCCTATTGTCGATAGGGGCGCAACTTTAGCAAACGCTCCTATGGGTCGTATTTCATGAATTAAAATGAAAGTGTCCTGTTGTCGATAGGGCCGCCACTTTAGGAAACGTGTGAAAACATTAGGAAATCTGACAAAATAACCTATATGGTCGTATTGGTTGGATAACATGATGAAATTTTGCAGATGCATAAATACCACATCTAAATGTCACCTAATGCAGCTTCTTTGCTACTGTGCAGTGCTAAGATGAATTTTGTTTACACAAATTTTGGCAAATTTTTATTGGTAACAATAGCCAGGAAAATCTGGTCTGTTTTCATTTATATCTATGAATTCATATGAAAGATTTGTTCATTTTGCAGAACTATAAATTAACACAATACTGCATGATATTGTGATACTTCAGCTGGTATAGTATCATAAGACATTGTTTTATGGTATCGTGAAACCCTAGTGGCTGGTGCGCAAAAAAGTTAATTTCCGGCCCAGCTTACCTTTATACTTCATAACAACTTATTACAATTGTATGTTTTGCACTTAAAATATATAGAAACTCATTTTCTTTCATTCTTAGGACAATATACAACCTTATAACACAGGTGTGTTTTGCTTTCCTGACAACATGAAAGTGAAACCAACGATTTCTGAGCCAGTGATGTCACTCTTTACTCTGAACATGATAGATAGATAGATAGATAGATCACAGTTCATTCCCATCTGTTACACAGCATGTTTGAGCTTCAGCAAAAGCAAAAGAAATCATAACTGTTTTAAATACTTTTGATCTGACTCAGCATGTACATGGACCTACTCTAGATTTACTTTTCAGTAAGGGTCTAAACATTTCATCGATTGTTATTAAGGATGTAGCACTGTCTGAACGACGTAGAGCTGCCAATCTAAATTTCGTTGCATTTGTACAATGACAGTAAAGTGTATTCCTCTAAGTGGAAGAGTGGTTAGGTAAAAATAGATTCAAGTTTTCAGTAAGACAAAAATAATACTCTTTACTAATATGAAAAGGAATGTGGATGGGTGGATTACACTGTAAAAAAGAATTGTTGGTTCCCTTTCAGTCGGTCACGTTCGACGTACGTCAGTAGTGACCGACGAATTGGGATATCGCCAGAGAGCCCTATCAGCTTCGAGTGAACTAAAACAAGCCAATAAAGTTGGCGTGCGATATTTGCATAATACGCACCGCCCCCGCCAAGTGGTATAAATACGGGTGTAGATGCCATCGCACTCTGTGTTTCGCTTCGGAGCCAACCTTTGTGTTCCTGCTATTATACTGAGAGTGACTTCTCAAGCCTTTGAAGAGCTTTGTTCTACAGTGCTGGCTTTATGGCACCGTACAGCGAGGCCGCGAGCTTTCCCAGAGTGAGCTTCTCGAGCTGTTTATACAGCTCTCAACTGCTGTTTTCACAGCGTTATTTGCCCCGTTTGGTTTGCGATTTGGGCCGGTTATTCTGTGTTTGTGACTCAGGGAGTGAAAAGTGTACAGTCACATCGCGGCTGTCAAGTCAAGTCAAGTCAAGTCACCTTTATTTATATAGCGCTTTTTACAATGCAGATTGTGTCAAAGCAGCTTTACATTGATAACTGGTATATAATTTTGGCTGTACAGCAGCTCTTAAAGAATAGTGTCAATGTCGGCAGATCAAAGCACTGTTGAATATCAAATGTCAAGTGTCCCCAACTAAGCAAGCCAAAGGCGACAGCAGCAAGGAACCCAAACTCCAACAGGTGACATCAGATGGCAAACAGGTGGCAAATAGACTTCTGTGTTAAAATGGAGAAAAAAACCTTGGGAGAAACCAGGCTTAGTCGGGGGGCCAGTTCTCCTCTGGCGAACAGTGCTTTGTTACGATTCAGGTTGCTATCTTATGTCTGATAGGATCGCAACATTCAAAGTATTTATTCCAGTTCAGTCCAGTTGAGGATCGTATTCATCACACCGGTATGGACGGTTTGTTGAGGAGCTGTGCCACTGGCTGTTGTGTCGATGAGGCCTTCACAATGGATGATCTAGTTGACTAAATCTCTGGTCCTCGGTCTCACCTGGATACGGCCCGGATCTGGTTGACTACGGTAGACCTCGGGATAAACAGAAAGACTAATATTAGCGTAGATGCCATTCTCCCTGTGTGCTTCGGCACAAAGAACAAGAGCTTCTAAAAGAGCTTCACAGACAGACACTGCGTCTTTTTCAAGACGTCATTCTGTCTGTGCGTTTCTGGAGGCGGTCGTTTCCTATCCTCACTGATGGCCACAATCACTTTCTCTCATGTCTGCTTAGCGTGCTGAGACTGTGTTTGTGGGTGGTTCATATTCTCTTGTGAGAGCATGCCCACGTCGGCGCGTTGTTCGTCTTGCCTTTCTCGTAAGGGCTTGAGTGCTCAGCATGCCGTGTGCCGTCGAGCTGCCGGCTGACAGCGCGCATTGCCATGGCAACCCACCGCGTTGTTCGGCGCTCTAGATGCGTGGTCGAGACTCGAGTGCCTCAAATGAGGTGGAGTCCCCTCACCTATTCCCCGATCTAGTTTCTTTTTCTGAATCAGAAAAGTACTACTTTTGATGAATAAGCCAGGGTGACCAGAGGATCACAGTGGGGCAATACCCGCCGAGCCAATCTCCGTGGGCCCCCCACTCCTCTAATGCATCGCAAACATGTTGTGACTGTGTTCGTGGGTGGTTTATGTTTAGTAACAACATGGCCACGTCGGCGCGCTGTGTGTCGTCCAGTTAGACGGCCACATTCACTGTCCCATATGGCGGGTAGCTTCTGGGTGGATTGCTGGTCCTTCTCATGGGGGACCTAGCGTCTCAGTCAGGGCTCCAGCAGAGAATCCGATGTCTGGTGGAGTGGGCTCTCAACCCGAGTGGGCAAGGCACGCCCTGGGATTCATACGGCAGGGCGATGGAATCCACTATCCAGCACAGATCTGACTGAACATGATCGGGGGTCCTCTCGGTGAGAGGAGCACCATTCGACGAACAGGTTCCACTTCAACGTACGCAACGGCCGCAGTGCTGTCCGAGCGGACCAGTACGTGCTTGTCTGTCAACAGCTCCTGGAAGCGGCCCAGTGCAAGACGTACTGCTAGCAACTCGAGGTAAAAAATTTGAGTTAATACAATGAAGGCGATTGGTTTAATCAATAGAAACTCAAAATATTACCTTATCTGAACCACAATTATATAAGTTGATTTGACAAAAAAAAAAAACATGATAACAAATCATGAAAATATTTGTTTACAGTGTAGGTTATATTTATGCTTTATTATTAATAATAATAATAATAATAATAATAATTAATAATATTTATTATTTTATTTATATAATTATTTGTAATTACTTTTTTTTTGAAGTTTCAAAATCTATTAAAGTGTACTTTAATTAAATACACTATAATGCATTTTAGTAAACATTCAGATTTAAATCCAATGTATTTTACAAAATAATTTTGCCTGTTTTAAGCAAAAACTCAACTTTTTTTTTTTTTTTTTTTTTTCTCTCCAGAAAACATAATATAACAGAGAACTTAACCTCCTGATTGTACCACAAGGATTTTATGTGAAGCTGCTTTAAAACAATATGTAAGCCTGTTGTGAAAAGCGCTATGCAAATAAATTTGAAATGAATTAGCCTGTTTTTATTTCAAAACACACCTCTATACCTTTTCTTAACCCTCTATTGCCAACAATTCATATGCCAACAATTTATTTACACTCATTTCCTTGTTATTCAGAAGAAAATGCAATATATTTCACTTTTTTTTTTTTTTTTTTTTTTTTTTAAATTCCCATGACATTTTAATGTCCCTCAGAAACTCTCTTTCCCACTGTCACCCTCACACGGAAGTCACCTGATGAAGTGCTACAGAAATTGCTGTATTTACCTCATTTCTTCATCTCTTCTCAAGGGGGATTTTTTTTGCAGCGTCTTTGATAAGTAAATTAGAAAGTTTTATTCACAAATCAACTTTGTCTAACATATTTTTTACTGTAAATTAAGAATATATCAATGTTGCAATATGGCAATGCTGTACCACTATGGAAAAATAGGTATGTAATATTGCTGTATTCATTTTCTGAAAAGAATTCGTATTTATACATAAATACAACTATACTAGAAAAAAAACAAAAAAAAACAAAAAAACACTTCAAAATAAATAAATAACAGAAATCATATTGTTGATGCTACTATCTATAAAAAAAAATCCCAATGGGAGCAATTCCACTGTGGTACAGAGTTGCCATATGGCAACAGGCAACAGGAAGAGTGCAGAGTTAGCTCTTAATGTGATGAGGATGAGGATGAGTTAGCCAAATGATAGGGAATAATAGGGATTAAATGATAGGGATCTACTTATTTTTGGTTTGCATGAGTTCCAAGTATATAAATCTATCAATTTCTAAAAGAAATGTGCATTTAAATAGAAAAGAAAATCATAATTTTATAGAAAAACTACTTTTTTGACCATTTTCCATTGTGGTACAACATTTCCTTTTTTTTTTCTGAGAGAAAATACAATAATAAATGTAATAAATAAATGTAAAGTACAATCATTTCTTTTATAAAACACCACTGAACATGTTTTTGAAGTCTCTGATTTCTGAATTACTGAGTACAGAGTTCAGACAGTTAAACACAGATATCATCAGTGTGCATCTCTGGTCTGACAGATGGGGGAGCCAAAACTGTGTTGGGAAATTATCAATTTTCTTTTCAGTTACAGCATACCATTTTAATATGCAATGGATTATCAAAATGTACAGCTGTATTAAACAACACAAATAACATACTTTTTCAGGAATAGTTATTGTGTTCATTGTTTTTGACTCATTGTTTTTAACATAAATTTACATAAAGACAAGATAACAGTCAGTAACAAATGAACAAATTACTTGCAATACTAGCAAAGATACAAATAAGATACTATTTAGGAACGAAATACTATAATGTATAAATTTATAGATTAGATTATATTTGTAGATTAATCCTTATTAAAGATGAAGTTATTCAGTCAAGAGCAGATTTGAGCAGAGTGATTAACATTGACAGACTGCTGTCACCTTTAGACCAAATGCACAGATCTGACATACATCAGATTTTGTCCCAAAAATTTACGTTCATTGAAAACTTTTCATTTTAACACAGTTATGACTGCGCTTATGAGAATACTCTCCAAAATGGGCATTTTGACTTTTTTTATTATTTTGAGTGTATTTGTCCGTTCAATCACGATAAGACGCATAAGTTAAAAATAATCATATTTACTTGCTGTTGATATCCACAACAGGGCGTATATACCTAACGCACCGGATGCTGTGTGCGCGCTCAAGGCAGTTGGACATAGTGGTGTATTAGAGGTAAAAAATGATTTAGGTTTTGTGGGGATATCAGGAAGGGGCGGGTAGATGTTTTGCATGCCCCATACCGAAGGGGGCTTATGTTATCTAAACTAAAGAATGTTAAAATGCTTAAATGAGCAGAAATGTCTTGTTCCTCTTTTCACTGTAAAACTTCTGAGTTTGAAACAGTCTTTGTTGTATAAAGTGCTATATAAATAGAAGTTTTAATTTAATAACTCTGCTTCTCAACCAAAAAAAAACAAAAAAAAACAAAAACCTGCTCACATTTATTCTCACATGACTTCCATTCTTCAACATTTTCACTGGCCTCCTATTTCCTACTGAATACAAGTTTCTCATTCAGACCCACGAAGCTGCTCATAATCTTATCCCTCAATACTCCCCTGCCTGTTCCCTGTACAATTTTAGATTCACAACCGCATTGGAAAACCCGCGCTGTGTGAACAACAACATAAACTGACTTGACCAGTCTGTCACGTCATATAGTGAGACAGAGCCACTCTGCTATGCACACATGTCTCACATGTTTTCATATGTGGTTTTGATAACTTCCATTGCCAGATATATGAGCTGTGTGTTGTCTGAAGGTTTTAGAATCAGTCACTGTTCCCCACTGGAGCTGCTCCCATCAATTTTGTGCTCTACAAGTGACTCAAACACTCAGCTCACCACCAAGATATAAAAGCTGATGTCAGTTAAAGATTTGACAGATGAACTCGTGGCTCAGAGATTGTTCATGTTCCCTTATTGTAAAGTGTTACCATTAAACCAATGTTTCCACAAAATGTGTGTTGCCATTGTGTCGTGTTTGTTTACTTAAGTTTGAGCAAGTGGAACAGATATTTTGAGCTAGTTTGACTGAGTGGAGTTGGAGACCAATTTGTATATTCATGGATCTGCGTATACTAAATTAAACAAGGGTGTAGAGTTATATTCAAACTATTTTAAGGCATGAAGAAATTATTTTCACAGGAAAAAAAAAATTAAATATCTTGTTTTGAGAATCAAAGATGAGTTTTAAGGGATAAAACTATTGACTACTGGGGATTTTAAAAGCAACTGCATTTGACAGATCATGGTAGTGTCATATGTCAGGAAGCTGTATGGAATGTATCCCAAATATCAAGTCCAACCAGTTTCTGCGTTGTTATAAGTTCACAACTTTTGATTTAACACACACGGTAATACAAAGACTCCTGCAAAGTTTGTTTCTTACTGTCTGAAGTTCTCAACTGTCCAACAGTTATAATTGTGTGAAGATGGCCTACTGGAGCGAATCATCCAGACAACATGGTGAGTCTGTTCATACCTGTTCAAGTTTGTGAAATATTGCAGTTCTTTGAAAGTGCATATACAAGGTCTGTGGATTCAAAATCCAAATAAGAGATTAAATGTTGTATAGTTCATGCTACAATAATACATTTCTGTAAAAAAAATCTTTTTTAAATGATTTTTTTTTTTTTTTTTTTTTTTTTTTGAAGATGAAGATCAGGGAAGTTCAGCATTAATCCACAGAGGAAGCAAATGCGAACCTCCAAACAGTGAGTTTTATATTTAAAGAAAATGTGTGTAGTAGAACAAGATCTAGTGATGCTAAATAATATTATACGTTAAAAGATGTAATAGTAAATGAACTATTTTTTCCTATTTTTAAAACTATAAAGACTCTAATTTTGCACAATGCACTTTTATGCCCATTTGATGATGATTCGATGAAATTTTTTAACTATCTTGGAATAAAATGATTACCTTATTATTTGTTTGCTTGTTTGACTTTCAGAATTGAATAAAAGCTCCCATAGGTACAAGAGATATAGCAGTTTTGTTTTTGTTTTTTTATTTTACAATATGCACTCTTGGTTTTACTGGTTCTTTGATTGCATAATGCATATGCTGTATAGTTTCTCTTAAAATTACAGCAATAGCCATGTTACAACTTTAATATTTAAAGTGTTTATGTCTCAGAGCACTGTATTAACTAAACAAATCATGTCATATTGTGAAAAATCAATCTTTCCAAATGTTGAATTTGGAATCAATCCAAATGTTGAATACAAGATTACTTTCTGCTAAAACAAAACCTGTTTATTTAATTTCAGTGTCTGTGGTTATAGAAGAAATGACAATAGTGCTATTGGGGCCACGTGCAGATGTTAAAGCCGCTTGTGGAAACACAATCTTTGGACGAAAAGTGTTCTCAGAGTCGTCGTCCCCCCTGCATTTATTTGAGAGGCATGATGGGATGGTGCTGGAGAGACGTGTGGTGGTCATCAACACTCCTGACCTGCCCAATAATGCTGAAAAACAAGACATGAAGAGATATTTCCGCCAGTCTTGTCCTGAACCTCATGCCCTTCTGCTGGTCCTCAAAACTGGCAGATTTACAGATGAAGAGAAAGTTGCTTTCAAACTCATTAACATCATTTTTGGTGCAGGTGCATCTGAGTATGTGATTGTGGTCTTCATGCAGGAGGAGAAGATGGAATATGTCAGCATTAACGACTCTGACACTGACATTAGGTCAGTGGAGTCTCTATTGCAGACCTATAGACAACCACACCATCATCTACACATGAATGGAGACCAATCACAAGTGCGGAAACTTCTGGAGAGCATCGAGAAGATGGTGGAGGAAAATGGAGGCCATCAACTGAAGATTTCTGATGAATCAAGACCAGTTGAAAAAAAAGAGACAAATAAAGGTTGTCAAGTACGTCAAAGATCAAATACAGAGGGTAAATCTTTACTTTATACCTGCAGTTAATTTAAAATATACCCTTAGAAGTATACTTCAAGTTCATTTTAGGAAGTATACTTAAGTAATGTTTAAGTATATTTTTAAGTAAGTATACATATCAATGTACTAGTATTAAACTTGTAAGTGTACTTTTTTAATACTGCTTTAGTATATAAAAAGTATGTTTAAGTGTACTACAAGTGTAACAGTAGTACACTTTAAGTGCACAACTACTTCATATGTTTCTCATTTGTACAGCAAGTGAACTTATTAGTATACTATTAGTGTACCATTTTAATACTAGTAGTACTTTTTTAGAATATGAAAGTACACTCTCTAGTTTAATAGTTTTTTACTGCAAGTATACTTCCTCTTTTGGTATTAATTTTTTATACTTGAAATATACATTTAATTGTACTTAACTCTTTCCATTCCAAAAACATTTTATTCTAGCTTAATGCATCCTTTTTTATCAACACTTCAATGTGGGTAAGTTTAATTAAAAAAGCAACATTTTAAACAAAAAGCTGGAAAAAAAAATCATATTTTGGTCAAAGACTATTGGATTGGATTCAGAATGATGATCAAAACACAGAGTAGATTGAGTCCATCAACACCCCCAAAGTTTACAGTCCTATAGCTTGTCCTGGGTCGACATTTCATTCATTGACGTTAGGCAGTTGTGATTTGCATGCTGTTTAATGTTTGATGATTGCGTTATTTTACATTTGTGTGAGCAGTCTTCTATTACTTGTTTCAGCTTCTTCTTCTTCTGTTTTGATCAAGAGATTATGTACTCTTTCAGAAGATGCGTAATAGCGCCCCCTACAGTATAACAGTGAAAACACTGATAGCCAGAAACATCAGTCAGTGGCTGGGAAAAATTTTCAAATGAAAATTACCCCAAGCTTTCCTCACCCTCAAGCCATCCTAGGTGTATATGACTTTCTTCTTTCAGACAAACACAATCAGAGTTATATTAATAATGCAGCATATATTAATGACACATCCAAGCTTTAAATAGCAGTAAGTGTTACCAAACAAGTATGAGCTGAAGAAAGTGCTTCCATCCACATCCATCCATCATAAACGGTCGCCAGTTTACTTTCTTCCTAAGTTGAATACGGAAGGCGTACACGTTTATGATGGATGGATGTGGATGGAAGTGGATTCTTCAGCTCATACTCATTGATCCCGGTCACTGCCATTATAAATCTTGGATCTTGGTCATATACACCTAGAATGGTTTGAGGGTGAATAAAGCTTGGGCTAATTTTCACTTGAAAGTGAACTAATCCTTTAAGTAGTTTTTAAGTAAACTCCTATCTTATGTACACTACAAGTGGACTAGTCTACACAAAAATGCAGATACTCAGAATTAGAAATATATCTGTTTTCTTTATATATTTTCAAATAATGTAACCTCAGCAAAAAGAAAAAAAAAAACTATATAAAGTTTAAATATATTTATTTTATAATTAGTATACTATTAGTATACCAAATCCATTGAAATATTTATTAAGTGATATATCACAAGTATAAATAGATTTCAAATACATTTTAGTATATATTTTTCACTAGGGAAGTGTTTAAGACTCTGTATAAAACTATGTGAAAAAGCATTTAATAGGCTACTCAATCAAAAGAGTAAACACAACTACAAGCCAAGTATACTTAGAATACTTCATTATAATTTTAAGTATATCTCTATCAAAAGGTTGAGTGTAAGTATAGGCCAAATTTACTTAGACATTTCTGCCAGTATGTCAGGTAAGTGCGATTTTATGTATATTTCTGAGACTGAAAATATACTTTCTTATTTTTAGTTTAAATGAAGTATACTAATAGGACACTTGAATAAACTTCTTTTTCTTAAGGGTGGGTAGAATGACTAAAAACATTTGCTAATTACATAAAGACCACATTTGCATTAAACTATTTTTGTGATCTGTAGAGGAACTTCTTCCATGCTCTTTTGTCCATCAAATCATTCAACATATTTTTCACTTGTCTATTTGCAACGGTCCCTGATAATGTCATTAAATATATCAAGATCCTTTAAGGGCTGTTCACACCAAGAATGATAAGTATAAAGATAACTATAATGAAAACTATTTTACTATATTAAAACTTCAGTGCATTCGGAAAGTATTCTACAATCGTTTAAATGATTTTTTTCCCCCACTCAGTATCCCCATAATAACAAAGTAAACTGAACATAAAAACTGAAATATCACATTTACATAAGTATTCAGGCCATTTGCAATTTAGCTCAGGTGTCTTCCATTTCTCTTGATTATTGCTGAGATGATTCTACACCTTGATTGGAGTCCACCTGTAGTAAATTAAATTGATTGGACATGATTTGGAAAGGCACACACCTCTCTATAAATGGCCTCACAGTTGACAATGCATATCAGAGACCAAGCCATGAAGTCAAAGGAACTACCTGCAGAGTTCAGAGACAGGATTGTTGCAAGGCACAGATCTGGGGAAGACTACAAAAGAAATTCTGCTGCACTGAAGGTTCCCAAGAGACACAGAGACACACCCACAACACAGGAGTGGCTTATGAACAACTCTGTGAATGACCAAGAGTGGCCCAGCCAGAGCCATGACTTGAACCCTATCGAACATCGGCTGTCCACCTACATTCCCCATTGACTGAGTTTGAGAGGATTTGCAAAGAAGAATGGCAGAGAGCTTGTTGCGTCATACCCAAAATGATTGAATGCTGTAATTGCTGCCAAATTTGCTTTAACTAAGTACTGAGTAAAGGGTCTGAATACTTATGTAAATTTGATATTTCAGTTTTTTTCTTTCTTTTTTTTCCCTAAAATTCTGTTTTCACTTTGTCATTGTGGGGTATTGTAGATAAATTACAAAATAATAATAAAAATGATTGTAGTATCAGGCTGCAACGTAAAAAAAAAATTGAAAAAAATTAAGGGGTTCTAAAAACTTGAATGCCCCATATTTACACACCAAAGTGCAATATCCTTCTGTTTATTATAAGCACACTGGATTTATGTATGATGCTTTAATTACTCAAGCACTTTAAAGTTGGGTGGATTCCGATTGGCTGTCAATGTTTTTATCATTCATCAGCTGGAAAAATACAAAAACAAATCATCACTAATACACAATCATCACTTAATTATCTAATAAACTGTAACACTGCTTCAGTGTTATTTTTTCACTCTGTAGTGTGGACACATATGAACACTGAACAGCGTTGATGGGGATTTTGCTGTGATAACCAGCTAACATGGGAATGTTCTCATAACTTTGGCTAATGATCTGGCAAGGTTCTCTCAATGTTATGAACAAAAGTTCTTCCAGTAACATTGATAGAATGTTCAGTGTTATATAGTCTTCATTAATGTTCTAAAATGTTTAGCACAAAAACATTATTTATGCATTGTTTTTAAAAGTTTTAAGTGATCTCATAATTTTGGGAGAAAATGTCCTTGGAACAACATTCTTAGAATGTCCTTTTAATATTAAGGATCACTAACATTCTTGCTTAAAAATGGCTTAATGTTACACAGCAAAATCCCAAGTATTTCCCGAACACCGCTCAGTGTACGTATGTGTCCACACTGCAGAGTGTTAAAATAATACTGAAGGAAATTTGAAGTCACTTGTAATAACTTCATCATCATCAGATGAAGAGGCGGGAACCATTGAATATTCATCATAAAACTTTGATTACAAAATAAACAAACAACAAAATGAAAGTAAAGCAGCAGCCCCTCACAGATGACTGCCGCACAAAACAACAACATAAATAGTCCAGGCCTGATCCTCTCTCATCCTTCACTGTCATCACTCATCCTTTTATCCTCCAGGAGCTCCTCCATGAGACTCGAGGCCTTTCCCACGGCTCCCGGCCCTGATTCATTTAGTGTACGTGGAGCCATGAATATGTTTGGATACACTTGTTTGTGATGGCAGTGCGCAGCAGTGCAGCAGCTTCTGGTGAGGTGCCTTTTAGTGTTTCCACTAAAGATGTGAAACACTGCTGAGAATTAACACACGTAGAGCTGCAGGACAATATCCCGGGAAGGGTCCTGTGTAACAGTGCTTATGAACTTGCTGGGGTGATGATTGATATCTTTATCACCTCAGTATCCCAGGCTGTGGTGCCAGTGTGTCTCAAGACATCTACCATCATCCCCATTCCCAAAAGCTTGGCCGTGACATGCATGAATGACTACCATCCAGTGGCTCTCACTCTGATAATCATGAAATGCTTTGAACGGCTGGTTATGGCCCACGTGAAGGATACCATTGACATTAATGTGGGGGAGGGGTTTATTGTTTCAACTGTCAGTGAGATTGACCAGCCTCTATCCCAATGGCTGGGTAACACAAAAACTACCCAACCATGGAAAAAATAAAAATGACCCAACAGGCTCAACCCAGTATTTGGGTGGAAAAAACAACCCAGCTTTTTTTTTTTTTTTAAGAGTGTAGTTATTGTTATAAGAATCATCAATGGTGTGAACATCCTTTTATTCCTTGTGACTTGTTGGATTCTAGCAAAATCAGACATTCTAAAACCCAGGTCTTCAACCCTCCTGGAGACCCACAGTCCTGCAAAGTTTATTTCCAATCTTCTTCGACACACATACCTGTAATTTTTCAAGCAATCCTGAAGACCTTGATTATCTGGCATGTTAGATTAGGTGAACTCTACAGGACAATAGGTTTCCAGGGGCAGGGTTGAATACCTCTGCTCTAAAAGACCATTTGAAAACAGTTAAAATTTTATAAGTTATAAATGATCAATAATTTTCCTTCTCTTTAGACTCCATAATTTCCAAGTTGTTTCAGCCAGAGTCAGAAAAAAACATAAAAATGCGACCAAAATGTGAGTATTGCACATTTACATTTGTGCATTTGGCACAGTGACTCCACAGTGACTTACAAAGCATTTAAGGTACACATGTGATCAATTTGTGCAGCTCTTTGGAAATCGAACCAATGGCCTTGGCGTTGAGAGCACTATGATATGTGTTTGAGCTACAGGAAATCATAATACACATAATGATGACACAGTTTGTTACATTTTACCCATGATGAAGTTTTGTAAATTACTGTTCTTTCTGACAGACTTTTTAAAAGTGATATATGTATTTTATGTATTTATTTTTGCTCTTTTCAGATAGTTAGTGGCAAGTCAGTTTAATGCCAGTTCACTGTCAGAGTCACTGTCAGTCAGTCACTGGTTTCCTGAAGAGTGGACCATTGTAAATCTGTGACTCTTTCACAATATTTATTTCTCTGTTTGAGAGTCCACTTATTTTCACTCTAAATGTCATTGGTTGAATCATATCTGTTTCACTTTCTGACCACTGACAGATAAGGGGAGTTCACTTTCATAAGCTACACTTAATGCTGTGCTTGATTCACCACTATTGGGGCATCTTCTGGAGTGACCAGCTGTGAATATGTGTACAACACATCAATGAAATTGACCTAGAACTTATATAACCTTTGGCAGTGACATCATCAGTACGCGCCCGCATCAGATGCTATAATTAGATGTACTACAGGTGCATCGTCATGTCTTTTGTCATCAGAGACCACACTGTGAAGTGTGCTTGGCTCTGCTCAAGCTCTTTTTTTCTGTTAGGAGTTAAATCTGCTAGGCAGTGAGCAGAAACTTTCTCTTTCATCTCTGTCGACACACAAGTGAAAAGAAAGTTAAAGAATATGAGTGATCAACAAAACAAACGTTGTGTACCTCCATGTTCGCATCCCATTTCCGAAATGGACACACACAAATATTGTTTCATATGGATTTAGATGATGAGCGAGAGACGGGTCCATCCCAATCGGTCGCTCTTTCACCAGATCCATGTGTCCCTTTGTGTGATCTTAAAGCGTGCTCCGGCGCCTCTTCGGTTCATGCAGGGACAACGATTCTCTTGATTTCGAGTTGCCTACTTCTGAGCGCTCCTCGTGTGATGATAAATTGGTTGAGAAACTATTCAAGGTGGTTACTTGTGCTGTGGCCAGTTTACAGCTAGACTGGCCATGTGATCAAGCGACCCCCAAACATCAGCCACAACATCAGTCTCTCCCTTCTTTGAGGACCTCCATGATGAATTAACACGCTCATGGAGGAAACCTTACACGTCCTGTGTTTCTGTGCCCTTGACATCGACATATTCAACTATCGTGGGTGCTAAGGCAAGGGGGTATACGACGATGCCACAGGTTGATGAGAGGCTCGTGAGCTTTCTCTCACCTGGTTCGGCATCATCGCTAAAGAACCCCACTCTCCCCACAAAGCCATGTAGAATCACCTGAATGCTTGGGGGGAAAGCATTTCAAGCTGCAGGTCAGGCTGGTGCTGCACAGCACACCATAACTATCGACGAGGAGTCGTTCATAAAGCTTCGTCGAGCCACCAATCTTTCTCTCTGTGAGACCAAGCAGAAGGCTCGCACTATTGCCCATTCAGTGGCTGCTTTGGTCAGCACGGAGAGGCATCTGTGGCTGAACCTCACGGGCATCAAGGATAAGGACAGAGTGTTCCTCCTTGATGCCCCAGTCTCCCCTTCTGGCCTGTTTAGCGACTCAGTCAACACAGTCATCAGCAGGTTTCAAGAGGTGAAAAAATCTGCTTTTGTGCAATTCCTTCCTTGCCGCACTCAGGGGGAGAGGCTGTCAGCCACCCAGTCTCACCCCAGGGAGGGAGGTTCAGAAGCAAAGTGTGGCGAGTTGTGCTCGCCGCTCTCTTCACCTCCCAAGCAAGACCTCAGGACTATTATCTCTAAAAAGAAAAAGTCAAGATGGTCTTGCACAGAGCCCTGTGGGGGTAGCCCCCTCGGTATGGGGCATGCAAAACATCTACCCACCCCTTCCCGATATCCCCACAAAACCTCTTCATCCCCACCACCTACGGTGCTTCTGCGGGCAGCAGTTTCCAGAAAAACGTTTGGTATTCCGTTACTTCTCGTTATAGTCCTGGACATATAACACCCAACAACCTCTCAGTAGGAAGTATCAAAATTGGTACCCATTTCAGAGAACTTGGCATTGTGGAAGCTACTGTCAGGTATTTCTGTGTGGGTTCTAAAGACAGTAGAAAAAGTTTACAGAATCCAATTTGTGGTCTCCACTACCGTGAAGCCGGAGCAGGAACATTTACTGTCACAAGAGCTGCAATCTCTCCTGAGCAAAGGGGCCATAAAACATATTCTTCTTCCAGAAAGAGAGTCAGGTTATTACAGCAGATACTTCCTTGTTCCCAAGAAGGATGGGGGGCTGCGTCCAATCCTAGTCCTTCGAGGCTTGAACCGTTTAATCAAAGCTCTCAAGTTCAAGATGTTAACTGTCAAGATGATCATGTCTCAAATTCAACATTGCGATTGATTCATCACGATCGATCTCAAGGACGCATATTATCACATAGATATACTACCACAACACAGGAAGTTCCTGAGGTTCACTTTTGGGGGTGAAGCTTATCAATATGGGGTTCTTCCATTCGGCCTAGCTCTATCACCCCACACATACACAAAATGCATGGATGCAGCACTGGCTCTGTTGTGACTCCAGGGCATTCATATTTTGAATTACATAGACGATTGGCTAATACTGGCACAATCACAAAAGATGGCGTCACAACACAGGAATATTGTACTAGCTCATCTAGTTTCTCTAGGGTTGAGACTCAACGAGAAGTAAAGCATTCTCTCCCCTACCCAAAGAACGGCATACTTGGGGATAAAGATGCGGGCACAGTTGTCTCCCGCTCGAGTCAAGACCATTCAGACATTCTACATTCAGACGTTGTCAGGCTAGGCCAAGATGGCACTGTTTTTCAGTATCAAAAATTGTTAGTACCATTCAAGTTGTGGCTCAAAGCCAGGGGATTTCATCCAAGGGCCAATCCCCAAAGGCAGATAAGGTTTACGCTTTGTGGGCTACGTACTCTCTCTATGTGGCTCAGACTCCGGTTCCTCACCTTGGGTCCCACTCTAGGGGCGCCATGTCATTGCAGATTGCTAACGACAGATGCCGCCCTGTCGGGCTGGGGAGCGGTCTTAAGTTGTAGTCCAGCCCAAGGGAAATGGGAGGGTCATCAGCTCGAATAGCACATCAACTGCCTAGAGTTGATGGCTGTATTTCGGGCCCTCAAATACTTCCTCCATCAGCTGAGAGGCTGTCATGTCCTGGTGCGGGTGGACAACACGGTGGTCTCTTACCTAAATTGCCAGGGAGGTCTGCGTTCGCACCACCTAAACAAAATAGCACAACAGATTTTTCTCTGGGCTCAGGACAAGTTCCTGTCACTCAGAGCAGTATACATCCCTGGACATCTGAATGTGGGAGCAGATTTACTGTCCAGACAGAAAATACCAACAGGCGAATGGAAACTCCACCCTGAGTTAGTGAAACAAATCTGGTTAAGATTCTACGAAGCAGAGGTGAACCTCTTCGCCTCCCAACAGACAGCACAATGCCCCCTTTACTTCTCTCTGAGTCACCCAGCCCCCTAGGTCTGGATACGATAACACATACATGGCCCAGAATGTGCCTGTATGCATTTCCTCTGGTTTCTCTGCACCCGGAAGTTCTAGCCCGAGTTCGCCAACAAGGTTCTTGCCTCTTACTAATAGCACCACATTGGCCGAACAGAGTATGGTTCTCTGAGATAATATCTCTCCTTGACGGCTCACCTTGGGCAATACCGGAGAGGAGGGACCTTCTGTCTCAGGCACAGAGGGCAATATTTAATCCCCAGCCAGAGTTGTGGAACCTTCATGTTTGGCCCCTGAAGGGTACCAGCTGAGGGACACAGGGCTTTCAGTGCTAGGGCTTCCTCCACTAGAAGAAGTTATGCCAATAAATTGTTGTCTTTGCAAAGGTGGTGTACTGCATGCAATGCAGATCCAGTAAACTGCCAGATTGCTACAGTTCTGGACTTCCTGCAGGAGAAATTATCAGCAGGCACATTCCCTGCCCTCTCAGGGTTTATGTGGCCGCTCTAATGGCTTGCCTTGCCTTGATTGACAGGGTGCCACTGGGGAAGCATCCTCTGCTTGCTCGCTTTGTTCGTGTGGCCAGGCAGCTGAGGCTAGGGCTGCACGATTCTTGCTAAAATGTGAATCACAATTTTTCTCCTTGGGAATTGAGATCACAATTCTCTCACACAATTCTCATTTTTTCAACCAAAACATTTCTTGCAAGAAAAAAAAAAAAAAAAATTTATATATATATATATATATTTTTTTTTTTAATTTATTATTTATTTCGGCTGGTATTTTTATGTGTGGCTCCCTTGTCCTTCATGGCTTACTCATACTGTATTTTGTGGTGTCGTTTGAGGTGGTTGTAGAGATTTGTGGTGTTACCTTACACCGTAAGGAAGAGAGAGGAGAGAAGTGATCAGGATTTATGTCTGAATCATTCACTAATCTCTGGCCTTATTGGTGAATTAATAGTGTTTTGTTTTACACTGTGTGAGTGTGACCAATAAATTTGACTGATATAGCATCTTGGATTGTTGTAAAGTAAATAAATGAACACGTGAATGCAGCACGATCTGAATACAGGGAAATGCATGCAAGTGAATCGCCATCATTTAGAAAGATTGCATTTATGTATGAATCGAGATTGTGATCTTTTTTCCGATTAATCGCGCAGCCCCAGCTGAGTCCTCCCATTAGAACCAAGATCTTTCATGGGACTTAGCTATAGTCTTAGAGGGTCTGGCTGAGACCCCCTTTGAACTGTTAGTCAGCTACTGCCAAGCTTCTAACTCTAAAAATGTTCTTTTTTTTCTTATGGCTATCACTTCTTTAAAAAAAATGTGGATTTGCAGGCTCTGTCCATCTCGCCATCCTGCTTAGGCTTTGCCCCAGGAATGGTGAAAGCAATCTTGCATCCTCATTCTGACTACATGCCTATGGTTCCTTTCTCAAACGTACATCCGGTCACTCTTGAAGCCATCTTCCCTCCACCATTGACAACACCGGATCAGGGTCCAGTCCGTGCTTTTCAGGCCTACGTCCACCGCACCAGCCAGTGGTGTGAGTCGGAGCAACTATTTATTTGTCATGGGGACTGACACGGGGGCAGCCGCAACAAAACAGACAATGTCACATTGGGTGAGGGATGCTATTGCCCTTGCCTATCAAGCATGTGGTCAAGCTTCGCCAGTGGGCATCAGGGCTCGTTCTACCAGGGGGGTCGCCTCTTCTAGAGCTTTCTGCAGCATGTTTGTGATGCGGCATGCAGGTCCTCTCAGCACACATTTATAAGATTTTACAGTTTGTATGTTTATGTTACTCCATTCGCCTGTCGGGCTCCGAGTCACATCACAAGCTCATGTCTGAAACCTCTTGCGTTCTTGTGAACAACTGTTACAACCCAAAACTTTTTCAATTTGTCTAGGAACATTAAGGGAATGCAACATTTACAAAACTACCAAAATTGGACCTAACCCATTAGTACCAATCAAACAGTGGGCACGTAGTGAAGAGGAGAACAGAGGTTCAAGCAGAAAAAAAAACATTTATTCATTTTAACCCCCAACCAATATAACAAGAAAAGATTTTAAAGATATACAAAAAATATACAATTTTTTACAATTAATAATAAACAAAAAGGAAAAGAAAAAGACTTTGGAATGAATACAAACTCACCGAATGAAATAATGAAGATAGCACAGGTTTTGCCAAATCAAAGAACAGAATAAAACAAAAATCTTCTAACTAAGGGATAGTTAGGGATTTAAATCTAACTTAAATCTAAGTAAAATAAAGATCAAAACAACATCTTCAGCGTGCTATTCACAGGCCCTAACTTAACTACTCTAACTAAACCAAACAAAACTTACAGCGGGTGGCAACACTCCTAAACTAATGAACTAATACATAAAATGAACTATGTGAAGCGCGATGTAAGTCACGTGACATGGTATCCTGCTCTCCATCTCAACTTACCAAACTGGTGAGCAAAGAGCACGGACACACTCCACGCTGAAATCAGACAACAAAACGAAATACAAAGGGATGTGTAACACTACTGTTAAGGGCGCGTAAATCAGCAAGACCTGGGCTTCAGCAATTGATGGTGAGTTGGCTGGGTTATCTCTGGAAAGTTATGTTTTATAGAAATTATAATTTCTGATGCAATGAAAATATACAGTGAAACAAATACAAAAGTAGTAACAAATAAAGAATTGTTTATTTTACCAAACGAAACTAAAACTTAAAACAAAAATAAAATATCCCCTTTCACAAACAGATGACGCAGTTTTTAAAGTACACTGTCAAACTGGTTAAGGCCTTTGCACAAAAAAGCACAAAAAGTCGTCAAGCACAGAGACCTTGCAAACTGAGTCCGATGCGTATTAATCAATCCATTGCAAAAAAAAAAAAAAAAAAAAAAAATCGCATAACAATACAAAATGGAGTCTTCAAGCAGTGAGCATGATTTAGTTGCCCTCTCTCTTCTTAAAAAGAGAAAAAGAAAGATGAAATATTGGGTCCAACCAATCCCAATATTGCATAGAGAGGAAGGAGAGTTCCACCTCATCAAGGAAGCTGCATGATTATCCCGAGCGTTTCAAAGTTTACTTCAGGATGTCAGTGGCTCAGTTTGATGCTTTGCTATAGCGATACTGGAGTAATCTGTCTTTATATTCTGTCTCTTTGTATTCCGCACTTTGTTTGTAATACAGTACTACTGCTTTGTGCTGTAGGCGACGTGCATCAACTTGTCAGATGGCATTCGGGATTTTGGCGTTTGCTTGTACGGTGGCTCAAAATGTCGGACTCAGTGTGCAAAGACCTTTACTCACTCAGTTGTGTTACAGCAAATCATTCTAAGTCGCACTGAGAAGCGATTACGTGAAGCTTTGATCCTCTTCTCCTCCATAAGCACGGGAAAAACGGTCCAACGCTGAAATAACTGATGCGTCACACAACCGAAAATGGCCGATGAGTCCGACGCACGAGTGCTTGCGCTCTGTCTCCTATAATACACCGAACCGTCCACTATTCGGCATATACCTGCAAGAAAACACTCCATCAAGCAGCTTGCCAATCTCTGTCCCTTCGGTGTCGCGATCTGGCATTTGTCGCTCCTCCCCCCATCCATTACGATTTGAATGTGAACACTCCAATAACCCAATAAAATATCTTATTGGTTAGCATTTGAAATACTTCAGAATACACTCTACAATATATACAAAATCCAATGTATGTACACACAATATTGAAATAAATAAAAAAATGAAAATAAAGGTGTACAAACATTCACAGGGTTACAGATATAACAAAAGGTAAAGCAAATGTGCAGCATGAAGGGTAACAAATCAAGCATACATTGGACTAAACAAACATTTCAAAGAGGCGCACACACACACAAACACAGCCCAGCCCAGCCTTCTCGAAAACGGATGCGACATCGCCTTTTATACTTCCAGCGGAGGAGTCAGCGGAGACAGCGGACAAACCCTTTTGAGTGACAGAAAGGAAAACCAATCAAAATCAAGTGAAAAACACAAACAATGAATATAGAAACATAACTAATTGTAACAACAACTGTAATAGGTCCAGACACCTCCAGTGCAGTGGCATGGGTATTCTCGTTCCCATAACGCTAATCAAGCGCAGCATTAAGTGTAGCTTTTGAAAGGGAATGTCTCAGGTTACTTCACTGTAACTCTGTTCCCTGAAAAAGTGGGAATGAGATTCTGTGCTTCATTGCTGCACTAAGAATGTCCAAAGACTGCTTTATACCACAGACAAAACCAGATGATGCACCTGTGGCACATCTAAGTATAGTCTCTGATGCGGGCAAGCTGATGATGTCACTGCCAGAGGCTATAAAAGTTCTAGGTCAATTGCATTGACGTATTGCACACATATTCACAGCTAGTCGCTTCAAAAGACATTCCCATAGCACTGAATCAAGCACAGAATCTCGTTCCCCGCTTTTTCAGGGAACAGGGTTACCAGTGAAGTAACCTGAAATGTTTTTGTCAAACATGGCTGAAACTTATTTGACAGAATTACTCCTTTGTGTTATCAAAACTTTTGCTTTGATGATTGTATTGAGATAAAGTACTCTTTGTGTTTGTGATTTGATAGCCACAATAAGCACTGAGAAGAGCTTAGAGTGTCTGAGGATCGTGCTGATTGGAAAAACTGGAGTGGGAAAGAGTGCAACCGGAAACACCATCCTTGGACGTGACTTGTTTCAATCAAGGGGCAGCATGAAATCTGTTACCAAGATGTGCCAAAGAGAGCATGGAAACGTCTGTGGTCGACCCGTGACTGTGGTGGACACACCAGGACTCTTCGACACATCCCTCAGTAATGAAGAGATCCAGCAGGAGATCATGAGATGCATTGAACTGTCGGCTCCAGGACCGCATGTGTTTCTGCTCGTGATCGCTGTCGGCCCGATCACACAAGAAGAGAGAGAAACACTTCAGCTCATCAAGATGACCTTCGGACAGAAAGCAGAGGCCTACACTATGGTGTTGTTCACACGAGGAGACAATCTCACAGATCAATCTATTGAAGACTATATTAAAGAAGGAGATCAACATGTCTGGAAACTGATAAATGACTGTGGAGGAAGATTCCATGTGTTCAATAATAAACAGAAAGATCCTAGTCAGGTTGTGAATCTGTTAAAGAAGATCGATAAGATGATGTGGAAAAATGATGCCAGTTTCTATAATGACAAAATGTTTCAGGAGGCAGAGAGAGCATTCAGACTCATGCAGATCAACAGAGAGAAAGAGGAGGAGGTCAGACGAGAGATAGAGGCCATTAAAGCCAAATATGAGTCTGAAATCAAAGAAATGAAAGACAAACTAGAGGAAGAAAGAGAAAAAGTTAGAGAACTTCTGCCCTTGGAGAGAGAGAACACACTGTTGAGAAAATGTGAGATAGGAAAAATGAAAGAGGAGGGAGTCACAACAGATATCGAACAAATGAAAGAGCAAAGTGACTGTAAAGCATACTCTGAGAGAATGAATGTGGAAAAAGAGGGAAACCAGCTTTCAGGAACAGCAGATGTGGACAGAGTGAGAACAGAAACAGGAAGAGAATCTGACAAAGATCACAAGAAAAAATATATAAAATGGAGGGGTATTGAATCATTACAAAGAAAAAATAAGAAAAAGAATGAAAGGAAGAAAGATGAATGTAAAACACAAGAAACAGCAACTGGTGAAGAGAAAATAGAAACAAAACACACAGTCATAAATGAAAATATCAGCAAAGATTTACCTAAAAACTATGAAGATGAGAGAGACATAGAGAAAGAATTTCTGCTTTGGAAGTATAAGGAAATAGAAGAATGCAGGCAGAAGATGGAGGAGGCAATGAGGAGGTACAAGGAGACAGCTGATATGTATGCTGCAGACCACAAGAGAATTAAAGCCAGAAATGCTCAAAATATTGACAGGTGGGAGAAGAACCATGGAAAACCCTGTGTGCTTCAATAACAGACAAAAATATTTGATAAACATACATGCTTTTTCTTTTAGAGGAAGCTGCCAACTCATGTCTGTTCAGCCTGGTCTCTTTAATACATAGATATACAACATAATGGACAGAAATGTTAAGGAAAATTACAATTTTACAAAAAATATAGCATTAAAATGACATTATGTGATGCTAATCCCTCTCCTACATCTAAACATAACCATAGCCATTACTACCAAAATTAGTTCAAATGACGATGTGCTGCAGCCCTCTGTGATAAATGGACCCAATTTAAGTGTATGTCTTGTACTTTTAACACGACTTGGATTACAGTTAGAGTATATTTGAAGCATTCTTTTTTTTGTACTTCATGCACATTTCCAATACAATTTCAGATCATTACAAATACATTAGCATTACACTGCTAGTTTATTATAAAGCTTTTTTTTTCCTTCAGTATATTCACACACTTTGAAATCTAGAAAACTTTAATGTACTATATATTGGTGTATAAATGTTGACTACTGTATATTAATGGGTTTGTAGTTAGTATGAAATTAACGTAGGCCTATTTTAAATACATTTTGGTAGTTTTTTTTTCTTTCTTTTTTCACTCTGCATCCATTGCCGCACCTAACTCGAAACTCTTAAGAAAATCCATAGTTACCAAAACTCATAATTATGAGTTGTGCTGATGTTCATGTGCATTTTAACTCATAAATACATTCTTTCTGACATGACTTGAAAACACCATAGCTGCTGAAGCTAAACCTTGACTCTCATTGGCCTGCCCCAACTTCCTACCATTGGTTGAACCAGAAGTTGACACAATATACTGCAATGATTGATGTATGTTTTGAACATGCCATAAAGCCAATGCCATCAGGCTTACAATCAGTTTTGCTGTACTTTTGCTAAACAATCGAACTTGCTAGAGTGCACACTATTGGGAATCTGTGCTGCAGATTTTTGCACATTTGTCAGAAACCTTTAGAGTCTAGAAACTCATTGTAGCTAAAGACACAAGTCTTACCATGTATTTCAAACCAAAAGAAAATGTGCGGTATGAACTGAAACATCTAGTTTGTTTCTACTAACAGGTGCTGTAAAGGCAGAATTTTCAAACCCAGCTTTTGCCTACAGCTCAGATGTAACCATGAGCAATTTGCAAATAAAATGATTTAATTTGTTAAATATTTAAGTACTACTTTGGTAATTTATTTTTGTTGAATCCTATGTTGACCTGTAATGATTAAATGTGCAATTCAATTCAATGGGTTCTACTTGAGTATGAAATTAGTATTGGCCTAGATAAAAGTTTACAGGAAATGTGTTTTGAGTTGCAAAAAAATAATCATGAAGTAAGTTTTTGCAGTAAATTTTGAAATTATCTAATTTAAATCAAAAACAACTGTTCATGCTCAAAATGCAGTGATGCATGTATACCAAATGGCTACACATATTTTTTGTTTAAGGCCAGTTTGGCCTGTTATACAACAAATAAACAACAAATAAATTTGCTTAAAGAAAAAATAAAATCAACATCGGTGCATCACTAATAAAAATATTAAATAAAACATTATTTTAAATATCCAATAAAGTCTTTTCGCAGTAAAAACAAATGCAGTTTTCAAAGAGCAGTGTTTTGTTTTTTTTGTTTTCTTCTTCTTCTTCTTCTTGCAAATTAATGTGTAGTTTGTATGGTTAATATTAATGTAACTGTCAGCTCACTAAGGTTAAAAAAAAAAAAAAATCGGTCCACACATGGTTTTTCCCATCCAGCTCTCATCCTAAAATGAGTTTGACACCCCTGGTGTATGGTAGTATTGTAGTCAAGACCACCTAAACCGAGACCAAATCCAAACCAAGACCAGTGTGTGTCAAGACCAAGACAAGACCAAGACCAGGGGGAGTTTCTATGGTCGTAAGTCCCCCTGAACTCTATTGGTAACGACGGAACTTGCGACCATAGTTCACTTTGGGAAAGGCACCACAGACTAGCACTCCTCAAATTAATCTGAAAGATCCACATTTACTGTCGAGAAATGTCTTATTATTCTAATTGTAATTATTGATTAAAAATAAGACACTATATAAAGCTGGTACCAATTGGTACAATTAAAAATGCATAAATAATGTTGAGATTAGTGCTTTAAAAATAAAATTTTGTTTAATTAACATTTGTAAAAAATCAATATTATGTTTGCAATTGCGCTCATATTTGTGAAAACAGCCCTCTTTCTTGTGATATTGCTTAATTATATCTTATGTTATAATATAAATATCAAGATCTTATACAAGTACTTTTTTGCAATTATATCTTAAATTTTGTGGGCATTTGTATTAATTCTGGTGACATTTTTTACACAATCCCTTGTTGATTTCTGACCTGGCACAACAGTAACAAAATAAATGAAATTAGAAATAAGTTATCGATTGCATTTGAAGCAGGAAGTTTTACAGCCAATCAAATTAATGATGTTATCAAAGTAATCAGACATTGATATCCCTGCAGTTGTGGTCTTGACCAGTTTTTAAATAAAATCCCGAGTCTTTTTAGTCTTAAACCAAGACAAGACAAAGACCAAATGTGGCCGAGACCAAGACCTTAAAAAAAATGGTCTTAAGATCGGTCTCGAGTACTACAACACTACTGTATGGTTTTGCAGATTTGGTGTGTGGTTCTGGTGTTTGAGTGTCAGGCTTCAGAAATTGTGACAAGTAAGGATTATATGTGTAAGCAGTTGAAACAAACTGTATTAAAACTTACAAATTAGATGAGAATTTGTCTCTTTTCCTCTTGCATGCTAAAAGAAAACTGTATAACAATGTTAATGTGACATACATTTAGTTTTGCGACAGACATCTATTAGCTTCTTTATGGAGACAACAATTACAAAAAAGGTAGCAGGAAAATCACTAACTAACCACAGACTAACCACAGAATGCACTTACATTTGCACAACAGTATATGATTATGCATTTACAGTGGGTACGGAAAGTATTCAGACCCCCTTAAAGTTTTCACTCTTTGTTATATTGCAGCCATTTGCTAAAATCATTTAAGTTAATTTTTTTTCCTCATTAATGTACACACAGCACCCCATATTGACAGAAAAACACAGAATTGTTGACATTTTTGCAGATTTATTAAAAAAGAAAAACTGAAATATCACATGGTCCTAAGTATTCAAACCCTTTGCTGTGACACTCATATATTTAACTCAGGTGCTGTCCATTTCTTCTGATCATCCTTGAGATGGTTCTACACCTTCATTTGAGTCCAGCTGTGTTTGATTATACTGATTGTATAATCACACACCTGTCTATATAAGACCTTACAGCTCACAGTGCATGTCAGAGCAAATGAGAATCATGAGGTCAAAGGAACTGCCTGAAGAGCTCAGAGACAGAATTGTGGCAAGGCACAGATCTGGCCAAGGTTACAAAAAAATTTCTGCTGCACTTAAGGTTCCTAAGAGTACAGTGGCCTCCATAATCCTTAAATGGAAGACGTTTGGGACGACCAGAACCCTTCCTAGAGCTGGCCGTCCGGCCAAACTGAGCTATCGGGGGAGAAGAGCCTTGGTGAGAGAGGTAAAGAAGAACCCAAAGATCACTGTGGCTGAGCTCCAGAGATGCAGTCGGGAGATGGGAGAAAGTTGTAGAAAGTCAACCATCACTGCAGCCCTCCACCAGTCGGGGCTTTATGGCAGAGTGGCCCGACGGAAGCCTCTCCTCAGTGCAAGACACATGAAAGCCTGCATGGAGGACTCCAAGATGGTGAGAAATAAGATTCTCTGGTCTGATGAGACCAACATAGAACTTTTTGGCCTTAATTCTAAGTGGTATGTGTGGAGAAAACCAGGCACTGCTCATCACCTGTCCAATACAGTCCCAACAATGAAGCATGGTGAAGGCAGCATCATACTGTGGGGGTGTTTTTCAGCTGCAGGGACAGGACGACTGGTTGCAATCGAGGGAAAGATGAATGCGGCCAAGTACAGGGATATCCTGGACGAAAACCTTCTCCAGAGTGGTCAGGACCTCAGACTGGGCGGACGGTTCCCTTTCGAAAGGGAACTCAACTCTGCGTTCGAAAACGCATTGGGGAACGTCACACGTGAGCTGATGTCTAAAAGCCAAGTATCAAAAACTCCAATCCTATTGGCCGGCGACAGCCTATGACATCATCATAGCGCGACCCGGAAGTATATAAGGAGCGCCTAGAGAACCAGTCAGTATCTTTTTCGTCTTTTGGAACTGTTCTGTCTGATCGCGATTGTATCGACTCCGGTAAGGTTATCTTTTTTATGCCTTACAAACGTCCAAGAGAGTGTGTTTATCCGTGTCCCAGGGTTTTGACACTTGATATACACATTTCTGGGCATTCTCTGTCTGGGAGAGGAGCGCGCATAGACAGTGCTTGAGGGCGCTGTCTATTGTTTACTGTGAGCGTCTCCCTATCGGGACGCTCCGTTCTCGTTCGGCACTCTTCTCGAGGGAAGAGGCGTCCACATCTGTGCCTGATGATTCTGGCCCCGTTTGTGCTGAGGCAAAACAGCGGCCGCAATCATAGGGCTCGCAGGTGAGCTCGTTGGGAAGTTTGAGAAAGTTGTATTCTCTCTCAGCTTCCCCGGGGCTGACGAGGATGAGTTGCTGGATAACAATGACGTCCGTGTTTAACATCATCGTGTTCGGCAGCATGCGCTCCTCTGCTGTGTATGCAGAGCTGCTGTGTTTTCTGGGACGCGTTTTTTTCGGCGGGCTGGGGCTGCCGTGAGAGCGCGTTAGGAAAGGGACCGCCCGCAGACGGCTCAACGAGCATTCCCTTTCTCTCCGTGAACGTTGCAGCTCCCATAACTTTCCATTTCTTCCTGATCTCTGCGTTTGAGATCGGGAGGGCATGGAAAAACCCCTAGCCATTCAGATTTGTATCTGAGCCCAGACAGACGGGAGGGGAAAGAAGCGAGACTGAGTTGGGCGATCGATTGTAAACACAGTTGCGTTTGTAATCGATTTCCCCAGTTACATAAGGGCGATTTATATCTACCCTCTCCTCTTCTTCTTTCACCTCTTATATATATATATGTGTGTATATATATATATATTTATATGCATGTGTATATATATATATATATTCATTAATATATCATGCTCAGATGCTTCTTATGGTCAGACTGATGGCTGGGCCCATAGTAATTATTTCTGTCGGCCCGCTTTTTCGGTTTGGTAATGAGAGGATCTTTTAGGCTTAAAAGAACCTTAGATTCCATCCTTTCACGTAAAGTATTAGGAGTCTTTGGTCTTTGAGCTGCAGGAGGGTCTATATTTTATGTGTTCAAAATAAGACCTTGTTTTCCTGTATAGTTTTTCTGAGCATGTAGTCAAGAAAAAGTAAGGGGTTTTTTGGGCAAACTGAAGTTGATAGGTTGGCTATTGTGCAGGCCACAAAATGGCTGCCTCTTAGCCACCTTTTGTTTAGAGTAGTTTCTCATCTGCTGTTTTGCTAGAGTAGTTTGAGTTAGCACTCGTCACTTCAGTTAATATGTATGTTTAGGTCTGCCTTAATCGGCCGCCTGACATTGTTTGCTTGTGAGCTTCGCTTTCTTTCTCTTATACATGAGATTTGGAAGTGGAGCCCAGGCTTCACTAGGCTTGTGGCCCTGTAAGAAGGCCCGTAGCTTAGCGGCCAGGCTAGAGCTAGGTTAGGTGTGTTATATGTTAACCCCATGTATACTATCCCTCATCAGGTGGTATAGTTCCTAGTTCTGGCCTCCTCCCGAGGGAGTCGTTAGGCCATATGCCCATTGTCCTCTTGTTTATGTAGGTGCAATTGGTGAGGTTAACAGCTAGGTGGTAGACTGTTTTTAGACTCCCTGATGCTGTTTTCTCAGGTGGTAGGCCCTTATCTTTGCGTAGATAAGTTATGCAGGTGTATGCTAGGCCCCACTTTCTAGAACTTTTCATGCTATGGAAAATGTTTTTTCCTCTGAGCCACTTGATTCTTTTAATCAAGTTTGAGTTGACGGTGCTAGCTTTTAGCCTTTCGTCCTCTAGGGCTTGGTACAGATTTGAGAATCTGTGTGGAGAAAATGTTTTTCCCTATTGGAAACAGCATGTATGTCAAAGCATTACGTTTGCTTTGAGTTCTAGACTTTTGCCCTACATTTGTATGTGAGCTTACTTATGCTGCCACAGGTTAGCACCTGTTCTCGTAATAGCAGGCTCTTTGATGTTAGCCTCTATTGGAGAGATTGGTGACTATTATATTCCCCAGCTGAGGTTTATTTGTGTCACTGAGTGCATCACCTGTTGGATTGCATACTCAGGGTAGTATAGGACCACTTTTTGAGAAAAGCTGGTTTCTATTAGCTCCCTTTTGTGATCTGTTAACAGCGATATTGCGTATAACGTCGATTGTAGGCTCTTATGGTTAATTAGCCTCCTTCTAGTTAGCAATTGTATTTCTAACAAGTGCTGTTAGTTGATCATAATTTGCTCACATAGTTTACACTGCCACAGGCTTTTTGCTATGTGTCCGTTTGAGGTAGTAGGCCATATAAGCCTCCCTTAGACCATGTTGGCTTTGTTTGGTTCCCTTTAGTCACATTTGATTTAGGGTACATTGCCTGTTGGAATGTGTAGCCTAGCTCAGGTTGCAGTTAGCTTCCCACAGCTATTGTTGGGTTAGAGCTGGTTCCCTGTAGCTTGGTTCCCTAATTTCACGAGCTGAAGCCACGTGTCATTGGAATGGAATTGGAGGCCCCAACAGGCCTCCTTTCTAGTTCACATGTTGGCACAGTTTGTGTTTTCATTCTGCAAATAGGCTGAACGCCACTTGTTGCTGAGATTGTAGGCCCCACAAGGCCTCCTTTTTAGCTGACTTGTTGGCAGGATGCCTGCGACTCATACCATCGGTCCAATTCCACCATCGGCCACGCCCCACCTCTGTTGAGTAGGCCTTAAGCAGGCCTCTCATGGAGTATGGTGGCGTAATATGCATTCCTTCTCTTAGTATTATGCGTGAAAGGTTTTCCACTGAATGCATGGCCGGTTGGTTGGTACGGTCCTGGACTGGCTGATGCCATGTGTTTACTAGGGTAGGCCCTGATAAGGCCTCCTTTTAGTTTACATGTTGGCACAGTTTGCGTTGGTATGGACAAACGGGCTGAACGCCACGTGTTGCTGAACTTGGAGGCTCCGTAAGGCCTCCTTTTTTAGCTGACATGCTGGCAGGATGCTTGTGAATCTAATCTAATACGAGCTGAGGCCACGTGTCATTGAATCGGTAGGCCCCTTCAGGCCTCCTTTTTTAGTCCACATGTTGGCACAGTTTGTGTTTTTATTTTGCAAACAGGCTGAACGCCGCTTGTTGCTGAAATGGTAGGCGCCTCAAGGCCTCCTTTTTAGCTGACTTGATGGCAGGATGCCTGGGAAGCCATACCATCATCGGCCACGACCCATCGCTGACGGACAGGCCCTAAACAGGCCTGTTCATGATGTATGGCAGCGTTTTATGTATTCCCTCTTTGGAAAAATCTCTGAATACATGGCCCACTGGTTGGTATGGTTATGGTAGCCACTTGCTGATGCCACGTGTTTACTAAGGTAGGCCTACTTCGGCCTCCAGTGTAGCATGTGGAGTTCAGTTATGTACTCCTCTCGCTGTGAGAGTAATAGGGTTTTACCGAGTACTTTTGAGTGGCTGGCCCCTCAGGGTGAACTACATCTGCCTCCCTGAGTCTGATTCCTACTCTAGTTGAGCTGAATAGCCACCTAGCGCCTAGGGTGGATCTATTGTGCTCCTAGAAATGGCCACTAGACTTACGCCGTATGTCTTAGAGGTTACTAGGCCTTATGGGCCACCCTTTTTGAACATACTGGTGTATGTTTGTGTATATTTCTCTTTGAGAGTTATCTATATACACTTCCGGTTGGCCAGAGGCCCAGGTGATAAATCTAACCTCCTATAGTTTGGTTATTTATCGGTCTTGGTGCCTAAAACACTGCCACGAGCTGATGCCACGTGTCTGTTAAGGTTATAGGCCCATCCAGGCCTTCCTTAATACGTGTTGGCGTATGTTGTACTCCTCTTGCTTTAAAGAGTAAAAACGTGCTTTTACTGAGTACACTGCTTGTTGGATTGTGTTAGGTGGATTGTCATGCGGGCACATTTGCAGCCTCTTTTGCTGCCATTGAAGTTGTCTGTCTGCCCCAGCAAGACAGGTGTTCAGAGTGGCCCCTCCAGGCCACTTTCTGAATTTACTTCTGTTTCACATATAGCTACTATCGTGCTGTAGGCCCCTTTTCGGCCTCCATGATTATGTGCCCATTGCATGGTCTACCTGTTAGGTGAGCTTTGTACTTCCCTATTAGGGTTATGTTTGTAATAGTGCTTAGCTCCCTAAGCTGATCATGGTGGTAGGCCTTAATCAGGCCTCCTCCTGAGATTCAGCCCTAGGCTGGTTTGTGCTCCCCTGTATAAACAGGCGTTTAGCGCACAGCCTCCTCAGTGCGTTAATTAAGCACTGAGTAGATCCTAGGATGAGCGGATTATACTCCCCTCAATACGAGGGTTCATAGCACTCAGCTGAGTTCTGCTCTCCAGGATGCCCGTCTCTACACGTGGGTCTGAGTTGCTCCTGCCTTTTTGCAGTCACTCTTACCTGCTCTCCTCTATGAAGAATGCGTTATGGAGATTCTGTACTCAGACAGTGTTGGCCAAGACTAAGTTTGTCCTATAACAGACCAGGTCGGCCTCCTTGGTGGCATTGAGGGTGACTTCGTTCCCCTCTAGTGACTGGCCAGGGTTCCTTTCAGTTCTCTGGCCACATTCCCTTAAAGGGACCTCTTTTTTTCCGGAAAAGTTGGTTCCACATGCCTTTAGCGGCCTTGGTAGGCCTTCTGCGGAAGGCCTTCTTGAGGCTCAGCTTGGGCTGTTGGCCGTAGGGAATGCTGTCACTGACAGCCTTTGTGTGACCCGAGGGTGAGTTGCTATCTGGCGTTTCATTCGAAACTGCTTGACGTTTGTCTAGCCATCTTTGGCATGCACTCTCCTTAAGCATGGCGGCGTGGGTATATCGTTCCCCAATGCGTTTTCGAACGCAGAGTTGAGTTCCCTTTCGAAAGGGAACGTCTCAGGTTACGTATGTAACCATGGTTCCCTGAGAACAGGGAACGAGACTCTGCGTTGCCCTGCCATGCTTCGGGGCTGCCTGCTAAACAGTCCCTCAAGACGAAAAAATACTGACTGGTTCTCTAGGCGCTCCTTATATACTTCCGGGTCGCACTATGATGATGTCATAGGCTGTCGCCGGCCAATAGGATTGGAGTTTTTGATACTTGGCTTTCAGACATCAGCTCACGTGTGACGTTCCCCAATGCGTTTTCGAACGCAGAGTCTCGTTCCCTGTTCTCAGGGAACCATGGTTACATACGTAACCTGAGACGTTTACCTTCCAACAAGACAATGACCCTAAGCACACAGCTAAAATAACGAAGGAGTGGCTTCACAACAACTCCGTGACTGTTCTTGAATGGCCCAGCCAGAGCCCTGACTTAAACCCAATTGAGCATCTCTGGAGAGACCTAAAAATGGCTGTCCACCAACGTTTACCATCCAACCTGAAAGAACTGGAGAGGATCTGCAAGGAGGAATGGCAGAGGATCCTCAAATCCAGGTGTGAAAAACTTGTTGCATCTTTCCCAAAAAGACTCATGGCTGTATTAGATCAAAAGGGTGCTTCTACTAAATACTGAGCAAAGGGTCTGAATACTTGGGACCATGTGATATTTCAGTTTTTCTTTTTTAATAAATCTGCAAAAATGTCAACAATTCTGTGTTTTTCTGTCAATATGGGGTGCTGTGTGTACATTAATGAGGGAAAAAAATGACCTTAAATGATTTTAGCAAATGGCTGCAATATAACAAAGAGTGAAAAATTTAAGGGGGTCTGAATACTTTCTGTACCCACTGTACATACTCTGCTGTTTCTGTATAATGTATAGTCAGTCAGTCATTGCAAATTAAACCCTGACAGGATGATCAGGACCTCAGTGTAAAGACTGAACAGTATATTAAAGTCTGTTTTCATTTTACTATTCATTTTTATTTTATTAACTTACTATTTATCGATCATCTAATCTGGAAATGAATATGCCATTTTAATGTGTCGTATTGTAGAACATATTAGCCCACTTTAGGAAAAAACATTTGCTCAAGCAAATCCTGGTCATCCATGAGCACAGCAATCCATTGATATGTTAAACAGGACGACACACTCAGTGATGACCCTTCCTGCTATTGTTGCTTCCAGACGTATCTCTCCGTGAAGATAGTGATATTAAGCTGGCCAGTGGTTCTTTCAGTGTTTACTCTAGATTTTGTTAAAGCAGTGTTGTATTGTTCCTGCAATTTGAAAGAAAGATGACAGCTAACTAATTTTCCTACTTACATTTTACTAATTTTACTGATTTATCTAAATATTATTTAAATGAATTTTCCCTGAATGATTATTGAATTTTAAATGAAAGATTCCTAAAAGGTGTCATTAGCCATGAACGGCTAGAATAACCACTGTCCCAAAAGTAAGCGCCTGCAGTGTTTTCCATTCTCAAAACTTTGATAAATGCTGCACTAAGCACACACACTTCAATGTACTCCCAGGCCACTCAGCTGTAACATTTGTTATCTTGTTGTCTGGGTCACATATCAGCTGTACATTTATAGAATGGAAGTTTTTGAGGTTAACATTCTGCAAACGCATGAGAATCCAACGATTGCCAATAAAAAAATAAAAAAATAAATAAAACACTCCATTAATACATCCTTCTAGACTCTGGAAGGGAATCTCACATAGTTGTCCATTCTGTAACACAGGTTAACACTCGATGGAACTCTTCAAACGGTGGATTTATGCATTCTTGAAGACATCCCGAATGATGGACTGAAAAGTACTGCAAGCAAAAAAACCTGAAAACAATTAAAGCTTGAAGCAAAAGTGCATGAGTCTGCTGGGTTTGGTGTTCAATGTTGGTCTCAAATATCACAGTAAGATGAAGGATTGATTGACAGTCAAACCATTATTCTCTCAATAATTGTGTATCATTCATATCCTCCATGGGATTATTTTGAATCTAATTGTTTTGAAGATTTGATGAAAAACGTCCATGAGATACTTTTTTTTTTTCATGCATTTATCAAAGTTATAGAATATAACACCCAGTGCTCCTTGTGAAAATAGATCATCCTTTTTGTAACATGTGCTCTGGGTTTGTGTTCATCAATTTTGTTATATGGATTCCATTTCTCACAGTTCCCCATCTAGGAACTAATTACAAACTCACACCTGTTTCCCATCAGTGACACTTTATAAGGTGCACTCAAACACACACACACACACTCACACTCACACACTCTCTCTCTCTCTCTCTCTCTCTCTCTCTCTCTCTCTCTCTCTCTCTCTCTCACACACACACACACTCACACTCACTCACACACACACTGCTGAGTATTGTTGAGCCTATGTTCGCATTCTGTGTTGTTCCTGTTTTGTTTTGTTTTTGTTTTTGTTTTTTTCCTTTCTTGTTTTGCTTTGCCTAGCCTAACCTGTGTTTTTGACCCTGGACTGATTCCTTGTTTTATGATCGTTCGCTGCCTGCCTTGACCATTGCCTGTGTTTTTGGATTATTCTTTTGCCTTGCCTTCCTTACTGTTTGCTGGTGATTGACCTACTGCCTGTACGACTACGCTCTTCTTATGAATAAAACATGCACGTGGATCCACACCTACATTGTCACGCTCCCATACGTTACACTTTTAAGTCAGTAACTGGTTATTTGCATTTGACAGATGCATTTATCTAAATTGAAGGCATACATTTGATCACAAATCCATGATCATGGCATTGCTCTGTTCATGCTATGCTGTTAGAGCAGTATACTGTAAACACTTTTACATAAAAAAAGAATACTGTATTTTATTGGACTATATTTAACCTGGCATTGCAGTTATTTGTTTACATTTGCACAGATTAATACCAGTCTTTAAAACAAAGTAAACAGTGGAAAAAAGAAAGTTGCTACACAATATTGATGAATGGTTGCAGTGGCAACTAAAAACAATAACAAATAAATTATACAAGTATGTTAAACATGTTTTCAAATTTATGAAGTTTCTGATTCCTGACTTGTAGTTTCAAAATGCAAACCATTCATGATAGACAAATCAAATCAAATAACATGACAACACTAAACTCCAGTGAACATGTAATTAGAAATTTTTAAAAAGCTTGTCATTCAGTGAATGAAGATCTGGCGATGTTATGGTTACTGAACCACACAGTTTCCATGGGTCTTATTCCAGGAGGTAATGTTATCATCATGTCTTTCTTTTTTTTTTCATTTTCTTGAGTTCTGCAGCATGAATCTCTTCAATCTCTTTGTATCTTCTCTTGATCTCCTCCATCTTCTGCTTGTATTTCTCAGTTTCCTTATATTGCTAATGCAGAAGTTTATTTTTATTCATGTCTCTCTCATCTTCAGGAATTTTAGGGAAATATGCTTTTTCATTCTCTTTCATTGTGTCAGTCTGATCTCCTGGTTTCATCAAGGTTTTTTCTTTCCTGAACATGCCAGTGTCTTTTTTGATATTCTGATCTGTAACTGTATGATTTATTTCTTCACTGCTCTTTTCTTGGATTTCCGTTTTATTTTCTTCACACTTTTCCATCCTCCTTTGATACTTTTTCCTTCCTCCTTTTATTCACGAGTTTACACGTACATGAAATCAAAATAAAGTAATTTGTATAGTAATTTATGCGTATTTGGCGTGCTGTCCGGGGGAGGGCTCCTCGCAGCGTCCAACGGGAGCTTTAGATGAAATTGCTCGTGGCATCGGACGGGTAGGCCCCGCCTGCAGTCGAACGGAGGGCGCCCACTGCATTCGGTTGGGAGGGTTCGACCAGCGCTTCAAAGAGGCTAGGACACGGGAATAGACCCTTTGCCGCCCACAAACGGGGAACCCACACTGCAACACAAACGTGAGTGTCCGACGACGTCTGAATCAGGCAGGCTCTCACTGCTATTCGAACAGGAGGGCTCGACCGGCGCTTCGGGAGGGCTACTGAGCCCGGCTCACGAACGGGGAGCCCACACTGCGTGCGAACGGGGGAGCCTGCAATGTTGTAAAATATATAAACAAAGTCTAAAACTAAATAAAATTATTGGTTTTAGCTGGCGTGAATACGGCAAGATAATAGAATTGATTTGAAAATGGCTGTTGTACAGGTGATGGGAATTAACTCTTTCGCACTTAAGTTTAAAATATTCTTGCTGACTCCCCAGCCTGAGTTTTTTAAAGCGACCGTTATTTAGAACGTATCACTTTATTGTTTCCATGGTGACGCGTCATTGCTTGTCACATAACACACCACAGCGTTGTATGACTGATGATCTGCTTTTATTAAATTTTTCCTTTTTTATTCAAAACATTCACAAATTTGTTAGCTATAACATGAAATATCTGATAATCTGATTGTCAAATATGTGCAAGTGGATGTGTTTTGTTGTTTAAACACCTTTATAACGATCGCGTTAGTTGAGTCATATGCGATGGGCGCCGCCATGTTAGTTTGCACCGCACAGAAAATCAGATCTGTTGGATTTACAACACGTGAATTCATCCACTTCTCACGAAATACATGAAAGTAAGTGAGTCGGTGAACTGGGGAAGAATAGAGTAAACTTTAAAGTTACTTTCACAATGTGTATCTGCTATGAATAATACGTGTTGTCTAATTATAATGGAAAGGGTTGTTATTGCCGCTTCTATAGACATCATTGTGTATTATACAAACTCTAAATATATTGTTTTGTTAGTACTCATGTGTATTTAAATGAAACCTAAAATAATCATTATTTGGTTGAAAACACTGCATATATGTGATATATGAAAGCGCTGCGCGCGTCCGTCTCTGGTTTAGCGCCAGCCAAAGCGCACACGCACATTTGAATTTGGCAGTTGATCACGTGAGGCGCTGAACATTCTAATCACACCGGTGTGATCGTACGCTCCTGGGGCCAACCAAGACTGATCACACTGGTGTGATCGTACACGTCAAAGGGTTAACGATTTAATTGGTTAGGGCTTGTTGTGTGTTTCTGATGTGGAAATGGCTGGATCTGATGTAGGTTTTGAAAGCTTCTGATGACCAACGACCCAGGGATTGAACGTGGGTTTGAAGTTAGACGTGACTGTTAATTCGGAGCAGCGAAGAAAACTGAAGAAAGCCAGGATGAACATTGCCTCTAGTGTGCGGGTGGTGTTGATGGAATGGTAGCCGAGACGAAGTGTGGATATGCATTTGGTGAGTATGTCGATAGTAATAGGCTGTCTGGTATCTGGGCGGGTGGGATGGGTTCTTTGAATTAATTTGATGAGAAGGGAAGTTTGAGAGTTATTTATGGCGGAGGCGGGCTTACCATAAGCTAATTTATGGAAAAACTGAATGCCGCTTAGATAGCCTTTTATGGACCCGGCTTGGAGGCCTTTTACACTGTTAAGGTGAGATATGAATGACGTAATGGATAGAAGAGAAAAATCGGTAAACGGCAGGTTGTGAGAGAGGTGAAAAGTTTTGAAAGATTTCCATGCTGTGTAATACGTTTGGAAGGTTCTAGGTGAAACTGCTTGGAGGATGGTATTAATAGAAGTGTCCAGAAGGGATTTTAACAGGTGATTTATGGGAAGATCAGCTGAGAATAATGAGGGACTGGGATTAGAAGTGGATCCGCTTCTGGCGCCAGCATATTTCTGAATAGAGAAACGGGAAAGAGAGTCAGTGATTTGATTTTTGGAGCCTGGAATGTGTTTAGCAGTTATAATAAACTGATCACAGGCGGAAATCCAAATGAGGCATCTGATGAATGGTATTAACGTGGGGGAGCGAGAATGGCCTTTGTTAATGAAGTGTACGGTGGCTTCTTTGTCGCAATGAACCAGGATGCTTTTAGATGACCACTCTTTCCCCCATAGGGAGGCTGCGACGACGATCGGATACAGCTCGAAAAGGGCCGAGGAGGCTGAGGGCTGAGGTGTGTCTAGAAGCTGGGGGGGCCAGGGAGACACGAACTAGCATCCTTGGTAAAATCCCCCAAAACCGATTGAGGGGGCAGCGTCAGTGAACAGGTTAATGTCAAGGGGCAGAGAGATGCAGTTGTCATAGAAAAAAATTAAGCCATTCCACTGGTTAAGGAAAGTTATCCATAAGCTTAACTCGTCTTCCAGTGTGTGAACTGAAGACGTGAGGGTGAGGAGATGCGTGATGAAGGGGCGACCTTGTGGAATTATGCACCAAAATGATTCTATCGATTTTTTTCCTTAAGCAGTGAAGCCTGGAATTTTACAGAGTCTAAATTGATGCCCAGAAACTCGATGGATGTGGTTGGACCCATTGTTTTCTCCTGATCGGATTTCCTAACTCTGTGAAAACATTTTGCACGGTGAGGAGATGCCCTGCAGGGATGGTGTCATGAAATGATCAAGAAATCATCAAGCAAATGAAGGAGATAAGGAATTGCATAATTATTGGATAGAATCCAACATATGGCTTCGGATAGTGTGTCTCAAATTTTGGGGCTGCTTTTGCAACCAAAGGTTAAACGCACTGCAAAATAAAATTTATTGCGCAAGCGAATGTCGAATAAATGCCATGAATCCGGGTGAATTGGCATTACTTTGAAAGCTGATGTGATGTCTACTTTTGCCAACCATGCACCGTGGCCAATGATTTTAATCATTGTTATTGCTTGTTCGAAAATTCCTTAAGTGGGATAAAACTATTGATGCTTGGAAACGGGGAGTTGTGAGGCGCTGAGAGATCGATTATCATGCGTTTTTTCCCCAAAAATTTCCTGGTAGCCACACCAATGGGGCTGATAAATGCTCGAACAGGGGCGTTTCGAATGGACCGATCATGAAACCTGATTCGATTTCCTTTTTGATTAGTTCATCTACTACTTCAGGCTCTGCCAGAGCAGATTGAAGATTATCGCAGATGATATTCTGAGTAGGCTGACATTCTACCCCAGTTTTAAAACCATGTTTGAGACCAGACAACAGATAACATCAGGGTGATGAGATAATTCATCAGCTAGGCGAGAAATATTCACAGGAGTCAAAAGATAGTTTTTTGCACTTTTATTTACAGATTTCAGAACCAGACATACAGTGCAGGCATGAGCACCGCCACAGTAGTTGCAGATATGAAGATAGCGGCAGCGTTGTCTCGGGCATTTCCCTTTGTTGAAGTTATTACATACTTGTCTGTTTGCTGCTACGTTAGTGATTCTGTTATTGAAAGCGTGATCCTCCCTAGCGGGTCACGGAATGTAACTATTAGATTTGATCGGGTTCTGTTCCGGGCAGGGTGGAATTGAGGGATTAATTTGAGGGCATATCGTGGTGGCATGGTTAATGGATCTGCAAATTGCATGTGAGATGTTTCGGCATCCGAGGAAAACTCTGTTATGGAGATCGGTGTCCAACGCTCCGAAATACGGACACCGATTCCATTGTGAAAAGCGAACAGCGCACTTAGCAGAAAATAGTTTATGGTATGTATAGAAATGGCTACCCCCATAGGACAGCGCGAGCTCCACTATGATGGAGAGATAATCATTCAGCTCGTGCCGTCTATGGGGAAAAGCAGAGCATATTGTTTCGGTATAGCGACTGAAAGCAATACAAAATTCCGCCAAAGACAGTATGCGTGAGGAGGTCTGTGTATTGTTTTTTAAAGTTACGGAAATATCGTCGCAGTCCACCTGGCGATTGGACTCTGTTGGAGGAAATAAGAACAATAAAGAGCCCAAATACATGTCCGCACCTGCAAGGATTTGTGCTCTGATATTGTTCACCACTGGAGGAGGTTCTGAGGCGACAGCGTTCAGTGGAGCTGGTTGTGGTGTTGCTAAGAAGAGAGAGAAGGAAGATCCAGTATGCAGAGAAGTATTGGGGAGGGGGGCCGGGGCTGCGGCCGTTTGCGGAGGGATCCTCACGTGAAAATCGGCTCCCGGGACAGGTGGAGGAGCAAGAAAAGGTGAAGAGGTGGGGACGGGAAGGGGAAGAATTGACGTCAGCGCTTGTGCCTCTAGCGAAGGAATCCTCACGCTAGGGTGAGCGCTTGGGGCTGGAAAATACTGATAGGGAAAAGGGTAAGAGGTAAGAGGAAAAAGATGGGTTTGAGAAGTTGTGTAGCTTGCATTGCAGGTGGTTGAAGCATGCAGTGCGGTGGTGGGAGGAGCTGCGGGGAAGAGTTGAGCAGGGAGTGAGCAGGCTCGCTGAAGGCCTGTGACGGCGTGACGCAGGGTGAGAACCTGGCACTGCGTGGGAAGAAAGTGGAGAAGCTGCTGGACGCGCACATGTGAGAGACGGCTTTATATACCGGCTTCCTCTTGCACTGATTGGTCAATTTACCTGAACGTGCACCTCCCGAATTTAGTTAAATAAAACTTCATTTAGAAATGAGCCAAACCTACCTAACTTTTTAGTTTGTTTCTTTTCATCTCCTTCTGTTACTCCTTGTTCTGTATATGTTTTTCCTGAAAGCCCTTTCTCTTTATTCTTCATTTTCTCAAATGGAGCTTTAGATCCAAGTTGATCTTGTGCTTGTTCAATGTCTGCTGTGGCTTCATTGTCTCTGTTCTTTCCTGTTTGATGATTCCTCAACAGTTTGTTCTCTCTCTCCATGAGCAGAAGATTTCTAAGTTTTCCTTTTGCTTTTTCCTCCTCTAGTTTGTTTTGAATTTATTTGATTTCAGACTCATATTTGGATTTAATGGCCTCCATCTGCCATCTGACCTCCTCTTCTCTCTCTCTATTGATCTGCATGAGTCTGAATGCTCTCTCTGTCTCCTGAAACATTTTGTCATTGTAGAAACTGGCATCATTTCACATCATCTTATCAATTTTCTTTAACAGACTCACGACCTGAGCAGAATCCTTCTGTTTATTATTGAACACAGGAAATCTTCCTCCACAGTCATTTATACGTTTCTGGATGTGTGGATCTCCATCTTTAATGTAATCTTCAATACTTTCATCTGTGAGATTGTCTCCTCGTGTGAACAACACCATAGTGTAAGTCTCTGCTTTCTGTCCGAAGGTCATCTTGATGAGCTGAAGTGTTTCTCCGATCACCAGCAGAAACACGTGCGGCCCTGGAGCCGAAAGTTCAATGCATCTCATGATCTCTTGTTGAACTTCTTCATTGCTGAGGCTTGTGTCGAAGAGTCCTGGTGTGTCCACAACAGTCACAGTCGACCACATGCGTCTCCTCTCTCTCTTTGGCAGGTCCTGGTCACAGACTTCATTCTGGCCTTTGATTGAAACACATCATGCCCCAGGATGGTCTTACCCATTGCACTTTTTCCCACTCCAGTTTTTCCAATCAGAACGATTCTCACACTCTCCAAGCTTCTCTCTCTGCCGGCTGTGGCTGTGAATCGCAGGAAACCTTTCTTGTTAAAAAAAATTTGCCTATCAATTATGAAAAAGTGCTTATTTTTATCTAAAGGTATAAAAAATGGTCCTTGAAAGGAATATTCCATGTTTAATACAAGTTAAGTACAACTGTTAACATTTGTGGCATTTGTGTTATTTTCAATTTTAAAACTTTACTATAAGAGTAATATCAGTAAAATAATATTAGAATATAACTTTACACACAAGTTTATCAAGTAGTTTGTAAACACAAATAATGTTTATTTCTTGTGGTTAAACTTCCAATTTAAGAGCCTTGCTTTAACCACGTTTTTAAGCAAACAAGGAATAAGTTGAAATGGCTTTTATGAATTAAATCAACATTAAAGTCTTGGTAACTGTTGTAACCTCCATTCCCTGTTGGAGGGAACGAGACATTAAGTGAAATGAGAAACACTAGGGGTCACTCTTTGTGGCAGGAGGAACATCTCATTCCCTCCATCAGAGAACGGAAGTTACAACAGTAACCGAGATGTTCCCTTTCTAAGAGAAACTAGGGCTTCCTATATTAAATGCCACAACTACTGAACTGTGTCCAAAAGATATGATGGTGCAGATGTAGGCAAGCCTTTGTGTGCCAACAGCAAGTGCAGCTATGCTAATTCGCAACCTTCCATCGCCCAGAGTAATGACCTCAGGTCTCCTTATCTCAAGGGGACGTCATCACCACTTGGAAGAGGTCACTCCAGCAGTAGGGCCTCTCCATTGTTTTTTTGTTTTTTGTTTTTTTTTTACGGCTGAGCACACCTGGTTATTTACTTTGGGGAAGTGTTTTCCTTCTCAGCGAGAAAGGAACACTACAGAGACCTCATCCTACCCAATGGGGAGGTTAGTATGTGGAAGTACATCCTATGGACTAACCTGACTGGAAGTACTACATAGGGAAGTGTCCCTGTGGTGGGCTCCACCTGATAAGGTAGAGGCTACAGGCCACAGCAACTGGCGATGGAGCAGGGCTCCATCCAGGGGAAGACACAAGGTTCACAGACAGGGAAACCAAACAGTGAAAGAATACTTTATATGGGATCACTGTTAGGGAATCACTACATATGGAGCACTTAGCCATATTACAAAGGCTCACCTGAAATGGGCCTGGTAATGAGTTCATCCATCGAAATCACTACCAAAGAGTGCTAGGATGTAGAAAAAAAAATGTCCTGGGTTCTCAAAACATGGCCAACTCTCCGGGATGAAAAAGTCCACATTACCACCTCAGAGAGGGCACCTATACAAGCACTACACCTGATCAGTTGTCTGAGTTTTACTTGGTATTACATAAGACTCAGAATGAAACTGGTTACATGCAGTGAGTATAAAATCATGCAGTGTAGGCTCTACAGAAGTCTGTTAATGAAGCACTTTTTGCCAAAGCTGATATGACCATGATACCCCTGGTGGAGTGAGCGCTCACGTCCAGTGGGGATGGTACACCTTGGGTCTGATAAGCCTGATTATCAAAATCCAGTGGGGCAATCTCTGTTTGGAGACAGCCTTCCCCTTCTGCTTCTGCTACCTTGCTCAATTGCTACCTTGTTCGATTGCTCCTACTCGATTGCTCCTGTCTGCCTCGCTGCTCAGAGTGGTTTGCGTCTGTAACTCCGTATAGCTTTGTTTTGAATCTCTTACTTTTGTTCATTGTTGCTTATATTACCATTATCTTATGTAATATTGCCTACCACATTAATCTGACATCGCTAGCTTGTAATCTTTGAATCTAAATTGCTGTTACAACTCGTTTACATCTCGCTAGCTTGCTCCTGCTTGATTGCTCCTGTCTGCCTTGCTGCTCAGAGTGGTTTGCGTCTGTAACTCTGTTACAGACGCAAACCAGATTAATGTGGTAGGCAATATTATCATTACCATATATAATATTGCCTACCACATTAATCTGACGTCGCTAGCTTGTAATCTTTGAATCTAAATCGCTGTTACAACGCTTTTGCATCTCGCTAGCTTGTTAACTTGTCATCAGTCTCTCGCGCGCTCCTTTTTCAACGTGTTCATCAAACAGCTGTGGTAACTCGGATCAGTCTACAAACACGGTGAGTCATGTCATCCTCTCCTAGTATTGTGTCGTGTTCCATATGCCACATGTTCAGTATAGCTCTCTCTGTCAGCGATGAGGGATTTACATTTCATAAATGTAGGGAAATAGTCAGGCTGACTCAGAGTTAGAGACACGCATCCAAACTTTAATCGAGGATAGTAAGAATACAAGGGCTTTAGATACTGTTTTGGATGCGACTAGCTTAGTGAACTCTGTACATTGTTCGGTTTCGGCTGTAGAGCCCGCGCAGCAGGGCACTTGGGTAATGGTGAGGCGGCCTAGCCGCGGAAAACACCACTCTTCCGTTCCAATAAGAACATTAAACAGGTTCTCCCCACTCAGTGTCGTACCCACTGAGAATCCTGTTTAAAGTGCCCTAGTTATTGGTGATTCTATTACACGGAACGTGAAAATAGAGACACCAGCCACCATAGTCACATGTTTGCCGGGAGCCAGAGCACCTGACATCAAAGAAAATTTAAAAGTGCTGGCTAATGCTAATCGTAAATACTCTAAAATTATTATTCACGTCGGCACTAATGATGTTCGACTTCGGCAGTCGGAGATCACTAAAATTAACATTAAAGAGGTGTGTGCACTCGCAAGTACAATGACAGAAGAAGTAATTTGCTCTGGCCCTCTTCCTGTTCGTCGGAGTGATGAGATAGTTAGCAGATTATCATCACTCAATGGCTGGCTGTCTAAGTGGTGTCTGCAGAATAATATAGGTTTCATAGACAATTGGAAAAGTTTTTGGGGCAGACCTGACCTGTTGAAAAGAGATGGTATTCATCCCTCCCGGGATGGTGCTGCTCTTCTCTCTAGTAATATGGCACATAGTCGTAGAACTAAAACATGACAAACTGGGGTCCAGGTCAGGAAGCAGACAGACTGGCTAAACCGACCGTCTGCTAGCTGCCTCACATTGCAGAAGTCAGATAATTCCCAACACATAGAAACTCTTACACCTAGATATTATCAGATAGAGACTGTGTCTGTACCCCAAATTAGTAAAAACAAAAAACTTCCAAACCCATTTAATGGTAAAAATGTAATTGATGTTCAACAAATAAAAAATAGAGATAATAATGATAAACAAATGATAAAGCTTGGGTTGTTAAATATTAGATCCCTTTCTTCAAAAGCACTTATTGTAAATGATATTATCACAGACAATAATCCAGATGTGCTGTGTTTGACAGAAACTTGTGCTCTTTGATACCAATCTTTCATTTGAAGGCCATGTTTCTAGCATCTTTAAAATCGCATTCTTCCATCTTAAAAATATATCTAAACTACGACATATGCTCTCAATGAAAAATGCAGAACAGTTAGTTCATGCGTTCATGACCTCAAGGCTAGATTACTGTAACGCTCTACTGGGTGGTTGTTCCGCTCGCCTGATAAATAAACTACAGCTCGTCCAAAATGCAGCAGCTTGAGTTCTTACTAGAACTAGGAAGTATGACCATATTAGCCCAGTTCTGTCAACACTGCATTGGCTTCCTGTTAAACATCGAATTGATTTTAAAATCTTGCTAATTACTTACAAAGCACTAAATAGTTTAGCTCCACAGTACCTGAGCGAGCTCTTAAAGCACTATAGTCCTTCACGTCTATTGCAATCTCAGAATTCAGGTGATAATACCTAGAATATCAAAATCAACCGCAGGCGGTAGATCCTTCTCCTATTTGGCACCTAAACTCTGGAACAATCTTTCTAGCATTGTTCGGGAAGCAGATACACTCTGTCAGTTTAAATCTAGACTAAAAATGCATCTCTGTAACCTGGCATACACATAACACATATTTTCAAATCTGTTAAAGGATTATTAGGCTGCATAAATTAGGTCAGCCGGAACCGGTAACACTTCCTATAACACCAGATGTACTCGTTACATCAGAAGAAGAATGGCATCTACGCTAATATTAGTCTTTCTGTTTATCCCAAGGTTTACCGTAGTCAACCAGATCCGGGCCATATCCAGGTGAGACCGAGGACCAGCGCCTTGACACGACCACAACGCAGCCCTGAAGTATCAGCAGAGATTGAGTCAACTAGATCATCCATTGTGAAGGCCTCATCGACACGACAGCCAGTGGCACAGCTCCTCAACAAACCGTCCATACCGGTGTGATGAATACGATCCTCAACTGGACTGAACTGGAATAAATACTTTGAATGTTGCGATCCTATCGGACTTATAATAGCAACCTGAATCATAACAAAGCACTGTTTGCCAGAGGAGAACTGGCCCCCTGACTAAGCCTGGTTTCTCCCAAGGTTTTTTTCTCCATTTTAACACAGAAGTCTATTTGCCACCTGTTTGCCATCTGATGTCACCTGTTGGAGTTTGGGTTCCTTGCCGCTGTCGCCTTTGGCTTGCTTAGTTGGGGACACTTGAAATTTATACAGCCAAAATTATATACCAGTTATCAATGTAAAGCTGCTTTGACACAATTTGAATTGTAAAAAGCGCTATATAAATAAACAACCTACAAAGCAGACAAAGAGCTGCTCAGATCATCTGAAGCTCTGTGAGCAGTCCAGGTATGTGCGCAAAGCACGCACTGCACACAGAGATAGGGCTGGGCGTGTGCAAGGCCGCATCAACCTGAGCTGCTGCCGCGTATGCCCTGCTGTTCAAGCGTGATGCCACTTTAAGAGGCTTAGACGGCAGGACCGGAGCTTTCAGTGTCAGCGCGCTCCCCGTGACAAGATAGTTCGCAAACATCTCGTCAATAGGGGGCATCGACACATACCCATGCTGGCTCAACCCCTCAACATCAGCGAAGTTCGCCCGCTGATGAAGATGAATGCGAGCCGAGTATGGGTTCTTCCATGCCTTCTCGATCTCAACGTGAAGATCAGGAAGGAAAGGAAGGCTCACGGGAGTTATCGGGTTATGGCCAGAAAGGAACCGCTCATCAAGCTGTCCGCGTGTGGTTTCTTTCCTAACGTGCTCCCAAGGCAGCTGCAGCCTGCCAGAAGCGCATTCCATAACCTCCAGCAACTTAGCATACGCTGTGCAGGGAGGCTTAGAGGAAACAGCAGGCTCACCTGCGTTTTCCTCAGCCGCCATCTTCTGCTCACCGGGGCTAGCTGCCAGAAGAGCACTCGCTCCCGGATCCGATGACGTCAGAGAAAGGACGTCATCGTCATCCAGGAGCTCATCCTTGTCAGCCGCTGGGGGCTGAGAGAGATTTACACCTCTCTCAAACTCCTCAGCGAGCTCCACCTGTGAGCCCCACGATTTCAGCCGCCACTCCGCCTCAGCACGAGCGGGGGCCAGAACCACCGGGCACAGATGCTGACGCCCCTTCCCTCGAGAAGAGAGTCAGACGAGAACGGAGCGTCCTCATGGAAAGACGCTCACAATTAACACAGACAGCGCCCTCAAGCACTGTCCGTGCGTGCTCCTCGCCCAGACAGAAAATGCACAGGTTGTGTGTGTCCTCCGGTGTCAAAAACCTTGGACACGGGTCAGCACACTTCCTGAAACGTTTGTCAGACATTTTAGAAGAAAATTTCCTTACCAGATTCGATTCAAGGCAAAGACACAACAGTCCCGAAAGACGAAGAGATACTGACTGTGCTATGATGATGTCATAGGCTGTCGCCGGCCAATAGGATTGGAGTGGTTTGATACTTGGCTTTCAGGCATCGGTTTACAAGTGACGTTCCCCATATGCGGTAAACGCAGAGTTGAGTTCCCTTTCGAAAGGGAACCTTTATTTAATCATGGCTTAGGCATGATTACAAAACAGGTAACAAAAACACCCTGAGGAAGGCTTATTGGGTGCAACGTGTCAGTGTGTGGTTACTTGTTACCTGTTTTTAAATTCCTCTCTCTAGAAAGTGTTAAATACACTGGGCGTAGCCTGCAGATCACACCTTTGCCCCAGGTGTCTATGTCTATGTTAGGAGGGAAAATAAGTTTATATATACTGCATAAACTGTTAGAAAACATTAAAATAAAATACAAACACTGTTCAACATTATTTGTCATCTTAACACAATTATGATAGACATTTGCTCATTTAAGCAACATCAAGCCAATTACTGTAACAGCACTCTGTGAGGATTTACATGCACAAAAGGTGAAGAACCATACACATATTTATGACTTCTACGCAGCTCCTTAAAGGTGGCTGAGTCGTGCCCAGCATCATCCAGGTCTTTGAGGAGCTTCGCTTGGTACACCTGGAGTACCGCCATGGAGTGCAAAGCGGAAGCTGCTTGGCCAGCCGAGGTGTACGTCCGTCCAGCGAGGGCCGAGGTGGTATGGCAGAGCTTGGAGGGGTGGGCAGCCTTTGTCCTCCATCCAATGGCAGCGGGCGGACACAGGTGTGTGGCCACAGCTTCGTCCAAGGGAGGCAGCTTGTCATATCCTTTCTCCCCGGCGCCGTCAACAGAGGTGAGAGCGTGAGAGGCAGAAGAATGAAGGCGGGCAGAGTAGGGAGCACGCCATGACTTTGTGAGCTCGTCATGCACTTCAGGAAAGAAGGGCGCTGACCGCTGAGGAGGCGCTTGACGACGTCCAGGCAGGAACCACTCATCTAAGCGGCTGTGTGTGAGCTCCGAATCGATTGACACTCTGGTGTCAATCGGCTCCAAAGACGGCAAGGGAGCGGGGTCAGGTAATGAGCCCAACCACTCCTCGGCATCCGAAGCCACCAGGGACATGCTGTCGTCCTGCGGCTCTTCGTCAGATCCCCCGAACGAGACCAAGTCGCTCGCGATGGCAGAGGGGCGTTGGTCTGGGCGGGAGAAATGGACGGGGGAAACCTCTCCTTGTGGAGAGAGTGAGGCACGCGGGACCTGAGCCAACGTGAGCTCACTCTCATCCGAGCGCTGGGATCCTCTGCCCTGCTGTTTTTTTCCTTACAGGTTCCTGGGAGGAAGAAAACAGGAGGGCGCGAGGGGCGGAGTCGCGTTCTGAAAAGAACACTATCTGCGAGCGCAAGGAGGTGAGACTCATGCTCTCGCAATGAGAGCAGGTCGGTCCAGTGAGCACGGCTTCTGTGTGGGACTGTCCCAGACATCTCACGCACTCACTGTGCCTGTCATCAGCGTGCAGAGGGGCTCTGCACGTGCCACAATTGTGGCGCGACATTTGAAGCAACGTCGCAGAAATTTGCTCTTAAGAAAAAAGCTCTTTTAGATGAACGAAATAAAGGATACGCCGTGCACTCGCACGAACTGCAGGCGGCTCGGGGGCGAAGCACTGACCAGGCTGCTGGGAAGCGGCGTGTAATCTGGCTGCTTGCAAAGCGGCGGGCGATCAGCGCTGCACTGGAGCTGCAGGCTGCTCAAGGCGGCGGCTGCAAGAGAGCGGCGAGCAGAAATAGAGAACGGCAAGCAGGGAGGCGAGCTGATAAACTGCTGCAAAGCGGCAAGTCAATCAGCGGTGAATCCAGCTGCTTGCAGGTGAAGGCGGCTTCAAGTCTCGTAGATCAAGCGAAGAGTTGATATCTGCGACGCTGAAGGAGAATGTATCGATTTGCCATGGTGAGACGGCCGCTTATATAGCCCGAGACCCTGCCCCTTTTGGCGGGCTCGAGCGTTCCGCGCCGTCATTGGTTCGTTTTCTTAAACTTTACGAACCAATGTACAAGCAGTTCTCACTGCGTGATTGTATAAAGGCTTCAGAATCTGAGGAAAAGTTTTCCCTATAGCGTCTTGTCTTATTAATAAACTATTTTGATTAATAAGACGAACGACGCAGTACTCGTGTAGTATTGCAAGGGAACACCATTGCATGGAATTTCTATGTATTGTAATTATGAACTATAAATAGTTATTTCATTATAAATGAAAGTACATTAATTAAAGAGTTGCATTTTATCAGTTCACGCATTCTCTGGGAATCAAACCCATGTCCTTGTTGTTGGCATCTCCTAATTCAAGCCTTTATGGAACAAAACAGTATAAAACGATCTTGCATTATCATAAAAAGAAATTACAGCATCTATAGCTGACTAGATAACACAATAACAATTTTTTTTTTTTTTTAAAAAAGGGAATGAGGAAACAAGAGTTAAAAAACAAGACTGGTAGTTCCACATTGCACAATACACAGCCAAAAAAAAAAAAAAAAAATCAGAAAACGATAAGGGGGAAAAGTGTTCACTCTGTGTTCACTTAGAGAAAAACATTTGTGTTTTACACAAAGAAATTAGTACTTTTGAAAATAATTTTAATGTTTAAACTGCCACACACTCATGTGAGATAAAGATTAAACGGGGCAGGTGGCCTCTCTTTATCTCACTGTGATTAGACACATTAAATTATGGAAAAGATTAATCTGATGTTGCCTCCACACTACTAAATGTCAAGACAGCAAAGTCCCTTTATCAGTTCACTCAGTGCGTGGCCATATTCATAACACTCCTTGTCCTCTGTTTGTATCTTCTCATGGCCTCTTCCATCTTCTGTCTGCACTTTTCCATTTCATTATAATACTGAAGCAAATGATCTTTATTAGATTCTCTTCCTGTTTCTGTTCTTTCTCTATCCAGATGTGTTTTTCCTGAAAGTTGATTTTCCTGCTTTTCTATCAGCTCTTTTACTTCAATCTTATTTCTCTCAACATGGGCTTTAGATTCACATTGATCTTGTGTTTGTTCAGTATCTGTTAATTGTCCTGTCTGATACCTTCTTAATAGTTTTTTCTTTCTCCAAGAGCAGAAGATCTCTAATTTTAAGTTTTGCTTTTTCTTTCTCTAGTTTGTCTTGAATTTCTTTGATTTCAGACTCATATTTGGCTTTAATTGCCTCTATATCTCGTCTGACCTCCTCTTCTCTCTTCTTATTGAACTCCTGAAACATTTTATTGTTATAGAAACTGGCATTATTATCCCACATCATTGTATCAATCTTCTTTAACTCACGACCTGAGCAGGATCATTCTGTTTATTATTGAACACATGAAATCTTCCTCCACAGTCATGGATCAGTTTCTGGATATGTGGATCTCCTTCATTAATGTAGTCTTCAATACTTTGATCAAGACTGTCTCCTCGTGTGAACAACACCATAGTGTAGGTCTCTGCTTTCTGTCCGAAGGTCATCTTGATGAGCTGAAGTGTTTCTCTCTCTTCTTGTGTGATCGGGCCGACAGCGATGACTAGCAGAAACACATGTGGTCCAGGATCCGACAGTTCAATGCATCTCATGATGTCCTGCTGGACATCCTCTTTGCTGAGGCTTGTGTTGAAGAGTCCTGGTGTGTCCACCACAGTCACGGGTCGACCACAGGCATCTCCAGTCTCTCTTTGGCATGATCTGGTCACAGACATCATGCTAGCCCTTGAATGTAACACGTAGTGTCCCAGGATGGTGTTTCCGGTTGCACTCTTTCCCACTCCAGTTTTTCCAATCAGGACAATCTTTACACACTCCGGGCTCTTCTCATTGCTGGCTGTGGCTGTGAATCACAAATCTTCTTAGTGTTGTATACAATCAGAAAGTTTCCAAAGGTCAAATAAGATCAAACAAGTCATACAGTACATGAACATTTGCCCCATTATGTAAATAAATTAATAAATAACAATGAACAGAAACTTTTTTAAATCACTTGAAATTTATAAAAAAAAGTCCTATTAGTGGTCTATTAAGCAGTTTTATTCCATATGCAGTGGGTCACCATGTTAAGGTAATTTGTTGTTACTACTACTAAATTGTAGCGAATTGACATGTATTTAATCAATTAGCTCAAATTATGGGTGATATATATATATAATTAAGTCATAACGCATTATGATTAATTATAATATAGATCGACCAAAGAGGGAATTATGCACATATATTGTGAATTAATTACAACGGATTATAATTAATTACATATATGATTAGGTCTAGTTCAATAGTGATTTGAGAAAGACTATCCTAGTTTGTCCAGCAAACCATCAGTTTTCTCATAAACTATTTATAAAAGGAAGTTGGTCTCTGGCCACGAGAATAACTTCCTATTATAGCATTAAATCGTAAAGCAGTTTTGCAGAATCAAACGTAGAAGGGACCTGGTTCGTTGAATGAGCAACAAAGGCAATCAAGCATGAATATAATGTATTTAATATACGAAACTACAACTACATGGGCTAACGTTATATGACTAGATATACACAAAGGAATACACATATATACAAAAGCGAAAGTAAAGGCAGGAAAACAGAGGTGATCAAAGAAAGTGGCAAATTACAAACAGTTAAACCTTTGAGAGCCAGCAAGGAAACTCAGCTGATGCACGGAGCTTAAAACGCTTCGAAAAGAATAGTTCTATACTTGCATAGGTTTAGGTGCTGCGGTTGCGTGTCTTTCTGGAGGAGTTTCAATGCGTGCGGCTGGAGCGATTGGTCCTTTTCCGAGGCTGGGTTCTCGGCGGGGTTTTCAAACAAGGTTTTAACTTAAGAGTAAGATAACCGGAAAATAAAGAAGAGAGAGTCCGTCTCCGAGGTGATGGAGGATGACGGAGGCTTGACAGAAGCGAACTTGTGCCAAACAGATGGTCGTCCCGAAAATGTAGAGGAGCGCGTGATGGAAGCGTGGTCGCCGAGACGTCCGGGAGAGACGTGCGTGAGGTGGCGACGGACAATCGAAAGACGATCGAGAGACAATCGAGAGACGCGTGTGAATGTCTTTTAAGGACAAACAAGTCAAACGCCTCCTCGGGTGCGTCAGCCAATGGTGCGGGTGCAACTTTGGCGGGCAAACTTTTTCTTTGTCTCCATTTATGGCCTCATTTGCATGGTTTATGAAGTGTCAGATCTGAGTACATTTTCTTCAAAGTACCATTAAAAATAGAACAATGCATTTTACAGTGATGTGACATACATTGTTATTTAGGGCATAAAGAGAGCTTTACAATGAGACCAAACTTGTCGGACGTCAAACACATAAAAGTGAGGGATACAGTTTATACTTGAATATACCGCTTAGAATAGAACTAACACTGCTACAATCATAACTAATCTTATATACTAGGGATACATGCACGTTCACTTGAATACAGCAACGGGTACACTTTGGTATAGTCATATTTTGAGGCTAAATGTAGATTCAGTTTCCAAATGTGTGTTTTTGTCTCTGTATGTGTGTGTGTGATGTGTATTGGGTTTTCGCAGCGTCTTGGGTATGCCACATAGCCCTTAGTGCCATTGTGGGGGGGAGCACGGGTGACTCTTTGAAGTCCCCAGAGCTGGTGAGAAAGCCTCCTGCTTCTCCTCACTGGAGGTAACAAAGATGCCACCAGGGTAATTTCATCCAGACCTGCCGGAGCCATGGTCTATGGGTTATCTGAAGGAGGTCAAACGTTAAAAGCTTTCTTTAATTTATAGTTGTATTGATGATTTTTGATCCACCACAGACGCTACAAAATATAGCAGCAAGCAGTAACCATTAGAGTTAAAAAATCACCATACTTGCAAATAAAATAAAAGATTGATACTAACTTGTTACCCTGGGTTAGTTAGACATTGCTGTTAGGTGCTAATACACATTCTGCATCTTTTCCCACTGACAACAATTCAAAAATAGCCATGTATTCTGAAAAACTTCTGTCAGCATCATATGTTGTTCTTTTAAGACTGGTAAAGTCAGATATACACATACACAGTTGAGTATACCTTTAAACTAATAAATGAAAAATCGAGTGTAATTAACAAACTGAGAACATTTTCTGTAATACTCACAGTTTGATTGCAGCAACTTCTTTGGTCTTGGCTGGAATGTTGATATTGCAGGCTCTATAGACAGATTAACATTATTACATTTAAATTGGATCTTTTAAGACAGTTTTATACAAATCAATTTTCAAATGAAGATCGTCTAAGTTACTAATGTAACTTCAGAACTGAACTGACGAATTGGGATCTCGCCTGTGACGTGTTGGGGTCGAAGAAAGGACAGGGCTTTACACTGAGAATGTAGATCACTGGTGTTCCTTCTGACCTTACACAGTGAGACTATTGAAAAACGCTGGGAAAGCATGCCTATTCCAATGGAAAGAAGCTCTATGGACACCACATCCTGCCCATAGGGAGGTAACATGGAGTTACACATATGGACTGACCATTAGGGAAGTGCTACATATAGAAGATCTCTGTGGTAGATCCTGCCTTGTGCAGGGGTGGAGTCAATACTGATACAGAGTGCACTCTGCCAAGGGAAAGATACAGGCTTGCCCACAGGGAAGCCGTACCCCTGGGCATATGGGCATCTAGTCTAGCAGAGGGGGTGACCAACCAGGCATGCACACAAGTTGCGAATGTGTTAGGTGCTGAATGTGAATGGCGTGAAGCGACCTCAACTCAACGGTCAAAATGTTGTCCAGTCCAGACCAGCACATGCTTTTTCTGCAGCAACGGTCTGAACCTCCCCAGGGCGAGCAGCACCTCGAAGCAATTGATATGCCAGTGCAGTTGAGGTCCTGTCCAGGAGTCTGAGGCTGCTAGCCCATTGCACATGGCACCCCAGCCTATGGTGGAGACAATAACATGCCTGAACACTCATTCTAAGGGAACACCTGCCCAAAGAAAAAGCAAAGTCTGACCACAGGCTGAAAGCTTGGCAACAGGCCAGTGTGATCGCCACACGGTGTGTGCCATGGTGCCATGCCCATCTCAGGACTCGGCTGTATAACCAGTGCTGAAGCGGTCTCCTATGAAGCAATCCGAGTGGCACGACCATGGCGAGTGGGCCAGGAGGAGGCAGTCATCGAGATAAATGAGAATGTGAACACCCACTTCCCTTGGCGGGGCAAAGGCAGTCTCCGAGACCTTTGTGAAGACGCAGGATGACAGGGACAGCCCGAAGGGGGAGGACCTTGTACTGATATGCCCACCTCTAAAATGCAAAGCATAGAACATGTCAAGGAACAATTAAGACATTAAAGTATGTGTCCTTCAGGTCGAATGCTGCAAACCAATCTTGGGTATGAGTGCATGTGAGGATGCATTTCTGTGTTAGCATCTTGAGTGGAAGCTTGTGAAGGGCCCAATTCAAGACATGCAAACCCACAATCAGCTGTAACCCACTGCCTTTCTTGGGTTCAATGAAGCAAACCCCTGACTTCATATTGGCTGGAGGGTCCGGCTCTATTGTGTCCTTCGCCAACAGGACTGCGATTTCCGCATGCAGAACAGGAGCATCCTTGCCTGCCACTGAGGTAAACCAGATGCTGCTGAACCTGGGAGGATGCCGGGCAAACTGAAATGCACAGTCAAATCTGATTGCCCGAATGAGCCAAAGAGATGGGCTGGGAAGGTCTAGCAAGTTCCCAGACACAATGCAAGTGGCACCAATGGAACTTAAGATGTATCCGCAGTAGGGCAGCGAGGTGGAGCACAGGGACCCAACACAGTAGGCACTGTGTCCCAGTGTAGAGGCTGTGAGTGTAATATAACACTTACCAGGCTCCATGCTTCCCACGAGGAAGTGGCCGGAGACGTGTGAGGAGGCGTCACGAACTCACGGCTCAGAACTACCCTTGTGCATTATTAGTGCTTTAGCCTGGTAGACTTGCATGGTGGCCTTCACATGCAGAGCAGAGATGACCTGTCCAGCAGCACTGTAAGCATTAGCAGCCAGAGCAGCTGTTGTCTCACAGGTGCTGATGCAGAGGACCCCACCAGGTGGCAGCATTTTACTGGCATGAACTGCACAGCAGCCCTGGCGAGCATGGCTGTCAACTCTGAATCTGATTTAGCATGAGCAAACCGCTGAAGCAGGAAGCTCAGTGTCATCTTCCTCTCCAGAGCATAATAGCCCTCACTTCAATACAGCTATCAACATCTGATCCTCATCCAGAATGCCGAATGACGAGCTGGGTCGCCGAGACAACCCACACTAACACCCGTCACCTTGACGGCACACAACACGTTGAAGAGCGGGAGTTCTTCGGCCTCACAAAGTGCTGAGCAGACCCATGGCTGTGCTTTTACTCACAAGCAGCGGCTGGCCAACAGTAAAGGGGACTCAAGCCTTTAGAAAGGCTTGACGAATCCAACTTGTCGGATCCAGCGTGCAGACATTGTCATGTTCTCATGATGAGAACATGAACCACCCACAAATGTCGTCTCAGCATGCTTATGTCCAGGCAAGTGAGACAGCGATCATGGCTGTCAGAAGAGGACAGGAAACAACTATTTCCAGAAATGCAAGAAAAAGGAAAGGCGTCTTTAAAAAGACGCTCGCCGTCCGCTTGCTCTTTTAGGAAAAATTGATCTTTCACTGTCAAAGCGCCCAGGGGTATAGTCGCTGCACTTGTCTGTGCAAAGAAGTGGTCTTTCAGATGCAACCTCTGCTGGAATGCACCTTCAATCCAACACCGAAACAGCAACACAAATTTTCACTTCAAAGCATGTTGGAACAGTACTGTGTAAGTTCTTCTCGTGAAAAGTGGCAAGGCTTTATTGGATGCTCACTAGCGCCAACTCCTGTCACACGCCAGAATTAACACCCATAGTGATGAGAACCTTAAAGAGTATAATAAAGTATATAGCCTACTACTGCAACTACTTATTATTATTATTATAAGAAGACGAAGAAGAATACATTGCTTATTATACATTATTGTCACATTTGGTTGTGAAGAGCAGTGAGGAAGCAGGAAATAGATGCAGCATTTTTTTATTATGAAGATAACTGAACTAAAAAATGTAGGAGAACAAACTATAGTAACCTATAGTAATAGAAAAATAGACGTGACAATAATATATTAGGCTATACTTTATATACTCTTTCAGGTCACATCACTCTTTCAGGGTTACATCACTAAGCATGCGTGTTCTGGCGTGTGACAGGAGTTGGCGCTAGTGAGCATCCAATAAAGCCTTGCCACTTTTCATGAGAAGAAGTGGCGCAGTTACCAGTACTGTTCCAATGTGCCCTGAAGTGAAATTTTGTTTTACGTTACTGATTTGATGGGTAAGCTAACTGAAGTGACATTGCAGACTATGTTTTTCAAGTGTTTATATTATAATCGCTGTGTTAGTTTGTATATTATATGTGTAATCGCTGTGTTAGTTTGTAGTTATATTAAACAAATAACCGCTCCCCGCTTCTGTCGTGCGCAGGTACTGTGTGGATGGCCAAATACTAAAGTTACAGTATCCTTTATCATGATATCAAGAATAATTATGAATTGCTTATTAATATTTCAACAATAAAATGTCACCAGGAAAAAAAAAAAAGATCTTCTGTGTGTGCTTTAATAAATACATGATTCACGTGTGTTCACTTTACATTAAGGTTCAGTTTCACAGGTTATTAATGTTCATAACTCATTAATAAATGGTTCACATGTGTTCACTTTACATTAAGGTTCACTTTCACAGGTTATTAATGGTTTTAACTCATTAATAAATGGTTTACAGTTTTCCACTTTACATTAAGGTTCACTTTCACAGGTTATTAATGTTCATAAGTCATTAATAAATGGTTCACAGGTTTCCACTTTACATTAAGGTTCACTTTCACAGTTTATTAATGTTCATAACTTATTAATAAATGGTTCACGTGTGTTAACTTTACATTAATGTTCACTTTCACAGGTTATTAATGTTCATAACTCATTAATAAATGGTTCACAGGTTTCCACTTTACATTAAGGTTCACTTTCACAGGTTATTAATGTTCATAACTCATTAATAAATGCTTCACACATTTCCACTTTACATTAAGGTTCACTTTCACGGGTTATTAATGTTCATAACTCATTAATAAATGGTTCACAGGTTTCCACTTTACATTAAGGTTCACTTTCACTGGTTATTCATATTTATAACTCATTAATAAATGGTTCACACGTTTTCATTTTACATTAAGGTTCACTTTAACGGTTATTAATGTTTATAACTCGTGAATAAATGGTTCACAAGTGTCCACCCTACATTAAGGTTCACAGGTAACTAATACTGGAATTAAATTTTTTCATTATTAATATCTCATCAAGTTATGGTTATTATCTTATGTTTTATTTTCAAAATAAAGTTGGAATTTCATCTTTAAAAAACAAGAAATCAGTTTTTATACACTGCTGTGGATAGGCATCATGACCTTTTTGGAGAGTATCATGGGTAAGACAGAAACTTCTGGTAAGCAACATAGTAAGAAAAGTGGCAGTCATGAGATATTAATAAGAAAAGCACAAATACAACACCCTTCAGTCTAATTATGATAGTCAATTTTTGCTGCATCATGAAATAAACCAGGAATCTGGTTTTGAGTTAAATAAGTGTTAATAAATACATTTATTAAGCATTTATAGCATGTGAGTTAAAAACGGCTCACTATTTGGCAGGTATTGCATTAAAGTCGGCCTTTTTATTCATGCAGTTATAACTGCATTATTAATGATTTATAATGCATTTGTAAATGACTTATTACTCATTAACAAACACCTTTATAAACCCTTTACAAAGGGAACCTTAATGTAAAGTGTTACCCAAAAGCTTAATGTGTGAGTTTGCACAATGTCTGATTTACCCAACTGGTGGGGAGTGGCCTGCAATGCAACATTGGCTTGTTTTGAGCCATTCGAAAGGTGATTGGGGTCTCAGGTGAGATCCCAGTTCGTCAGTTCTGTTCTGACATAATGTCTAACGTGACTGACTGATAGGGAACACAAAATAACTAAATAACACAAAATAACTTTGTGTTTTTTGTTGCATGAAAATTCCCTATTCAGAGGATTATTTTTTTAAACAATATTCCTTAGAGTTCATCTAAAGAAATGAAGTCATATACATCTGTGATAGCATGAGGGTAAGGAAACGATGAGAGAATTTTTATTTTTGGATGAATTAATCATTTAAATATCACAAACAAATAAAAGGTGATTGATGGGCGCTGACACATGAACAGGAATTATGGTTAAATATAAAATATTAATATATATTTCAGTTACTGGTGACTGGCTAAACCAAATACCTGTACGAACTCATAAACCTCCATATGTCACAGACACGTCAGGTCCCAGCCAATACCAGCGCACTCAATCCCCTGCATTCTAATCACTCGCACCTGCTCCTCATCATCTCACTCATTTGCACCACTACTTAAGACACACACACACCTTCACTCTTCGTCCGGTCTCGTTCGCATCAAGACAACTCTTATGCTTACCTCAAGGACTCTCTACAAAACTACTTACCTGCTCCCTTGTCTTCTGAACTCCTTGTGTGTGAATTGTTGGTGTGTGAGTGTCTCCAATCTCCAGCGTCTCCATTCTCCAGCGTCTCCAATCTCCAACGTCTCCATTCTCCAACGACTCCATTCTCCAGCGTCTCCATTCATCTCCAGCGATCTCCTCACCTGTAACTATATCAAAGACAATATCATCTATCTGCATTCCCAAACCTTACTATCACCAATACATACTCACCTGAATTGCCTATTGCTCTGCTGTGTGTTCAATAAATCCATCTATCTGCACTTCCTGTCTCTGAGTAGTCCGTGTTGTAACAGAAGACCGGACCTAGACAGACTTACACCAGCATGAGCAACCCGGATCCCTTCCAAGAGCTCGTCGATGCTCTTCGGCGAGCTCTTTCCACTCATCCACCGTCATCTTCACCTGCCATCACTTCCGCCAACACTCCACCGACTTCTTCACCGTCACTGCACGCCAGTCCCATGGCCAAACCGGCGCCCTTCTCTGGTTCGGCAGATGATTGCAGCGGCTTTCTCCTGCAATGTTCTCTGACCCTGGAGATGCAACCGCACCTGTTCCCCACTGACACGGCTAAAGTTGCCTTTATAATATCTCAGCTGCAAAGTAAAGCTCTTCAATGGGCCGACTCGATATGGTCACAAAATAACCCCATTGTGAAATCCTATGCCGCCTTCGTCGCCCACTTCCGGGAAGTTTTCGGTCGTCCATCCATCGATTCTTCAGCTGGTGAGAAACTATATAAATTAAAACAGGGCTCAATGACCATTAACGAATATGCTTTACAATTTAGAACACTTGCAGCATCGAGTGGCTGGAACGAACAAGCACTAATCACAACATATCGTCAAGGTTTGGACCCTCGCGTGCGGTTGCATCTCGCTGCATACGAGGATTCCATCGGCTTAGAACGTTTCATCCAGCTTTCCATCCTCTTCGCCACTCGTATGCAGTCGTGTCTCGAAGAGCACCAGGGTCAGTCACCATTCAACATCGCACCCTGCCGACCAGAGTCCGTCAGCCCTCCAGAACCAGCCCACGAACCCATGATTGTGGAAGGCTCCAGGCTTTCTCCCGCTGAACGGCAGAGGCGGCTGTCCCAGAATCTCTGTCTATACTGTGGTTCACCTGGGCATATACTCTCGGCATGCCCCATCCGTCCTCCTCGTCCTGTGGTGAGTGCAATAATTCCCTCCTTCACCAAAATGCAACCACTTACCACTGTCGTAAACCTTACTGCTGCTGATGTTTCACTTCCAGTTGTCGCCCTCCTCGATTCTGGGTCAGCCGGCAACTTCATCTCCGGCGCCCTCTGCCGTCAGCTCGCCCTCAAGACCACGGCCACGCCAACCACCTACCAGGTCCGCTCAGTGACAGGAAAACCGCTCAGTAGGAAACATGTTCACCTCAGCGTTGGTCCAATACAACTACAAGTCGGACTGTTGCACGTGGAAATACTACATCTGCTGGTTCTGGAGGAATCCACCTCTGACGTGATCCTAGGGCGCCTGTGGCTTGAGCAGCACAGTCCCATCATCTCATCGGAAAACCGGCGAAGTCCTGAAGTGGGGCGAAGACTGTTTCCCGAGCTGCTTTCCCAATCTACCCAAACCATCAACTCCTCTCCCAGAACATCTCTCTGTCTGCACCACCACCATCGAGAGCCCCATGGAACAGCGCTCGGTGGATATTCCAGACTGCTACGCCCCCTTCAGCGACGTCTTCTGCCCCCAGAGAGCATCCAAGCTGCCTCCACACCGGCCATGGGACTGCGCCATCGATCTGCTTCCGGGTGAGCCAGTGCCAAAAGGAAGAATCTATCCACTTTCCATCCCGGAGGAGAAGGCCATGGAGGAATACATCAAGGAGGCCCTGGCCCAAGGATACATCCGGCCGTCTACTTCCCCTGCTGCTTCCAGTTTCTTCTTTGTGGCTAAAAAGGACGGAGGCTTGCGGCCCTGTATCGATTACCGTGCTCTCAACAACATCACAGTGAAGTTCCGGTATCCCCTTCCTCTCGTCCCATCAGCATTGGAACATCTCCGTGGTGCCACCATCTTCACAAAGCTGGACCTCCGCAGCGCGTATAACCTCATCCGGATACGCGAGGGGGACAAGTGGAAGACTGCCTTCGTCACGCCCACCGGCCACTATGAATATCTTGTCATGCCGTATGGCCTGGTCAACGCCCCCTCCGTATTCCAGAATTTCATTCATGAGGTGCTCCGGGAGTTCCTCCACAAGTTCGTCTTGGTGTACATCGATGATATACTCATCTACTCCCGGAGCCTGGCCGAACATCGCCACCACGTTGCGGAGGTCCTCACCCGTCTCAGGAAATTCCACCTCTTCCTAAAAGCAGAAAAATGTTCCTTCCACCAACCCTCCGTACACTTCCTTAGTTACATCATAGACAGCAGTGGCATCCGGATGGACGAGAGGAAGGTGGAAGCAATTCAATCCTGGCCACAACCCACCACAGTGAAAGAACTCCAACGCTTCCTCGGATTTTCCAATTTCTACCGCCGATTCATCAAAAATTACTCCTCCATAGCCCATCCACTCACCAGCTTACTCCGCCATAAGCCCAAGTCTCTGTCCTGGTCCCCAGAAGCCACCACCTCATTCCAAGCGCTGAAGGAAGCATTCACCACCGCTCCACTCCTCGTACATCCCAACCCAGACCTGCCTTTCGTGGTGGAGGTAGACGCCTCCACCACCGGAGTTGGAGCGGTACTCTCCCAGCAGCAGGGGACACCAAGTAGACTCCATCCATGTGCCTTCTTCTCCCGCAAGCTCAACCCGGTGGAGAGGAATTACGACATCGGCAACAGAGAACTCCTCGCCGTCAAGTTGGCCCTGGAGGAGTGGAGGCATTGGCTGGAGGGAGCCAAACATCAATTCCTGGTACTCACGGATCACAAGAACCTCGAATACTTACGCTCCGCCAAAAGGTTAAACCCCAGACAAGCCCGCTGGGCCCTCTTCTTCACACGCTTCGATTTTACAATCTCCTACCGTCCCGGTCCCAAAAACGTCAAGGCCGACGCCCTCTCTCGCCTTCACTCACCAGAGGACAACCCGGAAGATCCAGACCCCATTCTCCCAAGCAACCTCTTCGTCAGCCCCATCACCTGGTCAGAAGAGACCTTACCCTCCTCCAATGCCTCCACCAACGCTCCGCCGGGTTGTCCACCAGGCTTGCACTACACTCCACGAGCACGGCGCACTCCACTGATTCACTCTGCTCACTCTTCACTCGGCACTGGCCACCCGGGGGTCAATGAAACCCTCTCGTTGCTTAAGGAATGCTTCTGGTGGCCCAACATGGCAGCCGACGTCAGAAGGTACGTGCAGGGCTGTAAGGAATGCACCATCTCAAAGAGCCCTCGCCATCTTCCATCAGGCAAGCTCCATCCTCTGCCCGCCCCTGGTCACACCTAGGAGTGGATTTTATCACCGACCTCCCAGCATCTGATCACCAAACCTGCATCCTAGTTGTTGTGGATAGATTCTCCAAATCCTGCCGCCTCATCCCTCTGACTGGATTGCCTACCGCCATGGAAACTGCCGAGCTCCTATTCAATCACGTGTTCCGCTACTTCGGCATTCCAGAAGACATAGTATCCGACAGAGGTCCACAATTCATTTCCCGTGTCTGGAAGGCTTTCTTCAAGCTCCTAGGTGTGACCATCAGTCTAACATCTGGCTACCACCCTCAATCGAACGGGCAGACGGAGAGGAAGATCCAAGAGATCGGTCGCTTCCTCCATACCTTCTGTCACGACCACCAGGACTCCTGGAACCAGTATCTGGGTTGGGCCGAGTACGCACAAAACTCCCTACGCCAGCCAACCACCGGTCTCACTCCATTCCAGTGCGTACTCGGCTACCAACCCCCACTGTTCCCCTGGACCGGGGAACCTTCCGATGTGCCAGCAGTTGACTACTGGTTCCGGGAGAGCGAGAGGGTCTGGGACTCAGCACACCACCAGCTGCAGCGAGCCCTGCACAGACGCAGGATGACGGCCGACCTTCACCGGTCCGACGCTCCCTCCTATCAACCCGGTCAGAAGGTCTGGCTGTCCACCCGTGACATCCGCCTGCGTCTGCCCTGCCGTAAGCTGAGCCCCAGGTTCATTGGCCCGTTCACCATCATCAGGCAGATCAATCCCGTCACCTACCAGCTTCAACTTCCACCTCAATACCGCATTCATCCTACTTTCCATGTGTCACTCCTTAAACCTCACCACTCCTCTGTTCCTCTCTCCACAGGACCTGGCGTGGCAGCCGCCGAACCCCCCCTTCCACTCCTAGTGGACGACGGAGCAGCATACGAGGTGCGCGAAATCTTGGACTCCAGGCGCCGTGGTGGTCGACTTGAATACCTCGTTGACTGGGAAGGCTATGGCCCCGAGGAGCGCTCATGGGTTCCCCGAGATGATGTCCTTGATCCTAACCTCCTTCACGATTTCCATGACAGCCACCCTGACCGACCAGCACCCCGTGGAAGAGGACGACCACCACGACGTCGGGGTCCTCGGCCCTCAGGAGCGGGCCGTGGAGGGGGGGGTACTGTCACAGACACGTCAGGTCCCAGCCAATACCAGCGCACTCAATCCCCTGCATTCTAATCACTCGCACCTGCTCCTCATCATCTCACTCATTTGCACCACTACTTAAGACACACACACACCTTCACTCTTCGTCCGGTCTCGTTCGCATCAAGACAACTCTTATGCTTACCTCAAGGACTCTCTACAAAACTACTTACCTGCTCCCTTGTCTTCTGAACTCCTCGTGTGTGAATTGTTGGTGTGTGAGTGTCTCCGATCTCCAGCGTCTCCATTCTCCAGCGTCTCCAATCTCCAACGTCTCCATTCTCCAACGACTCCATTCTCCAGCGTCTCCATTCATCTCCAGCAATCTCCTCACCTGTAACTATATCAAAGACAATATCATCTATCTGCATTCCCAAACCTTACTATCACCAATACATACTCACCTGAATTGCCTATTGCTCTGCTGTGTGTTCAATAAATCCATCTATCTGCACTTCCTGTCTCTGAGTAGTCCGTGTTGTAACACCATAAGCAATGATGGGAAATTTCAAGTCATGTACTTAAATCATATTTAAATTTTAGAAAGATGTTTCTATTTATCTATTCTGGATGTTTTATTTCTGATGCCACTTATGTCCTTTACTTATGCAATTGTACTGACATCATTAGATTTAAATTGAAACAATAATGTTAAAAAACATTTTATACTCACTTTGTAATGGATTCATGCTATACACCCGTCTACGAAACTTTGAATTTTCACCTTGAAATGAGAGGGAAAAGTTATTTCATCTACTCAATCTGAAAACATTTGCTCTGTTGTATTTAAACTTTTTACAGAGTTACTGATTAGATGTCTCTAAATTGTTCTTATTTTTAATATTTTAAAATGTATCACATATATGTTTGATTATGCCAATGAGAGTTTTTCAGCTAAACTGCAGTTAAAGGTTTACCCAGATGAAACTGTTTTTTCTGAACAGGCCTCAATTCTTCAGCAATCCTCAAGTGATGGCCTCCATTGTCCTCCACCATTTTATCGATGTTCTCCAGAAGTGTCTGCACCTGTTTTTGGTCCCCATTCCTCTGTAGATGATGGAGTGGTCGTCTACAGGTCTGTTGGAGAGACTCCACAGCTCTGCCAACAGTGTCAAGGTCTTGCATGTTCACATACTCCTGGTCCTCATGCATGAAGACCACAATCACATACTCAGATGTACCCTCACCAAAAATTGTGTCAATGAGATTAAGGGTATCTCTCTCTAGATCTTGAGGACCAGGCTTGAGGACCAGCAGCAGGGCATGAGGTCCAGGGAAAGCCAAACGGAAGAATCTCTTCACGTCTTGTTCTTCAGGAGAGAGAGCGTGATTGAACAGATCAGGAGTGTTGGTGACCACCACACGTCTCTCCAACACCAACCCAGCATGCCTCTCAAACGAGCTGAGGGTGGACCGCGACTCTGAGAATTTCTGCAGTCCCAGTACTGGGACTTTCCTGTAGCTCAGTGGTTAGAGCATGGCACTAGCAATGCCAAGGTCGTGGGTTCGATCCCAGGGATTGCACATACTCAGATACAAATGTATAGTATAATGCAATGTAAGTCGCTTTGGATAAAAGCGTCTGCCAAATGCATAAATGTAAATGTAAATTGTGTTCCCACAGTAGGCTTTTTCCTCTGTGTTTGACCCCAGCAGAACTATTCTGACCTCTTCTTTGGTCAGAACCATTGGAATTAAACAAACAAATTGATGTATGCTAATGTTTTATTCAGTTCTCATTAAGCCGTTTACCAAATGCTTATGATTTTTCAGTAATTTATTCTTTAAGGCAGTGCCTTGAGAAACTTTGAGAAAACCTAATGTAAGTATTGGCGGTGGCCTCATGTGAACAGAAAGAGAAAATAGACAAGAAATCAAACCGGTCTAACACAAAGATCTTGGTTTCTGCTGTATCTCTTGTTACTATTCCAAGAAAGTTAAGAACTAATAAACCCACTGGAATCATTAATTGAATGTATAATTGTGTTTATCCAAAGTAATAGAAAGAAAACAAACTTTGAAACAAAACCTAAAATGAAAAACATCAGGATTGTAATACAATATCACATCTTGGAGATCTTGCTCTGTTATAATTTAAATGTGAATCATCCTGTATAGAGGTCTAGTTTTGCTTCCTTTATGGAGTTCAGCTAAACATCTCTGATTTTTCTCTGTTACTTGAGAAACATCTCAAAAATACAGGTTCACAGTTTACTGAATATTAAACTACAAAATATTGCTTAAATCTACATAAATATGTTATCATTGTAAAATGAGGAATAAGTCAGTCATTGTTGGTACAGCAATTTATTTTCTCTCCTGAAACAATATGACTTTTGAATATACGTATAAGTTAGAAAGAACTTATCAAAAGATATGTACAACCTGACTTGAGTTGTTTAACCACATATTTCTATCTAGGGTGACTTGTAACATTCTGTCCAGAGACTACAAATGAAAAATAGCCTTCGGCTAATTCTGGTCCATTTACAGAAATGTTTTATTAATGTGCAATGTCCCTGTTAACTACACACACACACACACAAAAATAAATAAATAAATAATAATAATAATAAAATAAATAAAAGACACACCAGGTTTTCTGGATGATTTGTCAGCCATATTCGAAAACTGTCACTTTTCACAGTGAAAGCATTTCAGACTGAGAAACCATCCTCAGTAACTGTCCTTGTTTCATTACTGCAAGTGTGCCTGCGTGTGTGTATGTGCATGCACATTAAAATAAATGCATAGCAATCATGCCTCAGAAACTGGTTGGACTACATTTGTGGCATACATTCCATACAACTTCCTGCATTACATTGCAATATGATTGATGGAAGTTTGTCCATTTGTCAAATATATACATGAAAGAGACAATTAAATGTGGAGACCTGCTGCAAATGAAAATTAGCCACAGGCTAAATCTGGTACAATGCATTAAATGGAAACATTTATGTTAAATCTTGTTCATGGTCCCTTTTTCAAATAAATAAGTAAACTAAACTAAACTAAACTGAAATTCATTTTAGTATGTTATATCACAATAAAACACCTTTATAGGGAACAGAGCATTAAAACACCCAGTGAGCAAATTAAAATGTATTGAAATGCATATGTAACATGCTGATAAAGAAACACTGGGAGGAATCAAGTATCAGCAGTGGGAGCTTGTCATCCTCTGGCAAACGTGATCATATGCCAATTATAAAACTGGCCCACTCAGGAGGGACATGATCTCCACAGATGTCCTTTCTTTTCACACTGTCCTAACAATCACCAACCCACCGAGAAGAGACCTGCCACCACTGCACCTTAACCTGGCACCCAAAACGTATCATCCACTTCTAGCACTTGTTCCCTATCTGTCGGTCATGTTCGACGTTGTGTTGAACCGACACTAGGGGTCACTCTTTAGAGCCCAAATTACCTCTCACAGCATACAATAATCAACAGCAATGGAACAGATAAGTCCTGCCAGCAAGTTAAACGGGGGTGGTATTGTATAGGGGTGATCGAGCTTCTGCGGGAGCCGAGGGGTTAACATTGCTGCAGTGATTAGAAAGGGGTTAGATGTAGAGGTGGGGCTCCTGTTAGAGAATAAAGTTCAAACAGAGCTGAGGAAGCTGGGAACTGTGTCGTGTCATGTCTAAAAAACTGAGGTAGCCATGTATACGCAAACCAGCAAAGCGAGCATACTCTAAATAAATGCTATGCATCTGGGTGGATGGGCATCACTTTAAATGCAAAAGTGATGTCGACATTGGTGAGCCAAATGCTGCTACCGGCATTTTTAATTAATGTTATTGCTTGATCAATGTCGTGATAGTGAAGAGAAAATTCTTTGAGGGAGATTATTCTTTGAGGTTGTTTATGAAAATTTTCTAGTAGCCACTGCAAAGGGGCTGATGCGGAAACATTGGAAGGGAAGAACATCAAAAGGGCCAATCATGAAGCCTGAATTAACTTCCTTACTGATCAGGTTGTCTACTGTGTCATGTTCTGTGAGAGCAGATTGTAGAATACCACTAAAAAAAAAAAAATTGTGAGGGAAGGCTTTCTACACCAGGTTCAAAACCATGCTTGAGACCAGACTGCAAATAGTAATTAAATTAATGTTGTTGCAGACCTGTCTTCTTGTAGAAATGTCTCTAGACTTTACTCTGGAATCCATACCAGAAAAGTTGAAGTTGGTGGTTGCTGGACATAGGAATTGAGGAATTGAGTGATTTACAGTACTTGGGGATAAGCTGTAGTGGAATGGGCGACCAATCTACATATTGCACAGGAAATGTTAAGACAGAAGACTCTATTGTGGAGGACTGTATGCAGCCTCGGGCCCCTATGGTCTTTGCTCATGGCCTTAGAGGGTGAAAATGATTTAGGAGAGGAGCAAGCTGACTGCAGGGTGACATATAGTTTGTATAGCTGTGCTTTATTCATTTGTCTTGAGAAATGGACATCCGCACTGATCAGTGTTTGCCTTAAATTCTAACACTGTCCATTTCGCGATTGCAGGGATAGTTGGATGGGCCAAGGTATACAAAGATGCCGAGGAGGATGGTGGATGTTTCAACAGTGGGGGCGAGGGCAGCAGAAAAGATGGGCTGGAGACCGTGCAAATGGAGCCTGAGGCTGAGAGCGGATGCTCCTTGGATCTGCAGAGTGCAGCGAAGGATTCTAGGAGAAGAGGTACTTGTCATCAGATGGGAAGAGCTCAATCTCTGACAGCGGCAATTGGGTGGGTCCAAATGCAGAAAAACTCTTGAGGAACATAGGTGAGTTAGCTATGTATGTGTATATATGTGTCTATATATATGTGTATACATAATTTGGAGGACATACTAAGTACTATTCCCTTCTTGGCACAGAGTGTACAAGTTCATGACAAATTGTCACATCTGTCCTGTTTAACGCCTGGATGATGAGCTCCTTAAATGCCCTGGTCTTTAATGAGGAGTGTTGCTAAACTCATCTCAACAGAATCCCCCACAGGTGCTCAAGAGTGTTAATACTGCGTGAATGTCCACAGAAGGTTTTTCACATTGGGAAAATCCATTGTCCATTGTCATGTTGTATTCATCATTGTCATGGTGAAAAAAAATGCCCAACAATGCAGGGAATGAGGAGAGAGTAGCATCTTCTGTTTCAAGTTTTTTTTTTTTTTTTTTTTTTTGTATTACATCACACAGTGGTGTGGGAATTCATGACAGCATTGATAAAGCACAACTCCCTCCAGCACTCATACATCCCTATATAAGAGCTTTACTACCACTGAACTTTACTGTGGGAACCAGGCAGTTCTCACTGTACTCCTCCTCTAGCAACACCATAACATTTAGTAATTGACTTGGTCTCATGAGACCAGAGTATGGATTCCCAGAAGTCTATATTTTGTAAATATAGGCCTTGGAAAAGGCTAGTTCTTGTACCAATTTCCTCTCATTTAGTCTGAGAATGATTCAAGAAATTACTTCTCTTCAAATGTTTTGGTTCAATATACTTATGTGTTGATCATAAATTGCCTTAAACTTACACCATAAAAATAATTATTTAGTTTTATTTAGTAACTTTCAGGAGGGAGCACTCATTTAAAAAACAACACAACATTTTATCAGTTTGATATGAAAATCTTATTTTCCTGAATAATTTGATTTATGAGCACTGACAGGTGAAGACAAATAACACTGATTATCTCTTCATCACGGCACCTGTTAGTGGGTGGGATATATTAGGCAGCAAGTGAACATTTTGTCCTCAAAGTTGATGTGTTAGAAGCAGGAAAAATGGGCAAGCATAAGGATTTGAACGAGTTTGACAAGGGCTAAATTGTGATGGCTAGATGACTGGGTCAGAGCATCTCCAAAACTGCAGCTCTTGTGGGGTGTTCCTGGTCTGCAGTAGTCAGTATCTATCAAAAGTGGTCCAAGGAAGGAACAGTGGTGAACCGGCGACAGGGTCATGGGCAGATCAAGGCTCATTGATGCACATGGGGAGCGAAGGCTGGCCCGTGTGGTCCGATCCAACAGACGAGCTACTGTAGCTCAAATTGCTCAAGAAGTTAATGCTGGTTCTGATAGAAAGGTGTCAGAACACACAGTGCACACAGTTTGTTGCATATGGGGCTGCATAGCCGCAGACCAGTCAGGGTGCCCATGCTGACCCCTGTCCACCACCGAAAGCACCAACAGAGGGCACGTGAGCATCAGAACTGGACCACAGAGCAATGGAAGAAGGTGGCCTGGTCTGATGAATAATGTTTTCTTTTTCATCACAAGGATGACCAAGTGCTTTTGTACATACAGTATATATATATATATATATATATATATATATATATATATATATATATATATATATATATATATATATATAGGAATCCATGGCATTACAGATGTGTTTCTTTTTTTTATTCCCACCAGATGACACTAACCTGCCTTCAAAAATTGGGGGGAAAAAGGATTTTAACAGGAAATACAGCTTTAATTAAAAAAATAATAAATAAATTAGAAAAAATAATTTTGTATTATTTTCAATGGGAAAAAGATCATATTGCATAAATTTTAATAGTAACATTCAATTTGTTTGATAAATATATCATTTATGTCATGAAGGAACCATTTTGATAGAATAAATGCTGAGAAACAGATGGATGCAGTTCAGTATATTTTCAATCTGTCTGAAGTGAATCTGGATATCCTGAATGTTTTTTTTTTTTGGTTTTTTTTTTTTTTTTTAGATCAGAACATTTTGTTATTCTGCTGTTGACCTGCATGCAGGATTGGTCCAGGATATTACAAGGAGGACAGAAGTGTTGTTTTTGTATATATTGTTTATTTGTACTTGAAGTCATTGTTTATACAAGCACATGAAGCATTAGATGTATTGTTCACAATACTATGTAATAACATTTATGAGATGTTTAAAATCTGATGATGCTTAAATCTGATTAAAGCAATTTCATGGAAGTTGTTTACCTTGACATATCAGTGTCAAAATCATGGCACAGTGACTTCCAGATTATACATAAGAATTAAATATGGTGTAAATCAAGAGTGAATTCCAGTGAATGACACTGAATATCAACTCACTTAACTGTAGGGGGCAGTAATGTTGATAAAATACACAAAACTACAAATAGTTGCTTTAAATTATGCTTTTGTTTGTATTTCTACACAACAGATACTTTTATAATCTGAATTAATTTGAATATCTACAACTAATTTAACATCTAAACAGAGAATCCATACAGAGAAAAAAAAAAAAAAAAAGCAAAGCTATAAAATGCTCTACAATAACAATTCAGTTTTGTTAAATGTTGCATAATTTTTTTCAATAAAAATGTCAAAAAATCAAATTTAGAAAATGTAAATCTCCATAGCTTCATAGAACAACACTTTAAGATTGAATATTGTTTTCAAAGCTATTGTATCCATTGTACTCTGTTAGTTCTCCATGGAGTGAGGCGTAGAAGAGTACAGATTCTTGCTGATATATGATAGAAACTCATTTCTGATTGTGATCTTAGGAGAATCTCCATTAGATACATTGACCCAAACACTCAATAGCATTCTGTTTTGAGTATTTTCTCCATTCATCTGATATCTTAAAACTTCCCTCAAATGTTTTACTGTAGTGTTTTTCCAGATCTTTCTGGAATCTGCACACAAACCACTTCCAGTAGGGCAGTTCAGAGAGATCAGAGGTGATGCTCAAGTCTTCATAAACTCCTCCTGCTCTTCTGTAATCTCTAGAAGGGAACCTTCCCTCTGGTACATAGAAATCCTGATCACTTGCCTGATCACTTTTTGTGCAAATAACAGCACAGAGATACTGTGCTTGAGGGAAATGCCTTCCATTTCCTATCTCTCTGCGGAAAGAAGCACTGTGATTTCCATGATGGTTTTTTATGGTGTTGGTGCAGATGGCTTTACGAAACAGATACTGAACCCAACAGGACTGACAGAAGTGTTCAATCAGAAGCTCATCTGGTCTGAACTTATAGTCCAGATTTACAGGAAAAGTCTTTATGTTAAATCTACTGCTGATATCAGACATTATAGCAGGAAGTTCTTCTCTTATCACATCACAGAAGGTTGAAATCATCAACATCATCATGTTTCAATCCACTGAGGTCTTTTTCAGAGAAGATCAGCTCATCTGAGAGCTGCTGTGTGAAGCTCTTCAACCACAAATCAACATCTCCTCTGTTCACTTGAACATCAGTAGATTCATGTGCTGCTTTCATGATCTTCTGCTGCAGGAGTTCAATGTTCTTCTTCATCTTGGGTAAAACACCGACACTGAACTTTTCAGTGATGTACCGACTGACTTCATCTCTGATGAAATTCTTGAAGTGATCTCTGGGATTATGAATGTAGTTCATGTATTTGTTAAAGTCCTCCTCTTCTGCCAGTGTCTTCAGGATGTGTTTCTCCAGATTTGATCCACTTCCATTCAGTGATTCACAGTTTGATCTCATTTCATCCATCAGATCTCTAGCAGTCTTCTTATAGACACTCTGCTCAATGGGCTCTTTCAGTTTCTGACAGATGATCTCTCCAAAAATGGCAGCTGATGTTGTTCCATGACAGTATTTCTGGAAAATACTATAGTACTCTTCTCTCTTCTTCTCTACATATATCTTAGGATCATTGGCATGTCTGAAGAGTCTGTGTTGGTCAGTGATCATCTTGTTTACCCTTTTACTGATGGAAAGAACCAAATCCATGAAGAAATCAATCTTGAACACATATTTCACTTGTCTTTTCTGATGTTCTGTTACTCTCGTCTTGATGTAACCTGTGAGTTGTTGAATGCAGCTGATGTTGTAGCCCATTTTTGAAAAGTTAAATGACTGAATCATTCTGTCTGTCTGCTGAGCAACATCTGTGACTAATGATCTTATTTGGGCTTCATCTTCTGGAGACGGAGTGTGGGCAAATCCATGTGTTTCTTTAACTCTTTTGTGGAATTTCTGAAAATAACATATTGAGAGTAAGTCGACACAGTAAAAATATAGCTCTCACTGCAATTGTACACAAGAGCACTTTTATAGATGTTTTTGAGGATCTCTCTCACATCTTTCATTATGTCAGTGTCTTTAATTTGAGGAGTGTCTGAGATAATCCTGTCCACACTCTTTTCCCAAAATAAATCAAATTCTTTCTTCAGAATTTTGTTCATCATTTGTTTTGTCTTTGAGTTTTAAGGCAAGTTCTTTGCTCTTTTCATAGAGAGTGTTTTCATGTTGTGTCCTCTGATCATCAATCTTTTTCTTCAGGTCTCGCTGCTGAAGAATCTCATTTAATTTCCTCTTTGTTTCTCTCACAATGTTTTCCTGAATCTCTTTAATTTTTACATCAAATGATTTTTTCCACTGAACCAATATATCAGCATCTTTTTCAAAGAATCCTGACATTGAGTTTTTCACTTCCTCACTTGTCTTCTTCAGTTCTCTTTGTAGATCAGTTTCTTCAAACTTATAAATTGCTTCATTTTCTATTTTGTTGTGTAGTTTGTTCTCAATTTCCATCATGGCACTGCGGAAACTCCAGGACCACTTGTTGTATTCGGTCTCAAGTTTCCTGTAGGCTGAAATCTCCAGAGCAGTTCTGGAGCTGAAGACACATCGTTCCTTCAGTAAAGCTTCACAGAGATCTCTAATATGACCTTTTAAGTCTATCAGCATCATTCCATGGGGTTTTGCTGCACGAGACATAATAGTTTCCTTTAGGTCTTGAATATTTTCACAGTAGTCTGGGTTTGGTGGTGCCATTGGTGGGTTTCCCTCCCAGAACTGAGCAAAATACTTCACATCATTCCGAACATCAAATCTAATTACATCACTGATATATTCTTCATCACAAACTTCCTCTTCAGCAGCGAGTTTTTTCATCTTATCCAGTGTCTCCTGCAGTCGTCTCCTTCCCTCCATGTTTTTCTCTTCATCTGTGATGTCTGAGACGTTCTGATGCACAAACACACAGCTGGGATTCAGTCTGAACTTCTTCATCCTCATGAAGGCCTGAACAACAATCTGAAGAATGTCCTGCATCTCAGCTGGGTTTTCTCCAAAGATGTTGATCAGTGTCAAATTTGCAAGACCAACAACAAATGTGGTCAATTCAATGTCATGATGTCTTGTTGATCTTCCAGCCAGTTCTAGAGCACGAAGACCCTCAGTATCAACAACCAGAATATAGTCAAAGTTCATCTGTGTTTTCATCTCGTCTGACACTTTGACCAGCTGCATGAAAGCTCCTCTGGTGCACCTGCCAGCACTGACGGCAAACTGGAGTCCAAACATGGCATTCAGCATGGTGGATTTCCCAGAGCTCTGAAGCCCTAAAACTGACAGCACAAAGACTCTCTGGTCTCCCAGTTTCTGGATGAGTTCATCTAGAACAGCAAGGATCCAGATCAGAGGAACATGAGCAGCATCTCCATCCATCAACTCCAGTGGAAATCCAGATATAATCATCTCTGCTGCAAGACTCGGGAGAGAAGAGAAGTCAAACTGCAGATCTTTCTTGTTCTTCTTCACAGATTCACATGATTCATAGATCTGACCTATCTCCCTCATGATGTGCTCCAAACCAAAGGCTGCAGCTTGAAGCTTCTCAGATATTCTCTCAAGTTCAGTTTGTTCAGCTTTAAGTTGTTCAAATTTATCAAAATAAAACACGGCCATCTGAACATCCATCGGGTGAATTGCCTTAGATTGGCTTGCTCCATCATTAGACAAAAACATTTCATGAAAAATATCACTTTCATCTTCAGATGAGTGATTGTCTCTTCATTGAGTGTGATCTTCCTCATTTTTCTCTTTAGATATAATAAATCTTGCTCTGTAGTTCATCATCAGTAGTTTTTGTAGGAAAGTCTGAATCAGCTCCTGTTCAGTACAATACTCATGGGACTGTAATGAATGTCCAGTTATCTGAGTAACATCTGCAGCTCTCAGTTTATTGTGGTACCTGTATTCAAGATGAAGTCTGTGAAATAGGTGATATGTTTTTTCTGCTCTGCTCTGCTCTTTTCCAATGTCCTTGTTTTTTCTCTGTTTAATAGACAAAACAATGATACATTTATTATATCCAGGCTTTTCCAGTACTCAACCATAAAGGGACAGTTCACCCAAAAATTCTGCCATTAATTACTCTCATGTTGTTCCAAACCCGTAAGACTTTCGTTCAACACAAATTAAGATCTTTTTGATGAAATCTGAGAGCTTTCTGTCCTTCGATAGACTGACACTTTGACACTTCAGTGTTCATAAGAGTTCATAAAAGATCATAAAACAATTCCACATGAATTGAGTGGTTTAGTCCAAATTTTATGAAGAGACTTAATTGCTTTATATTATGAACAGAATGAATTTAGGCTTTTAATCAAATATAAACACTGATCAGTGAACATAAACAGAAGCTCAACTGAACCTGCTTGACATGAGAACAAACCTCTCGCTGAAGCTCAAACGTGCAGCGTAACACACGAGAATGAATCTCATTGATTCTTGTGGAAGCTAAAACATGCTGTGTAACATGAGAATGAACCTTACTGATTCTTGTGGAAGCTCAAATGTGCTGCGTAATAAGCAAAAATGAACCTCATTGGTCCTTGTGGAAGCTCAAACCTGCTGTGTAGCACTAGAATGAACCTCATTGGTTCTTGCTAAAGCTCATGCATGCTGCATAATACACCGAATGAACCTCATTGGTTCTTGCTAAAGTTCAAACGTGCTGTGTAACACATGAGAATGAACCACACATGTCAAGCAAACATGCTTGAGCTTCCATTTACCACAAATAATAATAATTATAATTGTGGCAAGCAGGAAAAGGCAGAGGGCCATGAGAATGTAGCAATGCCAGTGGCTTGATTGATAATGAGCATCACCTGTGTGCCACACCGGTCTCGTATCTCTCACGGAGGAGCTTCTGAAGCATAAAAGGAGGAGTGGTGATGGTGAAGGATGAGAGAGGACCAGGCCTGGACTTTACGTGATGTTTTGCTTATGTGTGTACTCCCTGCTGAAAAAAACAGCTTATGCTGGTTAAGGTAGGTTTTGAAGCTGGTTTGCTGGTTTGAGCTGGTTTATGCTGGTCAAGTGCTGGTCCATGCCGGTCCTATGCTGGTCCTATGCTGGTCCATGCTGGTCCTATGCTGGCCCTATGCTGGTCCATGCTGGTCCTATGCTGGTCCATGCTGGTCCTAAAATGGTCCTATGCTGGTCCTAAGCTGGTCCTATGCTGGTCCATGCTGGTCCTAAGCTGGTCCTATGCTGGTCCATGCTGGTCCTATGCTGGTCCTATGCTGGTCCTGACCTGGTACTGAGCTGGTACTGAGCTGGTCCTGAGCTGGTCTATGCTGGTCCTAGACCAGCTTAGGACCAGCATGGACCAGCATAAACCAGCATACCAGCTTCAAAACCTACTTTAACCAACAGTGTTTATTTTGATATTAAAATGTTTAAACGTTCGCCGGTTCCCACCTCCTTCTTCCCTTATCAACGAACTGTGTTACAATAACAATTTGTTACTTCGTTACATTTATATAGCGCTTTTTTGGCACTCAAAGTGCTTTACATGGAAAGGGGAATATCCTCAACCACCACCATTGTGCAGCATCTACCTGGATGATGCGACGGCAACCATGGTGCACCAGAAAGCCCACCACACACCAGCTTATTGGTGGAGAGGAGACAAACCAATATGTGAGTTGATTAATGTTTATATGTGAATAAAAGCCTAAATTCAATTTGTTCATTATATAAAGTGATCATGTCTCTCCAGAAAATTTGTTCTAAACCACTCTATTCATATCGATTAGTTGTACAATCTCTTTATGAACTTTTTCGAAACATCAAAGTGTCAGTTGCGTAGCTGTCTATGAAGGGACATATTTCATCAAAAAGATCTTCATTTGTGTTCTGAAGGCGAACTAAAGTCTTCTAGGTTTGGAACAATATGATGGTGAGTAATTAATGAACGAATTTTCATTTTTGTGTGAACTATACCTTTAATTTCTAGGTTATTTGTACTTTGCTGAAAAACACACTTGATTCTAATTAACAACTGATTAAGTCATTCAAGTGGCAATAAGAGGGTAAGTTAAAATATTTCTGTTCAATTAATTAATGTATTTATTTGCAGCTGATATTTGATGAATGATCATCATACCTCTGTGATGACTCTGATCACGTCACTGTCTACGGTGTAGTTGAGTTTCCCCAGCGCTGCACATTTGATCTCATACTCAGTTCCTGCTATCAGATCAGTCAGAGTAACTATGTCTTGATCCTTCAGCACAGGTTCAGATCTCCACACTGTGTCCTGCTTCGATTTATACAGTAATCTGAGCTCCACTGTAGCAGGACATGATGGAGGAACTTTCAGAACCACATTCTGACCTTTGACCTCTTCAGTGATTAGACATGCTGGTTTGGATGGAGGAGTAAAGCAAACAGCTTCATCACATTCACTTCCGTACAGAATAATGCAAGAACCAGGATGATTCTCCATTTCCTTTGATGACACAATGAACCTGTCTTGTTCACAGCTGTTTGAATTGATCAAGTTCTTAAATATCTTCAAGTTGCTCCTCATGATCTTTTGGATCTCAGGAGTTAGCCAAGACTTTCGCTTGAAATCAGGGCTCTTCACATCAGTTTCTCCTTGTGTTGAAGGACTCAGATAGGCAGTTTGTTGTTGAAGAAACACATCTGAGCAGTTCAATGATGTGAACGTGTAGCTGACCAGATTCCCAACCTCCAGATCCATCTTGATGAGATCAATGTTGTCTTTTATCTCAACATCTTTCAACTGTCTGAGGATTGTTTTGATGATCTCAGACTCTCTTTCTCTCTCTTTAAGCAATTGTGTAATTTCATTTCCTCTGAATGGAGATTCATCATGTTCTTGTAGAAGATCATTCAGTGCAGTTTCCTTCATCACATTTCCACGGATGTTTGGCAGCAAAGAGCCAAATTTTTTCATGAGTCTCAACTTGTACATGTAGCAGTTTTGCTTCATTTTCAGTATTTTATCATGAAATGCAGCAAACGTCAGAGCAGGAGAGTCTTTCAGAAAATCACTGCATTTCATCTCAGCTGTATTTAAACTCTCAATCACTGATTCAGTCTTTATGATTAGATCCATTCTGATGGCCTTCTGAATTTTTGAAGCTCTTGAATAAAGTTTGTCCAAAGGATAAAGCCAAACTCTCAGTGGAACTGCTAGTTCTTGATTTTCTTTCAGCAGTTTTGGAAGATCAGTGAAAACCTTCAGTGCATCTTCAAAAGAGGTCGGGTTAGATGGTAGCTGGAAGTCACCATAAAATGTACAACTGAATTTTTTGACTGCAGTTTGCTGACTGTGATTCACACTTAGATCAGCATTTGCACCCACTGAAATAATGCCCTGCAGTTTCTCAAGAGCCACTTTTACTTCTCCGTTTACTGTTTTTTTGTCCTCATTTGAAGAAATTTCTCTGTCAAACACAAAACAGGCATCTGCTCCATACAGTATTCCTGTCACTACATGTGTAGCGATATCATTATCATCGTCAGGAATATTTTCAGAAGGCAAATGATTTACAGTCAGTTCTTCAAACTTGCTGGTTGAATGATAATGTAGCGTCAGTCTCTGCTGTATGAAAGACATCTTGATGTCATTGAGATATTTTGCTGCTCCACTAACATGGACGAGATCACCTAAAAGACTCAGTTTGAGTCCACCATTAATATTCAGTAATTTAGATTTGTCCTGAATGGAGTCTGAAGCTGTGACTTTGAATCCTGTATTAATTTGGGCACAAGAGCAAATGTTCTGCTGCAGCTGTTCTTTGTTCCAAAGTCTAATACCTGTAATAGGAAAAATGTGTTTTAACTCTCAACAGTGCATTTATTATATATTACATCCGGCCGTCTACTTCCCCTGCTTCTAGCTTCTTCTTTGTGGCTAAAAAGGACGGAGGCTTGCGGCCCTGCATAGACTATCGCGCCCTCAATAACATCACAGTAAAGTTCCGGTATCCCCTTCCTCTCGTCCTATCTGCCCTAGAACATCTCCGAGGTGCCACTATCTTCACCAAGCTGGACCTCCGGATACGCGAGGGGGACGAGTGGAAGACCGCCTTCGTCACGCCCACCGGCCACTACGAATACTTGGTGATGCCCTATGGCCTGGTCAACGCCCCCTCCGTATTCCAGGATTTCATCCATGAGGTGCTCCGGGAGTTCCTTCACAAGTTCGTCTTGGTGTACATCGATGACATCCTCATCTACTCCCGGAGCTTGGCCGAACATCGCCACCACGTTGCGGAGGTCCTCAACAGTCTCCGACAATTCCATCTCTTCCTAAAAGCTGAAAAATGTTCATTCCACCAACCATCCGTTCACTTCCTGGGCTACATCATTGACAGTAGTGACATCCGGATGGACGAGAGGATGGTGGAAGCTATTTAATCCTGGCCACAACCCACCTCCATCAAAGAGTTACAACGCTTCCTCGGTTTCTCCAACTTTTATCGCCGTTTCATCCAGAACTACAGTTCAATTGCTCATCCTCTCACCAACCTGCTCAAAAACAAGCCCAAGTCTCTGTCCTGGACCCCAGAAGCCACCAACGCCTTCCAGACCCTCAAACAAGCCTTCATCACCGCTCCACTCCTCATCCATCCCAATCCTGACCTTCCCTTCGTGGTTGAAGTAGACGCATCCACCACCGGAGTCGGAGCGGTGTTGTCGCAGCAGCAGGGGACACCAAGTAGACTTCACCCATGTGCCTTCTTCTCCCGCAAGCTCAACCCGGCGGAAAAGAATTACGACATTGGTAACAGGGAGCTCCTGGCCGTAAAGCTGGCCCTCGAGGAGTGGAGGCATTGGCTGGAGGGAGCCAAACATCCTTTCCTTGTCCTAACCGATCATAAAAACCTGGAATACCTGCGGTCAGCAAAGAGGTTGAACCCCCGCCAAGCACGTTGGGCTCTGTTTTTCACACGATTTGACTTTACCATCTCTTACCGTCCCGGCATCAAGAACATCAAAGCCGATGCCCTCTCTCGTCTAACTGCACCCGAGGACAGCCTAGAAGATCCAGAGCCAGTTCTCCCTAGCAACCTCTTCGTAAGTCCCATAACCTGGTCAGAAGAGACCATGCCCTCCTCCAATGCCTCCACCAACATTCCGCCGGGTTGTCCACCAGGCTTGCAATACACTCCCAGAGCACGGCGCACTCCACTTATCCACACAGCTCACTCTTCACTCGGCACTGGCCACCCGGGGGTCAATGAAACCCTCTCGTTGCTTAAAGAACGCTTCTGGTGGCCCAACATGGCAGCCGACGTCAGAAGGTACGTGCAGGGCTGTGAGGAATGCGCCATCTCCAAGAGCCCACGCCATCTTCCATCCGGCAAGCTCATGCCTCTGCCCGTTCCCAATCGACCCTGGTCACACCTAGGAGTCGACTTCATAACAGACCTCCCAGCATCCAACAATAAGACCTGCATCCTGGTAATAGTTGATCGCTTTTCAAAATCCTGTCGTTTAATTCCCCTGAACGGACTCCCCACAGCGATGGAGACAGCCGAATTACTCTTCAACTTCGTCTTCCGCTACTTCGGCATCCCAGAGGACATTGTATCTGACAGGGGACCTCAGTTTATTTCCCGAGTCTGGAATGGTTTCTTCAAGCTCCTAGGTGTGACCATCAGTTTAACATCAGGATACCACCCTCAGTCGAACGGGCAGACGGAACGGAAGATCCAGGAGATCGGCCGCTTCCTCCGTACCTTCTGTCACGGCCACCAGGACTCCTGGAGCCAGTATTTGGGTTGGGCCGAGTACGCACAGAACTCTCTCCGCCAACCAACCACCGGTCTCACACCATTCCAGTGCGTGCTCGGATACCAACCCCCACTGTTTCCCTGGACTGGGGAACCTTCCGACGTTCCTGCTGTGGATTACTGGTTCCGGGAGAGCGAGAGGGTCTGGAACTCAGCTCATCACCAACTGCAGCGAGCCCTGCGCAGACGCAGGATGACAGCGGACCTTCATCGCTCCGACGCCCCCACTTACCAACCCGGACAGAAGGTCTGGCTGTCCACCCGTGACATCCGCCTGCGTCTGCCCTGCCGGAAGCTGAGCCCCAGATTCATTGGCCCATTCACCATCACCAGGCAGATCAATCCAGTCACTTACCAGCTCCAACTACCTCCACAGTACAGAATTCACCCAACCTTCCACGTGTCTCTTCTCAAACCTCACCACCCCTCTGTTCCTCTCTCCACAGAACCTGGCGTGGCAGCAGCCGAACCCCCCCTTCCTCTCCTTGTGGATGATGGAGCTGCATACGAGGTGCGAGAGATCCTGGACTCCCGGCGCCGTGGTGGTCGACTAGAGTATCTAGTAGATTGGGAAGGCTACGGTCCCGAAGAACGTTCATGGATTCCCCGAGACGACATCCTCGATCCCAACCTTCTTCACACTTTCCATAATGACCATCCTGACAGACCGGCTCCCCGTGGACGAGGACGACCACCACGACGTCGGGGTCCGCGGCCCTCAGGAGCGGGCCGTGGAGGGGGTGGTACTGTCACAGACACGCCAGGTTCCACCCTATCACAGCGCACTCAATCCCCTGAATACTAATCACCGACCCCTGCACCTCATCAGTTCACTCATCACTGCAGCATAAAAGACACTCACACTCCCTCACACTTTGTCCGATCTCGTTTGAGTCAAGTCACATGTATGCTTCTCTCAAGGACTCCTTACCTGCTACTTACCTGCTTCCAGTGTCTCCCTGTTACCTCGTGTGTGAGTGTCTCCATTCTCCAGCGTCTCCATTCTCCAGCGTCTCCATTCTCCAGCGACGATCTGTAAATATTACAAAGACTGTATCATCATCCACTTCAAACAACCCTCAACTTTACCACTATTCACTCACCTGTTCCACTGTTACCTCTGCTGTGTGTATAAATAAACCATCTCATTCTCCATCTCGTCTCCGTGATATCTGTACTGTAACATTATTAGAATCACATTTCACATCAGACATTTTTTTCAGTAAATCACAATAATATTTTAAATATTTTGGTACCTGGTATTAACGCGTCCTTTCTGCAGTCATACAGCATGCTGAGCTGGAAGGGTCTCCCAAGAGCTGCTGTTTCAATCGCATTCACTCCCACTGAATCCATACTAATTACAAGGAGAAACAGATCCGTGAGGTTAAAGTTACTGTTTGTGAAGTCACACATTAAAAGCTGCTGACAATGTTCAGTGTTAGTCTGCTATCTGGGTAAAGTATAGAGAGAGAGATGGGTAGTGAAAAATTCACATACCTGGCAGGTTTGAGCTTGACGAGGTATGTTAATTTGATCTTGTTTGGCATCAGATTGAAATTTTTTGATAGGCCATGTTGAAGTATTCTTTTTGTAGAGGAATGTGCTCTGAGTGTGTGTTGTCTTATTTTAAGTTATGGTGTTGGTGATATGAAAAGCGGCAATTCCTTATGTATTGTTCAATATATTTTAATATATTAATGCAATACACCAATCAAGCATAACATTATGACCACCTTCCTTATATTGTGTTGGTCCCCCTTTTTCTGCCAAAACAGCCCTGACCCGTCGAGGCATGGACTCCACTAGACCCCTGAAGGTGTGCTGTGGTATCTGACACCAAGATGTTAGCAGCAGATCCTTTAAGTCCTGTAAGTTGCGAGGTGGAGCCTCCATGGATCGGACTTGTTTGTTCAGCACATCCCACAGATGCTCGATTGGATTTAGATCTGGGGAATTTGGAGGCCAAGTCAACACCCCAAACTTGCTGTGCTCCTCAAACCATTCCTTAACCATTTCTGCTTTGTGGCAGGGCGCATTATCCTGCTGAAAGAGCCCACAGCCACCAGGGAATACTGTTTTCATGAAAGGGTGTACATGGTCTGCAACAATGCTTAGGTAGGTGGTACGTGTCAAAGTAACATCCACATGGATGACAAGACCCAAGGTTTCTCAGCAGAACATTGCCCAAAGCATCACACTGCCTCCGCCGGCTTGCCTTCTTCCCATAGTGCATCCTGGTGCCAAGTGTTCCCTAGGTATGTGAAGCACACGCACCTGGCCATCTACATGATGTAAAAGAAAACGTGATTCACCAGACCAGGCCACCTTCTTCCATTGCTCCATGGTCCAGTTCTGATGCTCACGTGCCCACTGTTGGTGCTTTCGGTGGTGGACAGGGGTCAGCATGGGCACCCTGACTGGTCTGCAGCTATGCAGCCCCATATGCTACAAACTGTGATGCACTGTGTATTCTGACACCTTTCTATCAGAACCAGCATTAAGTGTTATTTAATTCACCTGTCAATGGTCATAATGTTATGCCTGATTTGTTTATTTGTTTACAACGATGTATGACCAGATTGGGTTTTCAAATGGAGAGGAACGCATGACATTTAAATCAATGTATTTAATGTTTACTTTTTTCTTTACGTATAATGATAGAAAAAAATTTAACATGCATTGTGGGTTACATACTGTTACACCACCTACAGCTACAGTACTGTTCTGTTGGAAATTTATCAAAAAATGATTTTGCAGCCAAATCTGAAGATCACATGGGCACAATTTTGGTGAAGACTGAATTTGAAAGAAAAAGAAAAAGAAAAACTAGTATAGCCTAATAAATGCTATTGGACTCTGACTAAATAAGATATTTATTATTGTGATAATGAAAAACTTGAAATTCTACAGTGGTTCTCAGTATTTAAAGCTCTACTGGATTCCTTAAAGCCTTCTGGAACAATACTGAACAGTTACTGCAGTGATACACACTTAAAAAAAAAAAATAATCATAGAAAAGGGATTGCAAAGAAAATATTAACATTAGACATTTGAGTTTATGCTAGAATTAAAGAGGACAATTGGAGAAAAAACAAATAGTGAATTTATATCTCAGTAAATCACTTCACACATCTGCTTTCAAACATCTGTGAGCTTTAATCATTATGATTTTTGGTGCTGTATCCTCTCCAAGCTGTGCTCATGCACTGAAGGAAATACACAATTACAGATCTCCCATCACATCACCACACTAGACGATGAAAATAACATTCAGAATGTCTTTGCAACATTGAGATCATGGAACTTGTTTCTGGATTGGCTGATATGCTTCTTTAATGTTAAATTAAATCTGAATTCTATTCAAACTGAGTTCAAACTGTTTGCATTAAAATACTGCAAAATGTTTGCTACAGTACCTCAAAACAATTTAAATTCAAATTCAGTAACTAAACTGGATTAACAACAACAACAAACATTCTCAGTTAAATTTAACTGCAGTAACTTTAAAATCTGCAAAGTGTCAAGATCACAAGGAAAACACAGTGTAAAAAGCATGCATTTTTTCAACATTCCAGTTCATCTGTGCGCTTTGCCTCTGCTTGTTTGTGTGCTTGATACAGAAGATTCATCTCTACTGCAGTTCTTATTACATTGTAACAATGTTCTCAGTAAAACATCTCCTGGAAATGAGATTTTGCAGGGTGGGACATCTGCCATTTAGTGTTTTATGAAATGTTATGCACTTGCAAATTTTTCAAGTGTTTTTCAGATGTACTTTATGTGGTTATCAAGTGTACAACAATGCTGGGGATTTCAACCCTCGTGAAGTGATGTGTAAGTGTATAATATAAAAATGTACTTATGATGTTTTGTTTCCCTTGTACAGCACTGCCTTATTCTTTGTATCTTTGTATTTTTTAAGTTTCTTATAAGAGGGCAAGTGACACTTCACCCCATCCAAATTTAAACAAAATAATAATCTCAGTCTAAATTTTAAATTATTTAAAACTGGGGTCAGATTAAGCACTGAGCTAAAAATAGGGAGAAAACTAGGAAAGAATCAAAACAAGAAGAGAAACAAAAACTGCAAACCAGAGTCTAACTCAGGAAAAACCATAACAGAGCAGGGGTGAAGGAGGTACAAGACAAAATGAAACATGGGGAAACATTTACATGCTGAAAATAAAAAGAAGGGGAACAAAAAGATTGGTAGATCAGATGATGGCAATCTTATTAATAATAGAGAAATGAGGGAAGGTACCGACACAAAATCAAAGCCAGATGCTTCAACTCAAAGAATTAGTGATACAATCCCATCAAACAAAACCAACTAGTGTTTCAGATACCAGGATATTAAACGAGTCGAGACTCATTTGGGGAAGCTATTCCTCTGACACCTGAGGCTAGTTGATAATTTCCCATCACTTACTGAAAAAAGAAAAAAAACATTGGCAGATAATTGAATATTGTAATAAGTAAAAAAATATAATAAGGTCTATTTGGTGTCCCTTTCTTCAGACAAATCCCCACTATAAGACAAATGGAGCAAAATTCCTTAAAGGGACTTGATTAGAAGAATTATAGTGTCTTTTGTTAATTTTATTAGAAACAGACAGGGAAATATTAGGTTTTATTAATTAGTATAGTATAAATGCAATATTAAAGAGCCAATAGCTGTTTCCATTATCCTGTTTTTATGCACATTTTGAAGTATTGCATCAGAAACAAGTGATGGAAACAAAATTTCGGGAAAAAAAAAATTTGCAGAAAAGTTTGAGGTGGTTTTTTACTTTTGACTGATGGGTGATGGAAATAAATTTGCTGAATAAAATCTGACGTAGCAAACATTAAACCCACGTGACTAGTCAGCTGTTTCTACTGATGGTATTTTATACCATGTTGGTTACTAGGTTACCAATACCGCCACCATCCACTCGAACAACTTGATAGAAACTAACATAATTTGCACTTGTTTGTTTGTTTTCTGCGAACTTTGAAAAGATTCGCTTCACATTTGGATGGAAACCCAGCTACTGTGTACAGGTGGTTCTTTAGTGTTAACCCTTTGATGCGTACGATCACACCGGTGTGATTAGAACGTTCAGCGCATCACATGATCAACTGCCAAATTCAAATGTGCTTGCGCGCTTTGGCTGGTGCTGAGTCAAATATGCGGTGTTTTCAACCACATAATGTTTATTTTAGGTTTCAGACATTTCAATACACATAAGTACTAACAAAACAATACATTTAGAGTTAGAGTAAAATACACACCTATGTCTATGGAAGCGGCAATCCTTTCCATTATAATTAGACGGCACGTTTGACTCATATCAGATACGTATGTAACTTTAAAGTTAATGCTATTCTTTTCCCAGTTCACCGGCTCACTTACTTTCATGAACTTCGGGAGAGGTGGATGAATTTGCGTGTTGTAAATCCAACAGATCCAATTCTCTGTACGTAAACTAACATGGCGGCGCCAAATATTTGATATACAAATATCAAATTATTCATTAATTATAATTTGATACGCTATATGAAAACAGTTAAAACATGACACATCTTGTTTTATTTTCCAGACTGTTAACTTCTTTTTGCAGCTCTTTTAGTTTTTCTTCTTTCTGTAGTTGCAGGTGTTCATTTAGTTTTTCAAATTCTTTTTGCAGCTCTTTTATTTCATCTACTTTCTGGACTTGCAGGCACTCACAGACTCTCTCAAATTCTTGTTGAAGCTCTTTTATTTTTTCTCCTTTCTGGGCTTGTAAGTGTTCATTCAGTTTTTCTACTTGTTTTTGCAGCTCTTTTATGTCTTTTTCTTTTTGGACTTGTAGGTGTTTATTCAGTTTTTCAACCTGTTTTTGCAGCTCTTTTATTTCTCTTTCTTTCTGGAGCTGCAGGTGTTTATAGAGTTTTTCCAGGAGTTTATGTTGTTTCTGATGTTCTTCCAGCATCTCTTTGAGCTCCTGAACGTGCTGCTCTTTTCTCTCTCTGAAATCATTTGATTCTTCTGCTTGTTTTCTGGCTTCATCTTCATGTTTCTTCTTTATGACTTCAATTACCTGTTCATATTCCTTTTTCATTTTCTCTCGCACTTTCTCTTCTCTTTCTTTTCTCTCCTTCTCCTCTGTTTCTCTTCTCTTGATCTCTTCTTCTCGCTCTTGTTTCAGATCTTTAATCATTTTCTCCCATTTCTTTCTCTCTTCTTCTCGTCTCTCATCATCTTCTCGTTTCCTTCTTTCCCACTCCTCTTTTCTCTCTCTTTCCAGTCGTTCATAATATCTTTTCATTTCAGTTTTCTTTTCTTCATATTCTCTCTCTTTTTCTTCTCTCTCTCTTCTTTGCTTCTGTCTCTCGTCCTCTATCTTCTGTCTTTCTTCTTCTCTCTCTCTTTCAAATCTCTTTCTCATTTTCTCCAGTTCTTCTAGTTTTTCTCTCAGTTGTTCCTCGTGTTTCTCTTTTCTCTTTCTTTCCTCTTCCTCTCGTTCTCTCATCTGTCGTTTCTTTTCATCTTCCCATTCTCTCTGCTGTCGTTTAATTTCGTCTTGAATCTCTTTTCTGTCATTTTCAGCCTCTTTTGTTTTTCTTTCCCATTTTTGTCTCTCCTTCTCTTCTTCTTCATCCCTCTTTTGATTCTCAGTTTCTCTCTTTTTCATTTCTTCTTCTTGTTTCATTCGTAACTCTACTATAATGCGTTCTTGTTCATTTTTCATCTTTTCTTGATCTTGTCTGTATTTCTCTTCTCTCTTTCTATCATGTTCTTCTCTTTCTTTTTGCTGTTTTTCATACTGTGATCTCTGATTTTCAGTCTCTCTCTTCATTTCTTCTATTTTCTGATGATATTCAGCTCTTTGCTGTTTTTCTTCTTCTGATCGTTTCTGGTTTTCAATCTCTCGTTTCATTTGTTCTGTTTTCTCTTTCTCTTCAAACTCTTTTCTGAGTTTTTCCAGTTTTTCTCTGAAATGATTCTCAATTTTCTTTCTCTCCTCATCTGCTCTATGTTTCTCTTCCTCTAGTCTTTTTATCATTGTTTTCATTTCCATCTCATATTTGGCCTTTAATGTCTCATGTTGAGTCTGTATTTCTCTCTCTCTCTCTTTCATTATTTCTTCTGTTCTCTTTTTAATGGACATCTCTGCCTCCTCAAACATGCTGTTAGTGAAGTATCGACCCTCATTAGTATTTTTCACCTCTTCTATCATGTTTAACAATTGAATCACTTGAGATCTATCTCGTTTTTCTTTGTTATTGAAAACCAGGAATCTGTTTCCACAATCTCTGATCAGTTTCTTGAGTTCAGCAGACTTACTTCTCTTCACATAATCTTCTATAGATTCATCCTCGAGATCATCTCCTCTAGTGAACAGAACGATGCTGAACTGAGCAGATTTTGGACCAAATATCTTCTTTATCAGATCCAAAGTGTCTGTTTCTAACTGAATGAATCTTCCCAAACTCAACACAATGACAAACACATGAGGTCCAGGTGACGACAGTGAAACACATTTCACTATTTCTTCCACCACTAGTTCATTTGTCAGTGTCGTGTCAAAGAGACCTGGCGTATCAACAACAGCTACTGATCGACCATCAACTTCACCAACTCTCTTCTCACAAACTGTCGTCACTGAATCTGAGCTTAATTCAATTTTAAACTCATTTCTTCCCAGAATAGTGTTTCCTGTTGCACTCTTTCCATTTCCTGTCCTTCCGATCAGCACAATCCTCAGACACTCCTGATCATCTGCTTCAACTTCAGCACCTGAAAATCACAAATAAATATTTGAAACCACAATTTAAATTTCTGTAAACATCTAATTTCATAGAAGGTTAATTTTCTTGTTGGAAACAGGGAACTGGTCTTTATGGAATCAATAGGCAAGAATAAATTCCAATCATGATGACTGGTTCACATTTAAATGATTGACACTGCACAGTACAGTAAATGTGTTATGTAAGTCATTATCTAAATGTGAACCAATCATAAAGGTACATATTTATCCAGTTAATAAATTTCCTGAATCAAACCCACTACCTTGACATTGTTGGAATTATACTTTATTGTTTGAGCTACAAGAATGTTACAAGGTAATCCATACACACCTGTATAAATAGAAAAATATTATAATTGCAAAAAAAAAAAAAAAGGTGTATTTTATTATTAGTGAGGGGCCTCTTAACTCTGTCTACTGTATGCAACTGCTGAAAAAGAGCCAACTTAAAAGTCAAGGGTCAAGAGCTCAACTAAAGAAAACACTGATTTCCATCATGGTGACTTCAAACTAAACATTTTCAACCAAGCATCAACATCTAAACCTCTGTTCACTCACCTTCAGACTGAATCATCTGCTCTTTGATTTTATTCTCCATTCTCTTCAGCTCTTCTTTATATTTCTCCTCTGTATCATGTCTGGCTCTGTTCTCTTGAGCTTTCACATACATCTGAAGTGAACAGGGTTCAGTCTTCATGTTCTCAATATATTCCAGTAGTTCTGGGATCTGTTTTGAGTTTTCAGGTTCATTTAACCCAATCACTCTGTACTGGCCTCCACAACGACTGATTAACTTCTGAGATTCTGGGCTGGATTTGATTAAATCTGTGACTGGTTCTTCAACAGGGAGATCTGAGGTGAATAGCAGCATGAAATGCTCTCTGGAGTCAAATATCTTCTGGATCTTCTCTATTTCTGCTTTGTCTTCATCAGTAAGCGGAGTATCAGGAATAATGAGGAGGAAAACATGAACTCCAGGATGACAGAGAGACAGACAGCGGAGAGTCTGACGCATCACTTCCTCCTCTGAGAGACGAGTGTTGAACAGAGCTGGAAGCTCCACCAGACTGATCAGACGTCCATGAAGTTCCACATCTGAACTTCTGTCTGTCTGCTGCAGGATCAGCTCTGATATGGAGGACTTTAATGTCCTGTCACTCCCGCACACAACCAGATTCATCTTTGGCCCTGAAATATGTCATGTATGAGACATCTAATTTACAATTTGAGTAGAATACACAGTCTATTAAAAAAAAAAAAAAAATTATGATCTGTCTTATTTTGTTATTATTATTATTTATTATTATTTATATTTCTGTATTACTGTTTTTGTATTGCATTTTTTTAAATAAATGTATTAATTTGTATAAAATGTTACTAAAGTTACGTCCCGTGTAAGCGCAAGGGTAAAGTAATTCCGCTCTCTCTCTCTCTTTCGCGGGATGTCAAGGTGATGAGAGGTATGTCCTTATCAGCTCCTCAAAGTAGTGCTTAAATATTAATTACTTATCATTTATGGACTATTTTTTTTAGGGAAAAGTGTCAGTTTGTTAACTTTACTTTAATAAGAGATTATATAATCCAAGTTGTGAACGCTGTAAGAGTGTTTAATCGAAGTATGAATTTGGGTAAAATGTGTGGTATGTTGATGCGTTTGGTTATAGAGTGATGTATTCTTCGTTAAAACAAAGAGTTACAGTTTCATTCAGGTTACGAGTTATACATGTGTAAAGTTGTATTTGTTTATTGTGTATGATCCATGCAATGTTTAAATGTATTTTCTGTCATATGAATGTACATTGAGACATTATTAACAGGCAGGTTTTTCTTTTGGAGTTCTCTGTTGGTGTCTGTTACAGGTATGAAATTGATCCTTAGTATTATTGATTTAGTTATTTTTCTCTTATTATTATTGTACTTGTTTTTATAAATGTTATTGTGTTATCATGTCCGTAATCTCTTTCACGGGATGTCTTGCGATGAGAGGTTAGAGAGAAATAGGCCTACAGAAGCTGGGGAGCCGAAAATAAATCACGACAACTGAATCATCGTGTCTCTTTAATGACTAACAAACACAACACAGAAGAAAACCCACCACATATATATGCTATACTGGCAACAATCTGTTATTTTAAAAGTATTTTACATCAGTTTCAATTGATTCACTATACGATATCGTTAAGAATGGTGTGGCCAGTTGTAACTTGAATGTGCAAGGCTTTCGGTGTCATTTGCTTTCAGTTATTTTAGCTGTGCAAAAACAGTCTGTTATGCTGTTTGATATTGCAGACTTGTTATTTTAATTTATTATCATAATCATAAACACAATGGTTTGTAGTGCAAATAATTCTACCTGCACTTTATTCTTCTAGTTTTGAGAAATAAGGGGGATACAGTGTAAACAATGAACAACTAAACAAATTTGGTCCCTGTTCTTAATACATCCACTGACATACTGTTTGATTTATTCAAATAAAAGGTATATGAAGATGAACTAGAACTACTTGAAATGAAAACTGTTAGATCGGGTTACACTTCAGCAGCTAATTATGTATTTATCCAATGACCTACAGAATATGACAGGAGAAAATGTAAGGATGATAAGGTTAAGAAATTTAATGTTTCTAGTTCATTTGAGCATTTGAATGGGTTAGTAAGATTTATTGCTGTCTTAGATTCAACAGTCCTTTATTACAACAAAGTGACACCCATGGTATAAAGTAGCTTTCTCTAAATTCATTAAAATAGTAATAATGTCATCAAATCATCAAATTTTGAAGCAACATTAGTGTTAACCTCTGTTAACATTACTTCCATATTATTATTATTATTGTTATTAGATTGGAAATAAAAACTATATTTGTTCAATAATTTAAAAAAAACAAACTTTATAGCTCTGTATTAATAATAATAACAGTTACATTTGTTCTTTTCCCTAAGTTGGAGGCTCCATATCTGATCTTGTCAGAACTCTCTCATTTAGTGAAATTCAAAATACATTTCTAGTTATATTCAGCTCTAAAATATATGTATGTGCACATTTGTTGTATTCCAAGTAGCCTGTATGTACATATATTTAATGTGTTTCATTTCAAATTATTATTATTATAAAAAAAATTGTGTGTGTGTGTGGAATAAACATTGAATCTTTATCATTTTATTGACTTACTCTTAGGACGATCACCATAAGGACTTTTCTCTCTCTTGCTCCCTGCAAACAAAATAAAGCACAAAATGAGGAACATCTCAAGCATGTCTGTAAGTTGCTATTGATTGTAAAACTTTTAACTATATTGTAACACCATAGTGTTCCACAAAATTGCTCATAACTTGATATACAATTTGGGGGAAACCTGTCCTAATCTAATCAATGTACAATAAAACAATTGCAGAATGAAAATTAACACAAAAAGAGCAAGAAATCTTTCCCAGGAGTGTGGAGTGAGACAGGGCTGCTGCTTAAACTCAACATAGTTCAACATCTGTATCAATAAATTGGCGCTCAAACTGGAGCAATCTGTAGCCCCTGGTCTCACTCTTCATGACCCTAAAATCAAACATCTCCTCTATGCAGATAAACTGGTTATGCTGTCCTACCTATGAGTCTACAGCAATACAACCTGCTAGATCAGTACTCTCAGACCTGGACCCAAACAGACAACCTGAATACAATTAACGTCATGACCTACTAGAAAAGCCCCAGATCCAAGGGAACACAACATATAGTCACACAACTAACAGTCATCACAGTAAAACCTCAATCACAGTATAACTTCAATGACAGAAAGTGTTTTATCACTAAGTGGATGTGTCCACCACTATTACAATGATACAAAGTGTTCCTCAGGGCTCAGTTCTTGGTCTATTACTCTTTACTATCTATATGTGGCCTGATTAATTAACTGCGGGTATTAAGGATATCAAACACTGGATATCATTGAAATTTCTTAAATGAAATGATAGCAAAATTGAAATAATGTTGATTGGCTCCACTATGTCGGAGGTTTTTCATTTTAAGGCGTATATTTCACATTCTTTTCCATTGTACATGAAAAGACAAATAAATGTATTTCATCCCTTATTTATTTATGCTTACATTTCATTACATATTTAATCATTAAATTCTATATTTATTTAATTTTGTATGTTAAATCATATAGATTTATAGATCTGACAAAATATTTGTCATGCCAGTAAAGCACCTTAAAACTTAAAAGTTCAAATGTGACAAATGCCTTTAAAGGTAGGAGTGAATCCGCTAAATTATCATTACATGAGTCGCTCCGAAAATTGCAATAGTGAAAACTGGCATAGTGAAAACGACTGATGGGACCAAAAAATAAAACAATAAAATTGAATTAGTACCCAATAGATTGCAGCAGTGAGAATCATGAAATTTTACTGGTATTGGTACAGACTACTGAAATTTTTGTATTACAAGAACACTAATCATGAAGACTTACAATAGCTTAGGGTTCTTGAGAAACTGAAACTGCTTTTTTCTTCAGTTTGGTCATCCTCTGAGAGATCAGACTCCACAGATCTGCTGTCTTCTCTGTCCACTGATGAGCCAGGCTTTTGTGTTTCTTTCACTGTCTCATGATCATCTTTTCCCTTCAGTATATTATTTATTTTTTCTAAAATCTGAGAGTTGAGATTTTTTTGATCCTTAAAATGAAGATGTCCTTCTCCACATTCTGCAATTAATTCGTTAAATTTCACAGGTACCCCTTGAGTATCATGTGCCTCTTCATCAGTCGTGATCACCATAGTGCGTTTAATTGCCTCTTCACCGAATTGTTTCATCACATATTTCACTCTTGTCATGTCCTCCTCAGTGAAGTCATTGTGCTGCAGTACGAGTATAAACGCATGAGGTCCTGGATCAGACAGATTCACACACTCTCTCACTGTCTGTGTGATCTGATGATCTGAGATGTTTGTCTGGAGCAGCTGAGGACTGTTGATGATGGTCACATGTCTGTCCTTCAGTCTTCCACTGACTCTCTCAACAACATCTGGAGGAGCTTCACTGTCAATCGCTGCTCGTCCCAAAAGGAAGTTTCCCACTCCACTGTTTTCTGACACGCTCTTCCCCAGAAGAACAATCCTCAGATCACTCACTGAAACACACAAGACATATACACACACAGACACACACACACACAAAGACATTTAAACATTCACAGAAAGAGCTTCTGTGACATAACACTGAGTTTCATATGTTCCAGAATTCACAAACACATATACATACAGTAATTTGTCAGTGAATTAGTTGTCTTGTTTAGCATTAATAGCATTGCATAGCTCTACAGATTTATCAGTAAACTGAAACAGACACAGCAAGAGTCACAGCTCTCACACTTTGCTGTTGCTGTTAAATCATTTGATTGACTTACGGCTGGGGGGGTCCAAACCAAAACTACCTCTGCGCACTGCAAGATACAAGAATACAAACTGTCGGTGAATCTGGTGGACATTATTGTGTGCACTACATGACTTTGAAATGTTTCATAAATATAATACTCCACAGTATTCTAGGGGAATAGGGAGTGACACAGAAAGTTAAAGTTTTTGGAGAGACACTGAGGATTTCCCATCTTCCAGCCCCAGAGATACACAAAACCAGATTTCGCACATTTAGTTCAATTTAGCCAGTAAGGTTTATTATTATTATTATTATTATTTTATTATTTACTAATGAACGGAAGAATCAAGGAAAAGAAAACATTAACTCAGAAGGAGGATCCCAAGAAAAATAACAAACAAATGCAACCTCTAACTTGAGTTGAAAACTATGCTAACAGACTTTTCAGAAAACTATCTTACCAGTAAGGATATGTCTTACTATCCTTACTCCCTTACTTATCACTCAAAAGGAGAAAAAAGGATGTAGGTACCTCCCTACATTACCTTCAAACTACAACAACATCCCAGCTAACAGAATTTTGTTATAAGAATGTTCTTTAAACGTTCAGTGTTGGTTCTGGGAACGTAAAAAAATGTCCAGTTTTCTTGACGTTAGAGGAACGTTTTTTAGAAGGTATGATGTTCCTCAAACGTTCTTTCAACTTAATTTTCATTAACAATTCAACATTCTAGGAACACTGATTTGTAACATTCCAAGAACATAAAAGTGTCCAGTTTCCATAATATTAATAGAATGTTATTTAAAGGTTACTATGATGTACCTGAAACATTCTTTCAATCATTCAAACACCTGCTGTGAACAAGCAATGAAAGAAAGAGAAATAACAACACAAACTACAACTTTCTTCAGCCACAGCTTTAGATGAACTGAAGATAAAAGCCATTCAAGATCTGATTAAACAACTCCACAAACAGCATTACCAGCATCACTTAATACTAACCAGATTGACTTTATTTCTGTCAGAAGTCTACAGCAGTTCTTATTGAGAATTAACTGAGGTTTAGATGTTGATGTTTGGTCGAAAATGTTTAGTTTGAAGTCACCATCACGGAGATCAGTGTGTTTGCTTTAGTTGGCCTCTTGACCCTTGCTTCTTTATCAGCAATTGCAAGTGTTTTCTGAAAACATTTCTGCATTGATATAACTGATCAACATGTCTGTTTTAATGACAGACTTATGACTGCATTAAAAACTGTTTTTTTTTCTGTAATTGTTGACTTAAGGAATTTAAATGTTGTTGAGACGTATAAAACTCAACCAATGTGAAAAGAAATATTTTGTAACACCGTTGTTCAGCTAAATGTTGATGTCTGTGAGTGTATAAAAAACACCGTCATTATTAACTTTGTTTAAAACATGTTTTGTGTCATTTATACACTCACAGACATCAGCATTTGGTATATGTAACACAACAATGGTGACATGCTTCATGCTAGCATAAAAAACTAATTCATGGCTTCCAGCACGCATTACGGCATGAATAAATTACGCAGCTGAATTTTTTTTTTTTTTTTTTTTGATTGTCACCATTGTTGAGGTTTTTATGTGGAGTGCTGATGTCTAAGTGTGTCGTGTTTAACTTGTAAATAGTTTTGGACAATATTACAGAAATCACTTCAGTGTTACAAATGGATTTTATCATCATTTAAGTTTTTAACCTCCTTCTCATATAACATTTCAATTCCAAAAGTAAGCAAAACTACAAAAAAAAAAAAAAAAACAGTTATTTAAACCACTGTAATACAGTCACTTGTCTGTTATTAAAAAACATGTTGATCTGCTTTATCAATGTAGAAATGTTTTCTGAAAATGCCTGCAATTGCTGATAAAGAAGCAAATTAACAAAAGTCAAGGATCAAGAGCTCAACTAAAGCAAACACTCATCACCATGATGGTGACTTCAAACTAAACACTTTCAACCAAACATCAACATCTAAACCTTTCTTAATTCTCAATAAGAACTGCTGTAGACGTCTGCCAGAACTAAAATCGGTATAGTTAGTAAAAAGTGAAGCTGGTAATGCTGTTTGTGGAGTTGTTTAATCAGATCTTCAGAGACTTAATGTATTTTATCTTCAGTTCATCTAAGGCTGTGGCTGAAGAAAGTTGTAGTTGGTTATTTGTCTTTCTTTCAGAGCTTGCTTACAGCAGGTGTTTGAATGATTGAAAGAATGTTTCAGGAACATCATACTAACCTTTAAATAACATTCCACTAACATTAAGGAAACTGGATATTTATGTTCTTGGAATGTTACAAATCTACGTTCCTAGAATGTTGAATTTTAAATCAAAATTAAGTTGAAAAAACGTTTGAAGAACATTATACCATATAAAATTCGTTCCTCTCACATCAAGAAAACTGGACATTTTTTAAGTTCCCAGAACTAACGCTGAACATTTAGAGAAAGTTCTTATAACAAAATTCTGTTAGCTGGGAATAAGGTTCAGTTAAAGCACTTCTGCCTAATGTCAGTGAACTACATGCATGAATCACTCTGATTCTCATGAGTCTGGGACCGGAGCACAGGGAAGCCTCAAACGTCATCGCATCAAGTCTCTCGCTTCCTCAGAAGTCTCTGTGAGCTTTATCCTTTTCTCAGGACAATGAAAGCACTGGGATGGCAATCAGGAACAGGTGATTGCTGTTAATCTATTCAGTAACAGAGCCAAGATACAAAAATACAGAGGAAAGAAACATGCACACACACCATGCACAACACCAATACAAATGACACATTTTTCTATAATTTAAAAAATAAAAAATCTGGGACATATTGTAACACTCCCACCAGTAAGTTTTTAGATCCAGTTATTTAGAAAGAATAAGCCACTCTTACCTTTCAGCACCTCTGTAGTGTATCCGGCACTATGTTTAATAGGTCTTTATCACAGTCCATGTGTCGTCACATCCGGCTCCGATTAGTAGCATAAAGAAATTTCCGCCTGCATTATTGTTGATGGACCGATACCAGTTTTGTGAAGGAAATTAATGTAGCTGAACTTCGCAATAAATATCAATATTTAAAAATCTTTGTTTATTCTGATACCCTACCATGTATGTCATCTTTCATTTTAATGTATCATTATCTGATTGTCAGCACTGCCGCTGTTGCCAGTCATGAGATTAATGAAGAGCAGCATGCTGCTCAAGTTACTGCCAGAGAAATAATCGAACTGATTTAATTTTATTATTATTATTATTAATTTTTTTTACATACATTTATTATGATTAACCTCACATTTCTGTCTCTAGTATATGCTCTTCAACTCAAACACTGAGGATATGACTTGTTTAAGATGATAAGTTATATTTGATTATCGTCTATGGACTGGAAATGTTCCTTTATTTCAACAACTTTAATTTGCACAACAGCACAGTAGGTCTTGCGTGTTCCCTTTAAATCACGAAATACGCGCCGAATATCATGACACCTTTTCCTTTGGTTTCACAATACTATATACTATACTAATACTAACTATACTATACTAATAATCACTGTAAACTGAGTTTCATGTCTTTAGAAGACGTATCTGTGCTGAATTTTACATAAATAAATCACAACAATCCCGTGCTATGGGCACAGTCATTGATACAGGCTGCAGCGGAAGTTTTTTTACACTAGTTTTTGAAGCTTTCACTTTTCAAACGTAGAAGTGTGATAAAGGCCTATTGTTTTTTTGATGTTTAAAGGTCAATTCACACTGCACTGACAGATGCAGATGGAAATATTAACCAGATTACAGCATATCACTTCTCAGACATTGTAGAATTTCATATGTTCCAGAATTCACAAACACATATACATACAGTAATTTGTCGGTGAATTAGTTGTCTTGTTTAGCATTAATAGCATTGCATAGCTCAACAGATTTATCAGTAAACTGAAACAGACACAGCAAGAGTCACAGCTCTCACACTTTGATGTTGCTGTTAAATCATTTGATTGACTTACGGTTGGGGAAATCCAATTCAAAACTACCTCTGCGCACTGCAAGATACAAAAATACAAACTGTCGGTGAATCTGGTGGACATTATTGTGTGCACTACATGATTTTGAAATGTTTCATAAAGATAATACTCCACAGTATTCTAGGGGAATAGGGAGTGACACAGAAAGTTAAAGTTTTTGGAGAGACACTGAGGATTTCTCATCTTCCAGGCCCAGAGATACACAAAACCAGACTTTGCACATTTAGTTCAATTTAGCCTGTAGGTTTATTATTATTATTGTTATTATTTTATTATTTACTAATGAACGGAGTTGTAGAATCAAAGAAAAGAAAACATTAACTCAGGAGGAGGATCCCAAGAAAAATAACAAACAAATGTAACCTCTAACTTGAGTTGAAAACTATGCTAACAGACTTTTCAGAAAACTATCTTACCAGTAAGGATATATCTTACTATCCTTACTCCCTTACTTATCACTCAAAAGGAGAAAAAAGGATGTAGGTACCTCCCTACATTACCTTCAAACTACAACAACATCCCAGCTAACAGAATTTTGTTATAAGAATGTTCTTTAAACGTTCAGTGTTGGTTCTGGGAACGTAAAAAAATGTCCAGTTTTCTTGACGTTAGAGGAACGTTTTTTAGAAGGTATGATGTTCCTCAAACGTTCTTTCAACTTAATTTTCACTAACAATTAAACATTCTAGGAACACTGATTTGTAACATTCCAAGAACATAAAAGTGTCCAGTTTCCATAATATTAATAGAATGTTATTTAAAGGTTAGTATGATGTACCTGAAACATTCTTTCAATCATTCAAACACCTGCTGTGAACAAGCACTGAAAGAAAGAGAAATAACAACACAAACTACAACTTTCTTCAGCCACAGCCTTAGATGAACTGAAGATAAAAGCCATTCAAGATCTGATTAAACAACTCCACAAACAGCATTACCAGCATCACTTAATACTAACCAGATTGACTTTATTTCTGTCAGAAGTCTACAGCAGTTCTTATTGAGAATTAACTGAGGTTTAGATGTTGATGTTTGGTCGAAAATGTTTAGTTTGAAGTCACCATCACGGAGATCAGTGTGTTTGCTTTAGTTGGCCTCTTGACCCTTGCTTCTTCATGCTAGCATAAAAAACTCATTCATGGCTTCCAGCACGCATTACGGCATGAATAAATTACGCAGCTGAATTTTTTTTATTTTTTTTTTGATTGTCACCATTGTTGAGGTTTTTATGTGGAGTGCTGATGTCTAAGTGTGTTGTGTTTAACTTTTAAATAGTTTTGGACAATATTACAGAAATCACTTCAGTGTTACAAATGGATTTTATCATCATTTGAGTTTATTACCTCTTTCTCATATAACATTTCAATTCCAAAAGTAAGCAAAACTACGAAAAAAAACACAAAAAAACCAAAAAGAAACAAACAGTTATTTAAACCACTGTAATACAGTCACTTGTCTGTTATTAAAACAGACATGTTGATCTGCTTTATCAATGTAGAAATGTTTTCAGAAAATGCCTGCAATTGCTGATAAAGAAGCAAATTAACAAAAGTCAAGGGTCAAGAGCTCAACTAAAGCAAACACTCATCACCATGATGAAGACTTCAAACTAAACACTTTCAACCAAACATCAACATCTAAACCTTTCTTAATTCTCAATAAGAACTGCTGTAGACGTCTGCCAGAAATAAAATCGGTATGGTTAGTAAAAAGTGAAGCTGGTAATGCTGTTTGTGAAGTTGTTTAATCAGATCTTCAGAGATTTAATGTTATTTATCTTCAGTTCATCGAAGGCTGGGGCTGAAGAAAGTTGTAGTTGGTTATTTGTCTTTCTTTCAGTTCTTGTTTACAGCAGGTGTTTGAATGATTGAAAGAATGTTTCAGGAACATCAAACTAACCTTTAAATAACATTCTACTAACATTAAGGAAACTGGATTTTTATGTTCTTGGAATGTTACCAATCTACGTTCCTAGAATGTTGAATTTTAAATCAAAATTAAGTTGAAAAAACGTTTGAGGAACATTATACCTTATAAAATTTGTTCCTCTCACATCAAGAAAACTGGACATTTTTTAAGTTCCCAGAACCAACGCTGAACATTTAGAGAAAGTTCTTATAACAAAATTCTGTTAGCTGGGATTAAGGTTCAGTTAAAGCACTTCTGCCTAATGTCAGTGAACTACATGCATGAATCACTCTGATTCTCACGAGTCTGGGACCGGAGCACAGGGAAGCCTCAAACGTCATCGCATCAAGTCTCTCGCTTCCTCAGAAGTCTCTGTGAGCTTTATCCTTTTCTCAGGACAATGAAAGCACTGGGATGGCAATCAGGAACAGGTGATTGCTGTTAATCTATTCAGTAACAGAGCCAAGATACAAAAATACAGAGGAAAGAAACATGCACACACACCATGCACAACACCAATACAAATGACACATTTTTCTATAATTTAAAAAATAAAAAATCTGGGACATACTGTAACACTCCCACCAGTAAGTTTTTAGATCCAGTTATTTAGAAAGAATAAGCCACTCTTACCTTTCAGCACCTCTGTAGTGTATCCGGCACTATGTTTTAATAGGTCTTTATCACAGTCCATGTGTCGTCACATCCGGCTCCGATTAGTAGCATAAAGAAATTTCCGCCTGCATTATTGTTGATGGACCGATACCAGTTTTGTGAAGGAAATTAATGTAGCTGAACTTCGCAATAAATATCAATATTTAAAAATCTTTGTTTATTCTGATACCCTACCATGTATGTCATCTTTCATTTTAATGTATAACATTATCTGATTGTCAGCACTGCCGTTGTTGCCAGTCATGAGATTAATGAAGAGCAGCATGCAGCTCAAGTTACTGCCAGAGAAATAATCGAACTGATTTAATTTTATTATTATTATTATTTATTTATTTTTTTTACATACATTTATTATGATTAACCTCACATTTCTGTCTCTAGTATATGCTCTTCAACTCAAACACTGAGGATATGACTTGTTTAAGATGATAAGTTATATTTGATTATCGTCTATGGACTGGAAATGTTCCTTTATTTCAACAACTTTAATTTGCACAACAGCACAGTAGGGCTTGCGTGTTCCCTTTAAATCACAAAATACGTGCCGAATATCATGACACCTTTTCCTTTGGTTTCACAATACTATACTAATACTAACTATACTATACTAATAATCACTGTAAACTGAGTTTCATGTCTTTAGAAGACGTATCTGTGCTGAATTTTATATAAATAAATCACAACAATCCCGTGCTATGGGCACAGTCATTGATACAGGCTGCAGTGGAAGTTTTTTTACACTAATTTTTGAAGCTTTCACTTTTCAAACGTAGAAGTGTGATAAAGGCCTATTGTTTTTTTGATGTTTCAAGGTCAATTCACACTGCACTGACAGATGCAGATGGAAATATTAACCAGATTACAGCATATCACTTCTCAGACATTGTAGAATTTCATATGTTCCAGAATTCACAAACACATATACATACAGTAATTTGTCGGTGAATTAGTTGTCTTGTTTAGCATTAATAGCACTGCATAGCTCAACAGATTTATCAGTAAACTGAAACAGACACAGCAAGAGTCACAGCTCTCACACTTTGATGCTGCTGTTAAATCATTTGATTGACTTACGGTTGGGGAAATCCAATTCAAAACTACCTCTGCGCACTGCAAGATACAAAAATACAAACTGTCGGTGAATCTGGTGGACATTATTGTGTGCACTACATGACTTTGAAATGTTTCATAAAGATAATACTCCACAGTATTCTAGGGGAATAGGGAGTGACACAGAAAGTTAAAGTTTTTGGAGAGACACTGAGGATTTCCCATCTTCCAGCCCCAGAGATACACAAAACCAACTACTTACTAATGAACAGAGTTGAACCAAAGAAAAGAAAACAGGCTGTAGTTGAAGTTTTTTACGCTACTATTTAAAACTTCTGCTTTTCGAACATTGAAGTGTAATAAAGGCCTATTGTCTTTTTGATGTTTAAAGGCCAATTCACACTGCACCGACAAACGCAGACAGATGGCAATATTCACCAGGCTACAGCATATCACTTCTCAGATATTGTAATTCTTATTCAGCATGTTCAATTGGTGAAAATGAGCTCCAACAGACTCCAAAGGGGTAACACACTGATCCGACAAAACCCAATGAACATGTCTGTTGCCATCTGTCAGTGTTTGTCAAGCCTTAATGTTGAGGTTACATTCCAGTACGCCCACACATCAAATGCTGGTTCACATTTCTCATATGTGAAAGAAAGGTTATGCTGGCCACACACTTGACGATTTTAAGCCCCCAACAATCTGGGGTACGTGGATGGATTCTAGGCTTGGTCCTCAATTGTGTGGTGCCATTACAATTATTGTACTGCTAATGATAGAGTTGGAGCCTCCACGATCCCAAATCATAAATGTCAAACATGTTTGTTATTTACAACTCTTGATCTGACTGTCTCCAACGTGAATATGCCAGCCCCAAACATTGCACGAAAGTGGAGTATTGAGAAAGATCAACTTCTACAACTATGACAACAGTATGGTGCCTTTATAATGAGGCCGCCAGGAGAGCAAGCTGACAACATCAATTATCCTCTATAATTGTTTTTTTTCTGAAGTCATGTTTAACCACGTACGTTTCTGATACTGGAATCGCCACTGTGAAATTGTTACTACTACTGTCAAGTGTGTGGTCTTACAGTTTGGCTAGATCGTCTAGCGTGTGTGTTCGGGAATTATGTTAAAATCAATTCAAACTGTCCTTCTGTCTGTGGTCACCCACGGTTTTAAAATCAGTTAAGATTTGACTATCGTTTAGTGTGTCCTCCCAGACCTTGAAGTATTATGGTCGGTGAAAATAGTAATAGGCACATTCAGATAAACTTCAAGTATAACGTCTTTGTTAACAGTGCCCTGTTAGAATATTTGCGTGTCATGTGCAAGTTTCAAGCATGATAACCAGGCAAGAACTTGAAACTTGAAACATCTCCTGGCATGTTAATCATAATGCGGTTTCCACTTTCACATTACCACACCACCCTGCCAAAAATAGCCCATCTTCAAGCTATTCCTGTCTCTTACATGTTCAGCTGCCCTAACACACCCTGCTAGGGATGGGTATGATTTTTGATCCGCAACTAATGCAGTCTATATACACAGCTAAAATCTCAGTTGCACCTGAGCTTACAGTAACGTGCCGAATTCTGTGACAGACCGAATTATGTTACCCTAGTAGACGCTGTATTGAGCTAATCCTAATCTCAATCCTAATCCTAACCCTACCGTCACTACATTGTGAACGGTCACATAATTCGGCACAATACTGATATAGTATTCTCCAATAGCTAATTGTGGTAAAAATAAACTTTGTCATATTTTGATTAACTATTTTTCATAACTAATTACACTGCATTATAATATATTATTTACTATAATACCATAGCATTTTAGTAATAAGTTCAAGAAGATTTATATACTTTCGCAGTGAAAATGCATCCCATTCACTGGTCGAGAATACAGGCATAGAAATCAGTAATCTCATTTTGTGACACTTCCTCAAGGTTTAATTCGGGATTGGTTTTCATAATTTCCATTTGGACGACAAAACATGCAAAAAGTGGATTCACAATAACCTGCATGAGGATCTTAACATCACTCCTATTACAAATGTCTACAGTCTTCACTTCAGGCAGTTATACTCCGTTGCTTACCTCCTTGTGAAGGATTGGCAAAAGGATCAAAGACTAGACAAAACACTTGCTGTTGGGGGATGGATTCATTTGGATTTATTTGTAAAGATCGTAAATATGTAGATAAATGTAAACATGTAAATATAAACCACTTTGATAGTGTTTTTGTATACATGAAATTAACTTTGATACAGTTTTCTGTGAACATGTAAATAACTTTGATACAATAGCTGCTTTTCCACTGGCAGGCCAGTGCAAACCAGGGCTAACAACATGCCGTGCTGGGCCAATAGCCTCGGACCTCAAGCACCGAGGCCAAAATCAAGTTGCGTTTCCACTGTCGGGTCAGTAGCCTGCAGCACTTCCCTAAAACCCGGCCTTAACACACCTCCACAGAACAACGTCACACGACCTCACCATTTCACCAGCTTAGTGAAAACTAGCTAGATCACAAAATGAGCATGACTGAAGCAAACATTTCATCTTTACTTAAAGACTTAAGATTCCAACATCAATATTTGACCAATGTTTTACAATAAAAAAATGTTACAGTAACAGTAATTTGTGTCAGGAGTGCACATCAATCATGTTGAATCAAACTGGTTTTTACCATTTCACATAAAAATTGGTCCCATTGCTTCCATTTATTTACGATCATAAGAATGAACAAAACAACTCCATTAAGGCTTTTAAGTCCAAAGGCTTACACATTTAGAATAATATTGTTAAAATGTCTTATGTTTATGTCACATTTCTGAGTATTTCTATTATTTTTCCTCGAAACTATGCGATGATTGCAATCCGAGGAGGTTTGAACGATCTCTCCGTCTCTCCATAGCCTACTGTTATCCTTTCAGGCAGAGCAACAGAGGGAGCTCATGAGAAGAAAACAGGAGTTATGAGTTATACGAGTTAACCGGAGTGTGTGACAGATATTCGGATGCATTAGTCCGATATCAACCGAGGCACAGGGAAGAGACAGATAAAACATTAAACCAAATAAATACACGATTATAATCATATATGAGTTGTCTACGTTCCTCAAGCAGTTTCTGGTATTTTCCATAAACGTGTGTATTTATTATCGCAATGATTAGCATAAATAGTCTTTGGCTTATAAATATATTTCTGCCTCATACGGTGATCAGAATCCCCATCGGATCACAAGGATGTTATTTCAAACACTTGCTGGTGTCTGAATGTGAGTTTTGAGCTGAAAGTTGTTTAAAATTTCTTAAAAGTTGAAGTTAGCTGGTAGCATGGGAAATGAGCAGCAGTGTTGAGCGTCTCCTGACTCAGGTAAACTCCACCTGTGTTCATGCCACTCCTCAAGCCCCAGTTGAACCACTTTGGACCAAGGTATTCGGCGGGCCAAAAAACCCTGGCCATTGGCCCAGTGGAAGCCCCGACCAGGCCCAATTAAGCCCGGAAGTGTCAGTGGAAACACGACTGGCCTGGCACACACTAGCACACTTGCTTTTGGCCCGACAGTGGAAACGTGGCTAATGTTACACTTTTCCTAGATTTTTAAAGAACTTGGCAGGTAGAAATAAAAGAAAACAGTCAGATGACAAAACATGATGCATACATTTAATAAGTTTAGAAAAAAAAAAATGCTCTTATAATGGAAAAAATCCCCCTGGAAATTAATTTAAAGGGGAAAACATCGCCCTGTAATGGGAAAGTTAATGTATGTTATTGATCAGAAAGTGCTCCTAAATTTTTGACTTTGCTCCTAATTTTTTTTTTCATTAGGAGCAGAAGTGCTCCTAAAGAAAAATGTTAGCGTAGAGCCCTGGAATACTGAATGAGGGTATAGAGTGTGAATTTGGGACACAGCCTCTGAGTGTTGATTCTGAACACTGATAATTCACAGTTATAATGCAGTAAGCTACTTCATCAAAAACAACAATTGTTACCCAGAAAGCACTGTTTTCTATGGTATATTACTGTTTTAATGGAAAACGGTATGTTACTGTTTGGTAATTTTTTACATAACAGTTTTACAGCATACCAACAGTACATGTCATTTGTCTAGCACACCTACTTTAGGTCTTGGTCCACTAGCTTATAAGTTGAATTTAAAACATGTACTGTTTATGTGTCTCAAGGAGCCATTAATCATTTATCTCATTCTTAAAATCTTTGGAAAATTAACTTAAATTACCATTGTTCAGGGTTTGTGCCAGCTCTGCTCAGTTTTAGTACAGGTATGAACAAGAGGAACTGCACTGATGCCAAGCTGAGAGTAGTATGCTGTCTGGTACAGTAGTGCAGCAATGTGGTTAGCAACACAGGAACAGCTACACTGGGACAGTAAGACAGCGTTGGAGTCCCTTAACACAATCTGTAGAGATAATTAAACAATGACAAAATAATAAATGAATGACTCCAATTGATATGATATGCATAAACAACAAGACAAGATGACTCTTTCCTTTTAAAGTGATAAACTCTTCTACTGAATAGACTTTTCATGCCCGCATTTCTATAAATATAGAAATTCATAGAAATTTAATATTAAAATATGAACAATAAATTCATCCTGCAGTTTTGTCTGTCTACTCTTAAACTACGTGGCTTCTCTAACGTCCTCACAGATGTGCATCCTAGTTCTAAAGAATCATCCATATTGTATTAACATAACATTTGTGAAACTATAAAAACAGAAGATCTAAAAAAGGTTAAATACATAGAAAATGAAATGTAGAAGAGTATGAACTTTAACAAATGAAGCTTGAGAATACTTACCCTCAAATTTGTCGACATAACTATAAAGGTCGAATTTAACGCCCTTCTCCTTCTTACTACAGGGTGTGACAGACAGCAACCCCACAATTTGATTGACATCATTGACCATATTCCGTAGAAGATCTTGAAATCAGCGAGTGATAAAAATAAATTAATTAATTAAAATCATGGTGATGGTGCTCATTGAAACAAAAGGCAGAAATCAGAGCAACCGAGACTCAATGCGGAAGCGACAGTGCATAGAGTCTATTGATCCTTAAATGTTGTTCCAAAATTAACGGTCTTTAGGAGGACACTTCAGTTTTGCTCTCCCCACACTTTTTGGTCTTACAGCCGAAGACCATTTTCGCTCCGCTCTTTACATTCGGAAATCAAACAGTCAGGATCCATGCAGTGAAAACAAACTCGCCTGTCTCCCTGACACACAGCGGATTTGCCATTTAATTTGGTGCATGCACCACTCTTTAAAGAGTGGGAAAGAACATGCAGAGGTGACCTCTCTCTCACCAAATGTTCAATCATGGATGAAAAAAAATAGTTTGAAGCTCATGCAAAAAAAACCTTACAGCCACTTCTGAAAGCATTTGCACATTTAAGTTGTATAACATTAAAGTTTTATAACATTTAGAACATTAAAAAATACACTATTAGCAACAAATCTTTCTTTCTGCAATGGTCAAAAACCTCAGTGGAAGGAGAAAGAGAAAATTATATCAGATTCAAATTCCGTTTCTCCCCCCATAGAATTACACATATGGACTTCTGTCCACTGCACAACACACAAACTAATAGATCAGCTGGATTTGATGATATATAGGCTACATATACATAATTGCACATTCAGGACGACGATATCAAATCTCAGTATAAAATAGCTGAATGTTACAAGCTTTAATATTAATATAACAATCACGTGACTGGCATTAATCAACAAACAACAGGCCTGGAAATAAAAATAAAAAATCCAAAATAACAAGTAAATTCGTAAGATACTCAAATTTCTCTTTCTCGCTGAAGGAAAGGTTCGTGTATGTGTGGGAAAGACCAGAAACACAAAACCACTAATGACAGCTGCGCGGTTACACAACCACACACAGAAACAGAGAAAGTCCGTATAAAGACAGCGAAACGGTGAACAAAAGATACAAGTTTTATCCTCAATCATTATCATCGAGTTTTGTATTTTCTGTAGTAAACATGCTTGTGTTGTGCAAGTTACTGTTACTCGATGTACTAACTTTAATTCAACTAGTGAAACACAATTTAACTAACTTTGACTAAGTCGATAACTTGGTCATGAATTTTAGGTTGATAATAATATATTAGAATGCTGGTACACAAATATAGCTTGCTAAACTTAAATCTTACCCGAACTCTCTGCCATTTTTTCACCAGAACCGAAAGTGAGTAGCTATTTGATACGCGTACAAATCATGTGCGCCCCCACAGTGAAATCTTAAAAACATATCCACATATTATCCATTTTGTATAAACAAGCATAATATATAAAATAAATACAAAAGGGGGAAAAAAAGACATGTTGTAATTAACAGAATTTTTTATATAAAAAATGTATAGGTATTGTTTCTATCACATCCAATCCGCACTATATTGTATTAGAACAAAATTATTGATTGTGAATTTCTACCATATCATATTGTGGCTGATTTGAGTTTTTCTTTCTGTCAGGTGATCAGAAAAAAATAAATAAATACCTGATTATATGAAAGCAAAATATTTTACCATGTTTAAATATCAGGTAAATTTCAAAGTACTAATAAAATGGAAACTTAAAATAATAATGACAATCTCTGATACGGCTGTAGTGACAACACTCGATGAAGTTCGGTGTTATTTTTTCACTAATGAAGTCATCAGCGATTAATCGACAATGAAATCCTTCTATTTAATCCCACAATAATATTTAAAAATATCAGTAAGTGTAACGAGTCAGAAAAGTATTTATCCATGTGCATACTTTATTAAACAGTGTTCGTAGTCAGACAGGCAATGGTAGAAAAACAGCAAACAAGTACAGCAGAGACCAGACAGAATCATAGTCATAGAACAGGCAATAGATCAGGGTGGGCAGATATCAATTATAAGTCCAAGACAGAGCAAATAGTCCAAAGGACAGGCAGCAGAGAATCGTGCACGGGGAATAAACAGGGTCAACAACAGGCAGGCAAACACAATGACAAACGCTCAGAAATAAAACCGTAGTACACAAGACCTCGCAAAGACTGTGAGGTTGAGAGTAGCTTATATAGTCCAGGTAATGAGCGGCAGCTGGGTGTGGTGATTACTGATTGGTGGAGTGAGTGCAGGTGATTGCCAGGGAGGATTATGGGAAATGGAGTCCGGGAATGACTGGAACTGTGACAGTAAGCTTAATAAATAAAATCATAATTGGGTACTTTCAATTGGGAGGTGGCTGTCGCAAACTCTAACCCCTAAATTTCAACTTGTGAAAATTATATTGAAATATTTTTTTCAATTGTTCTTTTTAAAAATATCTTTTTTTAAAAAAAAATAATAATAATAATAAGTGAACTTCAAAAAAATATTTTCTAGTCCATTGGCTGAGACTGATTAACTACAACCCTAAATTTTTGATCAGGAAATATTCCTGTGTCCCTCTTTCTCATAGCTATTTTGTCAGAGAGTGATCAGGCTCTGGTGCGGCGGCCATGTTGTGGACAGGCTCTGTTGTGGGAACCACAGGACAGGAAGGTACTGGAAACAGAGGACTAGTAACCATCAAAACTGGACTTGCTGGAAACCGTGATGTGCCAAGCTCCATGGCCACCAGAGCCATGAACCTCCCAAAAAATGTCAAGAGGAGATGTCCTCCTCAACCTCCCCAACAGTGATGGAGAACCCAGTTAGCTCGCTCAGTGGTCCTCGACAACCATCACAGATCAGCACTGACTGTAGGTTTGTTCAGTCCATGGCCAAATAAATAAATAAATGAGGGCAAAGTCTGGGAGATCAGTGAAATTAACAATACCTAGAAAGTCCTGGATGTGGTCCTCAAGCAAGCAAGTTCCTTGACGAAGGCGGACAAGCTGAATGTATTGTATGGCTAAGTCTTCTGTTATGAAACTGCCCCGAGACACGAAGGTTGTGGATCCAAACGCAGTATTTATTGAAAGGGTAATCCATAATCCTAATCCAAAAACAGGCAAAACATTAAGAATTGTTTACGTTTTCTTAAGACATAACTGACTTTATGTGAATATTCTCCAAAACTGACATTTTGACGTAACATTGTGTGTATATTTCCACTCAGGCATTAAAATATGCGAAAGAGAACTCAATTCAGTACTCGTAAACTGACGTCTAAGACATCTTTTCTGTGTGCACGGCTGCACACTTCAGGCGTGTGCGCACAGAAACCTGCGTCAAAAAGAGCTCTTTTTTGTGTTGTCACGCTTTTTCAGTTATATCCATACGTCTGCTCTTCCCTTTCTCCTGGACATTTAGGTTTTTGAACGTTTTATGAGACATGCAGCAATTGTATGCCAGTTTATGTCCGGCCATGTAGATCAGTGCACGTTACAATTCAAATGTGTGCTTCTTCAGCACAGGGCATCCGTTCTGACTGGATCTCTTCCCCTGGTAATGCTGTTTGTGGAGTTGTTTAATCCTCTTCTGCTGAGATCGTGTGAGATTAAATGTCTTCCTTTACCTTCAGTTGATTTCATCTAAGGCTGTGCCTGGAAGTCAATTGTTGTTGTTGTTGCTCTTCTCTTTTTTCTGTTCTTGTTGTTTCTCTTTCCTTCAGTGATTTTGCTTGTTAACAGCAGGTGTTCATCACTAATTCTCAATCATTACGCAATTAATCACTTAATTATCTCATTAACTTTAACACTGCTTCAGTGTTACTTTTTAACATACAGATAACATGTGGATTATATAAACACTGAGGACCAGTTTCAAAGACAGGGCTTAGACTAAGCCATTAGGCCTTAGTTCAATTAGGACATTTAGGTTTTTTTTTTTTTTTTTTTTTTTTTAACTTGGCGTGCATCTTGAGACAAAACAATGGCACTGACATATTTTAAGATATGTCAGTGCAAGTTGATTTCAGTTAAGACAGTTCAAACATACATTTAATCTGGGACTAGCTTAAGCCTTATCTGTGAAACCAGGGGTGAGAGTATCAGTTTAACACTGGGGGTTTTGCTGTGTTTAAATACAAAAAGTATTTAATTAGGTTTATATATATATATATATATATATATATATTGCTTCAAATTGTATTGATTTAATATTTGTATAATTACTTATACAATAAATGCCAGATAATTTTTTTGTGTAACCAAAATACCAATTTTAACAAAAAAAAAAAAAAAAAAAAAAAAAAAAAAAAAATCATAATGTGATACTTATAACTCTTTCCCTGCCGGCATTTTAGAAAAAAGTTTTGTTGTTTGTGTTTTATCATTTTCACAAGTTTTATGGACCCCAGAATATTTTGTTGTGTGAATATCTGAACATGCATTATCTATCAAAAGAAAGAACAGACCTTCTGTTTTAAAACAAACAAACAAACAAAAAAAACTTCATTCTAGCTTTATTCCATGCATTTTTTATCAACACTTTTATATTGAGTTAAAGAGTTATAAACAAGCCTGAAATACATGCACTCTTAAGGCAGGAACACACCAAGCCGACGGTTGGCCGTCGGGCAGTTTTCTACAGTTTTCTCAGTCTGTTCCGCACTATCGGCTGAAGTTGGTCCTCGTCTGCTTTTTTTCAGCTAATTCGACATGTTGAATCGGCGTCGGAGCTCGTCAATCCGTCGGGCCATCTGATCATTCTGATTGGCTGTTCAGCTACTGCCACCTGCCACCAACCCCGCAGTGTGCTTTCGTCACCACTAGTTCGTCGGCGTCGGCTTGGTGTGTTCCTGCCTTTACAACTAAAACATATTACAATATAAACACAATAAAGTATTGCATGTTTATTGTACAGGTAAGTTAATTGCTAATGTGCACGTTAAACTAATGTGCAGATGCACACACATACAGACAGTAGCTCGCACATCACGTGCAGATTGCGCACACAGAAACATTCAGTAGCACAGAAAGTAACTGTCAGCGCTTTTCTGTGATTTATCAATAAAATAGCTTAAAATAGCTTATTTTCATTATATATGTTACTAGGGCTGTAGTCAAGTCCACCTTTGTTGAGTCCAAGTCAAGTCCAAATCCAAAAGGTTTGAGTTCAAATCAAGACCGAGTCCAAATGAGACAGTCAAGACAGAGACAGAGAAAAAAGAATCCTCTTCAAGACCACATACATAACTATTTATAATTTATGTGATGCGAGAGACAGCATATCTTCTATTCTAAGATAATTATTTTGTATTATTATTTGTAATGATCAAAAAGCATATGCAGAGTAGCAACACTGTAGGATCAAATAAGGCCATTTTATTTACTTTAGGTATAGCAATTTCACTAAAGTCACATAAAGCTGAAGTGCAGCTTCACATTTTCAGTCTTTTTTATTATAGTGTAACAGTCACATTTTGGGCTACCAATGGAAAATGTAAAAAAAAATAACAAGCAACACAGGTGTCACTAAAAAAAAAAAAAAAAAAAAATGACATGTTCCCATTTTGAACTTATTACTTGTCCTAAAGAATCCATAGCAGGCCTACAAAGTAATTAAAACAATAAACCAGTGGGGTTTTTGACAATGACTTGCGATAAATAAACTAATAATTAAGTGTGCATATTAGCTGCCTGCTTGTTTTTAAATTCACTTCAGCTGTGGTTCCCAAACATTTTACAGTCGCGTACCCCCTGAGGCATTTAACATTCTTCTGCATACCCCCCCTCTTCCACTTAGACTGCTGCAGTCACACCTTTTCCATTAAGGGACAATATTTTCCCTCTTAAACTGATTGTGCATTAAAGTGCTTTTTTTTTTTACCTTTATAAATACCTTTATAAAATAAATGTTTTAAATTAAAAATGTCCAAAACAGAAATAAGCAATGATGTTAAAATGAGTGATACTTTTAGATATTAAACTAAAACCGCCAGTAGGTGGCGGTAAGTCACTGTCTTAATAAATGTGAGTCATCGAGTCATTCATTCATTCAGTAATGAAGCAAGTGGCGGTATTTTTGAAAGGGTAATTGAATCATTGACTCTCATGGTTTTTTCACAGCCACAGATTCGTTCACAAAACGTCAATATGAGTCACAGTTCTGCTGTGGCTTTTGTTGGAACTACAGATGCGCCAATTACAATTTCCGATTTTTTGATAGTGTGATCTGCCGATACCCATTTTTGCCGATTTCGATTTTCTTTCTAAGAACTATACTTGACAGTATATACAAATAAAAATCTACTTTTCTTCAATGCAAAGTTTTATTTTCATAAAAAAAGTAAAACTAGTAATAAAATAAGAACAAATAAAAAAAAAAAATTGCAAACAACAGCACAAATAAATGCAATAGAATAGAGAGCTATGAAATATGTTTTTATTCAGGTAAGAAATACTACAGAAATTAAAGTAATCAAATGTAAAATAACACATCCAGTGTTATTTTACAATGATTACCTTAATTTCTGTATTCTTAATTGTAAATATTAAATGCATATTTATTCTTATCATTAAAGTTATAAAACGTATTCAGTCAAGAGCAGAAAGTGATTTTCTTTATCTTTTGTTCTTTAAATAACATGACAGACGGCAGCAAGAATTGTACTGCTGTCCCTTTAAGATTTTATGAACGGACCCAATAATTTACACAACATGCGTTCTCTTTCTTAGCTATTCCAAAACTGACTGTGTTTATCTGAATAATCGCCAAGACGGGCATTTTGACATAATTTTGTTTGTATTTGACCTTTTAAGTGCAGAAACACACTCATTTTGGTACTTGTGACTCTGTTTGACTTCTGTCTCTGAGCGTGGCTTGTTCGCTCCACTAATATACAGGTGCATCTCAGTAAATTAGAATGTCGTGGAAAAGTTCATTTATTTCAGTAATTCAACGCAAATTGTGGAACTCGTGTATTAAAGGTGCCCTAGAATCAAAAATTGAATTTACCTCGGCATAGTTGAATAACAAGAGTTCAGTACATGAAAATGACATACAGTGAGTCTCAAACACCATTGTTTCCTCCTTCTTATATAAATCTCATTTGTTTAAAAGACCTCCGAAGAACAGGCGAATCTCAACATAACACCGACTGTTACATAACAGTAATATAATTAATATGCACGCCCCCAATATTTGCATATGCCAGCCCATGTTCAAGGCATTAGACAAGGGCAGACAGTATTAATGTCTGGATCTGTGCACAGCTGAATCAGCAGACTAGGTAAGCAAGCAAGGACAATAGCGAAAAATGGCAGATGGAGCAATAATAACTGACATGATCCATGATATCATGATATTTTTAGTGATATTTGTAAATTTTCTTTCTAAATGTTTCGTTAGCATGTTGCTAATGTACTGTTAAATATGGTTAAAGTTACCATCGTTTCTTACTGTATTCACGGAGACAAGACTGTCTTATTTTCATTTTTTAAACACTTGCAGTTTGTATAATTCATAAACACAACTTCATTCTTTATAAATCTCTCCAACAGTGTAGCATTAGCCGTTAGCCACGGAGCATAGCCTCAAACTCATTCAGAATCAAATGTAAACATCCAAATAAATACCATACTTACGCGATTAGACATGCTGCATGACGAACACTTTGTAAAGATCCATTTTGAGGGTTATATTAGCTGTGTGAACTTGCCATTTAAGGCAGTCGAGAGCCCGGGGGCGGGGAGCACGAGAATTTAAAGGGGCCGCAGCCTGAATCGGCGCATATTTAATGATGCCCCAAAATAGGCAGTTAAAAAAATGAATAAAAAAAAATCTATGGGGTATTTTGAGCTGAAACTTAACAGACACATTCAGGGGACACCTTAGACTTATATTACATCTTATATTACATTATAACGTTCTACGGCACCTTTAAATAAATTCAATGCACACAGACTGAACTACTTTAATTTGGTTCTTTTAATTGTGATGATTTTGGCTCACATTTAACAAAAACCCACCAATTCACTTCACAATCTCAACAAATTGGAATACTTCATAAAATCAATAAAAAAAGGATATTTTAAACAGAAATGTCAGGCTTCTGAAAAGCATGTTCATTTCTATGCACTCAATACTTGGTTGGGCCTCCTTTTGCATGAATTACTGCATCAATGCGGCGTGGCATGGAGGCAATCAGCCTGTGGCACTGCTCAGGTGTAATGGAAGCCCAGGTTGCTTTGATAGCAGCCTTCAGCTCATATGCATTGTTGGGTCTGGTGTCTCTCATCTTCCTCTTGACAATACCTCATAGATTCTCTAAGGCGGTTCAGGTCAGGCGAGTTTGTTGGCCAATCAAGCACAGTAACACCATGGTCATTGAACCAGCTTTTGGTACCTTTGGCAGTGTGGGCAGGTACCAAATCCTGCTGGAAAATGAAATCAGCATCTCCATAAAGCTTGTCAGCAAAAGGAAGCATGAAGTGCTCTAAAATTTCCTGGTAGATGGCTACGTTGACTGTGGACTTCAGAAAACACAGTGGACCAACACCAGCAGATGACATGACAGCCCAAACCATCACTGACTGTGGAAACGTCACACTGGACTTCAAGCAACATGGTTTCTGTGTTCTAAATTTTTTTCTAAAACTCTCCTCTCTTCCTCCAGACTCTGGGACCTTGATTTCCAAATGAAATGCAAAATTTACTTTCATCTGAAAAGAGAACTTTGGACCACTGAGCAACAGTCCAGTTCTTTTTCTCCTTAGCCCAGGTAAGACGCTTCTGACGTTGTCTTTGGTTCAGAAGTGTCTTGGTACGTGGAATGTGACAGTTGTAGCCCATTTCCTGAAGACATCTGTGTGCGGTGGCTCTTGATGCCTTGACTCCAGCTTCAGTCCACTCCTTTTGAAGCTCTCCTAAGTTCTTAAATCGGCTTCGCCTGACAACCTTCTCAAGTCTGCGGTCATTCCTTTCACTTGTACACCTTTTCCTACCACACTTTTTCCTTCCAGTCAACTTTCCATGAATATGCTTTGGCACAGCACTCTGCGAACAGCCAGCTCTTTCAGCAATGACCCTCTGTGGCTTACCCTCATTGTAGAGGGTCTTGATGATCGTCTTCTGGACAACTGTCAAGCAGACTTCCCCATGACTGCTGTTGGGATTACTGACCTAAACCCAGTATTTATACCCTGAGAATGGTAATTTAATAGAACTTGAAATTAAATATTCTAACAATTTGAGATTCTGATTTTTTTTTTTATTTTGATGAGCAGCAAGCTGTAATCAACAAAATGAAAACAAAAAAGTCTGGAAATATTTTACTTTATGTCTAATAAATCTAGAATATATTTAAGTTTTATTAGCTTTTTGAATTAAATTACAGAAAAAAAAAAAAACTTTTTCATGATATTCTAATTTATTGAGATGCACCTGTAGATCAGTGGTGCGCACGCTTTTGGTGTGAGCGCAAAACCTGCAGGAACTGGAGCGAATGAGATGAGTGAGAGAAAGAAGGTTTCTGTTTTTAAAGTAACTAAAACCCACAGCTTCACTATTAGTAGATAGACGCTGCACAGACAATTCATACACACAATCTCTCGCTCACTAATGCTACTTTATATGTAACTGATTTAGAACAAGCAGAAAACTGTTAGAAATATAGTGAACCAAAGACAAAAGAACTGATAACAATTAGCTGTTATAGGAGCAATAGCCTTGTGGGCAGTGTTCTGTCAAATGCCGCAGCTGTGTACAAGGTGACACAAGTTTGAGTCTCAGCTCAAGGTTCAGGCTTCTCAAACCAACATCAAAGTTTTTTTTTTTTCACAAACTTTAGCCTCTAGTTGCAAATTGTGGCATGTTGCAAAGCATTCCAATCTGTTTTTATTAATGATGCCATCAGCGATTAGTCAGTGTCGACATTGTTAACAACTGTTTATAATGTTGACTTTCAAATCTAATTGGTTGAATAGAATATTGTTCTAGGATCAACAAAGATGTTGATCCAGGAACATGTACTTGGAGAAATCAGGTTCTGCATACTGGTACGCCTGCTCTTCGAAGGCAAACCATAGAAACGGCTTGTATCAAGGAAGGATAGAGACATGAAAGTATTTGACCTTTAGGTCTATGGCCCCAAACCAATCCTGGGATCTCACACATGTGTTTCAGAGTACATGTTAACAACTGTTTATAATGTTGACTTTAATAACATAACAGTCGACTTAAAAAAATCTGAGGTCGTTCAACCCCTAGTGCTGGAGCCGTCTCATAACCTGAGCCGCGTTACTGTGGCCAAGCATATGCCCCAGGAGCCTCTGGAAGTATTTGAGAGGGACTGCTGTTTTTTACTTAAATAGAGTCTTCTGAAAGATGTGCTGTAATCATGACCAAGTCCAACTCCACATCGAGCTGCTTGCTCTTCCACCAGTTGACCTGATGTGCTTGAGGACCATGTCCTCCATGTGTGCACACAAAAAATCTCAAGAGTGAGCTAGAATTAGCCAGTCATCCAGATGCGGATGCCCACTTCCCTCAACGGGGCAAGGGCGGCCTCTGTGACTTAGGTAAAGATGCAAGGAGACAGGGACAGTTAGACACGTTCCTAGGTCAACATATTTTGTTGATCCTGGAACAACATTCCTGTCTGAAAGTCCTAACCCTACCCATAAGTTATCCATACAATCAGATGGAAATGACAGGCGAATAACACTGCACCAAACCCTTATTGTAAGCCTGAACTTGATGTAAACTGTTAACTTGTCCCTCAAATCTAATTGGTTGAATAAAGATGTTGATCCAGGAACATGTACTTGGAGAAATCAGGTTCTGCATACTGGTACACCTGCTCTTCGAAGGCAAACCATAGAAACGACTTGTATCAAGGAAGGATAGAGACATGAAAGTATTTGACTTTCAGGTCTATGGCCCCAAACCAATTCTGGGATCTCACATGTGTTTCAGAGTAAGCATCTTGAACATAATCCTGTAAATTGGCCGATTCAGAACTTGAAGATCCAGAATCTGTCTCTGCTCCCAAGACAACAGCATCCTCGCCTTGTACTAAGGTAAAGAGAATGCCATTGATTTGGGAGGATGCCTGGCCAACTGAATTGCGTAGCTAAGCCAGATTGTCCTAAATAGTCAGCATGACAGAGTGGCAAAAGCATTAACCCAGACAGGATATCATTTATCTGTGGTAATTCGAGTTCCGGCTCGAAGGACCACATGTGATTGAGGTTTAAATTAAAGGGATAGTTCACCCAAAAATGATAATTTGATGTTTATCTGCTTACCCCCAGGGCATCCAAGATGTAGATGACTGATGATTTTTAACTTCAACCGTTGTTGTCTGTCAGTCGTATAATGAATGTCAATGGTAACAAAATCTATGATAGTAAAAAAAAACATACACAGACAAATCCAAATTAAAACCTGCGGCTCGTGACAAACTGATGTCCTAAGACACGAAAAGATCGGTTTGTGCGAGAAACCGAACAGTATTTATATCATTTTTTACCTCTAATACACCACTATGCCCAACTGCCTTGAGCGCGCGCACGGCATCCGGTGCGTGAGGTGTGTACAAGCTCTGGCGCTGGAAGTGATCTCTCGCACATATACGTCACTCATTGTTTACACAGAGCATAAACATTGTAGGTACGATGGCTAATCAAAATGATACTTACGTGTGCTTATCTGGATTGTTCAAACCGACTTAAAACTAAAAGATTACATTCTCTCAGGCGAACTCATTCGGGAGTGGTGACTTTCGATGTATTCCCAAGTTCTGAGCCTGCTAGCCTGCAGTTATGGTTGATTGCTCTTCAGCTGGATATCAACACACCCATTAACGTACTAAAGTTGTTGAGGGTCTGCAGCGATCATTTTTCCCCTGATGATTTTACATACCCAGGAGAGAATCACGTACGATTTAAACCATCAGTTGTGCCTATGGTTTTTCCACATCCAACTAAAGTATGTGAATAAGATCTTTATATGTGTCCTTTTTATTTGTAAAGCTGCCCTTACGAAAAGTAACAAAATAAAATGAAGTTTTGATGTAATAAAACCATGTTTTTTAGTGGGTTACTTCCATTTGTATAACAACTGTTGTACTACAGGCACCATTTTAAACTACACCAGAGCGTGTACACACCTCACGCACCGGATGCCGCACGCGCGGATCAAGGCAGTTGGACATAATGGTGTATTAGATGTAAAAAATGATATAAATACTGTTTGGTTTCTCACACAAACCGATTGTTTCATGTCTAAGGACATCAATGTGTCGTCACGAGCTGCAGGGTTTAATTTGGATTTGTCTGTGCATGGTTTTTTGACTCTTATAGATTGAGTTCCCATTGACATGCATTATAAGACTGGCAGACTGCAATGGTTGGAGTTAAAAATCATCATTTGTGTTCTACTGAAGAGACAAAGTCACTTACATCTTGGATGCCCTGGGGGTAAGCAGATAAACATCAAATTTTCATTTTTGGGTGAACTATCCCTTTAACAGACTAATTCGGATTAATTTGAACCTCTGCAGACAGTCGGTTAGAACAGTTTAAAGACATCAATCAGGATATTCACTATGCAGAATCCAAAATCTCTTTCAGTGAGTTTACTGATGATAATTCAGATGCGAACAGATGTGGTTCTGGGACAAATTACAGAAATAAACTTACATGTCTAATGTGTTTACATTAGAGTAAAATTACCCACCTTTAAATTTACTCTTAAAAGTACATATTTTCCAAAAAAATTACTTAACTAAATGTAACGAAATAAATGTAGTGTTACTACCCACCTCTGATTTTGGTTAACTTTTTTTTTTTTTTTAAATTGTATGAGTCTTAACTTTAGATTTTTATAAATATCACAGAATGACACATCTGCATTTATTACTCATATATTGAACTATTTGTAGCAGCTCTTCTATTTCTTTTTCTTTCTGGACCTGCAGGTATTTATAGAGTTTTTCCAGTAATTCATGTTGTTCTTGACGGTCTTTAAGCATCTGTTGAAGCTCCTGAATGTGCTGCTCTTTTCTCTCTCTGAAATCATTCAGTTCTTCTGCTTGTTTTCTGGCTTCATCTTGATATTTATTCTTTATGAATTTTATATTTTCTTCAAATATCTTTTTCATTTCACATTGCTCTTTCTCTTCTCTTTTTTTTCTCTCCATCTCTTCTTTTTCTCTTCTGTTGATCTCTAATTCTCGTTCTTGTTTCAGATTTTCAATCATGTTCTTCCATCTCTTTCTCTCTTCTTCTTGTCTCTCATCATCTTCTTGTTTTCTTCTCTGCCACTCCATTTTCCTGTTTCGATCCAGTTGTTCATAATGTATTTTCATTGCAGTTGTCTTTTCCTCATATTCTCTCTCTTTTTCTTCTTTTTCTCTTCTCTGTTTCTGTCTCTCCTCCTCTATCTTCTGTCTTTCTTCTTCTCTCTCTCTTTCAAATCTCTTTCTCATTTTCTCCAGTTCTTCTAGTTTTTCTCTCAGTTCTTCCTCATGTTTCTCTCTTCTCTTTTGTTCTTCTTCCTCTCGTTCTCTCAATTGTCGTTTCTTTTCATCCTCCCATTCTCTCTGTTGTCCTTTAATTTCCTCTTGAATCTCTTTTCTTTCATTTTCAGCCTCTTTTATTATTGTTTCCCATCTCTGTCTCTCGTCATCTTCTTCTTTATTCCTCCTTTGTTCCTCAGTTTCCCTCCTTTTAGTTTCTTTTTCTTGTTTCATTCGTAACTCAAATATAATGCATTCTTGTTCATTTTTCATCTTTTCTTGATCTTGTCTGTATTTCTCTTCTCTCTTTCTATCTTCTTCTTCTCTTTCTTTTTGCTGTTTTTCATACTGTAACCTCTCTCTCTTCATCTCTTCTATTTTCTTATTATATTCAGCTCTTTGCTGTTTTTCCTCTTCTGACCGTTTCTGGTTTTCAATCTCTCGTTTATTCTGTTCTGTTTTCTCTTTCTCTTCAAACTCTTTTCTGAGTTTTTCCAGTTTTTCTCTAAATTGATTCTGCATTTTCATTCTCTCCTCATCCGCTCTTTGTTTCTCTTCCTCGAGTCTCTTCATCAGGTTTTTCATGTCCATCTCATATTTGGCTTGCAATTCTTCTCTCTCAGTCTGAATTTCTCTTTCTCTCTCTTTCAGTATTTCATCCATTCTCCTTTTAATGGACATCTCTGCCTCCTCAAACATGCTGTTCGTGAAGTATCGACCCTCATTAGTATTTTTCAGCTCTTCTATCATGTTTAACAGTTGAGTCACTTGAGTTCTGTCTCGTTTTTCTTTGTTATTAAAAACCAGGAATCTGTTTCCACAATCTCTGATCAGTTTCTTGAGTTCTGCAGACTTACTTCTCTTCACATAATCTTCTATAGACTCCTCCTCAAGATCATCTCCTCTAGTGAACAGAACAATGCTGAACTGAACAGCTTTACGTCCAAAGATCTTCTTTATCAGATCCACTGTATCTATCTCAACTTGGATGAATCTTCCCAAACTCAACACAATGACAAACACATGAGGTCCAGGTAACGACATTGAAATACATTTCACTATTTCTTCCACCACTTGATCATGTGACAGTGATGTGTCAAAGAGACCTGGAGTATCAACAACAGCTACTGATCGACCATCAACTTCACCAACTCCCTTCTCACACACAGTCGTCACTGAATCCGTGCTTAATTGGCTCTGAAACTCATTTCTTCCCAGAATAGTGTTTCCTGTTGCGCTTTTTCCATTTCCTGTTCTTCCAATCAGCACAATCCTCAGACACTCATCATCGTCAGCTTCACCTTCGGCACCTGAAAATCATGACACAATTCAAATTGGGTTCTAGTTCTGATTCCAGATTCTTATGAAATTGCATAAGCTAGTATTTAAAAAAAAAAAAAAAAAAAAATCACCATATAACTGAATCTTCTGCTTTAACTCTTTGATTTCATCCTCCATTCTCTTCAGTTCTTTCTTATTTTGTTCCTCCAGTTCATGTCTGGCTCTGTTCTCTTGAGCTTTCACATACATCTGAAGTGAATAAGGTTCAGTCTTCATGTTCTCTATATAATTCAGAAGATCTGGGATCTGTCTTGAGTTTTCAGGTTCATTTAACCCAATCACTCTGTATCGACCTCCACAGAGACTGATTATCTTCTGAGATTCTGGGCTGGATTTTATGAAGTCCATCACCGGTCCTTCAACAGAGAAACTGGAGGTAAAGAGGAGAATGAAGTGCTCTCTGGAGTCAAATATTCTTATCATTTTCTCTATTTCTGCTTTGTCTTCATCAGTCAGTAGACCAACAGGAACAATGAGGATGAAAACATGAACTCCAGGATGACAGAGAAACACACAGCGGAGAGTCTGACGCATCACTTCCTCCTTTGAGAGCCGATCGAGAGCTGGAAGCTCCACCAGACTGATCTTATATCCATGAATCTTCTCTTTCTTCACACACTCTTTAATTCCCTTTCTCTGATTTAAAAGTTTTATCTTTTTCCCTTGTAAAAGTTTTGACACAGAGACTGTAAGTGTTGAATCACTTCCACATAGCACCAGGTTCAGCTTCTGTTTTCCACGTAAATCCACTGAAAGTGAAATACAAATTAAAAGACATTAGACTCAAGCTTTGGTACTGTAAACTTCCTAAAACAACAAAAAACAACTTTATTTGTTTTTTTTGTTTAATAGTTGACATTTAAAACACACAAATGTTTCTGTGTGTATGTGTGTGTGTGCGCGCATGCACATGTGTGTATAGAGAGAGAGGAAAAATGAGTAGAACACAGATTTGGTAACACTGACTATAGCTGATTTAAAGGGACAAATAGAATCTGTAGTCTGACAAGTTTTTCTGCTCCCTTTTAACTGAAAAAATATAATTGGTCCTGATCATTGGCTGATTTTAAACAATCAACCAGTGGCCTCTAGTGAATATAATTGCTTTTATCGGCCAATACCAATTATTGGATGATACGCCGGTGCCTAACTATTTCCTACTGGTACAATTAAGCAAAAGATATGATGAAAAATCAAACATGCCAGAGACTTTTGCACAGTACTGTATGTACATGTATCACCATAAACCATTTCTTGTTTTGAATACATAATAATGTCAGTTTTAACATCTGAAAGTCAGACACATCCATTTAGCCACTGTCCTAGCAAACAATTTTTTTGTTCTAATAATGTTTTCCAAGTGTTCAGTGTTGTTTATGGTAATGTTAAAATGTCCAGTTTTCTTAATGTTAGTGGAACAATATTTTTAAGGTTAGTATGATGTTCCTGAAATGTTCTTTCTATGTAATTTTTTTTTTTTTTTTTTTTTTTTTAATCAACATTCTAGGAACGTTGATTTGTAACATTCCAAGAACATACCAAATGTCCAGTTTACTTAATGTTATTAGAACGACATTTAAAGGTTAGAATTATGTTCTTGAAACATTCGAACACCTGCTGTTAACAAGCAGAATCACTGAAGGAAAGAGAAACAACAAGAACAAGAAACAAGAAACTACAAATGACTTCCAGCCACAGCCTTGGATGAAATCATCTGAAGATAAAAGACATTAAATCTCTCAGGATCTCAGCAAAGTAGAATTAAACAACTCCACAAACAGCATTGCCAGCTTCACTTATTACTAAACAGACTCACTTTATTTCTGTCATACATCCACTTTTATTGAAAATTAACAGAGGTTCAGATCTTGATGTTTGGTTGAAAATAAGTTTAGTTTGAGGTCACCAATAGGCAATCAGTGTTTGCTTTAGTTGAGCTGTTGACCCTTGACATTGCCGACTTGTTTCTCTTTCAACAATTACAATAATGTTTTTAAATAATGTTTGTATATTGCTAAAGAGATTGATGAAAAAGCAGAGTGACATGTCTGTTTCAATGACTGTCAAATAACTGATTTAAATAGTTATGAAGTTGAAGTAATAAATAAAGTAATAAATTCAACTTTTGTGATAGAAAGATCACCTCTCACACTGAAAAGATTCGTGTGAGATCTTTCAAAAACACTACAGCCCCTTGTTTAAAAGTTGAGACACACTTCACTTCATTGTTGAGACAAACCTCAACAATGGTGACAATCAAAAAATATTCTAATCTAAATAGTAAAAGATTATTCAAGCCGCAATGCATGCTGGGAGCCATGAATGAGTTTTGTATGCTGGCATGAAGCATGTCACCATTGTTGAGTTTCATATGCTGATTGTTTGAAGTCTGTGAGTGTCTAAATTGCACTTTAGTTAATAACTTTCTCCTCACAAAATATTTTCAATTTTTCAAAATATCTGATTATTACAAGACCATGACATGGCTATTAGCACAATATGTAAACAAATGAATAACAAAGCACACTTCTGATCAGTGGTTAGACTTCAGAAGTGATCAGTGAATCAGACCACTACACAATGACATGAATTAACAGCCAACATCACCTGATGTTATTCTGTCTCGACTTTCTCTTCTTGGCAGTTAAAGTTTTTTTCTGAACACATTATTAAAGCAGTCAGAAAAAAACAACAACAAAAAACAAATCAAGGGCCAAGAGCACCACTACAGGAAACACTGATCAGCACAAAGATGACTTTAAATGCTTGTTCCTCTTTCCTTCAGTGTGTCATCACTAATGCTCAATCATCACTTAATTATCTTGTCAACTCCAACACTACTTCAGCGTTACATTTAATACTGTGTAGCGTGGACATATACGAACACTAAGCGGTATTCACTAAACACGTGGGATTTTGTAACATCCAACCTTAAGCCATTTTTAGATAATAAAAAAAAGTTAGCGAGTCTTAATATTTGAAGGTTATTCGAAAAATTATGTTTAAAGAATGTTTTCTGTCAACATTATGAAAACATTCATCAAATATTAATGACAATATATGTCACAGAGTTGCAGACACCTATCAGCCTATCGTCACCAGATCAGCACGCTCCGCCCACTCGTTCCCTCTCCCGGGAGTTCTGATTCACCACACCTGCACCTCCTCATCAACACACCCTTTATAAACCACCACAACCTGCACTCCTTTGTCTGGTCTCGTCATTCCCTCACAAACAGACTTCTTACCTGCTACTCACCTGTATACTTACCTGCCGCCAAGGATCCAGTCTTCTGTTGTCTGCTTCCAGCCGATCGTGTGTTTCTCCCAGCCTGCAGTCTGCATCTACCAAAGAGACATTCTTATTACATCTCAGCTAAGTCTTCATATGATTACATTGAACTGCTATACTCACCGTCACTGCATCACATTCCTGTTGTCTACCCAGTCGTTCAATAAACTGTTTATATCTCACTAACCTGTCTGTCCTCTTCTGTTGTGTGATAGAAGACCAGACCACACAATGCAGAGTTCTACAGACGCTGGAGGAGATCGTTCCACCGATCCATTTGCATACCTTGTACAAGCAGTTCGTCACTCACTCATGCCGTCAGTACCTGCTGCTTCGCCTGCTGCCTCTGCTAGTCCCATAGCCTGACCAGCGACATTCACCGGTGAGGCAGAGGATTGCAATGGGTTCATTCTCCAATGTTCGCTATATTTTGAGACGCAGTCTCAATAATTCTCAAATGACAGAGCGTTTGTGATCTCCGTGCTGTCAGGAAGAGTGGAACAGCTGCACAGAGCTCGCATCTTCTCCAAGCTAGACCTGCGGAGTGCATATAACCTCATATGCATCCGCATCGGAGATGAGTGGAAGAACTCCTTTGTTACTCCCTCTGGGCACTATGAGTACCGGGTTATGCCCTATGGCCTGTCCAACTCTCCTTCTGTCTTCCAGGGTTATATGAATCGGGTGTTCTGAGAGTTTCTCCAATGATTCGTCATTGTGTACATCGACGACATCCTCATTTACTCTCAGAACCTGACCGAACACCGCCATCACGTGAAGCAAGTCCTCAAGAAGCTGAGAGAACACCATCTCTATCTCAAGCTGGAGAAGTGCGAGTTCCACACCACCACTGTGCACTTTCTGGGATATGTCATCAACCAACACAGCATCCAGAAGGACCAGAGGACGGTGGAAACTATTCAGAACTGGCCCCGAACCAACAGTGTAAAGGAACTTCATCGTTTCCTGGAATTTGCTAAATTCTACAGACGATTCATCCACAACTACAGCCTGCTCAGCTCACCCCTCACCTTGCTCCTAAAGGGCTGGCCCAAGTCTCTGTCCTGGACCCCTTCAGCTATCGAAGCATTTCACCATCTTAAAGAAGCCTTCCAGTCCACTCCGATCCTGGTACACCCTGATCCAGATCTCCCTTTTGTCATCGAGGTGGATGCCTCTACCACCGGGGTCAGAGTGGTCCTATCACAGCAGCAGGGGGATCCTCCACACCACCATTCATGCGCCTTCTTCTCCAAAAAGCTATCCTCGGCGGAGCAGAATTACGACATCGGTAATAGTGAACTCCTTGCCATCAAGCTAGCCCTGGAAGAATGGAGACATTGGCTGGAGGGAGCTAATCATCGCTTCAAAGTTATCGTGAATCATCGGAACATGGAATATCTGCATGAATACCCTTTTCTTCACCAGGTCACCTATCATCCTGGCAATATGAATGGAAGAGCAGATACCTTGTTACGACTTCATCAGCCTGATCCAGAATCTAGCACTCCAGAATCCATTCTCCCTCCAGCCATGATCATCAGTCCCAACCAGTGGTCCATTGATGATCAGATCATTCAGGCTACACTCTCCGAACCTGCTCTGCCGGGAGGTCCTGAGGGGCTCCTCTACGTACCATCAGCTCTTCACCAGCCCCTCATGGACTTAGCTCATACCTCTCCGGGCTCTGGACACCCAGGTAGTCACCGTACCCTCTCTCTCCTATGTCATCGGTACTGGTGGCCCTCTGCGACCCAGGATATCTCCCGATTCTTCAAGGGATGCTCAGTCTGCATCGTCACTAACACACCACGTAAGCTCCCAGAAGTAAAGTTGGTTCCATTACCCATTCCACACCGTCCATGGTCTCATCTAGGAATAGACTTTATGACCAACCTTCCTCCTTCAGATCACCACATCTGTGTGTTTGTCATAGTTGACCACTTCTCAAAACCTGTAAACTCATCCCTCTGAAGGGCCTACCCACTGCTTTTGAAGCCGCACAGACTCTCTTGCATGTGTTCCGTCATTTCGGTCTACCCGAAGACATAGTATCAGACCGTGGCCCTCAATTCATCTCACGAGTATGGCAAGCCTTCTTCAAGCTCCTAGGAGTTTCTATCAGCCTCTCCTCCGGCTATCATCCGCAAACTAACGGCCAGACTGAGCGGTAGATCCAAGAGATCAGGAGGTACCTGCGGTCCTATTGCCACCAGAACCAAGACAGCTGGAGCCGATTCCTCCCTCAGGCAATCCACCACCGGACTCACAGCATTCCAGTGCATCCTTGGATACCAGCCTCCTCTGTTCCCCTGGTCCGGTGGACCATCAGAGGTTTTTAGCTGTCAATCACTGGTTCCAGCAGAGCGAGAGGGTGTGGGACTCAGTACACGTGCATCTCCAACAGGCAGTGCAGAGACACAAGAGACTGTTACAGCCACTGCCATAATATAAGAGAGGGATGACACAAAGGCTCGGTCAAGTAAGGTAATTTATTAAAAAAAAAGATAAAGTAACAATAAGTGGGAGAAAATAGGACAGGAAAATAAAGGGCTAGACAGCAAAGAGCGCAGCCTCATCTCGGGATGGCCGCTCAAGTTCCGCCGCTGAAGTGTGGCAACTTGGCTTCCTTTAAACACAGGATTATAGTCTACAGGTGTACGGAATCTGCTAAATAGGACAAATATAAATCACGCTTTTCCTGCCCCTAGGGGGCAGGCAAATACATAAATATACATACATGTAACAAGACAAGCTGACGTCCACAGAACATCGACTCTGCAGTACCAACCAGGTCAGAAGGCGTGGCTCTCTCTATGTTAAACATCCGTCTCCGCCTGCCTTGCCGTAAGCTGAGTACCTGTTATGTAGGTCCCTTCACTGTGCAGAGGCAGATCAACGAGGTCACATACAGACTAAACTTACCACCTCAATACACAATCTCAACCTTAATTTCATGTCTCACTCCTGAAACGTTACACTGAACCCTTGTCTCCTCCCCTCACAGGATCTGGTGGCAATGAGGTACCTCCGCCTCCCGAACTGGGTTTTATTAACTAAATCACAAACACATATCTAATCTAAACAAACACATACACACAAAATACGCATACATGGGAAATTCTAAAGTGAAAGTAGATTACACTGGAGCAGAAAATGAATTTTTCTAAAATGTTGTTCTACTAAGCTTCTTCTCATCGACTAATGGTTAGTTGACTATTAGGGGGCTGTCCTAATATATTAGACTGTATATTAGGCTACTGTCCCTTTAAGGTATGATACATGGATACATTATACTGTTGCACATGCATTTTCTTTCTCAACTGTTTACGTCACTTAAAAACATAACAGTGTTTACGTGAATACTCGCCAAGACCAGCATTTGACATTATTTTGTGTGTTTTTGACTGTTTAAGCACAATAAACAGTGAAAAAGTACTCAATTTACTACTGAGAGGGGGTTTTATGTGCACGCACTTTGGGTGTGAGCACAAAATCTGAGTGAATGAGTAAAATTATGCGCAATACGTGCAATCCCATGCCGGAATTCAAGCCTACACTAACACCAAAAATATTCAGCTGGAGCAAATTAAATGAGTGAGTATTGGAAGCATTTCAAATATTTCAGTATTGATACCCTGATAGCAAGCAACCATCAAAACAATGTTAAATCAGTGTTAATGTGTCAACGTTAACTGCATTGAATCAACATCAGTTTTGCACCCACAATTAATGTTGAAAAATGTTTAAATTTCATCAAAAAAAATTAATGGTAATGGCATTGAATCAATGTTACAATGTGATGTTGGTTCAAGATCATGCTTGCACTCTCAGAAAATGAAACACAACAACTTCAACTGACTTAAAGCCACACAGCCTGAAATCAGCTGAAGATAAAAGAAGACAATAAATCTCTCAAGATCTCAGCAGAGGATGATTAAACATCTCCACAAACAGCATTACCAGCTTCACTTATTACTTACCAGATTGATTTTATTTCTGTCATTCATCTACAGAAGTTCTTTTTGAGAATTTAGATGTTGATGGTTTATTGAAAATGTTTGGTTTTTAATGCAAGTTTGTGATCTTTGTAACAGTGTTTACCATAATTTGTTGCAAAGAAAGCCAGAAACAAAGATGGTCACTTTTGGTCAGAGATAACGTTACTAAATTATTCTACTTTTATGATGCTGAAAACTATATCACTTGGTCATCTTTGTTTCTGGTTTTCTCTGCAACAAATTATGTTTTGGTAAACACTGTTACAAAGACCACAAACTCACACAAAACGCCCAACTAATAGAAACACTGATCACCATAATGGTGGTCAAACATTTTCAATAAAACATCAACATCTAAGCAAATCAATGAAAAATCAATATGAAGTAGAACCTTGTGGGAGCGGGCGGGAGTGGGAGGAAAAAACAGTCCCATGCAGACCTCTACTTTCAGGCAAGTGTTTTGGAGCTGGGTTGAAGCTAAAACCCTGTAGAGCAGGGTTGGGCACCCCTAATATAAAGCAATCGTGTCTCTTCAGAAAATTTGGGCAAAACCATTCAGTTCATATCGATTAGTTTTAAATCCTCTTTATGAACTTTTTGAAGCATCAAAATTTCAGTTGCGAAGGCAGAATGCTGTAAGATTTCATCAAAAAGATCTTCATTTGCATTCCGTAGATGAACAAAAGTCTTATGGGTTTGAAACAAAATGAGGGTGAGTAATTAATGACAGAATTTTCATTTTTGGTGAACTAACCCTTTCAGGCCATTTCACAATTTCAATGATCATTCTAGAGGTCTGCTGACCCAATCAGATTTCTTTTGGCATGGAAATAAATTTCTGAATGAAAGGAGGTAGCAGTCAGTTTTCATTTGTTCATATTTTTGGCTTAGCCTATAGTTATAGCCTACAGTCCCGCACAGACATCATACAGTACATCATACAATAACCCCCCACCCCTTCAAAAAAGGAAAACAAAATTCCCTGATTTGCGTAATTCTTTTATAAAATTTTATAAATTTTATAAATCTTATAAATTTTATAAAATATACAATTTATAAAAACTATGGAAAAATCACATCCCTTTAGTCCGTTTAAAAATTACAATTATAAAACAATGTTCCAAGTATATATGATGTTCATTATTGTCATCAACCAAATTGTAAATGTTACACACACACAAACACACACAAAGTTAACAGGAAATTTTAGCAAGGCCCTGCAGTAAAATTGAACAAATGAAATTATTTGCAGCACAAACTTAATGTTTATTACATAATATGACTAAAGAAAATGAATAATTAACTTGTAATACTTTGATGCTGTTTTAAAATAAATAAATGAGTGAGTGAGTGAGTCAGTGAGTGAGGAAATTGGTCTTTAATTTTCAGTCAACCCTTTTGAAGGTTCACATAAACTGATTTGGACTGGGTAGAAAATGAGTTTGACAAAAGTTTTAAACACTACCTTTACCACTTCTGCCTTTCTGGCTATCTTTGGCTTTTTCAAAATAGTTGTGGTGAGAGCTCTCTTCATTTCCTTCCTCTGAGCTGCTCTGATCTTCTTCCATTGATGTTCCTTTAACATCTTCATATAATTCACATGTGAGATAGTCTTCCTGGTTTCCCTTGAGTATCATATCAACACTCTGGAATATGTTAGAGTGCCATTCTGATTTTTCTTTTTCAAGCTGCAGATGTTCTCCTTCACACTCCTTTATTAACTGATGAGTAGTTGTATGCTTTGTCATATGACTCATGTGTGAGTCGAATGTCTCTTCATCAATTGTGAAAATAATTGTGCGTTTAATTGCCTCTTCACTGAATTTTTTCAGCACATAATGCACTCTTGTCATGTTCTCGTCAGTCAAGTCATTATATTGCATTATGATTATGAACGCATGAGGTCCTGGATCAGACAGATTCACACACTCTCTCACTGTCTGTGTGATCTGATGATCTGAGATGTTTGTCTGGAGCAGCTGAGGACTGTTGATGATGGTCACATATCTGTCCTTCAATCTTACTTCAACTCTCTCTACAACATCTGGAGGAGCTTCACTGTCAAACGCTGCTCGTTCCGACAGGAAGTTTCCCACTCGACTGTTTTCTGACACACTCTTCCCCAGAAGAACAATCCTCAGATTACTGACTGAAACACACAAGACACACACACTGTAATGACATTTGAACATTCCTCACCAGAGAAAAGGACTATTTTACCTAATGCTTGTACATGAACATTAAATTAAAAGACAGAATTCACAAACACTGTCAGTTGTCAGTTTAAAGCATTAACTGCATTTAAAAATAAGAACTGATTATAATCTTTGTTGTGTGTTAAATTGCTCAGTAGATTTATCAATAAACTAAAACATAAACACAGCAACAGTCACAGTTCTTCAAAAATATCTCACCCTTTGTTGTTGCTGTCAAATCCATCATTGACTTACTGTTGGGGTGCTCCAAAGCTGGACTACTTCTGTCCACTGCAAAAATACAAGAATTTAAACACAAACTGTTAGCCAATCCGGTAAACATTATTATGTGAACTACATGACTTTCAATGATTCTTAAAAATATTAAATAAGAATACAGAAATATCAACAACATTTAAAGACAGTTGAAGACACACCTTTTCCTTGTGCATTTAATTAATTCATAAAAGCACTTCCTTTTTTTTACGGAAGAGGATTAGGGCCAAGCAATAATAATACAAAAAATAAAACCATCCCGAGATTAAAGTCATTATAATGTGAGATTAAACTTTTATTTAAAAACAAAAGTTGAAATACAATGTTGAGAATAAACTCATTACATTTTGAGAATAAAGTCATGGTGTTTAGAGAAAAAAATTGTTAAATTTGGAGAAAAAAAAGTCAACATAAAATGAAAATGAGAATAAATACATTCAATCAGTGTTCATTGCATACTGATAGAAGATATGAAAGAGTTGGATCACTTAGCCTAAGCTATATTTTAGGATTTCTTTCAGTAACAAACAAATACTATCAGCTTTAGCTAATTTAAACCGAATAATAATTAGCACACAAACTTTAAAGAGAATTTGCAAGCAACTGGGTCTTTTTAGAAAAAAGTCCAATTTGCAAGATTTTGTCCAACATGAAATAAAAACCAGTTGACAATAAAACAGAACATTCTAAAATACTTAATTTTAGACAGGCTTAATGTTCGTCATTTGACCGTTTTATCATCAAACTGTTTTGTTATTGTATTAATTACAGATTATTTTTGTAATGTTACATTCATTTGTATGTAGTTTAAGAAAACAGAAAAATACTGAAAAACATATGCAACATGCAGGACTAGCAATCATCATAATTAGACATGCTGGTGAGCGTGGTGGCCCAAGCTCTGTGGCCATCAGAGTTTGATGCGTGGTGCCCCTCCCCAATAGATGTTTAGAGGAAACCTCCTCCTCTACTTCCCCAACAGTGAAGGAGGATCCACTCAACAACAGTGCATAATTCAAAAATTCAATCAGCGACCCTCGAGGACCATCACGGATGAGTCTTGATTAATAATATTCATTGAGTCCATAACAGAAGAAATCTATGAGAGCATAGTCTGGGAGGTTAGAGAAATTAGCAATGTCTTGGATATGGTCCTCAAGAGATTGACTATCTTGTCATAGGAGGATGATTCTAACTGCTAGATACATAGTGTGGCAAAGTCTTCTGTCATCCAGCTGCTCGGAGAGATGAAGGCTGAGGATCCAAACTCAGTATTTAATAAACAATCGTAATCCAAAAGCCAGGCAAAAGGTCAAAACACAGGAATAACAGTCCAAACATGAACAGGGAACAGGAACACAGGCAAACAGAGTAAATCCAAAGGCAGGGAAACGGTCAAAACCAGGGCACAGGAAACCAAAAGAGCACTCTGAAATGCAGTGCTGACACATACAAAACTTCATAAGAAATGAATGACAAAACCAGGCATATACAGGCAGAGGTAATGAGCTAATAAGCAACAGCTGAATGCTGAAGAGTCTGGGCAGAGAATTATGGGAAATGAAGTTTGTGAGGGAATGACAATAATCTGATGTGGAATGCCCTCTGCCCACATAAAGTATTAAACAATCAATCATTATTATTATCATTAGTTAAAATTAATCAGTTAAATTAATGAAAACAGGTTTTGGTTGAATAAATGCTTTATTATAACAAACTTTAAACCATTTGTTTGTTTTATTTATTCAGATTTCAATAATCAAAAACTTGACTAATCACTTCAATTTAATAATTGATTATGGATTAGATTAACAACTTATTTTTATCATTAATAATTTATTTTTTTTAAGAATAATAGAGTCCTTAAAATGTATTTTATTCAAAAAATATGTTTTTCTTTTTATGATTTAATACTAATATATTATCAAAAACCATGGTAATCAAATGAATGCATAAAACTAACAATTGAATTAATGTTTAAAATTTAACAACTTTTATCCTTTTAATTTCTGGCAACGTGCTGCACAACAGAGATTTACTAAATTAAAACATGTACAAAAAATGATATTCCTTAAATAATGTTTAAATAAATTGTAATATTATCATTGTTGTTGTTGTTATTATTATTATTCTGAGAAGTACATTCTATTGTACAATATTAATATATTTCTGTCATACTTTCATTAAGTTAAACAAACTTTTATTTTGACGGCTTGTATGAAGACCTTTGAGTTTCAGAGTGTATTTGACAGTGATTTTCTCAAATAAAATGATGAACTGCTCATTAAGCGTTCTCAGAGCAGCTCTGGATGTGTTTATGTGTTCACGTCCTCATATTGTGAGATGGCAGATGCTGACATGAGCATCAGGCATACTTGAGTATGTAGAAGACAAAACGGCACAGCGACAGAGACACGCAGAACAAGCTGATATATTTAAATAGCAGTCTTTTTGCGCTTTATTGTTTACAGACAATGACGCGATTTGATTTATTGTACAGCTCTACTTTTCGATCCATCCATCTATTAAGTTGTGCGTTTTTCCCTGAGATTCCCTGATACAATGATACAGCCTTAAGTTATAAATGGGACGTACCTTTATCTGGGATGGTTTTCTTGAATATAGGCGAACAAGTTTAATGTGTTTCCTCCTTTTGCAGCCGCTTTGCGTCCACATTTTTTGCAAACTGGATTTCTATCCTCGAGGACAACTATGCATTAGTTTTTTCCTATATACAAAGTATTCCCATACTGTAAATTTTAGTTGCTTTTCCGACAGAGAATAGAGATTAGAGATAACAGCCTTTGTCTCTGACTTTTTCTCCGCTGTACATGTATGTATGGAGCAAGTTGAGAGTGAAGTGGAAAGAAGTTGTGGTGATTCTCCATTTGATTTATTTTTCCCCAATACTGCAGATTAGCAAATGTGCACGGTATGATAATCGTACATGTCCATACCGTGATATACCTTCATACCAGTATACCATTACAACCCTATAAGTGAGTAACATTTACAAGGTCAAGCTTTTTCTAATGTAATATCAATTCGACAATTCCACTGGTATCTAAAATTTGGTAGCTTATTTATTAGAATACAATGTTACATGGGTCAAAACAATGAAATCAAATAAGTATTACAACAAGATGTTCTTTCACAGTCTATGAACCTCCTAAAGTAGCCTTGGCCACGCCATGTATAAAAGTCTACTTCCGCCACTGCTTCTCAAGCATCTCATTCATCAATATTCCACACCTTGAGTATCAACAAGATTTTTAATGCATCTTAAGGCATCCTAGGATAGTTGTGGTCAGAGCCGTCTCAAGGGCTGTGCTAAGTGTGTGACAGCTGACTTGATGATGTAAAGCCAATAGTTAAAGTTCATGTTTTGTCATTCGAAGTACTATAATAGTTAAAAGACATAGCTAAAACACAACACAAACAGCAAACTAGCAATAGACCCCCGCTATAGCACTATTAATGACAGCACAACTGTGCAGTCACACAACCACACACAGAAATTATATTTAGGCCTATATTTAAAGAACGTCCATTTAGAGGCAGTGAAACAATGAAAATAGGCTACACACGTTTAATCCTTATACAATATTATCTCCGAGTTTTATATTATTTCTATTAAATATGTGTGTTTTACGTAAGTTGTTGCTTCCTCTCTCAATGTGTAAATACTGTAAGCACTACAGCCAACTTACATTGACACCCTTTTTAATAAGAGAGACGATCAGTTCACTAAGTAAGATTAGATTCTCATGGATAATACAAGAAACTTTTAACATGCTAGTACACATTTATGGCTTGCTAAACTCAAATCTTACCCAAACTATGCGCCATGAATCCAAGTATGTGTGCAGTCCTGATCACTTGAGTAAGAGGAGACCTTCAAGTATGAGGGGTTAAGAATAGACTTATAACCAAAGCTCACAACACATTTGGAGCTATATAAAGCCCACCCATTTGGAGCTGGGTCAGACCTGTTTTAGTACATTAAACCACTTCAAGCGTTGTTCATGTTTAGTGTTAACAGTTTTGTTTTTTGTTTCTCATCAGGATTGCATTGTTTAAAAAAAAAAAAAAAAAGCTTCATTGTGAGTTTCTTCCATCTCATTTTCTGGCTGATTTGAGCTTTTCTTTCTGTCAGATGATCGAAGAAAAAAAATCATAAATGAATGAATGACAAATTATTTTATCACGTACAAATAGCAGGTCAATTTAAAGTACTAATAAAATAGAAACTTAAAACAATAATGCCGAGCTGCAGTGCTAAAAATGGTTCAGACAGATAAACAAACAAATAATTATTAAATAACAGTTACATAATTTACTCACCCTCATATCATTCAATACAGGTCAAACATAAAAGGTGAAAATATGTCAGGATTTCTCTCTCTCTGTGTTGTTTTAGACCAAAACAGTTTACAGAATTTGTGTTCCACAGAAGAAAGTCCTACATCTACAGTATATTATAAATAATTAACATTTAAATAAGGACATTTCACATAAATAAATTTCTCTGATTAGTCCTTTTTTTGTTGTTGTTGTTGTTGTTGTTAAAGATATGACTTGTCAACATGTCATAAGCTTTTTAATAATAATAATAATAATAATTTGATATACACAAAGTAATAATTTTCCTTTACACTACAAACAAGGTTATAAATGCTATAAATATTGATACTTCCCAACATTTGATTGGTTATTTTTTAAAGATTTCTCACGTGTCTCTCAGTTGTGAGTGATATTCATTACTAATCACAGAAAAGGAATTAAAACTAATTTTTAATGCCAGAAATACAGAAGAATTTTCCTTGGAAAAACCAAACTCTAAATGTATATAGAAATAAACACCCTGATATTTGGCACACATTCCATGTAACTCCCTGTGATTATACTATCATACTGTCAAAAGATTGTCTGTGTCATAATTGAATGGGTGTTTTGAACTTCATCTCTTGCCTGACATGAAATAATGTTACTGCAAATACACAACTCAAGAAACACATTGTTCATAACAACACAAGCCAGTTTGTGAATTTGCTAGATTTCCATGTGCATGAGGAATGATATTCCTTCTTGTCTCAGGTGTTGGGCAGGGAAGGGTGTTTCATTGTCATCAGTACACTCACTTTTTCTAAATTTGTAAAAATCTGTAAAAACAATGTGAGCAATATTTTTGCAATCATATTCTGGGTGCGTGTGGTTGCCTGTACTATAATATTGTAATGAACCCAGCCGCCACTAAGGGGCACTGGTGAGCTTTCGTATCGTGGGATAGCACAGTGGCTGTGTCTAAAGTCATCCCATACCCTCATTCACTATTCCCTATATTACACCACTAATATAGCTCACCTGAAGTATTGAATGGAAACTGTGAGTGCGCCAGAAGGGCTGCCACTTTTGCATGTGTAAACCTTAATTAAACGCACAATAGATAAAGATAGACAGAGATATCTTGGATTAAAATATCCAAAATTCCACTAGAACAGTGTTATATATTCTGTTGACTTGTGTACTTAAATTATCCCAGATGTTCGCCTATTCCCTGCCTATTCGTTCACATAAAACAATATATTGATTTAAATTTTAAATTTTGTAAGACTCTTTTTGTTTAGAAAGACAGTATGCGTGGAGGCCTGAATAATCCTGAATAATGCTGTGATTCACACCTGAGGAGACAATGACCCACATAATGAGCCGCATAATGAGCCTTTCAGTCAGGTAGGCTATGTGTGAGTGAACTAAAGAATCTGATAAAAAGTATTTTATTTTGTATTTTATTTAGAATATAATATAGTTAGTAATATAAATTAGACATTTTGAATAAACAAGGGCACGTTTTGAGTATCCAGTATTACCTGGAAATAAATCCTGTTCAAAGATAATTGAACATCACTTACCTGGCATCCCAAGGTGTTTGGTGTTTCTGCACTGGAGAAAAAAAAAAACTTTGCTGCTTCCAGTCAGTGATCTCACCATTATATTCATTCAGAATGTCTGATGTGGTCCAATATCTGGTCACTGTGATTCTCAAATCTGTGAGATAAAAGAAAAAAACATATGTGAGCATGCTGATAACTAATCGTATAAGCTATTGTATTAATGTTAATAATAACGTTCACTCTTAACAGAAAATTTCAATTTCAGCATTACTATTTTTTGAAAGCAAAAGTCAAAAAAATATCTGAAATATTATTACAATTTAAAATAATGGTTTTCTATTTGAATATACTTTAAAATATAATTTATTTCTGTGATGCAAAGCTGAATTTTCATCATACATTGCTTAATTGATGTGGCACTTCACATAGTGGCTAATTAATTTGCAATTTAATACTGTTACGTGTTGGTTGCGCCTCAGATGGAACAACGGGGGAGGGGGGAGGGGTGCCCTGGAGACCTACAATCAGGTGCGAGGGGAGGTGCAGACGGGTGCGGAGGTCTCCAGGGCGGGTCTAGGACCTCGGGCCATCACGGCCGCCCAAGACTCCTGACCCGCCGTGACCCAAGGTCCTAGACCCGCCCTGGGTCAGGGGCCGTGGACGGCCGTGACGGGTCAGGAGCCGTGGACGGCCATGGCGGGTCCTGAGCCCCATCCACATGTGTGACGCCCACATGTTCTCCACCCACCGGTACATGGCCCCCCCAAAACATTTTTTGGGAGATTTAGGGGGGACTGGAAGGGTTCGTGGCATGGAGTGGGTTCATGGGCTGGAGTGGGTTCGAGGGCTGTTGGAGCAGAGCCGTGGGCTGCTGGAACCGCTGGTTCCGCCCAAAAGTCTAAGAGCCATTCGTCAACATTAGGTGAGGGATCAGGTTTGGAGGCAGGCTCCACTAGAGGCTCTGGTGAGGCAGCGGCCATCTTCTTGGGCCGTCTGGGCCTCGCGGTGGCTCTCTTTTTAGGCGGCTTGGGTTTGGGGTCAGACAGGACCACCGGGGAATGCTCACTGGAGCGGTAGGTGAGGAAATCGGTGGCTGGTGAACTGGCCAGGCCGCCTGTATTTCTGAGAGGACCGGACGAGGAGAATACGATTTCATTTGAACCTCTTCAATTTCAAACTCGGAACCATTTAGAAAGAGAATCAAATTAATAGACTCAACTAGGGAAAAAAGACATTCAGGTTCAAAATAGCGGATCGTATCCTCGTCCAGACCCCTCAGAAAACAGGTGTTCAAAATAGCATCTGGCCAGCTCACCTTACCAGAAAGCTCAGCGAATTCCTCCACATACTTCTCCGCCGGGCAGCCGTCCTGCCTGAGAGCCCAGAGACGGTCCTCCACTGAGAGCTTCCGCTGGTGATTTCTTGAGGGCACGGGAACGAGGAAAATACCCATGTTAAAACTTGTGGAAGTCCAACGGTGAGGTCTGTTCTTCTGTTACGTGTTGGTTGCGGTAGAGATGAGGCATTCACGGAGTTCCACAAATAAGGGTATTTATTCAACGAAGGAGCAGAGACACAACACATACACGGTTAACTAACAATAGAACAGACAAAGAGTGCTAGGAGTGAGTCCAACTTAAAGGGAGTGCTAATGACAATAAACAGGTGCAGGGAATCCAGGAGAAGCAGGAAGGCTGATGAGGGAAGTGAGTGCAGGTGTGCAAAGAGGAGGATCATGTGACACCAACAATGACACCATTTTCTTCCAGAGCTGCTGTGCAGGCAAATTATTTTCCTGTACAGCTGCTTTGACACAATCTGCATTGTAAAAAGTGCTATATAAATAAAAGTGACTTGACTTGGCTTGACTTAATGACAGAAATTTAATTTTTGGGTGAACTAACCCTTTAAAGGCAACATAACATTCAACTATACACATTTCTTACATTCACAACGTGAGAATAACAACAAAAAGAAAACATACACTTTTAAATCATTTAAGAAAAAAAGTTTTAACTTTGCACCTCTGAATTCAGTTATTGACCTGCATGCTTTGTCCAGGATTTCAATATAACAAGAGGACAGACTGTTGTTTTTGTATATTTTGTTTATTTGTACTATGAGTCATTGTTTATATAAGCTCATGGAACATTAGATGTATTGATCACAGTATTATGTAATAACATTTTTATATGTTTCAATGTTTTAGAAATCTGATTAAAGCAACTGTAAGTTGTTTACCTTGAATAATCTGAATAATTTAAAACTGATTTACTAATATGAATATCTACAGCTAATTTCACCTCTAAAAATACAGAATCAAAAAATGATTAAATATAAAAAATAAGTCTACAATAACAATAAAATACAGTAAAAACAAGACTACACCAAGTCTATACCAACAAAAATACACCACAAATACAATTCAATTCAATTTTGTTAAATGTTGCATAAAATTGTCTAAGATTAAAAATTAGAAAATTCTGAAAATTTTGGAGCTCCATAGATCAGATCACTTTCAGATTGAATGTTGTCATTTCTGGCTGTGATCTGATGAGAATGTGAAAGTCTCACTCTGCTCCATTATATGCATTGATCCAAAATCTCAATAGCATTCTGTTTTGAGAATTCTTTTGGTATCTTACCACTCCTTTCAAATGTTTTACTGTTGTATTTTTTCCAGATATTTTTGAAATCTGCATACAAACCACTTCCAGTAGGGCAGTTCAGAGAGATCAGGGGTAATGCACCAGTCTGCATAAACACCTCCTGCTCTCCCGTAATTTCTCAAAAGAAACTTTCGTTCTGGTGTATAGAAATCCTGACCTGTTCACTTGACACTAATCTGGAGAGTAATGCCATCCATTAATTCCTCTCACTCTGTGGAAAAAAAATTGTGATCTCCATCATGGTTTTCTATGGTGTTGCTGCAGATGGTTTTACGAAATGGACACTGAACCCAACAGGACTGACAGAAGTGATCAATCAGAAGCTTGTCTGGCTTGAACCTATCGTCCAGCTTTACTGAAAATGTATTTTTGCCGAAACTGCTGCGGATATCAAACATTATATAGCATAGTTCTTTTCGTATGACATGTTCTAGAGTTTTGAAATCCTCAACATCATGTTTCACTCCACGGAGGTCTTTTTCAGAGAAGATCAGCACATCTGAGAGCTGCTGTGTGAAACTCTTCAACCACAAACCAACATCTCCACTGTTCACTTGAACATGTTCAGTAGATTCACATGCTGCTTTCATGATCTTCTGCTGCAGGAGTTCAATGTTCTTCTTCATCTTGGGTAAAACACTGACACTGAACTTATCAGTGATGTACCGACTGACTTCATCTCTGATGAAACTCTTGAAGTGATCTCTGGGATTATGAAAGTATTTGTCAAAATCCTCTTCCGCCAGTGTCTTCAGGATATGTTTTTCCAGTTTTGATCTGTTTCCATTCAGTGATTCACAGTTTGATCTTATTTCACCTGCCAGATCTCTGGCAGTCTTCTTGTAGACACTCCGCTTAATGGGCTCTTTCAGTTTCTGACAGATGATCTTGCCAAAAATGGCAGCTGATGCAGCTCCATGACAGTATTTTTGGAAAATACTATAGTTCTCTTGTCTTTTCTTCTTGACAAATATTATAGGATCATTGGCTTCCCTGAACATTCTGTATTGGTCAGTGATCATCTTGTTTGCTTTCTTACAGATGAAAAGAACCAAATTCACAAAGAATTCAACCTTGAACACATATTTCACTGGTCCTTTCTGATGTTCTGTTACTCTTCTCTTGATGTAACCTATGAGTTGTTGAATGTAGCTGATGTTGTAGCCCATCTTTGAAATGTTAAATGACTGAATCATTTTGTCTGTCTGCTGAGCAACATCTGTGACAAATGATCTTATTTGGTCTTCATCCTCTGGGGACAGAGTTTGAGCAAATCTACATGTTTCTTTAACTGTTTCACAAGCCTTTTTTATTTCTCTCTTTGTGAACCTTTTGAAAAAAACATATTCAGAGTAATTCGACAGAGTGAAAATATCCTTGCTCTCCCTCCAGTGATTTATAAGAGACCTTTCATAGATGTCACTGAGTATTTCTCTCACATCTCTCAGTATGTCAATGTCTATCATTGGAGGAGTGTCTCTGATGATCTTCTTCACACTCTGTTCCCAAAACAAATCAAACTCCTTCTTCAGTTCATTTTCATCACATATATTGTCTTTGAATTTTAAAGCAAGTTCTCTGGTCTTTTCAAATAGAGTGTTTTCATGATGTGTCCTCTGAGCATCAATCATTTTCTTCAGGTCTCTCTGCTGAAGAATTTCATTTAATTTCCTTTTTGTTTCTCTCACAAAATTTTCCTGAAGCTCTTTGATTTTGATTTCAAATGATGTTTTATACTGAATCAGTAAAGTAGCATCAGTGTCTTGCTCAAAGAATTCAGACATTGATCGTTTCACTTCTTCACTTGTCTTCTTCAGTTCTCTTTGAAGATCAGTTTCCTCAACCTCATGAATTGCTTCATTTTCTATTTTGTTGTGTAGTTTGTTCTCAGTTTCCATCATGGCACTGCGAAGACTCCAGGACCACTTGCTGTATTCAGTCTCCAGTTTCCTGTAGGCTGAAATCTCCAGAGAATTTCTGAAGCTGAAGACAAAACATTCATTCAGTAAAACCTCCCAGAGATTTTTAACATGATCTTTTAAATCTATCAGCCTCATTCTCTTTGATTTTGTGGCATGAGACATAATATTTTCCTTTAGTTCTTGAATGTTCTCCCAGTACTTTGGGTTTGGTGGTGCCATGGGTGGGTTTCCCTCCCAGAACTGAGCAAAATACTTCACATCATTCTGAACATCAAATTTAATGACATCACTGAAACATTCTGCATCACAGACTTCATCTTTAGCAGCAAGTTTTGTCATCTCATCCAGTGTCTCCTGCAGTCGTCTCCTTCTCTCCATGTTTTTCTTTCTAGCTGTGATGTCTGAGACGTTCTGATGCACAAACACACAGCTGGGATTCAGTTTGACCTTCTTCATCCTCAGGAAGGCCTGAACAACAATCTGAAGACTGTCCTGCATCTCAGATGGGTTTTCACCAAAGATGTTTATCAAGGTCAAATTTGCAAGACCAACAACAAATGTGGCCAACTGATTGTCATGATGTCTTGTTGATCTCCCAGCCAGATCTAGACCACGAAGTCCCTCAGTATCAACAACCAGAATATAGTCAAAGTTCATCTGTGTTTTCATCTCGTCTGACACTTTGACCAGCTGCATGAAAGCTCCTCTGGTGCACCTGCCAGCACTGACGGCAAACTGGAGTCCAAACATGGCATTCAGCATGGTGGATTTCCCAGAGCTCTGAATCCCTAAAACTGACAGTACAAAGACTCTCTGGTCTCCCAGTTTCTGGATGAGTTCATCTAGAACAGCAGAGATCCAGATCAGAGGAACATGAGCAGCATCTCCATCCATCAGCTCCAGTGGAAATCCAGAGATCATCATCTCTGCTGCAAGACTTGGGAGAGAAGAGAAGTCAAACTGCAGATCTTTCTTGTTCTTCTTCACAGATGAACATGATTCATAGATCTGACCGATCTCCCTCATGATGTGCTCCAAACCAAAGGTTGCTGCTTGAAGTTCCTCAGATATTCTCTGAAATTCATTTTTTTCAGCTTTGAGTTGTTCATAATTACCATGTTTCTCTTTCAGTTTTATGTATGTTGAACTTTTATTATACCTGTGATGTACAGCAGAAAGAATAGCTGAGATATATTCATCCAGGAGGATTCTGAGCCATTTAATGAAAAACATCTTCTCGTGTCCATCATTTGAGTTCATTTCTTTAATGAACAGATTGAGAAAATCACTGATGTCAGATACATGCTGCTGTTGACGGATTTTTTTCATTACAGTTCGTTTTATACTCATTTCCATTTCTGTCTCATGTCCTTGAATTCGATGCAGTTCTTTGTTCTTCTGACTCCACTGATGCCACAGTTTCCCCTGATGAGGCAGAGATGATTCTTTGATTTCTGTCAGATCTTTCTTCTCCAGTAAACTCATCATCTGCTGTGCTGCTTCTCTTCCTCTCCTGCAGTCATAATCATCTTCCTCATCTACTCTGATGTTTGAGTGTTTGGACACATCTTCAAGTCTGAAAATGGAAGATGATTCTGAGAGACAATCATTTATAGCTCTTATAAGTTCTTCAGATACTTCAGACTGATTTTTGTTTTTCAGACCAATCTTATATTTTCTTTTCTTTATTTCAGTTACAACAGATTCATTCTCAGTAAAAAGACAAATGAGTGGCTTTGAGTCCTTGTAGAGTTGTTGAAGTTTTGTCATGTTTTTGTCATTTCTCTGAAGTTGTGGCAGAAGAACAACATTGACAGAGGCCATTTCAGTGAGGATCTCCAGCTGTTTCTCATGGTCTCCTGCATCACCATGTAGATTACAGAACGCAACACAGTCAGTGAATTTATCATCATATGATCCAGAGGGACAGAACCAGGCGATCTCCACCACTCCATCCATCAGTTCTCTGGTTCTGCTGCTGCCTGGGCAGTTCCTGTGGAAGAACGTGTTGTGTTTCTCATTGATCAGACTGTTCATCAGCTGAGACTTGGATGAAGACACAGAGCCAAACCTGAAGAAAGACACCATTGGAGTTTCTGCCTTGTAGATCGGCTGGGTTTGACTGATGATTTCATTGTTGGTGTTTCTCATCTTCCAGCTCTTGTTGATTTGTCTGAATGTCCAAAGAGGAAACTCAATCTGTTGTGTGAATGGATCAGGAACAAGCAGAGGCAGAGCGTACTGACACTGGGACAGTTTAGTCACCATCAGCTGTTTCAAGAAACCATCAGAACAATGAAACACGGCCATCTGAACATCCATCGGGTGGACTCGCTCAGATTTATGTATTCCTTCATTAGACAAAGACATTTCATAAAAAATATCACTTTCATCTTCAGATGAGTGATTGTCTCTTTGTTGAGTGTGATCTTCCTCATTGGTCTCTTTAGTTTTAATGTATCTTGCTCTGTAGTTCATCATCAGTAGTTTTTGTAGGAAAGTCTGAATCAGCTCCTGTTCAGTACAATACTCATGGGAATGTAATGAATGTTCAGTTATCTGAAGAACATCTGCAGCTCTCAGTTTATTGTGGTACCTGTCTTCAAGATGAAGTCTGTGAAATAGTTTATATATTTTTTCTGCTCTGATTCCTGCTGTTCCAATGTCCTTGTTTTTTCTCTGTTTAATAGACAAAACAATCATACATGATAACACTTTAGTATAGGGAATACATATTCACTATTAACTATGACTTTTCCCTTGATAAACTCCTAATTTACTGCCTATTAATAGTTAGTAAGAAGTTTAGGTATTGGGTGGGATTAAAAATGTAGAATAAGGTCATGTAGAGTAAGGCATTAATATGTACTAATAAACAACCAATATTCTAGTAATATGCAACTAGTTAAAAGACCCTAAAATAAAATGTTACCTAATACATTTATTATATTCAATCTTTTCCAGTACTCAACCTTAAAGGGTTAGTTCACCCAAAAATGATGTCAGTAATTACTCAACATCATGTCGTTCTACAAAAATATCTTAATTTGTGTTCCGAAGATGAATAAAGGTCTTACAGGTGTGGAACGACATGTGGGTGCGTAATAAATGACAGAATTTTCATTTTTTTGCGTGAACTAACCCTTTAACTACTAGGTTATTTGTACTTTGTTGAAAAACACACTTGATTCTAATTAACAACTGATTAAGACATTGAAGTGGCAATAAGAGGGTAAGTTAAAATATTCCGTTCAGTTACTTAATGTATTTATTGCCAGCTGATATTTGATGAATGATCATCATACCTCTGTGATGACTCTGATCACGTCACTGTCTACAGTGTAGTTGAGTTTCCCCAGCGCTGCACATTTGATCTCATACTCAGTTTCTTCTCTCAGATCAGTCAGAATAACTGTGTCTTGATCCTTCAGCACAGTTTCAGATGTCCAGTCTGTGTCCTGCTTCAGTTTATAGAGTAATCTGAGCTCCACTGTAGCAGGACATGATGGAAGAACCACCTTCAGAACCACATTCTGACCTTTGACGTCTTCAGTGATTGGACAGGCTGGTTTGGATGGAGGAGTAAAGCAAACAGCTTCATCACATTCACTTCCATACAGAATAATGCAGGAACCAGGATGATTCTCCATTTTCTTTGATGACACAATGAACCTGTCGTGTTCACAGCTGTTTGAATTGATCAAGTTCTTAAATATTTTCAAGTTTCTCCTCATGGTGTTTTGGATCTCAGGAGTTAGCCAAGACTTTCGCGTGAAATCGGGGCTCTTCTCATCAGTTTCTCCTTGTGTTGAAGGACTCAAATAGGCAGTTTGTTGAATAAGAATTACATCCGAGCAGTTCAATGATGTGAACGTGTAGCTGACCAGATTCCCAACCTCCAGATCCATCTTGATGAGGTCAATGTTGTCTTTTACCTCAATGTCTTTCAGCTGTTTGAGGATTGTTTTAATGATTTCAGACTCTCTTTCTCTCTCTTTAAGCAATTCTTCAAGATCACTTCCTCTGAATGGAGATTCATCATGTTCTTGTAGAAGATCATTCAGTGCAGTTTCCTTTATCACATTCCCACGGATGTTTGGCAGCAAAGAGCCGAGTTTCTTCATGAGTCTCAACTTGTACATGTAGCAGTTTTGCTTCATTCTCTGTATTGTATCATGAAATGCAGCAAACATCTGAGCAGGCAAATCTTTCAGAAAATCACTGCATTTCATCTCTGTTGTATTTAAACTCTCAATCACTGATTCTATCTTCATGATTAGATCCATGCTAATGTCTTTATAAATTTTTGAAGCTCTTGAATAAATTTTGTCCAAAGGATAAAGCCAAACTCTCAGTGGAACTGCTAGTTCTTGATTTTCTTTCAGCAGTTTTGGAAGATCAGTGAAAACCTTCAGTGCATCTTCAAAAGAGGTCGGGTTAGACTGTAGCTGGAAGTCACCATAAAATGTACAAGTGAAGTTTTTGACTGTGTTTTTCTGACTGTGATTCACATTTAGATCAGCATTTGCACCCACTGAAATGATGCCCTGCAGTTTCTCAAGAGCCACTTTCACTTCTCCGTTTACTGTTTTTTTGTCCTCATTTGAAGAAACTTCTCTGTCAAACACAAAACAGGCATCTGCTCCATACAGTATTCCTGTCACTACATGTGTAGCGATATCATTATCATCATCAGGAATATTTCCAGAAGGCAAATGATTTACAGTCAGTTCTTCAAACCTGCTGGTTGAATGATAATGTAGCGTCAGTCTCTGCTGTATGAAAGACTTCTTGATGTCATTGAGATATTTTGCTGCTCCACTAACATGGACGAGATCACCTAAAAGACTCAGTTTGAGTCCTCCATCAATATTCAGTAATTTAGATTTGTCCTGAATGGAGTCTGAAGCTGTGACTTTGAATCCTGTATTAATTTGGGCACAAGAGCAAATATTCTGCTGCAGCTGTTCTTTGTTCCAAAGTCTAATACCTGTAATAGGAAAAATGTGTTTTAAGTCTCAGCAGTGAATTTATTAGAATCACATTTCACATAAGAACATTTTTTCAGTAAATCACAATAACATTTTTAATCTGTGATAATATTATATTTTGGTACCTGGTATTAACTCGTCCTTTCTGCAGTCATACAGCATGCCGAGCTGGAAGGGTCTCCCAAGAGCTGCTGTTTCAATTGTGTTCACTCCCACTGAATCCATACTAAAGACAAAACATGTCAGAAGAGAAACAGATCCATGAGGTTACAGCTACTGTTTGTGAAGTCACACATTAAAAGCTGCTGACAATGTTCAGTGTTAGTCTGCTATCTGGGTAAAGTACAGAGAGAGAATCGTGGACAAAAATTCACACACCTGGCAGGTTTGATCTTGACGAGGTATGTTAATTTGATCTTGTTTAGCGTCAGATTGAAATCTTTTAGGCCAGGTTGAAATCTTTTAGGCCAGGTTGAAGTATTCTTTTTGTAGAGGAATGTAAACCTCTGAGGGAAAAAAAATAGAACAAGGTGGACATAAAATCAATATTTGTTCAACTTAAATCGAATCAACATTGAAACAATATCAAACCAATCTTGCTTTATGTACCGCAGGATTCAATGTTGGTCTGTTATCTGGGAATGATGCTGTTTTTAAAAGTTGTTTATTGTTAATTAGTTCAAAAGAGATTCCACATAAAGTTTGCGGTTGGGAAACTTCATTGAGTGTTCTGTGCTTAATCTTCTTCCCCTTTTCAGGGGTACAACATTTGAACAACTTACAACTTTGAGTAAAACATGCTTGAGAAATTTAAGGCAATTGGTTTTCTTAAGCTTTCTAAGTATACTCAATTACATTTTACAAGGAACATAATATATATATATATATATATATATATATATATATATATACATATATAAGCGGCACTTCATTATGTATTATTCAATATACTTGAATATATTACCACAATATATTATTTAATATATTTTTCAATTTAAGGGGTGGATTTTGGAATCCACTGGCACGTCAATATCTCCTTTTGAGTGATTTGTAATCAAGTTATTAATCAATATTTATCCTTCTACATATTAAATGATTTGAATGACTTTTAATCTGTGATATTATATTTTGGTACCTGGTATTAACGCGTCCTTTCTGCAGTCATACAGCATGCCGAGCTGGAAGGGTCTCCCAAGAGCTGCTGTTTTAATCGCATTCACTCCCACTGAATCCAGACTAAAGACAAAATATGTCAGAGAAGAAACAGACCTATGAGCTTACAGTAAGTGTTTGTGAAGACTGTTATCTGGGTAAAGTATAGAGAGAGATCGGTGGACAAAAATTCATATACCTGGCAGGTTTGAGCTTGATGAGGTATGTGAGTTTGATCTTGTTTGGCATCAGATTGAAATCTTTTCATACAGGCCATGTTGAAGAATTATTTTTGTAGAGGAATGTACAGCTCTGGGGGCATGTTGTCTTATTTGAAGTTATGATGTTGGTGACTGTTTTGTTTTTCCCCTGAACATCATTATTTTGGTGTTTTTGTGGGGTTAAATGAATAAGTCCATGTTGTGCAGGAGCTCCAGATGCTGCAGTAGACCCTCTTTTGGGTAGGAAACCAGCTCCAGTTCTTCTGCAAACAAGATATTTAACTTCAGTAATAAAATAAAATCAAAACTGATAAAACAGATATTAAAGGAATAAAAGGTCATGTGGAACCAAGGGCTTATTAGTTGGTCTTCAGATTTTGGCAGACAGTCATGTAAAAGAAGCAAAAAGTTGTTTATTATTAATTGGTACAAAAGAGATTCCACATAAAGTTTGTGGTGGGGAAACTTTGTTGTGTGCTCTGTGCCCAAAAATGAAAATTCAGTCATTAATTACTCACCCTCATGTCGTTCCACACCCATAAGACCTTCATCATCTTCTGAACACAAAAAGATATTTTTGATAATCTGTAATGGCTCAGTGAGGCCTCCATTGACAGCAAGTAAAGAACACTTTCAAATGACCAGAAACTACTAAAGATATATTTAAAACAGTTCATGTGACTGCAGTGGTCCCGTCTAGAGTCATCTTTGAGCAATTGATGTTATGTGTCTATTATTATTGGCATGATACATTTTTACCTGACAAATGTTATATTTGATTTATTCTGTATTCTTATTCTGATATTCTATCTCTAGTAGTGGAGTCTGGTGTTACTGCAAATCTGCGTCAGGACAGGTCAAACTAAAGGCTCAACAAAAGGAGCATGTGGCATATCATGTGGGAACTTTTGATTTCTATCACTGACTTAGCAAGTTGCAGCATCGTGACTAAGACTCAAATGTATTGGTAACGGATCTGACCTAGGATCAGAACTGACAAGTTTGTGTCCATGTGAGAATGACCCTGCCAACATGAGTCTCTGTGCGACATCGGGTCCCTAAAGAACGAATAATTGAAAGTACGGGATACCCAGAATGATCAAACATCTAAATTAATATATAACCAATATTTATGATTGGTTCCTAATTAGAATACAATCTACATTTAATAACCATTTGAAATTGGAGTCAGATTAAGTACGGAACTAGAATCAAATCGAAACTAAATTCTACTAAATTAAGTGAACTTCACAGAAGAGCTGAAAAGACCTACATACATTATACCTTCACCCACGCCGATGGGCTGATGGGTGGTCCTTACGTGATGTACACCTTAATATGCCCACTAAATAGTATGCGCACTGTTAGTAAAGTTTCATATTGTATAAAATGGCACACCATACCAATCAAAGGCACTTGGGATAAAAATGTCTGCCCAATTCAGAAATGTAATGCTCTATAAATGTAAGAAATGAAATGTCCTCCTGTTACTCACCTCAACTCTGCAGCACTGCTCTGTAATCTTCATCTGATGACACCAACAGAATGAGAAGAAACTTCTAAACAAAACAGGAACCCACAGGGCTGTCTCTCATCTGACACAGTGGCTGCATACGAAATCGCATACTTCCCTTCTATATAGTAGGTGAAAAACTTTAGGTGACAAAAGTAGTATGGCTGAATTCACAGTAGGCAAAAAGTACATGGATGACCTACTACCTCATGGCGAGATTCTGAAGTGTGCATATGATGAACACTTTAGTATCCCATTAGGAGATGGGAGAAGATTTATGAATGACAGTAGCTATGTTTCCATCACCGTGTTTTTATGCAAATTTTGAAGTATCGCATCAGAAACAAGTGATGAAATGTCTAATTTCAAGTAAAAAACCCTTAATTTGCAAAAAAGTTTTTACGCTCACTTGAGGTGGTTTTTGACTAGTGTGAAAAAGAGATAATGTGCTTTAATGGGAAATGGAAATGCATTTGCTGAATAAATTCTGATGTAGCGAACATTAAACTTACGTGACTAATCGTAATCGGCTGTTTCTTCTGATTGTGTTGTAACAGAAAACTGTTTGATTCTGTTATGATGCATTAATTCTGGATGTACTGGCGCTCGTTGTATATGTGTGTGCATTTTCCCCTCAGGGCTTGCAGTGGATAGAGTCATGCTCACTTTTGTACTGGAGTGTCGTGGGTTTTTTCGGGCTTGTCCTCTCACATGTGTGTGACGCTTAATAAAGTCGAGAAGAGTTCAGATGGCTCTCGTTTATTGGTTTCTTATTCATAAATGTATAGGCAAACCCTTCATGAACGCTCGGTCATGTCACGTTTTATTTAGCTACTCTTTTGTCACCCAGACAACTTGTTGGAAACGCACCTAATTCACATTTGTCTTTTTTTCTTTTTTTGCAAACTTTGAAAAGATTTGCTTCACCTTTGGATGGAAATCCAGCTAATGAAGCGACGTAACTGACTCTGGTAGATCACATGAAAATAACAACATGGTGGATGTAGTACGTCCAGATTACATTCATACTACACATATTCATATTATACTTTTTAGCGGCCGTGAAGTAATTATTTATTCATAATAAGTAGCTTCTCTAGAGAGTATGTGATTTCGGATGCAGCCACTCAGTTCAGTTCACAGAGCGCTCTCCTAATAAGCTGATGATCTGAATCAGGTGTGTTAATAAGGAAAACACACAAAATATGGTGGGTCCCCAGGACTAGTATTGAAAACTGTTATAAAATATATAAGGCTGCAGTTAATATGCTGAAAGTTTTAATTTTTATTTAAAAAAAAACGTCTCTTTCTCTGACACAGATGACCAAATTTAAATATTTGCATTTGTATTATAGGGAGATATTTTTAGTAATGATTACACAGGTTAAGAATCAAAGTACAGCAAATAAAGACTAAAGCTCAGCTATAGTCTAAACTATCTGAACTTAAAGGAATAGTTCACCCAAAAATGAAAATTTTATCCCGTGATTTACTCACCGTCAAGCCATCCTAGGTGTATACGGCTTTCTTCTTTCAGACGAACACAATCGGACATATATTTAAAAAATATCCTTAGTCCTCCAAGGTTTATAATGGTAGTGAATGGGGGCCCACATTTTGAAGCCAAAAATATTGCATCCATCCATAAAAAAAGTAATCCATATGACTCCAGTGGGTTAATAAAGGTCTTCTGAAGTGAAGCGATGCGTTTTTGTAAGAAAAATATCTATATTTAAAACTTTTATAAATTCAAATAACTAGCTTCCAGCGGACGACCGTACGCAGAATGCGCAAGTTGATTTGGGCGGTAGAGCAACCTTTGACCTGATGCACAATGTAATGACGAAAGCGGAGGCACAGAGGATAGAGCAAAGCAAAACACCGGTCACGGATTAGAAGTCTAAAACGATAACTTTTAAAGAGAAATGTTGGAGGATTTTGATATAAGAGAAGATGAGCCCTATTTGTTTGAACCACGAGAGGCGTCCAAGCTTACAATACTCCTACATCCTGCGTCATACATCGCGTCAGAGGATTACTCATTTGGCGCAAGTTGACTTGCACATTCTGCGTATGGTCATCCGCTGGAAGCTAGTTATTTAAATTTATACATTTTTAAATATGGATTTTTTTTTTACAAAAACACATCGCTTCGCTTCAGAAGGCCTTTATTAACCCCCTGGAGTCATATGGATTACTTTTTTTTTTTTTATGGATGGATGGATGCATTATTTTTGGCTTTAAAACTCACCCATTCACAATCATTATAAAGAGTGGTGCACATAACTTTTTTGGTCTGGTTCTCAAGGGAGCACCTGGAGATGTTGCTTGGTACTCACACTTTACATGACACACTTTTCCTAAAAGCTGTCCTCATCACTTTCCTCCTGACTGTTCTCCTCACTATCTTCTTTTCTCTCAAACATGGTAGATGATGATAATGATTTTTTTTTATTTTTTTTTATTTTGCAAACATTAATGACACAGACAACAGCAAAGGCTGCTGTCACTTTAAGAAAGAAAGCATGGACCGAATAACTGACACACATCCGGTTTCTTTCTCAACTGTTCACTTATGATAGAATCAATCAAAGTGACTTGAATTCACCTGACATCGTAATTGTGACTTCCCAACAATAAATACACACTTCTGAGGAGGATCTGAACACATAGTAACGCTGTACGGTTTTGGGCTCAGTTCTACAGGTCTGAGGCTATTAGCCTAGCCTGGCCCACTGAAATCCCTGGCTCGCACTGGCCCCAACAGTGGAAAAGTAACTAATTACATACATAAACACACTTTCATGAACTCATACCTGATTGAGTTATCATAGATGTTGTCAGTTCCTCTATTTCAGCTCTGTGTTTGTTTCTCTCCAGTTCTACTCGATCCTGAAGGTACATGAATGTTGTGTAGAAACTTCCTTTGTTCTCCTGTACCATATACATCCTGCAGTAGAGCTGGAACCTGTGAGCTGTTCTCCAGAACAAAACGATGACCTCCAAATGTTTGAAGAGATGCTGAAGTATTATATGGACTACTTTTACTGCTAATCAGTTTATTAAGCAAGCTCTTCTCTTGGATTATGAGAACCATGATGTGTTTGTTGATTGTTGAGCTGAATAGCCTCTGGATCTCCACTATTTCATCTTCGTCTTTATCAGTCAGTGGAACATCAGGAATAATGAAGAGGAAAACATGAACTCCAGGATGACAGAGAGAACAACAGCAGAGAGTCTGACACATCACTTCCTCCTGAGAGCTGACTGAGAGCTGGAAGCTTCACCAGACTGATCAGACGTCCATGAAGCTCCACATCTCTCCTCACACACTCTTTCTCTTTCAGGTGTAAGGGGGAAAGAAACTTTTTTCCTCTTATAACTTTTGACAAAGGAGGACTTCAGTCTTCCATCACTTCCACACAACACAACACACAGCTTCTGTTTTCTGCTCACACATACACTTCCTTAAACAACAACGAAATTGGTTACTGCAACATTTTCAGATATATATTTTTTAATTATATTAATTTAGTATAAAAAACTTTGCCATATTTATAAACTTACTCTTCGCTTGATAATGCTCTGATCTGGTGTCTGTATTACTAACTGTAAAATAAAATGTGTGAATAGGCTACATCAATATTTATGTATAACATTTTTAACTGTCTCACTTATGAGACAGACTACAATTCTTAGTTAAACATTTAAACTCAAATTTGCTCTGCATTTATCTAGTATAAGATATAATACACATTACAATAAATATATCATGATTCAATACACAGTTATGCACCATGACCATAGACTGTAAAAAAAATATGGCCGTAGTGTCCGTGACGTCACCCGTAGATTTCTGAAGAGCAGTTTTGAAGCGAAAATGAGGCCGCATCACCGCAGGGCACTCCCGGATAACTGAAAATGGGCAAAGAGGCGGGACATGGTTGGAACTGAGATACCAGATTACTGAAACCACGCCCGCCTAGCTCGACGTGATCATGCACTCTTAAAACAGATGTGTTAGAAACAACACAACCTGTGTTAGATCTTAACACACCCGTGTGTCTAGTTAAGGACAACACATTTTGTGTTACTTTTAACTCAAATGTGTTATTCCTGCTCATTTTCTACACACTAATGTGTTATACACAATTTGTGTCAATTATGTACACAAAATGACGCAAAATGTGTCACAAAAAATAACACAAAAAATGTGTTATTCATACCTTTTTAATGAAGGAAATCTTCCATACCTTTATAATGAAAGAGCGATCGCGAGATGAATCCAATTCATCGCACTTGGGTAAAATGTCCATGAGTGTCCATTGAAAAACAAAAAACAGTACTTTTTGTCCACAAAAGCGTTAAATCCATGAAATATTGATATGTTATCCATTGTTTGCATCACATTTCTTCTGAATGATCTGCTCTCCATCATCGTTCATAAAGAAATGCAACAGTTTATGTTGTAAAACTGTAGGCTATATCTCTATATACGTCTATATCTCACAAACAATTGAGCCCGTGTCCAAAATATATTTTTTCAAAATGCAGCAGTTTTAGTTATAATATCCAAGCAGTGTTGTCTGAGTTTTATATCCTCCTGCCATTATCATTGTAGTAAATCTCAGGAACAAAACTTTTAGCCTGCTATGATCCAACAACTTGTGTTCTGTTTATCTTCCGCATGCGTGCACATGTACACCTTGCACATCTGTCTCGAATCTCGACCATTAACACAGCAAGCCATATTATTTTATAATTGTATATATTATTATTTTATAATTGCATAAATCCTGAAAAAAAGCACAAACACAGCAGAGATGCCAGATTCAGCGGCTGGAATTAGCTGAGGTAAAAAAAAAAAAAAAAGTTTTGCAACAGCGTTCTGCAAGTGCGTGAATGACGGTTGGCGCTCTGCCTTTATAAAGCGGCACCGAACTGAATCGTTCTTCTTCAGATTCTTGACTTGTCACTCTCTGAACAAGCCCAACATAGAATTTGCTTGCTATAGAAAAGCACCGGAAAAGCAGACGGAATCACATGCTGCTATTGTGAACGGCCCGCGCACTGCTGTATGCGTTCCGGTGAGAAGACGCAACTTTGAAGAAGCTGTGTGTTGGGGATTGCCCCGCTGAAAACTGGTGTATATGTTATTGACCGCTGTAGAACTCTGGTCAGGGAGTCGGAGTCATCAGATAGAGTTTAGTTGTTTATTGCACAAGAGTGACCATATACACATAGTAGTGTACTTGAGATAGTTTTCTGAAATAAATAACAGAAGTCAAGTCAAGTCACCTTTATTTATATAGCGCTTTTTACAATGCAGATTGTGTCAAAGCAGCTTAACATTGATAACTGGTATATAATTTTGGCTGCACAGCAGCTCTTAAAGAATAGTGTCAATGTCGGCAGATCAAAGCACTGTTGAATATCAAATGTCAAGTGTCCCCAACTAAGCAAGCCAAAGGCGACAGCGGCAAGGAACCCAAACTCCAACAGGTGACATCAGATGGCAAACAGGTGGCAAATAGACTTCTGTGTTAAAATGGAGAAAAAAACCTTGGGAGAAACCAGGCTTAGTCGGGGGGCCAGTTCTCCTCTGGCGAACAGTGCTTTGTTACGATTCAGGTTGCTATCTTATGTCTGATAGGATCGCAACATTCAAGTATTTATTCCAGGTCAGTCCAGTTGAGGATCGTATTCATCACACCGGTATGGACGGTTTGTTGAGGAGCTGTGGCACTGGCTGTTGTGTCGATGAGGCCTTCACAATGGATGATCTAGTTGACTCAATCTCTGCTGATACTTCAGGGCTACGTTGTAGTCGTGTCAAGGCGCCGGTCCTCGGTCTCACCTGGATACGGCCCGGATCTGGTTGACTACGGTAGACCTCGGGATAAACAGAAAGACTAATATTAGCGTAGATGCCATTCTTCTTCTGATGTAACGAGTACATCTGGTGTTATAGGAAGTGTTCCCGGTTCCGGCTGACCTAATTTATGCAGCCTAATAATCCTTTAACGGATTTGAAAATATAAATTGATAATGTGTTATGTGTATGCCAGGTTAAAGAGATGCGTTTTTAGTCTAGATTTAAACTGACAGAGTGTGTCTGCCTCCCGAACAATGCTTGGAAGATTGTTCCAGAGTTTAGGTGCCAGATAGGAGAAGGATCTACCACCTGCGGTTGATTTTGATATTCTAGGTATTATCAGCTGGCCTGAATTCTGAGATCGCAATAGACGTGAAGGACTATAATGCTTTAAGAGCTCGCTCAGGTACTGGGGAGCTAAAACCATTTAGTGCTTTGTAAGTAATTAGCAAGATTTTAAAATCTATACGATGTTTAACAGGAAGCCAATGTAGTGTTGACAGAACTGGGCTAATATGGTCATACTTCCTAGTTCTAGTAAGAACTCTAGCTGCTGCATTTTGTACGAGCTGTAGTTTATTTATCAGGCGAGCGGAACAACCACCCAGTAGAGCGTTACAGTAATCTAGCCTTGAGGTCATGAACGCATGAACTAACTGTTCTGCATTTTTCATTGAGAGCATATGTCGTAGTTTAGATATATTTTTAAGATGGAAGAATGCGGTTTTACAGATGCTAGTAACATGGGCTTCAAATGAAAGATTGGTATCAAAGAGCACACCCAGGTTCCTAACGGACGACGAAGACTTAACAGAGCAGCCATCAAGTGTTAGACAGTATTCTAGGTTATTACGTGAAGAGGTTTTTGGTCCAAAAATTAGAATCTCTGTTTTTTCTGAATTTAGAAGTAGGAAATTACTGGTCATCCAATTTTTTATATCAGCTATGCATTCTGTTAATTTTGTGAGTTGGTAAGTTTCATCAGGGCGCGAAGAAATATAGAGCTGAGTATCATCAGCGTAACAGTGAAAACTAACGCCATGCTTCCTAATGATATCTCCCAAGGGTAGCATGTACAGAGTGAAAAGCAACGGTCCTAGTACTGAGCCTTGCGGTACTCCATGTTGAACCTGTGATCGATATGACCTCTCTTCGTTTACTACTACAAACTGATAACGGTCAGATAAGTATGATTTGAACCATGACAATGCAGTTCCACTAATGCCAACATAATTTTCGAGTCTATTTAAAAGAATGTTGTGATCGATAGTGTCAAATGCAGCACTAAGATCCAGTAACACTAATAGAGAGATACAACCACGATCTGATGATAAGAGCAAATCATTAGTAACTCTAATGAGAGCAGTCTCAGTACTATGGTACGGTCTAAAACCTGACTGGAAATCCTCACAGATACTATTTCTGTCTAAAAAGGAACATAGTTGTGATGATACTGCCTTTTCTAGTATTTTTGACAGAAAAGTGAGATTTGAGATCGGCCTGTAATTGACTAATTCTCTAGAATCAAGTTGTGTTTTTTTAATAAGAGGTTTAATAATAGCCAGCTTAAAACTTTTTGGTACGTATCCTAGTGATAAAGATGAATTGATGATATTAAGAAGAGGATCTATGATCTCTGGAAGCATCTCTTTCAATAGTTTAGTCGGTATAGGGTCTAACATACATGTTGTTGATTTTGATGATTTAATAAGTTTAGACAATTCTTCCTTTCCTAAAGCAGTAAATGAATTTAATTTTTCCTCAGGGACACTACAATGCACTGTCTGACGCGATACTGTAGTAGACGGTTGCATGGTTATAATTTTTTCTCTAATATTATCAATCTTACAAGTAAAGAAGTTCATAAAGTCATTACTGCTGTGCTCTTTGGAAACATGAGAAGTTTAAGCTTTATTTCTTGTTAATTTAGCCACTGTATCAAATAAATACCTAGGGTTGTGCTTATTTTCTTCTAAAAGTTTAGAAAAATAGGCAGATCTAGCAGTTTTTAAGGCCTTTCTGTACTCAATCATTCTCTCTCTCCACGAGATGCGAAAAACTTCTAGTTTTGTTTTCTTCCAGCTGCGCTCCATTTTTCTGGCTGCTACCTGCTCATCGTACCATGGCGTTGGATTAATTTCCTTAATCTTTTTTAAACGCAAAGGAGCAACCGAGTCTAATGTGCTGGAAAAGACAGAGGCAATAGTTTCTGTTTCAACATCGAGGTCGTCTGGTATGCTAAGGCGATGAAACTGATCAGGAAGATTATTTAGAAAGCGATCTTTAGTGGTAGAAGTGATGGTTCTACCATATTTATAGCAGGGAGGCAGTTTAGCTGCCTTGACTAAATGTAGTATACACGAGACTAAATAATGATCTGAGATGTCGTCACTCTGCTGCAGAATTTCAACGGCATCAATATCGATTCCATGTGACAATATTAGATCTAAAGTATGATTACGACAATGAGTGGGTCCTGACACGTGTTGTCTAACACCAATAGAGTTTAGAATGTCTGTAAATGCCAATCCCAATGAGTCTTTTTTATTATCTACATGGATATTAAAATCACCAACAACAAGGACTTTATCTGCAGTTAGTACTAACTCTGAAAGAAAAGCAGCAAATTCTTTGATAAAGTCAGTATGGTGCCCTGGTGGCCTGTATACAGTAGCCAGCACAAATGTCAACTTACATAATGTTACGTAAAGCACCATCACTTCAAAGGAATTATATTTGGAAGACTTTTGACTAATACTGTAAATATTACTATAAATTACTGCAACACCTCCCCCTTTGCCTTTCTGACGAGGATTGTGTCGATAATCATAACCTTGCGGGCTAGACTCATTTAAAGTAATGTAATCATCTGGTTTTAGCCAAGTTTCTGTCAAACACAGCACATCTAGATTATTGTCTGTGATAATATCATTTACAATAAGTGCTTTTGAAGAAAGGGATCTAATATTTAACAACCCAAGCTTTATCATTTGTTTATCATTTTTATCTCTATTTTTTTTTTTTTGTTGAACATCAATTAAATTTTTACCATTAAACGGGTTTGGAAGTTTTTTGTTTTTACTAATTTGGGGTACAGACACAGTCTCTATGTGATAATATCTAGGTGTAAGAGTTTCTATGTGTTGGGAATTATCTGACTTCTGTAACGTGAGGCAGCTAGCAGACGGTCGGTTTAGCCAGTCTGTCTGCTTCCTGACCTGGACCCCAGTTTGTCATGTTTTAGTTCTAAGACTATGTGCCATATTACTAGAGAGAAAAGCAGCACCATCCCGGGAGGGATGAATACCATCTCTTTTCAACAGGTCAGGTCTGCCCCAAAAACTTTTCCAATTGTCTATGAAACCTATATTATTCTGCGGACACCACTTAGACAGCCAGCCATTGAGTGATGATAATCTGCTAACTATCTCATCACTCCGACGAACAGGAAGAGGGCCAGAGCAAATTACTTCTTCTGACATTGTACTTGCGAGTTCACACACCTCTTTAATGTTAATTTTAGTGATCTCCGACTGCCGAAGTCGAACATCATTAGTGCCGACGTGAATAACAATTTTAGTGTATTTACAATTAGCATTAGCCAGCACTTTTAAATTTGCTTTGATGTCAGGTGCTCTGGCTCCCGGCAAACATGTGACTATGGTGGCTGGTGTCTCTATTTTCACGTTCCGTGTAATAGAATCGCCAATAACTAGGGCACTTTCAACAGGATTCTCAGTGGGTGTGTCACTGAGTGGGGAGAACCTGTTTGATGTTCTAATTGGAACGGAAGAGTGGTGTTTTCCGCGGCTAGGCCGCCTCACCGTTACCCAATTGCCCTGCTGCGCGGGCTCTACAGCCGGAACCGAACAATGTACAGAGTTCACTAAGCTAGTCGCATCCAAAACAGTATCTGAAGCCCTTGCATTCTTACTATCCTCGATTAAAGTTTGGATGCGTGTCTCTAATTCTGAGATTCTCTCTGTCAGCCTGACTATTTCCCTACATTTATGACATGTAAATCCCTCATCGCTGACAGAGAGAGCTATACTGAACATGTTGCATATGGAACACGACACGATACAGGGAAAGGATGACATGACTCACCGTGTTTGTAGACTGATCCGAGTCCTTAAAATGTATTTTATTCAAAAAATATGTTTTTCTTTTTATGATTTAATACTAATATATTATCAAAAACCATGGTAATCAAATGAATGCATAAAACTAACAATTGAATTAATGTTTAAAATTTAACAACTTTTATCCTTTTAATTTCTGGCAACGTGCTGCACAACAGAGATTTACTAAATTAAAACGTACAAAAAATTATATTCCTTAAATAATGTTTAAATAAATTGTAATATTATCATTGTTGTTGTTGTTATTATTATTATTCTGAGAAGTACATTCTATTGTACAATATTAATATATTTCTGTCATACTTTCATTAAGTTAAACAAACTTTTATTTTGACGGCTTGTATGAAGACCTTTGAGTTTCAGAGTGTATTTGACAGTGATTTTCTCAAATAAAATGATGAACTGCTCATTAAGTGTTCTCAGAGCAGCTCTGGATGTGTTTATGTGTTCACGTCCTCATATTGTGAGATGGCAGATGCTGACATGAGCATCAGGCATACTTGAGTATGTAGAAGACAAAACGGCACAGCGACAGAGACACGCAGAACAAGCTGATATATTTAAATAGCAGTCTTTTTGCGCTTTATTATTTACAGACAATGACGCGATTTGATTTATTGTACAGCTCTACTTTTCGATCCATCCATCTATTAAGTTGTGCGTTTTTCCCTGAGATTCCCTGATACAATGATACAGCCTTAAGTTATAGATGGGACGTACCTTTATCTGGGATGGTTTTCTTGAATATAGGCGAACAAGTTTAATGTGTTTCCTCCTTTTGCAGCCGCTTTGCGTCCACATTTTTTGCAAACTGGATTTCTATCCTCGAGGACAACCATGCATTAGTTTTTTCCTATATACAAAGTATTCCCATACTGTAAATTTTAGTTGCTTTTCCGACAGAGAATAGAGATTAGAGATAACAGCCTTTGTCTCTGACTTTTTCTCCGCTGTACGTGTATGTATGGAGCAAGTTGAGAGTGAAGTGGAAAGAAGTTGTGGTGATTCTCCATTTGATTTATTTTTCCCCAATACTGCAGATTAGCAAATGTGCACGGTATGATAATCGTACATGTCCATACCGTGATATATCTTCATACCAGTATACCATTACAACCCTATAAGTGAGTAACATTTACAAGGTCAAGCTTTTTCTAATGTAATATCAATTTGACAATTCCACTGGTATCTAAAATTTGGTAGCTTATTTATTAGAATACAATGTTACATGGGTCAAAACAATGAAATCAAATAAGTATTACAACAAGATATTCTTTCACAGTCTATGAACCTCCTAAAGTAGCCTTGGCCACGCCATGTATAAAAGTCTACTTCCGCCACTGCTTCTCAAGCATCTCATTCATCAATATTCCACACCTTGAGTATCAACAAGATTTTTAATGCATCTTAAGGCATCCTAGGATAGTTGTGGTCAGAGCCGTCTCAAGGGCTGTGCTAAGGGCACTGCTATGCTTGATGATGTAAAGCCAATAGTTAAAGTTCATGTTTTGTCATTCGAAGTACTATAATAGTTAAAAGACATAGCTAAAACACAACACAAACAGCAAACTAGCAATAGATCCCCGCTATAGCACTATTAATGACAGCACAACTGTGCAGTCACACAACCACACACAGAAATTATATTTAGGCCTATATTTAAAGAACGTCCATTTAGAGCCAGTGAAAAAATGAAAATAGGCTACACACGTTTAATCCTTATACAATATTATCTGCGAGTTTTATATTATTTCTATTAAATATGTGTGTTTTACGTAAGTTGTTGCTTCCTCTCTCAATGTGTAAATACTGTAAGCACTACAGCCAACTTACATTGACACCCTTTTTAATAAGAGAGACGATCAGTTCACTAAGTAAGATTAGATTCTCATGGATAATACAAGAAACTTTTAACATGCTAGTACACATTTATGGCTTGCTAAACTCAAATCTTACCCAAACTATGCGCCATGAATCCAAGTATGTGTGCAGTCCTGATCACTTGAGTAAGAGGAGACCTTCAAGTATGAGGGGTTAAGAATAGACTTATAACCAAAGCTCACAACACATTTGGAGCTATATAAAGCCCACCCATTTGGAGCTGGGTCAGACCTGTTTTAGTACATTAAACCACTTCAAGCGTTGTTCATGTTTAGTGTTAACAGTTTTGTTTTTCTCATCAGGATTGCATTGTTTAAAAAAAAAAAAAAAAAAGCTTCATTGTGAGTTTCTTCCATCTCATTTTCTGGCTGATTTGAGCTTTTCTTTCTGTCAAATGATCGAAGAAAAAAATCATAAATGAATGAATGACAAATTATTTTATCACGTACAAATAGCAGGTCAATTTAAAGTACTAATAAAATAGAAACTTAAAACAATAATGCCGAGCTGCAGTGCTAAAAATGGTTCAGACAGATAAACAAACAAATAATTAATAAATAACAATTACATAATTTACTCACCCTCATATTGTTCAATACAGGTCAAACATAAAAGGTTTTTTTTTCTGTGTTGTTTTAGACTAAAACAGTTTACAGAATTTGTGTTCCACATAAGAAAGTCCTACATCTACAGTATATCATAAATAATTAACATTAAATATTTCACATACACAAATTTCTCTGATTAGTCCTTTTTTGGTGTTGTTGTTGTTAAAGATATGACTTGTCAACATGTTGTCATAAGCTTTTTAAAACAATATTTCATGTAATAATAATTCAATATACACAAAGTAATAATTTTCCCTTATATTACAAACAAGATTATAAATGCTTAAAAAAAAAAAATTATACTTGATACTTCCCAACTTTTGATTGATTATTTTTTAAAGATTTCTCACTTGTCTCTCAATTGTGAGTGACATTCACAGAAAAGGAATTTAAACAAATTTTTAATGCCAGAAATAAAGAAGAATTTTCCTTGGGAAAACCAAACTCTAAATTGATATAGAAATAAACACCCTGATATTTGGCACACATTCCACATAACTCCCTGTGTTATTATACTATCATACTGTCAAAGGATTGTCTGCGTCATAATTGAATAGGTGTTTTGAACTTCATCTCTTGTCTAACATGAAATAATGTCACTGTAAATACACAACTCAAGAAATACTTTTGCTCAGAACTCTGACAACACAAGCCAGTTTGGACAGTCACTTGCTGGACCAGCTGTTCATGAATTCTCCAAGAGAGGTTACTTTAATACAGTGGTTCTCACACTAGGGGGCATAATGTGAATGTGCCAGATGTACAGTATTTATGCCAATCAGCATAAAATATAGGTATTTCTGTTTTGCAAAATAGATAAATATGTGTGAAAGTGAAACTACAATAATAATCTAAACAAAAAACAAACCACATAACCATACTATGGTAGATGGGATTTCATAAGAATCTGAAGTATTACATGGAATGGAGGGAATCTTGGGAGTCAATTGTTTCATGTGTGATGATGAAATGAAATTTCAAATTATTTCAAATAATTTTTGGCCAGGGTGTCATACAAAGAAATTATGATCACATGCAAAAATAAGAGGACCAATGAAATATTAAAAACCTTTGCACATCAATTTTGGCCACTATGTTTGGTGTAAGTTCAGCAATAGTACTATTTAAGACTCTGTTTACTGTGACTGATGGGTCCCAGTCATCACCGCTGCACTGCTGTATTTTTCTAGTTACCAAAAAAGGTAATTACTATTTCATTTCTACAGTCAGAGCATTGATTTGTAGAGTGGAAGAACATTTTACATTTATTTAAAGTTTTTACATTTCTTATTAGGTCAGTTACAAAAAGAATTGTCAATCAAGTTAATATCGTTTTATCAACTCCATGTCATCATATAACTCCAACACATCATATCTTCATTGGAAAGCGTGTGTCTCCTCTTCTCTGCTGCCATCTTGTTACTTCTAAATAGGTTAAGAGACCTCTGCAGCACTCTTAAATAATTTAGGACCTAGTCTTGACACTTAGGAAACATTTTGAATCACACTTATTCTTAAGTCTAGGAATAAAAGTAAAATTTTGTCATTCTTAGAATTTTGGTAACACTTTAGAATAACTCATGCTATGAATCATTAGTAAATAGTTAATTCATCATTTATAAAACATTAATAGACATTAGTAAGCCGTTTATAAATACAGCTATAAATGCTTTGTTCTTGATTTATAAGCAGATCTATGTTACAATACAGAAGGGTCGGAGACGGCAGGTAACAGATAATGGTAGTTTATTGACACACAGCAGAGGTAACAGTGCAGCAGGTGAGTAAATGGATGAAGTTTGAGTGTATGATGAGTGATACTTAAGTGATACTGTCCTTTGTGGTTTGTAGAGATGACGATCCTGGATGACGATAGTGAGACGAGACGCTGGTGACTGAAGACACTCACACACAGACGTGGAACACAGGAGGAGACTTTGGAAACGTTGGAGACAGGTAAGTATAACAACAGGAGTCCTTGAGGTAAGCATGGAGGTAAGTCCTAATGCGAACGAGACCGGACAGTGACTGAGTGCGTGTGAGTGTCTTTTGTACTGGTGGTGATTGCCGTGCTGATGAGGTGCAGGTGTGTGTGATCAGTACTCTGGTGATGGAGTGCGCTGTGATTGGACGGTGTTGGAGCCTGGCGTGTCTGTGACAGTCTATAATGAGTTTAATAATTGTATTTTCATACTTTATTAATGATCAATTTATCATTTCTAAATGATGTATTACATTATTCACAAACCAGTTATTTAGGAGTTGTCAGTGGTTCATAAGATCATTTAGAAAGTGTGAGTATGTGATGTTAACATATATCTTTGAACATGATTTATTTCCAGGTATAACTGTGTGCTCATAACTGTGTGTTGCCTTTGACTCTCACAAAAAGTGTCTTCAAAATTTAAAATCAATACATTGTTTTATGTGACTGCTGTAGGCAGGATGATTTTTACATCATTTTGAAGCAAAAACACTAGACTAGAATATACAGTTCCCAAAAGTCTTGTGAAAAAAATGTTTAAAGTATGTGTTTTGAGGCCTTATTTTTTTTGTTTTTTCAAAAACCATGCATCTGCGTAATTCTCTCAAAAATACAAACATGTACATACTTGTTGCTCACATATTATTGTAGCCTAGTTTGTGCTGAATACAGTGTAATGAGACTTTTGTCATTAATATGTTTATAAGCAACTGAAAAAGCACAAATGTCAGGTCATGTCAAAACTACTCCAGGACCCCAAATCAGCCTCAGACCCCAGAGGGTTAAGGGGTTAAATTTTTTTTTTTTTTGCTCAGAAATATCACAGAATGACACATTTGCCTGGTTGATTTTTCAGTTTTTCAACTTCTTCTTTCAGCTCTTTTATTTCTTCTCCCTTTTGAGTCTGTAGATGTTTATATAGTTTCTCCAGTAGTTCATATTGTCTCTGACGTTCATCCAGCATCTCTTTGAGCTCCTGAACGTGCTGCTCATTTCTCTCTCTGAAATCATTCATTTCTTCTGCTTGTTTTCTGGCTTCATCTTCATGTTTCCTCTTTATGACTTTTATTTCCTCTTCATGTTTCTGTATTATTTCATTTCTCTCTTTCTCTTCTGTTTCTTTTCTTTCCCTCTCCTCTTTATCTCTTCTCTTTTTCTCTTCTTCTTGCTCTTGTTTTAGATCTTCAATCATTTTCTTCCACCTCTTTCTCTCTTCTTCTTGTCTATCATCATCTTCTGGTTTTCTTCTCTCCCACTCCTCTTTTCTCTCTCGCTCCAGTTGTTCATAATGTCTTTCCATTTCAGTTTTCTTGTCTTTGTATTCTCTCTCTTTTTCTTCTCTCTCTCTTCTCTGTGTCTGTCGCTCATCCTCTATCTTCTGTCTTTCATCTTCTCTCTCTCTTTCAAATCTCTTTCTCATTTTCTCTAGTTCTTCTTGTTTTTCTCTCAGTTGTTCCTCGTGTTTCTCTTTTCTCTTTCTTTCCTCTTCCTCTCGTTCTCTCATCTGTCGTTTCTTTTCATCCTCCCATTCTCTCTGCTGTTGTTTAATTTCCTCTTGAATTTCTTTTCTGTCATTTTCAGCCTCTTTTACTTTTCTTTCCCATCTCCGTCTTTCCTCCTCTTCTTCTTCAATCCTCCTTTTCTCCTCAGATTCTCTCTTTTTTGTTTCTTCTTCCTCTTTCTTTCGTACCTCTGCTAAAATGCGTTCTTGTTCATTTTTCATCTTTTCTTGATCTTGTCTGTATTTCTCTTCTCTCTTTCTATCTTCTTCATCTCTTTCTATTTGCTGTTTTTCATATTGTGATTTTTGTTTTTCAATCTCTCTCTTCATTTCTTCTATTTTTTGATGATATTCAGCTTTTTGCTGTTTTTCCTCTTCTGATCGTTTTTGGTTTTCAATCTCTTGTTTCTTCTGTTCTGCTTTTTCTTTCTCTTCAAACCCTTTTCTGAGTTTTTCCTCTTTTTCTCTGAATTGATTCTCCATTTTCATTCTCTCCTCATCTGCTCTATGTTTCTCTTCCTCGAGTCTCTTCATCATGTTTTTCATGTCCATCTCATATTTGGTTTGTAATTCTTCTCTCTGATTCTGAATTTCTCTCTCCTTCTCTTTCATTATTTCCACCATTCTCTTTTTAATGGACATCTCTGCCTCCTCAAACATGCTGTTAGTGAAGTATCGACCCTCATTAGTATTTTTCAGCTCTTCTATCATGTTTAACAGTTGAATCACTTGAGTTCTGTCTTGATCTTCTCTGTTATTAAAAGCCAGGAATCTGTTTCCACAATCTCTGATCAGTTTCTTCAGTTCTGCATTGTTTCCTCTCTTCACATAATCTTCTATAGAATCATTTCCAAGATCATCTCCTCTAGTGAACAGAATGATGCTGAATTGAGCAGATTTTGGACCAAAGATCTTCTTTATCAGATCTACAGTGTCTGCTTCCTCCTTAGTGAATCTTGTCAAACTCAACACAATGACAAACACATGAGGTCCAGGTGACGACAGTGAAATGCATTTCATTATTTCTTCCACCGCTAGTTCATTTGACAGTGTCGTGTCAAAGAGTCCTGGAGTATCAACAACAGCTATTGATCGACCATCAACTTCACCAACTCCCTTTTTACAATCAGTCGTCACTGAATCCATGCTTGCTTGACTCACAAACTCATTTCTTCCAAGAATAGTGTTTCCTGTTGCACTCTTTCCACTTCCTGTCCTTCCGATCAGCACAATCCTCAAAAACTTCAGATAATCTGAACATTCAGCACCTGAAATAATGTATGTATTAGTATCATTCAGGTCAATTTTTGATGTTTTTCATTTCATATATATATAAAAACTGGTTTTGTGCTTTTTTAACCCTTTAAACCCAGAGTGGCCCAGTACCAGACAGACAGGGTGCAATGCTGAGTTATCATTAATTTATTACTCAGTTATTTCATAACCACTTGCTTAACCAAAATGAGTGCCATTTTAAATCGTATAAACTTGTATATAGGGTATATAGGGAATATGATGAACAAACAAGTGCTTTTGAATTTGGTAAAATATTAGAGGTGCACCGTTTTTATAGCGTAAAAAAAAGACTTGCTTTACTTGAAATTTAATCTGTAAAACCATCAAATAGTTTTTTGTCATATATCATTTAAAAGGTCTCAACTAGGAGAATACATAAGTATTTGTATGAAAGGTCACTGCCAATGCGCAAATAAAAAGCATACAGATGAGGCTTTTGTGTCACATTTTGTTTTGTGAATAATAGTAAATCACACATCTTTATTTAGAGCAGGTTGTCTCGATTCAAATGAGCCAAACATAACATGATGGATAGATCTTAAGAAAATCCTCATGGAGTAACAATACTTGCTTTTTGGCTAAAGCTAAAGGACTTCCGTGATCTGATTGCATTGCAATCATGACGCAGTGTTTTCCAACATTGTTTGAAAGGTCAACCAATGAAAACGGGATCTCGAATGTGGTGCGTAGGGCTGAAGTGTCTAGACTAGTTGGACACTGTTTTAAAGCTGGAGTGTGCTTGGATTGGTTTGATCACTGAGATTGACAGGTCTTGATTTACCATGCGTCAAAGAATAGGAGCACACAGCTGAAACAGCGCTGGAGGATCATCACTCATCAACCAGGATCTTACTTATTCTTTGTAATTATAAATATTTTTATGCTTTATTTTGGTGTTTATACATGTTAGTAGTTCTTATGGTCAGTAAAACACCTAGATCACTTGATTGAAGAGGGTTTTTTTTTTTTTTTTTGGACTTTTGATAAAAAAAAAAGCCACAATGGTTCCAAATGCTTTTTAATGCTTTGAGATATCAAAACAAAATTTGGTTCAGATGCAGTTGACATGATTGTAAATGAGGCCAAACTTGATTTTATGACCTGTCATACTTTCTAATAGTCATCATTTCAAGCATGAATAATAGCAAAATAAATCAATAAATTGCATCACTTTCTCTGGGGTTTTCTCAGCAGTGATGTAACATAAGAACCTCCAAATAGGGTTGTAACGGTATTAGATTTCCACGGTATGATAACCGTCTCAGCAAATATCACGGTTTCACGGTATCACGGTATACGGTATTAAACAATCAATTATTATTTTATCATCAGTTAAAATGACCAATAAATTAATGAAAGTGTTCGTTTTGTCTATTCAGATTTCAATAATCAAAAACAATCAAGTAAATTTAATAAACGATTATGGATTAGATTAACAACTTTTATTTAATAATTTATAAAAATTCAGAAATTCTAGTTTGACTTAGTTCTTCTGGCTTTTATTATTTAATACAAATATATTATCAAATTATGTTAATGAAATTAACTTTTTATCTTTTTAAATTTTGGCAAAGTGCTGCACAACAGATTTACTAAATTAAAGCATGGACAAAAATTATATTCCTTAAATAATATTTAAATAAACTGCATTATTATTATTATTATTATTATTATTATGAGAAGTACATTCTACTTTACAATCATAATATATTTCTGTCAATTTCTTCAAGTTAAAAAACCGGACTTTTATTTTGACGGGATGTAGTGAAGAGCTTTGAGTTTGTGTATTTGACAATGTTTTTTCTCAAATAAAATGATGAAATGCTCATTAAGCTCTATCTCAGAGCAACCTTTGATATGTTTGTGTTCATGTCCTCATATAACGAGACGGCAAACACTTAAAAAACAATAAGAGCGTTGCGCATACTTAAGTATGTAGTACACAAAACAGCGCAGCTCATTCACACCGGCTGACACGCAAAACAAACAGATATATTTATACAGCAGTCTTTTTGCGCTTTAATATTCACAGATCCCGCCTAGACCATGTCGCGTAAATGTATATGCTTTATATAAACAAATGATCGCCTTCCAAGTGGTTACGCCAAAACCGCACTTTCGTATTCTTCAAAAAGCTTACGCTGTATGTCCTACGCCTTCCCTATTCTACTTACGGAACAAAAGCAGTGCCAGTTACATTTTTTCCGTGTTTTCATCAAAAACCTTAATTTCTTTTCGACTGAAGAAAGAAAGACATGAACATCTTGGATGACATGAGGGTGAGTAAATTATCAGGAAAAGTTTATTTGAAAGTGAACTGATCCTTTAATTCTAGGCAAATATTAATTTTTTCAATTAAGTTAAAGTATCTAATTACTTTGTATGTTTTTTGCTAACTCACATGACTAATTCATAGAAACTGACTCAAAAGAGTGATGCATTCATAAACCAATTTAAAATTTAAAAAAAAAAAAAAAATGCACTAACCTTCTAACTGTATCTTCTGCTTTAGCTCTTTATTTTCATCCTCAATTCTCTTCAGCTCTTCTTTATATTTCTCCTCTGTTTCACGTCTGACTCTGTTCTCTTGAGCTTTCATATATGTCATAAGTGAATATGGTTCAGTCTTCATGTTCTCTATGTAATCCAGTATTTCTGGAATCTGTTTTGAGTTTTCAGGTTCCTTTAATCCCATCACACAATACTGGCCTCCACAACTACTGATTAATCTCTGAGAATCTTTGCTGGATTTGACAAAATCTGTCACCGGTCTGTCAACAGCGAGCTCTGATGTGAAAAGCACCATGAAATGCTCTCTGGAGTAAAATATATTCTGTATCTTCTCCATTTCTGTTTTGTCTTCATCAGTCAGAGGCCCAGCAGGAACAATGAGAATGAAAACATGAACTCCAGGATCATAGAGAGACACACAGCGGAGAGTCTGACGCATCACTTCCTCCTCTGAAAGCTGACTGAGAGCTGGAAGCTCCACAAGACTGATCAGACGTCCATGAATCTTCTTCTCTTTCTTCACATACTCTTCACTGCTCGCTCTTTGATGTGAAGCTTTTATCTTTTTCCCTCGTAAAAGTTTGGACACAGAGACTGTAAGTGATCCATCACTTCCACACAGCACCAGATTCAGTTTCTGTTTTCCAGAGAAATTCAGTGAAACTGAAAAAAAATTAAGAATCTCAAGCTTTGTTACTGTACACCAGGGTCAGAAATTAATGGGGGCTTGGGGCAAACATGCCACCAATATATGAAGACTTCAGATGCAAAAGCCTCTAAGTGCCATCTGAAATTTTCTTCTCAAATGAGCATTTTTATCAAGCTTGTATGTTTAGGTTCAGTAATTTCACTTTAATGGCAATTAATAGATCCTTTTCATTGCCATTAAAGTGAAATAACTGAACATAAACATACAAGCTTGATGAAAATGCTCATTTGAGAAGAAAATTTCAGATGGCACTTAGAGGCTTTTGCATCTGAAGTCTTCATATATAAAAATGCCCCCAAATTCAAGTTAAAGGGCCAAAAAATGCCCCTCCGCAATTAGACAAAATCAATTACAGCTGTCACAGTTTAAGTGAAATGTGAAAATGAATGAAAACTATGGCATTACATTTAGATCTGCTCACGCTGCATCAACTTTCTTTTTTTGCAACATTGAGCCTTATAACAAATCAAAAACATTTCTGTAGGGGACTTCGGGTTGAGCAGCAAAGCAGGATGGCAGGTTAAACTGCGAGTCAGTTTTAAAACTCCTCTAATGCTGGGTACACAACACAAGATAATCTCTCCCCTTCGACAATCCTAGGTAATGTCCCGATTATCTTGATGGTTCTACAGATTGTCTTATCAGAATTTCCTGTGGTGTGAGGTGTGTTAAGAGTGACTGAATTTGCTCGGAAGAACGTTGGAGCCGCCCCGATCGCGAATCGTATATATTCAACATGTTAAATATTCAACATGTTGAATATTTCTGATCAGAAATCCTGATGTGTGGGGGGAACCCCGAGGACAAACACGTGCACATTCTGGAGATTATCACGTGAAACGAAACAATATCCAATCAGAAAGTGAGCTGACAGAAGACAGAAGCATAACAAACGAAGTCATGGCGCAGCACAAAGTTAAATGTATTTGGACAGCAGAGATGGAGTATCAGCTTGTTGATTTGTGGCAACAGCACAAGTCTTTATACAAAGTGTCCTGTAAAACATACCAAAATCATTCCAAACACTATCATCACAATTTCTTCCTGCCTATCGTCCGTCATGCTTATTCTGAAGTCTCGAGAGATTTTTTGCGATTTCCTGTGTTCACAGTTGGGACTCTGGTTGAAAATCTGTTCATGTATGGTGTGTTGTCTTTATCACATCACGGCAAACCACAAACTATAGGAGCAAAACGATTAAATCTAGGATTTTTTGTCCTCATGTTTGTGGTCTTCTTTTAGTGTGTACCCAGCATAAACTTGATATATACTGTACTTATTGAGAATTTTCATGTGCTGAGAGATGAGTGGAGAAATCAAATCTAAAGCTAAAAAAACCCCCGAAAAGCAAGATAAAGGCTCCAAACGAACAGAGACAGACAGCATGCAAGAGAAAGTAGAGGATGGTGACCGAGAAATCACAGACTCTCTGCGCACGGGTTTAAACAGTATAAGTGAGTAGATAGGGGAATTTCGCAATGAGCTGAAAGCAGAGCTCAGGACATTTAAAGATGAGCTCCAAACTCAGATGAAGCGCGAGCTACAGGAGTTTAAAGAGGACATCCGTCAGAAAATCACGTTAACAACACAAGAAATAAAGGAACAAAATGCAAAAGTTGAGGCCACTTTGATGCGTGTTGAAGAAATGGAGTGCTGGAGCTCCGAGACTGATGGTCTACTACACGATTTTATACAAGAACACAAAAAGATGACAGAAAAACTGACTGATCTTGAGTCGTGGTCCAGAAGGAATAACCTGCGGATTTTCGGAGTGCCAGAGGATACAGGGAAGGGGTCTGTTATTCAGTTTGTTGAAGAACTTATCCATTGAAACCGACTGTCAAATTCAGCGGGCGCACAGAGCTCAAGCAGATCAACCCCCGAGGGCCATCGTGGTAAATTTCTTACAATATAATACAAAGGAGAAAGTCCTGAAAAGAGCCTGGGAGAAGAAAATAATCACACTCGGAGAGCGGAGGATTTTCTTCTATCACGATTACACCTCTTCACCTCTTCAACCTGTGGTGAAGCAGCGCAAGTCGTACTTTAAAGCAGGGCTCCAGACTAACTTTTTTTACTAGGAGCATTGTAGCCCCTTACTGAAACTTTTAAGAGCACAAGCAGAAAATTTAGGGGCACACCTTAAACCGACCTGCGATGCAGTTATTCACATTTTCCCCCCTTTTGACTGTATTACTGATAAATGCCTTGGTAATAAATGGACTTAACTTACAGAAATTACAACATGCAGTTTTATTTTAACTTTGCAAGTCTCCAGATTAACATTTGAGGGCAGCATTATCATTCATAAAGTCTAAATAATAATTCAAAAGCAAAACTATTGAAAATATATATTAGGGAGTGGAAATGACAGCCACCTACTGGTTACAATGGGAATTTAATGTCTTTTTTTTAACCCTTTAACGTGCATTGTAACCGCAAGGTTGACCTTTTTTCGTGATCAAATTGCTGTAATTAAAATTCGCCAAACCCCATTTTCGGCTGTGTGTTCTTATACCCCTAATTGAATAGAGTGTGTAATGTCAATTATATGCACTAGTGCAAAAAATATATTGTTGCCGAGAAGCTGAACAAAACCAGAAGTGTATTGATGTAATGCCTTTCTTCAAACACTGGCTAAAAGTGATGTTAAAAGTTGAGATACGATTTTTTTTTTAATCGGATTTCATATTCTAGACCTCCTAATGGTATATTTTGTTAAATGGCAGAAACATGGTGATAAAATGTATCTCTGTGTTACCTTAGAAATAGTGCTCAACCGCTCGGTCAAGTTGCCCAGTTAGGGTAAACTGAACTGGACGCTAGTTAGCTCAGCAACGCGATCATAACTCAATATATTACTCAGTATTACTGTCTATGTATTTAGAATGCAATGCCATTAAAATCCCTGTTGGTGTAATAGTCAGGTGTCCCAATACTTTTGTCCATATAGTGTATGTATTTGATAGTTTTTTGTTTTTTTTTTTACATTAGATGGATTTTAATATTTTGATTATATTCTGCATCCAGAGTAAGGATGAGAAATTGTTCTTTTGTTTGAACAACAAAAACAAATGCTTTGTTGCATCACCATATCATATCAATTTGTTCTATTATATTTATATTATATTACATTCACTTTGTCTTTTAGCTACCATACTTTTTATACAGATTGTCACTAGATCAATGATTTTATTATTTTTATTATTTGTAATATACTGTAATTTAATATTTATTGTTTTTTATTATCTATTTTTTGTTGTATTTATTTACAATATACAATACAAATTTTATTTCTATAGCACATTTAAAACAACTGCCGTTGACCAAAGTGTTTAAAACCTGTTCACTCTAATCAGTTCTAAAAGCCATACTGAAAAGATACGACTTCAAACTAGACTTAAAAGCACTCACAGATGGAGAGGATTTAATGTGCATTGGAAGAACGTTCCATAACCATGGAGCTGCCATGGTTATTTTAATCTAGTTTTAGGAACATGAACAATCATCTGAATAAAGATCTCATATTTCTCGTATTTTGATAAGGTATTAAAAGGTCAATAATATATTTTGGGGCAATACCATGCAACGCTTTAAAAACCAGCAACAAAACCTTAAACTCAATTCTGAATTTTACAGGCAACCAGTGTAAAGAAACCATAACTGGGGTAATTCTTTCTCTCTTCTTTGTACGAGTCAAAAGTCTAGCTGCAGCATTTTGCACTAATTGAAGGCGAGATAATTGACCCTGTGCGATGCCTATATATAAAAGAATTACAGTAGTCAATGCGTGATGATACAAATGCATCTCTAGGTCCTTAAAGGAGAGAATAGGTTTCAGTTTAGAAATAATTCTAAGTTGATAAAAACCAGCCCTAACAACACTACAAACCTGTTTATCTAAAACCAAAGCCAAATCCATAATAAAACCCAAATTCTTAACATGATCTGAAATACTTATCAGCCAACTTACTTATAATATCCTTAGAGACAGAAGAAAACCAAAGAAAACACACTCAGTCTTATTAGTATTAAGATGAAGAAAATTGCTTGCCTACCAAACTTTAATCTCGTCTAAGCACTGTAAAAGTGCATCAAAAGATTGGGAGCCTTTCGGATCTATTGGAATATATAACTGAGTGTAATCTGCAAACAGATGTTATGCAGATGACACTCAAAATAAAATTTAGTTTAAATTTTATTAGCTATCTATTTTATTACATTGACTGTTGCACTTTTTACAATAAATTTATTTATATGTGTTATAATAAGAACATGTTTTTTAATACATTCATGAATATTGTTAACATATTCTACTGTCTGTAATGTTTTCATATAAAAAAAAACAACAACATCAAATTCAGTTGGGTTGATTTGTGTATCCGCTTAGTGAATTGGTCATCTGAGAAGAAAAAAAAAAAAAAAACACTGAAAAGGGTGTAGTGTAGGAACACAATTTTACCAATTAATTTTTTTTTTTTTGCAAATGTATTTCTTGGTGTGACTGTTCAAGGGTTAAATAAGTGTTTTCTTACATCTTGAAACTTTTAGTTTTATAAATGGGGGTAATCTTTGAAGGATGAACAAATAATGTTTTGGTCATCACATTAAAAATAACATTTACATATGATGTGCTGGGAAAATATGTTTCAAATACTTGAAAGCATTTTACTATTCCTGTCAAAATTCCACGGTTACAGTTAGTGTTTCTACATTAAGTCCATGGCTAATATTGTAAATTTGTGGACATAAATCCCTCTGTAACTTGTTCATTCATGGCACAATGTTTCTCCTGGTTTCCACATCAGTGCTGTTTGATCTTATATCTATGGTTAATAATGGAGAAACCAAATTTGAATGCTTCTTACTAGATCTCGGAGCGATGTTATTAATTTCATGGCGAATTCAAATGCTTTCTTAACTGGATCTCCCAGCACTGTGTGGTATTGTCGCGTAAACAAGATTGGCTCGTGATGAGTAGCTCGCGCTGCACTAACATTGGTCCAAACTTATAAACGGTCCATGAAGCACAAATGAGTAGCACAGTTTCATTCCGCTTTCACTGCGTCTGCCATTTGATGTTGGGCAACGTTATGGTGGTTGAGTTGTGTTAAAGCCAAAAAAATCTTGAAAAAAGCGGGGATCTGCTTTCAGATCCTATTCACTAAGATGAGGGTTCACTGGGATAATGGAATAAAAACGTACAATGAAGCGAAAGAAGTGGAGAAAGATCTGAGTGATAGAGGATATAAAGTGGTGGATTCTGAAGATGCAGCTGGCTCCACAACGATACTGGAATGACTTGAGGCATGGAAAAGTTCAGCATGGCAGCGGGTTGGCAAAGAGCGGAGAGCAGAGGCAAGCAGAAGGGCACGGAAACGGCTGGAGGATTTTTGGTGAACGAGCCCAGTGAATTATAAGAGACCCTCTATATGACGATATGAACAAGGGACTAATACATAAAGTTAAGGGGGAACAATCGGCGTGACGGAGGATATAATAGATCTAGTATGAGTGCAATAACCTATAGCAGGCTGCATCTCATATCTATGCAGCGATTCTTAGCATTTTACATAGTTTATTGACCAAAATTAATGATTCACGATTCAAAAGATTTTCAAGATCGCAATATGCATTGTCAGGATTTGTAATCAATGCACCGAGAAAACGAATGAATCGTTACACAAGCCTCTCTTAAAATGCGTACCCTACCTTTAAGTTGTGAAGAATATATAGAATTATAAAGTAAAGCTTTATTTACAAAGTATGTTTGCAAAAAAAATACTGATTACTAAAGGATTAAAATGTATCCAGTAGTGTGTTTACCCATCACGCAAAGCACGCAATTGCGTGGGGCCCCGCGGACCCCTGCGAGTTTTCCCGAAGGGGACCCCACAGTGGTGTAGTCTACGTCATACGCAGATGCCTTATACCCACTAGGAAAGGTCAAGGATTTCCGTATATCCACTTAAAAAAGCACAAGAATACGGATTAGGCGCTCTTTAATGTGACGCGACAGATCGCAGTGCTTCAGTTCAAAAGAAGCGGCAGCCTGATGCGCACGTGAACTGATCCTCTCCTCCGCTTTAATACCAGTTACACCGCGAAATAAACATGAATGAACATCTAAAGGTATGTTAAAGGATACAGAACAACTGACCGACATCCATATCATGTAATCATTTAATCAGTGTTTCAACCGCAGAAAGACGTTAACAGCTTGTAAACTCGTTAGTCAGCTAGAAAATTGAACTATAGAGAGGAGCATTTATCTAAATATATACATCATATTACAAATTAATTATAATTTTTAATGTTCTTCAAAAGCCTATATTATGCATGTTTGAATAAATCCATCAAGTTGACAGCCACCATTTAAATGTTTATATTTAAAAAAAGAAAGAATTAGAATAGAAATAATTTTAAAGTTAGTAGGCCTATTATAACTTATTATAAAAATTTCCTTAAGTGTAATTTAAGTTTGTATACAAATTGGTTCATTTAACCTTCAATATTAATGTACCAACTGATTCCCATGTATATTATACAGCATTAGCTGAGAGATTTTTTTTTTTTCTTGAGAAAACTTGCCATGTACTGTAGCTACCTGATATACAGTATATCCAAAGTAACATATTGACTTGATGCGAACTTGTGAATCCAAATGCATAACTATGATGGCAGACTGGCAGGAAATGGTGCAAAACAGAGTCCAAACTGGGTGATATTGTAACATACTGATAAGCCTCATCTCTCCATTGTTAATAATATTTGCAACTTGCACTCTTGCAACTATTATTGTCGCCCCCCCCCCCGGAACACACTCGCTGGGGCCCCCTCCCAGAGATTTGCTTAGGGCCCCCAGTAACCTAAACACGCCACTGAATGTATCCTAAATTTATTTTGTTGAACTGGACTGAGCTGGACGACGACATAATTGTTTTCTGCAGAACTGTTTTACAGATGAAATGAACTAATTAATTAATTGATGATCTTTACAACAGAACTGAATCAACACTGAACTGACTTCAAGTGAACAACTTCTGAAATGCATAATTTTCCTGTTATCGCTGAAAAGCTGCTTTAAAACAATCTGTATTGTATAAAGCACTATATAAATAAAGGTGACTCGACTGTGAGATAGGGTGACCAGATGTCCTTGTGGTATTGCGCTGAATGACACACACCAGAAGCGCTCTCTCAGCGATCATGAATTCATGAATCATGAATTCAGTTCTCTTTATGCCTGAATGGTCAAATACACAGTTGCCAAATATCCCTCATGTGGAGTATCTCACATAAATACAGTCGAGGATTAAGCGAACATAAAAACAGCTCGGGTGCCTGTCCATCCCGTCCCAAATTCCATCATGAGAAATCTGGTCATCCTATTGTAATAGGAAATGTCAAGCATCTTAGGGGGGCCTTGCAGTATTGATTTGGAGATGGAGGGGGCCTTGGAGTAAAAAAAGGTTGTGAACCACTGCTCTATATCAATGCCTCTATATCAGCATTAATATAGAGTGATTACCTGCGGCCTCAAGGCATATGGATGGCACAAGTATGTAAATAAACAAGTAGCAACTATGGTGTGTCTTAACTATGGAACTACTTTCTTCCTCCATGGATTTAATGCTGCCATTGATAGTTAACCAGATGCGCAAAGTCTATATTACTTTTATAATATAGGTCTAATATCAGCTTTAATATCTATCTATCTATCTATCTACACACACAGAGAGACACAAATATACACTTCAATAAAATCAGCTCAATTGTCTACTTACAGTTGGGGCGAATTCCCTCTGGACTATGATCTCTTATATTTGCTGTAAAAAAAAAAAAAAAAAATTAATGTAAACAACCATGAAGTTTTTAAACAATATCAGTATATATTTTGGCATAAATCGTCGGTGCTCCCCTTTGCATGTCTCTGTTTAAACTGAAACCAAGTAGGTAGCACAATAATTCTTTTCACATACAAAATCAGAGAGTTTACAAATTCAGATAAAGTCTCCAATATGCTCCTGTTGTGTTGTTTTCACCCTCTAATAAGTCTGAACAAACTTGAGTTTACAACAAAAACAGCGTAAACTGAAAATATGCAGATTTCACATGCTGTTTTTGCTCATAACTTCATGAAAAATGCAGAGATCATGGCACATCACTATTTACAGCAGACTCTTACGATTAAAATGAGCCCAAAAACAACATAATCCATTGTGTCGATCATTAGCCAAATATGTTACATCACTCTTTGAGTAAAAACATGTCTCTCCTCTTGCAATGTGTATCCAATATTCCCGGAACCATCCATGCTTGTTTTTCAAAGTGGAATAATACAAAATAGGTATCATTTAAAGTTTAGAAACTCATCTTTTTAATGGATCTAACCATTTTGATAAACTCTTAACGATTGCTGAGTAGTCCCTATAAACCCGAGTGTACCTCCCACCGACACCTTGTTCTGAAAAAAAAAAAAAAACCCAACTCTAAACAACTCTAAAAATGCCTTCAATGGCCTGTTACACGAAGCTGGTTTCAGTTTCTACCCAGGTAAGTTCAAGATTAGTTTGAGTAAACTCTGGTTTTTCGGGCTTATGAAGGTGGATTGGTTTTTAGCGGGTTTCATTGCCATGGTAATTTACGCTACACGGCTAACCTGCTCCAGAGCAGGTTTTATTCTGAGTTAGAGATCGCAGACCAACACTTGTCCAATCAGCTGTGAGTAAAGTGACATGTATCTGATGCAATAAAGACACTCCCCCTGTATCTCTCGCTCCAAATTAAATCAGTTCATAGTGAAAACATTTTAGAGACAAAATTGCTCATCTTTTGCTGTTAATTATTTATTATATTTATATTATATGAATTCATTATGTATAATTCATAATGTAGTATATTCATATAATTATTATATCACTTGACAATTAATATTTAACTTTGCTTTTAAATTTATATAAATATAATACATGCATCGATATATAAAGCTTTTAAACAAATTAAGCTTATGTGTATTCATTTGAGCTCTTTGTGAATCTAATATAAATTATTATATTATAAATTATTAGGCATATTTCTTTGATTCACATGCATTGATATAGTCAGATATTTTCTTTCAGCTGCCTTCTCAAACTTTCACTGCAGCAGTATTTATTCCTGCTTTGTAAATGCGTTTAATTCCATATTTTTCATAACGATCTCTTAATCTTCGGAAGAGACATGAATTGCGCGGCTCTCTCGCGAGAAGTGAATCAAACTGACGTTCTCCTTGTTCCGTGTGATTGGCTGTTTGCCGCACATGTCAGACTTTCAGGTGCGCACGCTTTGCAAACTCTGGATTAAACCTGAGTTGACAGAGAAAGTTTATACTGAGCGTTGTGCAACAGTTGATCCTGATCTAAACCAGGTTGGATTTATCTGGATTTGTCAACTCCAAACCTACTCTGAAACTCAGTTTGTTCAACTAGCTTCATGCAACAGGCCATAAAGGGTTAATCAACTCAGAGTTCAGGGTATATGTGATGGCATGTTAACCTTGCTTTCTGGAATACCCGCCAGAATCTGTTTTCTACATTTTGTTAGTATGCCATGTCATAGCCAATAAATAAATAAATAAATACAAAGAACAAAAAATTAAATAAATGTACTACTGAGCACTGAAAATGAGCTGATAGTCAACTTAAATATAAAACTCTCAAGTTGTGTTTAAAAACTTGTTTGGAAGCTTTTTCAAATTTGAATTGACATGAATGTTAAAATTGTACTTGATCGCACGGCGAGTCGTAAAATTTAAATTCTAAAAAATTACAAAATAAATTTGATACCTTTAGTTCTCTCTTCGGGTTTCCCATCATCTTTGTGATAAGAATGCTTATTTTCTTCCTCTGAGCTGCTCTGATCATCATCCACAGACGTTCCTATAAAATCATGAAATATGTCACATGTGAGATATTCTTCTTTGTTTTCCTTGAGTATCTTATCAACTCTCTTGAATATCTCAGATTGCCATTCTGGTTTTCTTTCATCAAGCTGCAAATGTCCTCCTCCACACTCCTTTATTAACTGATCGATAGTTGTATACTTTTTCATAGAACTCATGTGTGTAGTTGTGAGCACAATGGTGTGTTTAATTGCTTCTTCACTGAATGTTTTCAGCACATATTTCACTCTTCTCATGTCCTCCTCAGTGAAGTCTTTATACTGCAGTACGAGTATGAACGCATGAGGTCCTGGATCAGACAGAGACACACACTCTCTCACTGTCTGTGTGATCTGATGATCTGAGATGTTTGGCTTCAGCAGATGAATACTATTAAAAACAGTGATTTTTCTGTCCATCACCATTCCACTGATTGGGATTACATCATTCTTCTCTAAAGCTGTAGGATCTTCACTCTGATGCAGATCTATTCCCAGGATTAAGCTTCCAACTCGAATGGTTTCTGAATCATTCTTCCCCAGAAGAACAATCCTCAGATCACACACTGGAACACACAAAACACATCATATAAAGGAAAAAAAAAAAACCACTAAATAAGAAACTTAATAACCTAAAACCTATAAGCATCTTAAAAATCAGAGTTCAGACTTTAATAAGGTTATGTTTACATGACAACGATAAACTATAACAGAAGGTTTTTTCCTTTGCATTTTTGAAGAGTTTTTCATATGGGCGACAACATTGACTACGTTTACATGGACAGCAGTAATCTAATTATTGATCTTATTCTGAATAAGACAATATTTTGATTAAGGTGTTTACATAAGTTGCTTATAGAATATTCCTTTCATGTTCCCATTTTACATGTTATAGAACATACACTATATTGCCAAAAGTACTGGGACACCCCTCCAAATCATTGAATTCAGGTGTTCCAATCACTTCCATGGCCACAGGTGTATAAAATCAAGCACCTAGGCCAGACTGCTTCTACAAACATTTGTGAAAGAATGGGTCGCTCTCAGTAGCTCAGTGAATTCAAGTGTGGTACCGTGATAGGTTACCACCTGTGCATTCGTGAAATTTCCTCACTACTAAATATTACACGGTCAACTGTTAGTGGTATCATAACAAAGTGGAAGCAACTGGGAACAACAGCAACTCAGCCATGAAGTGCTAGGCCACGTCAAATCACAGAGCGGGGTCAGCGAATCCTGAGGCTCACAGTGCGCAGAAGTCACCAACTTTCTGCAGAGTCAATAGCTACAGACCTCCAAACTTCATGTGGCCTTCAGATTAGCTCAAGAACAGTGCGTAGAGAGCTTCATAGAATGGGTTTCCAAGGCCGAGCAGCTGCATCCAAGCCTTACATCACCAAGTGCAATGCAAAGCGCCACTGGACTTTAGAGCAGTGGAGACACATTCTCTGGAGTGACCAATCACACTTCTCTGTCTGGCAATCCGATGGATGAGTCTGGGTTTGGTGGTTGCCAGGAGAACGGTTCTTGCCTGACTGCATTGTGCCAAGTGTAAAGTTTGGTGGAGGGGGGATTATGGTGTGGGGTTGTTTTTCAGGGGTTGGGCTTGGCCCCTTAGTTCCAGTGAAAGGAACGCTTAATGCTTCAGCATACCAGGACATTTTGGTCAATTTCATGCTCCCAACTTTGTGGGTACAGTTTGGGGATGGCCCCTTCCTGTTCCAACATGACTGCGCACCAGTGCACAAAGCAAGGTAAAATAAAGACATGGATGAGAGAGTTTGGTGTGGAGGAACTTGACTGGTCTGCACAGAGTCCTGACCTCAACCCGACAGAACACCTTTGGGATGAATTAGAGTGGAGACTGTGAGCCAGGCCTTCTCGCCAACATCACTGTCTGACCTCACAAATGCGCTTCTAGAAGAATGGTCAAAAATCCCACAAACACACTCCTAAACCTTGTGGAAAGCCTTCCCAGAAGAGTTGAAGCTGTTATAGCTGCAAAGGATGGGCCAACTCCATATTAAACCCTACGGATTAAAAGTTCATGTTCACGTAAAGGCAGGCGTCCCAAAACTTTTGGCAATATAGTGTAGATCGATTAATGGCACACGTCATTACATCCGTCCAGCGTTCTCTCCAGAATTTCACATATCAACATACAGTCTTCATTATGGTACCATATACAGTTTTGGCCATTTCCTTTTTAATTTTATAAAAGCTTCAAAGTAATGATTTGTCATGCTATAGACGCAAATAGACGACGGCGGATACAAATTCTCCAGCAGCAGGCCTCCTCTGTAATTTCCTCACCCCCATGTCATCCAAGATGTTTGTCTTTCTTTCTTCAGTCGGAAAGAAATTATGGTTTTTGAGGAAAACAATCCAGGATTTTTCTCCATATAGTAGGGCTGGACAATTAATCGAAAAGTAATCGAAACCAAAATTCAGAACCTTTAACCGACGTAATTTTCCCATGTCGGTTATTTTGGTTTTTTAATCCTGTTAATACTTCCCCCTTAAAAACATACTACCACGTGTGTAGCCACCTGACTCTGCCCCGTCCATTCAGTGGCACTGCCTTGCCTCATCGGAGGAAACGCCCCTGATATATATATATATATATATATATATATATATATATATATATAATTTAAGTTTTTTTTTCTAGATAAGACCCTTTCCTCATCTGGGATCATGTAGAGTTCTTTGAAGCTGCAAAGAATGAATATGAAACTGCAATTTGGACCTTCAACCCGTTGAACCACAGTGAAGTCCACTATATTGAGAAAAATCCTGGAATGTTTTCCTCAGAAACCTTAATTTCTTTTCGACTGAAAAAAGAAAGATATGAACAACTTGGATGACATGGGGGTGAGTAAATTATCAGGAAATGTTAATTCTGAAGTGAACTAATTCTTTAATTTTTGGTCAAGATCTTGTATTGACAATGCAAGTGTCGAGCACTCTGTAAAATCTCCTCCAGCACATCCAAAAGACTTTCAGTGAATTTAAGGTCTATGCCAATTCATCTGTGAAAATGATTCTTCATGCTCCCTCCCAACCATTCTTTCACAGTTTGAGCCTGATGAATCTTGATATTGTCATCCAGGAATATGACCATGATGTGTCTTCCTACATGGTTGTTTAAGAAATATAAAGCTACACACTCCATCAATTATGGACAGAACTTCTTGACATAAGAGGAATGCATTTTAAAAGATAATCAAAATAAAGTTAAAAGAACATTTGAGAAACATCATACATTTTACAACACGTTCCTCTAACTTCAAGAAAACTGGAAATTTTTTACATTCCCGAACCAACACTGAACATTTGGAGAACGTTCTTATACCAAAAATATGTTAGCTAGACATAACCTGCCAAGATATCAGCACAATAACACTCAAAATATTGTCTAATCATCATTATCGACAAAATCCCAGAAAATATCAAGATATTATTTTTATTATATAAGCCTATTATTAATGTCAATATCGCACACCCCTATTGGAGCGTGATTAAAATGCAGTTGCATCTAATTTCAAATGGCAACAGGTATTTTTGTTCAAAGTCAGTTTGGTCTGTAATAGAGTAAATAAACAACAAATAAATATGCCTAAAGGGAAAAAAAAATAGCAGCAACCTGCCGGAATCTGCCAGTTTACTTGTAGGCCTATAAAATCGGAATCAGACATTAAAATACATTCAATATACTTGGCTTGTGTAATTTAATTAATTCGCAATTTGTTTCATATTCAATTATTATAAGCAGAGTAATGTAAAAAAAAAAAAAAAAAAAAAAAAAACATCAAAAATCTGCAAAAAGGTAGAATTAACATACTGTTAGGACGTTTACCACTTATGCTTTGCTGTCGCTGTTTCTCTGGGGGGAAAAAACGCTCGTTTTATCAAGTGTTCTAATTTACATCAATGATCATGTCTGGTTGGATTTAATTAAATGAATTTACTTTTCTATGTATCATAGAATAACATCTATTATAACAGCTTATAGAAGTTTTTTTTTTTTTTTTTTTTTTTTTTTTTTTCCAAAAGTAACGTTGTAGGCTACAATAATTCATCATGATTCTTAATAACCTCGCCTATCATTTTTAAAGTTCTGGATCATTTTCATGATTTGAAACTTACGTAAGTCTCCTTCTCTCCTTTGCGCATGTTGCAGTGCGATCCAGTCTAGACAAAACCAAACACAAAATAAACATCCAAAATACCGAACACACAGCACAAGGTGACAAATCTTCTCTAAATTGTTTATATTACAAGCACTTTGAGAAAATACAGCAAGGTTAGCCTACGTTCAAAGGCACATGTATTATTTACTTCTATACATTCTAACTTCTATTTACTTCTATACATTCTAACTTAATTCTTACCCATCTTGGACGTTATTACTTCGCCAAATCGTCAAAACACCTGAAATCGAAAGAAAAAGTTTCACGAGCGAGAACACTCAGTTCCGCTATTTTGCTGCTAACAGTTTATCTCATTTTATTGCGTCATACTGCAATATAGTATGCAGATTATCATATTAATAAAGTATATTAACAATTAATCCTGAAAACACTTACCATACGAAAAGTAGCCGCATTCACGGGCCACGACGGGAAAACATTTGGGTTAGAGGCGTGTCCACTTCTTCTTCTTCTTCTTCTTCTTCTTTTCAAGTTTAATGGCAGTTGGCAAACCAAACTAAAATGGTGCATTCCCGCCACCTACTGGATTGGAGTATGGATAACATTATGGTAGTAGTGACCTAAATCCTGTTAATTAAATGAGTATCTTTTAAAAAATTAAATACTTGATATTAAATAATTAAATGCTTTGGGCCATTACCTAATAATGCTTAGATAGAAAAAACTTCCATTTCCATTTCTCTTAATGCTTGAAATAATTTAAATCTTTCTCTTGCATAAGCCTCACATTTTAATAGTACATCTTCTACTGTTTCCATATTTTCCGAACTACATTTGTCACAATACCCAGTCTGGTGTTTCCCAATCCTAACCATACTTTGATTTAGTAAACAATGGCCAATGTGCGTTCTTGAAATTAACACATCCTTCCTCCTATTTCCAATGTTTCTTCTTTCTAAACCAACTGTTCCTTGAATGTTGTATAAATGTCGACCCTTATTTCCACTGTCCCACTCCTTCTGCCATTTCTTCCTAACTTCCTTTGCTATTATACTTTTTATCTCAGTCTTACTTAATGCAATTTTAATATCAACTTCTGGAAATTTTATGGCCTGTTTGGCTAAACTATCCACCTCTTCATTTCCTGCCACCCCCATATGAGCTGGTATCCAAAGAAAATGAATACTGATTCCCAATTGTCTGGTTCTAAAAAGACTTTGTAATATTTCATAAATTAAGTCCTGTCTAGCTGTAGAAATACCACTTGCTAGACTTTCAATTGCAGATAAAGAGTCTGTGCATATAACTGATCTAATTGGCTGAACTTCTTCAACCCACTGTAATGCTAATATAATTGCTATTAATTCTGATGTAAATACTGAAATGTGATCTGATGTTCTTTTCAAAATGTTGACTTTAAATTGAGGTATAAATACTGCTGCAGATGTTGTACCAGAATCTGGATCTTTTGAGCCATCAGTATATATCTGGATGGCACTATAATATACATGATCTATGTAATCTTGTATTGTTACACTATCCAGGATATTCTCCTCATTATGTTTGTCTTTGTGTAACTGGATATCAATAGAAGGCATGGGGAAAAACCAAGGAGGAATTGCTGGCAGAACCACAGGTGGCAATATTAACATCACTAATCCCCATGTCTCTTGCCTCCTCATTAATAAACCATCCAAAACTTTAGTTTTTTATGGTTATATTCCCAACAGTCCCTTAAAACATTCTTAACTGGATGATTTTCCGATTGACCTTTTATGTTTGCCCAGTATCTCATTCTTAACTTAATCCTTCTCATTCCTAGTGGCATTACTCCCGTCTCAACATTAAGTGATGACACTGGTGATGATCTTATTGCTCCACAACATATCCTTAATGCTTGATTCTTAATTGCCTCAATCTTAGCAAGTTGAGTTTTTGAGGCAGAACTATACACCATGCTACCATAATCTATAGTTGCTCCAATTAGTCGTGTCCACTTCTGTTTTACTCTGGCCGATTTGCCCACAACAGGCTGGTACATTGACATTTGATTATAGTAAAGCTCTCATTCTTATAACGTTTAATGATTCTTTTAATATTCACAGTTATGTACAACATATGCAAATAGAAAAATACACTCTGAAATCAAATGTATAAGCTTGGAATAAGACAAAGGCCCAATCCCAATTCTATTTTATACCCCTTTGCCCTTCCCCTTGCCCCTTGAAACAGAGTGGCAAGGTGTAGGGATGAAAATATTCCCCTAAGAAATGGGACACCACTACTACATCATTACACACGTCATCATACCTAGTTTCTTTTATTAGTGTCCTGTAACATTTAACCAGTATGAACAGCAATGAAGTGCGCATATCAACAGAAATCAGGCGCGAGCACGTTTAACAGATTACTCGCTCCCAACGTTGTTTTGCGCTGTATTTTGGACTTAAGAAAACGGCGCTCGGTTTCAGTTCGAAAACGTATGAGCCTTCGAGTTTCCCAAGAGTGGTGAAGCCGCTTTTCCATCGAGCCAAGCTGTTTGTTTAACCGTTCCATTCCGTGCCGAGCCGGCCGGTACAGATATGGTTTCGTTTTCTACTGTGGTGCTGCGAAAACGGACCTCTTTGCAAAGTAATACAAACGAGTCAGTTGTTGCCTTGGTAACGCAAGAGTTTACATACGATACGAGATGTAAATAGCTATGAAGGATGACCAGATATTTCTTTTAACTGTATTATAAGCCCTGAACCAAGCCAATCAGCTATGAGCTGAACCACAACACAACAAACTTTTTTTTGAGGCAAAAAAAGTTTTTGAAAATCAGACAAAAAGACAAAAGTACAAGACTGTACTGAATACCAGAACACCATACCTGAAATCGAAAGAAAAAGATTCACGAGCGAGAACACTCCGTTCTGCTGTATTGCTAACAGTTTATATAATTTTATTGTGTTTCACTTTATGCTGCAATACTGTATACAGATTATCATATTAATAAAGTATATTAACAATTAATACTGAAAACACTTACCATACGAAAAGCAGCCGCATTCACGGGCCACGACGGGAAAACGTTTGGGTTAGAGGCGTGTCCACTTCTGTTTTACTCTGGCCGATTTGCCCACAACAGGCTGGTACATTGACATTTGATTATATTAAAGCTCTCATTCTTATAACGTTTAATGATTCTTTTAATATTCACAGTTATGTACAACATATGCAAATAGAAAAATACATTCTGAAATCAAATGTATAAGCTTGGAATAAGACAAAAAGGAGCGCAAGGGTTTTTTTTTTTTTAAATAATTAACCAGAGGCCTTTAATTTACATAGACTACACAAGCAAAATAGCTATAAAACCACCAAAAATAAAAATAAAAATAAAAAAATGAAGAAAACTGAAAGAACAGGAAAGAACAAAAAACATGTATTAATGACAGGAGACCGCCCCTGCTGGCTAAGCGAACTGACTTTTACTCGTGTCTGCCTATAATAAAGATAGCGACACAATAGCGCCTCACAGCGTTCTTTCCAAAAAAGTGAAAGTGACGAAACGTGTAGCCAAGTATGGTGTCCCATACTAGGAATATGTGTGCTCTACTGTTTATTGGACTAAATTTGTTAAGGACATTGATTGGGTAAGTGTTTGGTTATTACCTCATAAGTGTTTTATTACAAACAAGGTAAAAGAGATTTCTTTTAAGATAATACACAAATTCTACCCTGTCAAACATTTCCTTAGTAAGTTAAAGAAAGATATTGGTGTTAGCTGTTCTTCTTGCTCTTTGCATTTGGAAACAGTACCCCACATTTTTTGGAATTGTAGTCATGTGAAAAAGCTATGGTATGATGTATCTCTGTTTATTAAGAAAAAGGTTGTGGCAAGGGGGGCGTGGCTTAGCGAAGTCTGCAATGGGAGAGAGAGGCAGGAGACGAGCGGTGTGTAAGTAGGTCAAGTGCAAATGATAAACACCTGTGTCTCGTTTCAGTAATTGGTGTGGAGAGACCGGTTAAAAGCCACCAGGAAATGGGGAACTGGTGAGAGAGAAACTGACTGGGAGCTCGTGCTATGGGAGAGACTGTTCGTCAGAGCTGGAGTGATATGCTGACTTATTTTGAGTTATTTTGCTGAGTGGTAGAAAGCGCAGTGAGCGCCCTTTCTTTTTGTTTGTACGAGAAAACTGTCAATAAAATGTGTGCAGGTGGTGCGCGTCTTGTCGTGAATGTCAGCTGGTAAACCCACCGGCCACCCCAAAAGCACCATTGTGCCCTCTCCCTCTTATGCAGGTCCCCTTCGAAAGAATTGGCATGGACCTCATCGGGCCATTAGAACAATCTGCACGTGGGCATCGCTTTGCATTAGTCATAGTGGATTATGCAACGCGATACCCAGAGGCAGTGGCGCTCCGCAGCATTTCTGCGAAGAGTGTAGTGGACGCACTGTTTCATTTAATCTCCCGGGTGGGAATCCCAAAAGAGATTCTCACCGATCAAGGCACGGCGTTTATGTCACGGACCCTCCGCGAACTTTACGAATTATTGGGCATTAAATCGATTCGTACTAGCGTCTATCATCCACAAACGGACGGTCTGGTCGAACGATTTAACCGCACTTTGAAAACCATGATTCGAAAGTTTGTTCACGAAGACGCCAAAAATTGGGACAAATGGCTGGAACCCCTCTTATTTGCAAAACTCCACACTTTGGGGCGGCTCTCTATGGAGAATTTGTTACAGGCCCAGGGCAGACAAAGCCGGCTATATAACAGGGGAACCAGATTACGTGAATTTACACCGGGAGAGAAAGTACTTGTATTGCTCCCAACTTCTAGTTCCAAATTACTCGCCAAGTGGCAAGGGCCCTTTGAGGTCACACGACGAGTTGGAGATCTCAATTATGAGGTAGTACGATCAGACAGGAGCGGGGCACATCAAATTTACCATCTCAATCTCCTTAAAAAGTGGAGTGAGGCAGAGTCAGTGATGCTGGCAATGGCGGTGAGTGGAGAGGATGATCTCGGGCCAGAAGTGAACACCAAAAATCAATCTCTCGCTCTGGCCCCAGGAGGAGATCATCTCTCGCCCTCCCAGCTCACTGACGTAGCCAAGTTGCAAGCTGAATTTGCAGATGTGTTCTCGCCCCTGCCTGGTCGCACAAACCTCATTCAGCACCATATTGAGACCGAGCCAGGCGTGGTAGTGCGCAGCCGGCCATATCGTTTGCCTGAGCACAAGAAAAAGGTAGTTCAGACTGAATTAGAAGCGATGCTAGATATGGAAGTAATAGAGTAATCCAACAGTGACTGGGCGAGCCCGATAGTTTTAGTGCCTAAAACGGACGGCTCTGTTCGGTTCTGTGTGGATTATCGCAAGGTGAATGCTGTGTTGAAATTCGACGCATATCCAATGCCACGGGTTGACGAATTGCTTGATCGGCTGGGTTCTGCTCGCTTTTATTCGACACTGGATTTAACAAAAGGATATTGGCAGATCCCCTTATCTCCTATATCTAAGGAAAAAACAGCTTTCACAACGCCGTTTGGATTACACCAATTTGTTACTCTTCCTTTCGGGCTGTTCGGGGCTCCCGCCACCTTTCAGCGTCTCATGGATCGGATACTCCGGCCACACGCTGCATATGCCGCTGCATATTTAGATGATATTATCATCTATAGTAATGATTGCAGCATCTGCGTCATATGCAGCATCTGCGGGCTGTCCTGAGATCGCTGAGGGTGGCCGGACTAACGGCCAACCCAAAGAAGTGTGCGGTTGGGCGTGTGGAGGTTAGGTATCTGGGCTTCCACTTGGGTCACGGACAGGTGCGTCCCCAAATTGATAAGACGGCAGCAGTTGCAACCTGTCCGAGACCCAAGACCAAAAAGGAGGTGAGGCAGTTCCTGGGGCTGGCGGGATATTATAGAAGGTTTTTACCTAATTATTCGGACCTCACCAGCCCGCTGACTGACCTCACTAAAAAGGTAGCACCAGATCCGGTCCAGTGGACGGAGCAGTGCCAGCAGGCTTTCACCTAGATAAAGTCTGCTCTGTGTGGCGGGCCGCTCTTGCACTCCCCTGACTTTTCTCTCCCTTTTCTGTTGCAGACTTACGCGTCGGACAGGGGGCTTGGAGCAGTCCTGTCCCAGGAGATAGAGGGTGAGGAACGGCCGGTGCTGTACATCAGTCGTAAGCTCTCAAAGAGAGAGACGATGTACAGCACCATAGAAAAGGAGTGCTTGGCGATTAGATGGGCTGTACTTACTCTCCGCTATTATCTCCTGGGACGGGAATTCACTCTCTGTTCGGACCACGCGCCCCTGCAGTGGCTCCACCGCATGAAGGATACCAACGCGCGGATCACCCGTTGGTATCTGGCATTACAGCCCTTTAAATTCAAGGTGGTCCACAGGCCGGGGGTGCAGATGGCTGTGGCTGACTTTCTCTCCAGAAGTGGGGGGGGGGAGGCTACAGGCCGGAGGGTTCCCTGGCCTGAGTCGGGCGGTGGGGGTATGTGGCAAGGGGGGCGTGGCTTAGCGAAGTCTGCAATGGGAGAGAGAGGCAGGAGACGAGCGGTGTGTAAGTAGGTCAAGTGCAAATGATAAACACCTGTGTCTCGTTTCAGTAATTGGTGTGGAGAGACCGGTTAAAAGCCACCAGGAAATGGGGAACTGGTGAGAGAGAAACTGACTGGGAGCTCGTGCTATGGGAGAGACTGTTCGTCAGAGCTGGAGTGATATGCTGACTTATTTTGAGTTATTTTGCTGAGTGGTAGAAAGCGCAGTGAGCGCCCTTTCTTTTTGTTTGTACGAGAAAACTGTCAATAAAATACGAGTCCCAGTCACGCCGACCCTGTCTTCTTCCTTCCACACTTTGAACCACATCACAAAGGTACTCTAAGCTTTTATAATTAATCTGTTAACTTTATTAGTCAAATTTCACAAGACAGAGCAACAGGGCATCATGGGTGTTTGGAATGCTTGGGGTCAAAGAGGAGTTCATAAGACCCATTCTGAAAGTTGTCAATCAGCGTTCATCTCAACACCTCATGCCAATTCTCCAGAAGCATGTGAGACAAGGAAGCACTGTTGTGTCAGATGGGTGGAGAGCCTATAACTGTCTCAGAGATGCTGGATGTAACCATCTAACTGTGAACCATAAAGAGGTTTTTGTTGATCCTCAGACAGGTGCTCACACACAGAACATTGAAAGACTCTGGGGAGTTTGCAAGGCAACAGTGTGGAGATTTAGGGGGAACCGCTCAGAAAGCAGGCTCAAAGACCACTTAAATGTAATTGAGTGGACGTACTGGCGTGGTGACAAACATAAAAATGGCCCCCTGGGAATGATTTTGCATGACATCAGAAGGAAGTATCCTGTGTGAAAAGATGTAGATGTTCAGTTTATTCTGTGACCATCATCATCTTTTGTGTTAAAAACAAATTTATCAATAAACTGTTTGGCAATTGATTGTGATTGTTCAAGATGTGTCTCATCTGTAGTTTGTTCTCTTGAGCCATAAAACAATAAACACTGAGTTGTTCACTGCAATATTTCATGTTTCTTTTCTCATTGGAAAACAGCAAATGTTTACTTTAAAATAGGGAACATAATCTGAAGTAATATTGCATTTATTAGTGATAAATGTGCTTGTTACCTATTAATAAAGGGAATATTTCAGTTATAAATCTTTTGTTAGTATAGAACAACTGCTAGAAAGACAGTGTTTCTCGGCAAATGTAAACGTCTGTGTTGAAATGCCCATTCTATATTTATTTCATACTTATAAGCTACACATTCACACAGTGTACTGGGAACTTATAAAGTGTGTAATTGGCAGAATACAAGCTATTAGTTTGTTTTATTTTTAGCTAATTAGTACATTGTTAGGACAGGAACAAGTATAAAGGGGCTATAAGACAAAAATAAAACAACAGCCAATAAAGGCTTTATAAATAGCTTGTAATGGCATACAAGTACATAACTAGTCACTTACAAATGCAGTTATTAGTCATTAATTACTGTCTAATTTCTGAACCTTAAAATAAAGTGTTACCGGTAAGGATAACAACAGGAGTCCTTGAGGTAAGCATGGAGGTAAGTCCTAATGCGAACGAGACCGGACAGTGACTGAGTGCGTGTGAGTGTCTTTTGTACTGATGGTGATTGCCATGCTGATGAGGTGCAGGTGTGTGTGATCAGTACTCTGGTGATGGAGTGCGCTGTGATTGGACGGTGTTGGAGCCTGGCGTGTCTGTGACAGTCTATAATGAGTTTAATAATTGTATTTTCATACTTTATTAATGATCAATTTATCATTTCTAAATTATGTATTACATTATTCACAAACCAATTATTTAGGAGTTGTCAGTGGTTCATAAGATCATTTAGAAAGTGCGAGTAAATGATTTTTGATGAGTACATTTATACATCTTATTATTTACTTAGTGTTAATAAATGCTTTATTAACACATATTCCTAGTGTCAAAACTACCTCAGTACTAACTTTAAAACAGAGAACAGCAGAAGATCACTGAACCTTTAAATCTCATTAATAAAAGCTTTACGAGGCATGAACAGTCCTCACTTTAGATGAGCTCACAAAAATAGTTAACTGACAACTTCTAAATGTTTTATAATTACCTGAATTAATCATGAATTACATTAGGAATATGTATTAATAAAGCATTTATTAACACACTAAGTAACTATTATGTCTAAATAATAAGATGTATAAATGTACATTTAAATAGTTTATTAATCATTTACTTACACTTTATAAATGATCTTATGAACCACTGAAAACTCCTAAATAACTGGTTTGTAAATAATGTAATACATAATTTAGAAATGATAAATTGATTATTAATAAAGTATGAAAATACAATTATTAAACATATTATATATATGCTTATAAATCAAGAATAAAGTATTTATAGCTGTATTTATAAACTGCTTACAAATGTCTATTAATGCTTTATAAGTGATGAATTGACTATTTACTAATGCTTAACTAATGATTCAGAGCATGCAGTTATTATAAAGTGTTACCCTTTTTCCTCTGTCTGCACCTTTTGCTCTTCCCTGAGATGCTTCATGCCAGCTGCTCTGGGGAGGACTCCAGGTCTCATCAGTATTTGACATAGATACTTCCAGTGAGAATCTATCTGTGTCTCCCTGCAACATACTCACATGTCAACAAAAGCAAATAAAAACAATTGTATACAGATATGACATGACAGCTGACAATACATAAGTGTATAAACTTGAAAAATCTAATGTTTTTACTTTTACATAGTTACGTGGAGTACATAATCCTAAATCACACTGAAGTAGTAAATCAGCATGCTTAATTTTATATATTCCAAATGTTGCATACTGTACGAGAAATGTTTATATAAGAACTGCATTTGGTTTATTACTTTATTGACGTGGTTTATCACGTCGGGTGAAGTGTATGGCAATGTAAATTAATACAGTATGTGTTATACATAAATATTAATCATCCTTTTTGCAAATAATGTGGGTACGTTCCTATTTACTTTTACTATGATTGTTTTCAACACGTAAAACTGTCCAGCTTTATCACACCATTGAATTTGACAAATACAGTAACATCTATGACAAGCCAATTTAATATTAAACCTTACTACTTGCAGCTAATTCATTATAATGAAATAAAATCATGCCATCAAACACAATATTTATAAAACTATTGCTTTACCTCATCCATGAACATGATTTCTGATTCCCGTCTGACTGACTTCCATCAGCGGTGGAGTTAAAGACAACAGTTCCCATCATTCAACGCTCCTTCACAGCATCATCAAGCTACACCGTTGTTGTTGTTGTTTTGAATGCACGCCCTCTAGCGGCCAAAATTTTTACATATTGTACCTTTAATGTCTTCTTTTATCTTCAGTTGATTTCATCTAAGGCTGTGGTTGAAGTCAGTTGTAGTTCTTGTTTCTCTGTCCTTCAGTGATTCTGCTTGTTAACAGCAGCTATCTTCGATAATGCTCAATCATCACTTAATTAATCACTTAATTATCTCATTAACTCCAACACTGATTCAGTGTTACATTTAACATCCTGTAGTGTGCACACTGAGCAGTGTTCATTTCATCTGGGCTAACCCATGTGGGGCCTACATGGAAACTGCAGACAAAACTGACTGGGCCCCAGTCTTTTCAAATAGCAGCAAAATCAACTTAAAATACTCTGTCATTTTTTGTCATAAAGACAAAAGTGATACATCAATTGAAACTACAGAATTTCTTTTATTTGTGTACACTCACAGTAAAAACAAAATGTTTTGTGCTTTTTGCAAAATAAAGAAAACTAACATGATGTGTGAGCTGCAGTCTTTTTCTCGATGAAGTCCATTCTGATAGTCCTCATAAAATGAACTGTAACATAGGGGGCTTTCACACTGGCAGTTTAGTTTGAAATGGTGCACGGTTTGCATGAAAAATCAATAATGTGAAAGCTGTCATGCAAACCAGGGTGCGTTCCGGGGTACCGAACCAGAGACTACTTGGAAGAGGTGGTCTGAGTTTGGTTGCACTCAAACTGTGCCGCGGTTCAAGTGAATATGAAAGCAACACGGACTCGGGTGCACACTTGTTCAGGAAGTAAAGTAACCTGCACATGCATTTTAGCGGATTATAATGTATTTACTTCAATAAAACACATGTAAGAGATGATAGTGTTGATGATTTACCTTGGATTCGTGAATACTAATCACACAAACATGAGACATATATCTAAAGAAAAATTGAAATGTCAGGTTTTAACCCTCTACCGCATTATGATAGACCTATAGAAAAAAATGTTTGACTCTTTTTCTTTTCTTAGAATGGCTTAACTTAAAAAAAAAATTGAAAAAAAAAAAATTATTTTAAGGTATTTTATGATATTTTGCCATATGGCAACAACATACAAAAGTGGAGATAACTTAGAATAAGTGTAAGTGTATATAGTTAATATTTTTCCTCAGAAATGTTGTTTGTATTGAATCAATTGGTGCTATTATACGCTTTAACAATAATTATAAATGACACCTTATACATACTTTACAACATCTTGTGCTTGTATTTATTCCATTCTTTTTTGCTAGATAATGCTTTATATTCTTTGAATTTCATTACGTTTTGCATGAATACTATTTAAATTGCAAATTTGTACAGTTAAAAACAAATATACAGGTGCTGGTCATATAATTAGAATATCAAAAAGTTGATTTATTTCACTAATTCCATTTAAAAAGTGAAACTTGTATATTATATTCATTCATTACACACAGACTGATATTCAAATGTTTATTTCTTTTAATTTTGATGATTATAACTGACAACTAAGGAAAATCCCAAATTCATTATCTCAGAAAATTAGAATATTGTGAAAAGGTTCAATATTGAAGACACCTGGTGCCACACTCTAATCAGCTAATTAACTCAAAACACCTGCAAAGGCCTTTAAATGGTCTCTCAGTCTAGTTCTGTAGGCTACACAATCATGGGGAAGACTGCTGACTTAACAGTTGTCCAAAAGACGACCATTGACACCTTGCACAAGGATGGCAAGACCCAAAAAGTTAATTTCAAAAGAGGCTGGCTGTTCACAGAGCTCTGTGTCCAAGCACATTAATAAAGAGGCGAAGGGAAGGAAAAGATGTGGTAGAAAAAAGTGTACAAGCAATAGGGATAAACGCACCCTGGAGAGGATTGTGAAACAAAACCCATTCAGAAATGTGGGGGAGATTCACAAAGAGTGGACTGCAGCTGGAGTCAGTGCTTCAAGAACCACTATGCACAGACGTATGCAAGACATGGGTTTCAGCTGTTGCATTCCTTGTGTAAAGCCACTCTTGAACAACAGACAGCGTCAGAAGCGTCTCGCCTGGGCTAAAGACAAAAAGGACTGGACTGCTGCTGAGTGGTCCAAAGTTATGTTCTCTGATGAAAGTAAATTCCTTTGGAAATCAGGGTCCCAGAGTCTGGAGGAAGAGAGGAGAGGCACACAATCCACGTTGCTTGAGGTCCAGTGTAAAGTTACAACAGTTAGTGATGGTTTGGGGTGCCATGTCATCTGCTGGTGTTGGTCCACTGTGTTTTCTGAGGTCCAAGGTCAACGCACTTGGCACCTGCACACAGTGCCAAAGCTACCAGTACCTGGTTTAAGGACCATGGTATCCCTGTTCTTAATTGGCCAGCAAACTCGCCTGACCTTAACCCCATAGAAAATCTATGGGGTATTGTGAAGAGGAAGATGCAATATGCCAGACCCAACAATGCAGAAGAGCTGAAGGCCACTATCAGAGCAACCTGGGCTCTTATAACACCTGAGCAGTGCCACAGACTGATCGACTCCATGCCACGGCGCATTGCTGCAGTAATTCAGGCAAAAGGAGCCCCAACCAAGTATTGAGTGCTGTACATGCTCATACTTTTCATGTTCATACTTTTCAGTTGGCCAAGATTTCTAAAAATCCTTTCTTTGTATTGGTCTTAAGTAATATTCTAATTTTCTGAGATACTGAATTTGGGATTTTCCTTAGTTGTCAGTTATAATCATCAAAATTAAAAGAAATAAACATTTGAAATATATCAGTCTGTGTGTAATGAATGAATATAATATACAAGTTTCACTTTTTGAATGGAATTAGTGAAATAAATCAACTTTTTGATGATATTCTAATTATATGACCAGCACCTGTACACTTAAGGCCACTTGCACCTGCCACTTGGCAACACAGACATTTGATCAATTTACCAAAAACTAATTTAATAAAAACGTTTTTGAATGGTGAATATGTCATCATAACTTACCTGAGATGATGTTACCATTTTTTTTTTTTTTTTTTTTTTTTGAATGTGACATGGACTGGTCCTTGTTTGTTACTGACGTTTTAGTTTGCTTCAGCAACTACCAACAAGAGACGGCAGTCTGTCAGAAATCGCGCCACAGAAAAAAATTGCACGTTATGTGACTTAACCAAAGCACATCATTGGCTAAACTAAGGTCTTCTCTTACCAACAACAACAACAAAAACGAGAATGTTCTCTTCAAGAAACAGTGGCAAGGAAATGAACACAAAGAGTATGTTGCCATATGGCAACACCATGCGGTAGAGAGTTAAATCATGTAAGCCAAATCGAAAACATATATTCTCTGTTTATGTAATATGTTTGAAAAGAGAGAGATATCAGTCATTCGCGAGTCATCTCATTATCCACTAATGTGGCCACGCCCACGGAGAGCGTGCAGCATTCAAATGCATATCCTGAGGCGATCCATGCAAACAGAGTGAACACATTAAAACATTAAAATTAGTAATGTTTCCAATCTTTTGATTGGTACTGTAATTTAAAATATAGTAGGCCTATACAAAATTTTACATCATTTTGAAGCAAAAACACTAGACTAAAATATACAGTTCCCAAAAGTCTTGTGAAAAAAATATTTAAAGTATGTGTTTTGAGGCCTTATTTTTTTGTTTTTTCAAAAAACATGCATCTGCGTAATTCTCTCAAAAATACAAACATGTACATACTTTCTCACATATTATTGTAGCCTAGTTTGTGCTGAATACAGTGTAATGAGACTTTTGTCATTAATATGTTTATAAGCAACTGAAAAAAGCACAAATGTCAGGTCATGTCAAAACTACTCCAGGACCCCAAATCAGCCTCAGACCCCAGAGGGTTAAGGGGTTAAATTTTTTTTTTTTTTTTTTTTGCTCAGAAATATCACAGAATGACACATTTGCCTGGTTGATTTTTCAGTTTTTCAACTTCTTCTTTCAGCTCTTTTATTTCTTCTCCCTTTTGAGTCTGTAGATGTTTATATAGTTTCTCCAGTAGTTCATATTGTTTCTGATGTTCATCCAGCATCTCTTTGAGCTCCTGAACGTGCTGCTCATTTCTCTCTCTGAAATCATTCATTTCTTCTGCTTGTTTTCTGGCTTCATCTTCATGTTTCCTCTTTATGACTTTTATTTCCTCTTCATGTTTCTGTATTATTTCATTTCTCTCTTTCTCTTCTGTTTCTTTTCTTTCCCTCTCCTCTTTATCTCTTCTTTTTTTCTCTTCTTCTTGCTCTTGTTTTAGATCTTCAATCATTTTCTTCCACCTCTTTCTCTCTTCTTCTTGTCTATCATCATCTTCTAGTTTTCTTCTCTCCCACTCCTCTTTTCTCTCTCGTTCTAGCTGTTCATAATGTCTTTCCATTTCAATTTTCTTGTCTTCATATTCTCTCTCTTTTTCTTCTCTCTCTCTTCTCTGTTTCTGTCTCTCGTCCTCTATCTTCTGTCTTTCATCTTCTCTCTCTCTTTCAAATCTCTTTCTCATTTTCTCCAGTTCTTCTTGTTTTTCTCTCAGTTGTTCCTCGTGTTTCTCTTTTCTCTTTCTTTCCTCTTCCTCTCGTTCTCTCATCTGTCGTTTCTTTTCATCCTCCCATTCTCTCTGCTGTTGTTTAATTTCCTCTTGAATTTCTTTTCTGTCATTTTCAGCCTCTTTTATTTTTCTTTCCCATCTCCGTCTTTCCTCCTCTTCTTCTTCAATCCTCCTTTTCTCCTCAGATTCTCTCTTTTTTGTTTCTTCTTCCTCTTTCTTTCGTACCTCTGCTAAAATGCGTTCTTGTTCATTTTTCATCTTTTCTTGAACTTGTCTGTATTTCTCTTCTCTCTTTCTATCTTCTTCTTCTCTTTCTATTTGCTGTTTTTCATATTGTGATTTTTGTTTTTCAATCTCTCTCTTCATTTCTTCTATTTGTTGATGATATTCAGCTTTTTGCTGTTTTTCCTCTTCTGATCGTTTCTGGTTTTCAATCTCTTGTTTCTTCTGTTCTGTTTTCTCTTTCTCTTCAAAGTCTTTTCTGAGTTTTTCCTCTTTTTCTCTGAAATGATTCTCCATTTTCATTCTCTCCTCATCTGCTCTTTGTTTCTCTTCCTCGAGTCTCTTCATCATGTTTTTCATGTCCATCTCATATTTGGTTTGTAATTCTTCTCTCTGATTCTGAATTTCTCTCTCCTTCTCTTTCAGTATTTCCTCCATTCTTCTTTTAATGGACATCTCTGCCTCCTCAAACATGCTGTTAGTGAAGTATCGACCCTCATTAGTATTTTTCAGCTTTTCTATCATGTTTAACAGTTGAATCACTTGAGTTCTGTCTTGATTTTCTCTGTTATTAAAAGCCAGGAATCTGTTTCCACAATCTCTGATCAGTTTCTTCAGTTCTGCATTGTTTCCTCTCTTCACATAATCTCCTATAGAATCATTTCCAAGATCATCTCCTCTAGTGAACAGAATGATGCTGAACTGAGCAGCTTTTGGACCAAAGATCCTCTTTATGAGATCTACAGTGTCTGCTTCCTCCTTAGTGAATCTTGTCAAACTCAACACAATGACAAACACATGAGGTCCAGGTGACGACAGTGAAACACATTTCATTATTTCTTCCACCGCTAGTTCATTTGACAGTGTCGTGTCAAACAGTCCTGGAGTATCAACAACAGCTACTGATCGACCATCAACTTCACCAACTCCCTTTTTACAATCAGTCGTCACTGAATCCATGCTTGCTTGACTCACAAACTCATTTCTTCCCAGAATAGTGTTTCCTGTTGCACTCTTTCCACTTCCTGTCCTTCCGATCAGCACAATCCTCAAAAACTTCAGATAATCTGAACATTCAGCACCTGAAATAATGTATGTATTAGTATCATTCAGGTCAATTTTTGATGTTTTTCATTCCATATATATATATATATATATATATATATAGACTTGCTTTACTTGAAATTTAATCTGTAAAAACATTAAATAGTTTTTTGTCATATATCATTTAAAAGGTCTCAACTAGGAGAATACAGAAGTATTTGTATGAAAGGTCACTGCCAATGCACAAATAAAAAGCATACAGATGAGGCTTTTGTGTCACATTTTGCTTTGTGAATAATAGTAAATCACACATCTTTATTTAGAGCAGGTTGTCTCGATTCAAATGAGCCAAACATAACATGATGGATAGATCTTAAGAAAATCCTCATGGAGTAACAATACTTGCTTTTTGGCTAAAGCTAAAGGACTTCCGTGATCTGATTGCATTGCAATCATGACGCAGTGTTTTCCAACATTGTTTGAAAGGTCAACCAATGAAAATGGGATCTCGAATGTGGTGCGTAGGGCTGAAGTGTCTAGACTAGTTGGACACTGTTTTAAAGATGGAGTGTGCTTGGATTGGTTTGATCACTGAGATTGACAGGTCTTGATTTACCATGCGTCAAAGAATAGGAGCACACAGCTGAAACAGCGCTGGAGGATCATCACTCATCAACCAGGATCTTACTTATTCTTTGTAATTATAAATATTTGTATGCTTTATTTTGGTGTTTATACATGTTAGTAGTTCTTATGGTCAGTAAAACACCTAGATCACTTGTTTGAAGAGGGTTTTTTTTTTTTTTTTGGACTTTTGATTAAAAAAAAGCCACAATGGTTCCAAATGCCATAACTTTTTAATGCTTTGAGATATCAAAACAAAATTTGGTTCAGATGCATTTGACATGATTGTAAATGAGGCCATATAATAGTCATCATTTCAAGCATGAATAATAGCAAAATAAATCAATAAATTGCATCACTTTCTCTGGGGTTTTCTCAGCAGTGATGTAACATAAGAACCTCCAAATAGGGTTGTAACGGTATGAGATTTCCATGGTATGATAACCGTCTCAGCAAATATCACGGTTTCACGGTATACAGTATTAAACAATCAATTATTATTTTATCATCAGTTAAAATGACCAATAAATTAATGAAAGTGTTTGTTTTGTCTATTCAGATTTCAATAATCAAAAACAATCAAGTAAATTTAATAAACGATTATGGATAAGATTAACAACTTTTATTTAATAATTTATTAAAATTCAAAAATTCTAGTTTGACTTAGTTCTTCTGGCTTTTATTATTTAATACAAATAATTTGATAATATATGTTAATGAAATTAACTTTTTATCTTTTTAAATTTTGGCAAAGTGGTGCACAACAGAGATTTACTAAATTAAAGCATGGACAAAAATTATATTCCTTAAATAATATTTAAATAAATTGCATTATTATTATTATTATTTTGAGAAGTACATTCTACTTTACAATCATAATATATTTCTGTCAATTTCTTCAAGTTAAAAAAACAGACTTTTATTTTGACGGGATGTAGTGAAGAAATGTTTTTTCTCAAATAAAATGATGAAATGCTCATTAAGCGCTATCTCAGAGCAACCTTTGATATGTTTGTGTTCATGTCCTCATATAACGAGACGGCAAACACTGAAAAAACAATAAGAGCGTTGCGCATACTTAAGTATGTAGTACACAAAACAGCGCAGCTCATTCACACCGGCTGACACGCAAAACAAACAGATATATTTATACAGCAGTCTTTTTGCGCTTTAATATTCACAGACCCCGCCTAGACCATGTCGCAATTTGATAAATTGTACAGCTCTGCTTTCGTTTTATTCATCAATCCATCAAATCGCGCGTTTTTACCTGACATCGCTGCATTATACTGTACATTTCCTTTTTCATGACTGGATTCCGGGAGCTCTCCATCACGCCCATCACACGACCTAAGTTATAAACGGAACATACCTGCATCTGCACGGATGGTGTTCTCGAATATAGGTGAACATGTTCGATGTGTTTCCTCCTTTTGCGTGTAGGCCTACTTTGCGTCCGAATTTTTTTGCAAACTGGATATCTACGCTTGAGGACAACCCCGCGTTTGTTTTTCCATATCGAAAGTATTCCCATACTGCAAATTGTAACTTATTTTTCAACGAGGAATAGAGATTAGAGATAGCAACTTCTGTCTCTGACATTGTCTCTGCTGTATGTGTGTGGGAGGAGCAGGTTTAGAGAGGAAAGTTGCTGTCTATGCGCAAGTGAGATTCTGCGTCTTATTTTTTTTTTTTCAATACCGTAAATAAGCAAATGTACACGATATGATTATCATACGTGTTCATACCGTGACATACCGTCATACCGGTATATCGTTACAACCCTACCTCCAAACATGATCAAATGTTTTCTATCAAATGAGACTGCGCACTTTTTGATTTTTATGCCACTTAGATGTGAAATCACTAAAAATGCCTTCAGGGTGTAAGGGGTTAAATAGCAGAATTTCAGATTTTATTACGACTGAAAAATGTCTACCTGCAGAGTCACAAGATTCACATGCAGGTGTTGGAGCTTAAACTTAAAAAGCATGAACTTAAAAAGCCTTTCTTTATTACTGGCAATCAATAGGATACTTCTTCACATTTTGTAATTAAAGGATTAGTTCAGTTTCAAATAAACTTTTCCTTATAATTTACTCACCCCCATGTCATCCAAGATGTTCATGTCTTTCTTTCTTCAGTCGAAAAGAAATAAGGTTTTGATGAAAACATTCCAGGATTATTCTCCTTATAGTGGACTTCAATGGCCTCCAAACGGTTGAAGGTCAAAATTACAGTTTCAGTACAGCTTCAAAGGGCTTTAAACGATACCAGACGAGGAATAAGGGTCTTATCTAGCGAAACGATCGGTCATTTTCTAAAAAAAAACTGTAAATGTATATGCTTTATATAAACAAATGATCGCCTTCCAAGTGGTTACGCCAAAACCGCACTTTCGTATTCTTCAAAAAGCTTAAGCTGTATGTCCTACACCTTCCCTATTCTACTTACGGAATGAAAGCGGTGCCAGTAAAATTTTTTCCGTAAGTAGAATAGGGAAGGCGTAGGACATACAGCGTAAGCTTTCTGAAGAATACGAAAGTGCGGTTTTGGCGGAAGGACTTGGAAGGCGATTATTTGTTTATATAAAGCATATACATTTACATTTTTTTCGAAAATGACCGATGGTTTCTCTAGATAAGACCCTTATTCCTCGTCTGGTATCGTTTAAAGCCCTTTGAAGCTGTACTGAAACTGTAATTTTGACCTTCAACCGTTTGGAGGCCATTGAAGTCCACTATAAGGAGAATAATCCTGGAATGTTTTCATCAAAAACCTTAATTTCTTTTCGACTGAAGAAAGAAAGACATGAACATCTTGGATGACATGGGGGTGAGTAAATTATCAGGAAAAGTTTATTTGAAAGTGAACTAATCCTTTAGGCAAATATTAATTTTTAAGTTAAAGTATCTAATTACTTTGTATGTTTTTTGCTAACTCACATGACTAATTCATAGAAACTGACTCAAAAGAGTGATGCATTCATAAACCAATTTTAAAAATTTTAAAACACTAACCTTCTAACTGTATCTTCTGCTTTAGCTCTTTATTTTCATCCTCCATTCTCTTCAGTTCTTCTTTATATTTCTCCTCTGTTTCACGTCTGACTCTGTTCTCTTGAGTTTTCATATATGTCATAAGTGAATATGGTTCAGTCTTCATGTTCTCTATGTAATCCAGTATTTCTGGAATCTGTTTTGAGTTTTCAGGTTCCTTTAATCCCATCACACAATACTGGCCTCCACAACTACTGATTAATCTCTGAGAATCTTTGCTGGATTTGACAAAATCTGTCACCGGTCTGTCAACAGCGAGCTCTGATGTGAAAAGCACCATGAAATGCTCTCTGGAGTAAAATATATTCTGTATCTTCTCCATTTCTGTTTTGTCTTCATCAGTCAGAGGCCCAGCAGGAACAATGAGGATGAAAACATGAACTCCAGGATCATAGAGAGACACACAGCGGAGAGTCTGACGCATCACTTCCTCCTCTGAAAGCTGACTGAGAGCTGGAAGCTCCACAAGACTGATCAGACGTCCATGAATCTTCTTCTCTTTCTTCACATACTCTTCACTGCTCGCTCTTTGATGTGAAGCTTTTATCTTTTTCCCTCGTAAAAGTTTGGACACAGAGACTGTAAGTGATCCATCACTTCCACACAGCACCAGATTCAGTTTCTGTTTTCCAGAGAAATTCAGTGAAACTGAAAAAAAATTAAGAATCTCAAGCTTTGTTACTGTACACCAGGGTCAGAAATTAATGGGGGCTTGGGGCAAACATGCCACCAATATATGAAGACTTCAGATGCAAAAGCCTCTAAGTGCCATCTGAAATTTTCTTCTCAAATGAGCATTTTTATCAAGCTTGTATGTTTAGGTTCAGTAATTTCACTTTAATGGCAATTAATAGATCCTTTTCATTGCCATTAAAGTGAAATAACTGAACATAAACATACAAGCTTGATGAAAATGCTCATTTGAGAAGAAAATTTCAGATGGCACTTAGAGGCTTTTGCATCTGAAGTCTTCATATATAAAAATGCCCCCAAATTCAAGTTAAAGGGCCAAAAAATGCCCCTCCACAATTAGACAAAATCAATTACAGCTGTCACAGTTTAAGTGAAATGTGAAAATGAATGAAAACTATGGCATTACATTTAGATCTGCTCACGCTGCATCAGCTTTCTTTTTTTTTGCAACATTGAGCCTTATAACAAATCAAAAACATTTCTGTAGGGGACTTCGGGTTGAGCAGCAAAGCAGGATGGCAGGTTAAACTGCGAGTCAGTTTTAAAACTCCTCTAATGCTGGGTACACAACACAAGATAATCTCTCCCCTTCGACAATCCTAGGTAATGTCCCGATTATCTTGATGGTTCTACAGATTGTCTTATCAGAATTTCCTGTGGTGTGAGGTGTGTTAAGAGTGACTGAATTTGCTCGGAAGAACGTTGGAGCCGCCCCGATCGCGAATCATACCAAAATCATTCCAAACACTATCATCACAATTTCTTCCTGCCTATCGTCCGTCATGCTTATTGTCCGTCATGCTTATTCTGAAGTCTCGAGAGATTTTTTGCGATTTCCTGTGTTCACAGTCGGGACTTTGGTTGAAAATCTGTTCATGTGTGGTGTGCTGTCTTTATCACATCATGGCAAACCACAAACTATAGGAGCAAAACGATTAAATCTAGGATTTTTTGTCCTATGAAGCGCGAGCTACAGGAGTTTAAAGAGGACATCCGTCAGAAAATCACGTTAACAACAAAAGAAATAAAGGAACAAAATGCAAAAGTTGAGGCCACTTTGATGCGTGTTGAAGAAATGGGAGTGCTGGAGCTCCGAGACTGATGGTCTACTACACGATTTTATACAAGAACACAAAAAGATGACAGAAAAACTGACTGATCTTGAGTCGTGGTCAAACCGACCTTAAACCAACCTGCGATGCAGTTATTCACATTTTCCCCCCTTTTGACTGTATTACTGAAAAATGTCTTGGTAATAAATGGACTTAACTTACAGAAATTACAACATGCAGTTTTATTTTAACTTTGCAAGTGTCCAGATTAACATTTGAGGGCAGCATTATCATTCATAAAGTCTAAATAATAATTCAAAAGCAAAACTATTGAAAATATATATTATGGAGTGGAAATGGCAGCCAGCTACTGGTTACAATGGGAATTTAATGTCTTTTTTTTAACCCTTTAACGTGCATTGTAACCGCAAGGTTGACCTTTTTTCGTGATCAAATTGCTGTAATTAAAATTCGCCAAACCCCATTTTCGGCTGTGTGTTCTTATACCACTAATTGAATAGAGTGTGTAATGTCAATTATATCCACTGGTGCAAAAAATATATTGTTGCAGAGAAGCTGAACAAAACCAGAAGTGTATTGATGTGATGCCTTTCTTCAAACACTGGCTAAAAGTGATGTTAAAAGTTGAGATAAGTTTTTTTTTTTTTTTTTTAATTGGATTTCATGTTCTAGACCTCCTAAAGGTATATTTTGTTAAATGGCAGAAACGTGGTGATAAAATGTATCTCTGTGTTACCTTAGAAATAGTGCTCGACCGCTCGGTCGAGTTGCCCAGTTAGGGTAAACTGAACTGGACGCTAGCTAGCTCAGCAACGCGATCATAACTCAGTATATTACTCAGTATTACTGTCTATGTATTTAGAATGCAATGTCATTAAAATCCCTGTTGGTGTAATAGTCAGGTGTCCCAATACTTTTGTCCATATAGTGTATGTATTTGATATTCTATTCTAAGTTTTTTTTTTTTTTTTTTTTTTTTTACATTAGATGCATTTTAATATTTTGATAATATTCTGCAACCAGAGTAAGGATGAGAAATTGTTCCTTTGTTTGAACAACAAAAACAAATGCTTTGTTGCATCACCATATCATATCAATTTGTTCTATTATATTTATATTATATTACATTCACTTTGTCTTTTAGCTACCATACTTTTTATACAGATTGTCACTAGATCAATGATTTTATTATTTTTATTATTTGTAATATACTGTAATTTAATATTTATTGTTTTTTATTATCTATTTTTTGTTGTATTTATTTACAATATACAATACAAATTTTATTTCTATAGCACATTTAAAACAACTGCCGTTGACCAAAGTGTTTAAAACCTGTTCACTCTAATCAGTTCTAAAAGCCATACTGAAAAGATACGACTTCAAACTAGACTTAAAAGCACTCACAGATGGAGAGGATTTAATGTGCATTGGAAGAACGTTCCATAACCATGGAGCTGCCATGGTTATTTTAATCTAGTTTTAGGAACATGAACAATCATCTGAATAAAGATCTCATATTTCTCGTATTTTGATAAGGTATTAAAAGGTCAATAATATATTTTGGAGCAATGCCATGCAACGCTTTAAAAACCAGCAACAAAATCTTAAACTCAATTCTGAACAGGCAACCAGTGTAAAGAAACCATAACTGGGGTAATTCTTTCTCTCTTCTTTGTACAAGTCAAAAGTCTAGCTGCAGTATTTTGCACTAATTGAAGGCGAGATAATTGACCCTGTGCGATGCCTATATATAAAAGAATTACAGTAGTCAATGCGTGATGATACAAATGCATAAATAACAGTCTCCAGGTCCTTAAAGGAGAGAATAGGTTTCAGTTTAGAAATAATTCTAAGTTGATAAAAACCAGCCCTAACAACACTACAAACCTGTTTATATAAAACCAAAGCCGAATCCATAATAAAACCCAAATTCTTAACATGATCTGAAATACTTATCAGCCAACTTACTTATAATATCCTTAGAGACAGAAGAGGGACCAAAGAAAACACACTCAGTCTTATTAGTATTAAGATGAAGAAAATTGCTTGCCTACCAAACTTTAATCTCGCCTAAGCACTGTAAAAGTGCATCAAAAGATTGGGAGCCTTTCGGATCTACTGGAATATATAACTGAGTGTAATCTTGCAGTATTGATTTGGAGAGTAGCAACTATGGTGTGTCTTAACTATGGAACTACTTTCTTCCTCCATGGATTTAATGCTGCCATTGATAGTTAACCAGATGCGCAAAGTCTATATTAGTTTTATAATATAGGTCTAATATCAGCTTTAATATCTATCTATCTATCTATCTACACACACAGAGAGACACAAATATACACTTCAATAAAATCAGCTCAATTGTCTACTTACAGTTGGGGCGAATTCCCTCTGGACTATGATCTCTTATATTTGCTGTAAAAAAAAAAAAAAAAATTAATGTAAACAACCATGAAGTCTTTAAACAATATCAGTATATATTTTGGCATAAATCGTCGGCGCTCCCCTTTGCATGTCTCTGTTTAAACTGAAACCAAGTAGGTAGCACAATAATTCTTTTTGCATACAAAATCAGAGAGTTTACAAATTCAGATAAAGTCTCCAATATGCTCCTGTTGTGTTGTTTTCACCCTCTAATAAGTCTGAACAAACTGAGTTTACAACAAAAACAGCGTAAACTGAAAACTAATATGCAGATTTCACATGCCGTTTTTGCTCATAACTTCATGAAAAATGCAGAGATCATGGCACATCACTATTTACAGCAGACTCTTACAATTAAAATCAGCCTAAAAACAACATAATCCATTGTGTCGATCATTACTCAAAGAGCGATGTAACATATTTGGCTAAAAACATGTCTCTCCTCTTGCAATGTGTATCCAATATTCCCGGAACCATCCATGCTTGTTTTTCAAAGTGGAATAACACAAAATAGGTATCATTTAAAGCTTAGAAACTCATCTTTTTAATGGATCTAACCATTTTGATAAACTCTTAACGATTGCTGAGTAGTCCCTATAAACCCGAGTGTACCTCCCACCGACACCTTGTTCTGAAGAAAAAAAAAACCCAACTCTAAACAACTCTAAAAATGCCTTCAATGGCCTGTTACACAAAGCTGGTTTCAGTTTCTACCCAGGTAAGTTCAAGATTAGTTTGAGTAAACTCTGGTTTTTCTGGCTTATGAAGGTGGATTGGTTTTTAGCGGGTTTCATTGCCATGGTAATTTACGCTACACGGCTAACCTGCTCCGGAGCAGGTTTTATTCTGGGTTAGAGATCGCAGACCAACACTCGACCAATCAGCTGTGAGTAAAGTGACATGTATCTGATGCAATAAAGACACTCCCCCTGTATCTCTCGCTCCAAATTAAATCAGTTCATAGTGAAAACATTTTAGAGCAAAAATTGCTCATCTTTTGCTGCTACTTATTTATTATATTTATATTATATGAATTATACATAATTCATAATGCAGTATATTCATATAATTATTATATCACTTGACAATTAATATTTAACTTTACTTTTAAATTTATATTAATATAATACATGCATCATATATAAAGCTTTAAACAAATTAAGCTTATGTGTATTCATTTGAGCTCTTTGTGAATCTAATATAAATTATTATATTATAAATTATTAGGCATATTTCTTTGATTCACATGCATTGATATAGTCAGATATTTTCTTTCAGCTGCCTTCTCAAACTTTCACTGCATCAGTGTTTATTCCTGCTTTGTAAATGCGTTTAATTCCATATTTTTCATAATGATCTCAATCTTCGGAAGAGACATGAATTGCGCGGCTCTCTCGCGAGAAGTGAATCAAACGTCTCGGTTACAAAGGTAACCCTCGTTCCCTGAAGGAGGGAACGGAGACGTACGTCGGACAGACTGACGAATAGGAATCTCGCTAGAGAGGCCAATCTACTTCGAGTGTAACTACAACGAGCCAATGCACATTGGCATGCAATCATATGCATCAGCTGCTCGCCTCGCAGCGCGGGTATATAATGAGCAGCAGGTGCGTTGCATCTTCAGGTTTTCGCTGAGGAGCCGAACCGGATAGGCGGCAGCATCAGCGGGGTACAGGGACTGTGGCGACGGGACGTACGTCTCCGTTCCCTCCTTCAGGGAACGAGGGTTACCTTTGTAACCAAGACGTTCCCATTTAGTCGGTCACGTTCGACGTACGTCGGACAGACCGACGAATAGGAATCCCTACCAAAGCGCCACAGGAGCTGCCCCCTTCCAGCGCTCTGTCGTAAGCCACCTGAACCCCCTTGCCAAAGGACGGTGGGACAGGGCTAACACAGAGAGTGTCGATCACTGCTGTTCCCCAAAACCCACTTAGTGAGATTATTGAATAACGCTGGGAAGGAACGCTGCGGAAGCCACATCCTTCCCCGAAGGAGTTATGTGGAGAAGTACATATGGACTAACCCCATAGGGCTGTACTACATATGGAAGAACTGGGGTGACTCCAACTCGATGAGAGGTGGGTTCTCCCAGAGGGAAAGACACGGGCTTCGTTTAGGAGCAACCGTGGAACTAGACATATGGGATCCCCGTAGGGTCACACATATGAAACCCAGCCTAAACCCGGTTCTCAAGGATGCAGCGGAGTATAGACCTGGCACCAGACGCTCCGCCACGTCGGCTGCCGAAGGGAGAACGGAGGACTCGACAGGGTCTGCCTTGTAGGGACTCTCTGGAGAAGAAGCGCAGCAAGCCGACACTAAGCCAGGGCCTCTCCGTGCCTCTGACCTGTGGTGAGAACACGGGAGGAGACCGGCTCGACACGAAGGCTATAGAATCTAGCGAACGTGTTAGGTGTCGCCCAGCCCGCAGCTCTACAAATGTCTGTTAGCGCCCAGGAGGATGCAACACCTCTCGTAGAGTGAGCATGCAACCTGAGCGGGCAGGGCACGCCTTGGGCTTGGTAAGCCAAGGCGATGGCGGCCACTATCCAGTGGGCCATCCTCTGCTTGGAGACAGCTTGAAAATGACTGCAGGTCCCCTACCCTCTTGATGGAGGCCAATACAACCAGTAGCAAAGTCTTCATAGACAGAATCTTTAAGTCTGCTGATTGCAAGGGTTCAAAGGGAGCAATCTGAAGTGCTCTCAGCACCAGAGCAAGGTCCCAAGAGGGTATGGAGGGAGGACAAGGAGGATTCAACCGTCTCGCCCCCCTAAGGAACCTGACGACCAGGTATTGCTGACCAACAGACTTGCCATCTATGTGGTCGTGGTAAGCGGAGATAGCAGCAGTATGGACTTTGAGGGTGGAGGGGGACAGCCTACGCTCCAACCCTTGCTGCAAGAAGGAAAGCACGGCTCCGATCGAGCATCTTCGGGGGTCTTCTCGGCGAGAAGAGCACCACTCGACGAACAGGTTCCACTTCGAGGCGTAAGCACGTCTCGTAGACGGTGCACGTGCCAAAGTGATGGTGTTAAGTACCTCGGGGGGTTAAGTCACCTAGAACATCCGCGTCCCGTCCAGGAACCAGACATGAAGTTTCCAGAGGTCTGGATGCGGGTGCCAGAGAGTGCCCTGGCTCTGAGAAAGGTCCTTCCTCAGAGGAATGGGCCAGGGAGGGGCTGTCGCGAGGAGTGAGAGTTCTGGGAACCAGGTCCGGTTGGGCCAATAAGGCGCAACCAGCAGGACCTGCTCCTCGTCCTCCCTGACTTTGCACAGGGTCTGTGCAAGTAGGCTCACTGGGGGAAACGCATATTTGCGAAGGCCCCCGGGGCAAGCTGTGTGCCAGCGCATCTGTCGGACAGGGAGTAAAACAACTGGCAGTGGGAGGCTTCTGGGGAGGCAAACAGGTCAACCTGAGCCTCTCCGAACTCCAGATCAGCTGGACCACCTGGGGGTGGAGTCGCTACTCTCCTGGCAGCGCAGCTCGTGATAGCTCGTCGGCCACACGGTTGAGCACACCGGGGACATGAGGAGGAGGAGATGGCGGGCGAGTTGCGACATGCGACGGGAGCGTAGACCACCTTGCCGGTTGATGTACGCAACGGTCGCAGTGTTGTCCGTACGGACCAATACATGCTTGCCCCGTAGCAGCCCTTTGAGGCAGCTCAGAGCAAGACGTACTGCAAGCAACTCGAGGCAGTTGATGTGCCAATGCAGATGAGAGCCCGTCCACACCCCTGAGACTGCATGCCCGTTGTACGGGCACCCCAGCCGGTGGCAGAGGCATCTGTGAATACCACATGCCGGGACACTTGCTCTAGGGGCACTCCTGCCTGAAGAAACAAGGGTCCGACCACGGGCTGAAGGCTTGGTGGCACTCCTGAGTGATTGCCACCCGGAACGTGCCGCGTTGCCACGCCCATCTCGGGACTCGGCCGTGAAGCCAGTGTTGAAGCGGCCTCATATGAAGCAGAGCGAGCGGGGTTACTGCATCTGCGGCCACCATATGCCCCACGAGCCTCTGAAAGAATTTCAGTGGAGCCGCTGTCCTGCCGTTGAACGTATTCAGGCAGTTCAACACCGACTGAGCACGTTCCTCTGTGAGTTGTGCTCTCTGTTTGACCAAATCCAACTCCATACCGAGAAAAGAGATCCTCTGCACCAGGGAGAGTTTGCTCTTTTCCCAGTTGACCTGAAGACCCAACTGGCTGAGGTGTCTGAGCACCAGATCCCTGTGTTCGCACAACTGATCCCGGGACTGAGCCAGTCGTCGAGATAGTTGAGGATGCGAACACCCTGTTCTCTCATGGGAACAAGGGCTCCCTCCACGACTTTCGTGAAGACGCGGGGAGACAGGGCCAGCCCGAAGGGTAGGACTCTGTACTGATATGCTCAACCTTCGAACGCAAAACGCAGGAATGGCCTGTGTTGCGGAAGAATTGAGACATGAAAGTACGCGTCCTTCAGGTCGATCGCTGCAAACCAATCCTGGGGATGGATGCACTCGAGAATGCGCTTCTGCGTGAGCATCTTGAACGGTAGCTTGTGAAGGCTCTGATTCAAGACTCGCAGGTCCAGGATAGGCCGTAACCCACCGCTTTTCTTGGGTACAATGAAGTAGGGACTGTAGAACCCTGACCTCATATCGGCTGGAGGGACCGGCTCTATCGCATCCTTCGCCAGTAGGACCGCGATCTCTGCACGCAAGACATGGGCATCGACAGCCTTCACTGCAGTGAGGTGGATGCTCCTGAACTTGGGGGGGGGTGCCGGGCGAACTGAATCGCATAACCGAGCCTGATGGTCCAAATGAGCCAGCGAGACGGACTGGGGAGCGCTAACCAGGCTCGCAGAGACCGTACAAGCGGGACCAAAGGGACCGCAGGCGTACCCACAGTGAGGCAGCGAGGTGTAACACAGGGACGCGGCTCGGGAGGCTCTCTCTACGAGGCGGCCAGACGCGGGGTCAGAGTGTGCTGTGCAACACCTACCTGGTTCCACAGTCGGGCAGGGGGTGCAGGAGAGGCTTTGCTGCCTTCGACTGCACGCTGCTGCCCTCTGGCAAAGGAAGAGGGGGATGAGAGTGGTGAGGTTTTTCTCCTCCCACTGCTCTCCATGCCCTCTTCAGACCCAGAGATGAAGGAACTGCTCTTTTTTTTTTTAATTTGGGTACCGCTGGCTGTTGGGCCAGCGGCAGAACAGAAACAAACCCAACAACAGGATTTACCACCCGGCCCTCCTCCGGGGGGGGGAGAGCAGCCCCACCCATCTCTGGGTCACCCATCTCAGAGGTGATTTTTCACTAACCACTTAAACAGTAGCAGAGACGGGAGGCGTCATCTTCCTGCAGTGGACACAGTAGAGCAGGCTGGGCCGGAGTTTTTGCAGGGGATGACACCCTTGGCAACGAGCAGACTGAGGGCCACCTTGTGAGATGGGAGTGTCGAGAAAGTGTTTTAGCTTGAGGGGGGCACTTCTGGACCACTGAGGTGGACATCATCTGACCAAAGACCGTGGGTTGCCGTGACAACCCGTGCTGCAGCCCAACAGCTCGACGGCACACGACACGCAGAGGAGCGAGAGGTTTGCTCTCGCTGATCTCCGCGGTCTCCCAGAGTGTCGGGCAGACCCGCGGCTGTGCTTTTACACACAAGCGGCAGCTGGCCAACAACAGAGGGGACTCAAGCTTCCCGGAGAAAGAAGAGTCACGACCGGCGTGTTGACGTGATCATGTTCTCATACGAAAACATGAACCACCCACGAACATCGTTTCAGCACGCGCCCAGGCGTGAAACAGTAATCGTGGCCGTCAGTGAGGACAGGAAACGACCGCATCCAGAAACACACAAATAGAATGTCATCTTTAAAAAGACGCAAGCTCTACTTGTGTAAGCTCTTTTAGGGACTTTACTCTTTTAAAGTGCTGAAGCACGCAGGGGAACGGCCGCCGCAACACAGACAGGGATTGTGTGCAGCCTGTCTTGTGCGCTCTCTCTCTTTGAAGGCGCTCACTCTTACCAGCCGCAAAAATGAAAATAAAGAGAGGACTTCGACCCCGCTGCTGTGCTGTTCGCCCGCACTTAAAAAAAAAAAAAGAAGTTCAACCAAAAAGCTTGACTCGTCTTCTAGCAGACACTTGCTTGCAGAGAACAGGAACAAACACTGTTCGGCTCCGAAGCGAAAAGCTGAAGATGCAACGCACCTGCTGCTCATTATATACCCGCGCTGCGAGGCGAGCAGCTGATGCATATGATTGCATGCCAATGTGCATTGGCTCGTTGTAGTTACACTCGAAGTAGATTGGCCTCTCTAGCGAGATTCCTATTCGTATGGGAATGGGAACTGATGTTTTCCTTGTTCCGTGTGATTGGCTGTTTGCCGCACGTGTCAGACTTTCAGGTGCACGTGCTTTGCAAACTCTGGATTAAACCTGAGTTGACAAAGAAAGTTTATACCGAGCGGTGTGCAACAGTTGATCCTGATCTAAACCAGGTTGGATTTATCTGGATTTGTCAACTCCAAACCTACTCTGAAACTCAGAGTTTGTTCAACTAGCTTCATGCAACAGGCCATAGGTCATAAAGGGTTAATCAACTCAGAGTTCAGGGTATATGTGATGGCATGTTAACCTTGCTTTCTGGAATACCCGCCAGAATCTGTTTTCTACATTTTGTCAGTATGCCATGTCATGGCCAATAAATAAATAAATAAATAAATACTAAGAACAAAAAATTAAATAAATGTACTACTGAGCACTGAAAATGAGCTGATAGTCAACTTAAATATAAAACTCTCAAGTTGTGTTTAAAAACTTGTTTGGAAGCTTTTTCAAATTTGAATTGACATGAATGTTAAAATTGTACTCGATCGCACCGCAAGTCGTAAAATTTAAATTCTAAAAAATTACAAAATAAATTTGATACCTTTAGTTCTCTCTTCGGGTTTCCCATCATCTTTGTGATAAGAATGCTTATTTTCTTCCTCTGAGCTGCTCTGATCATCATCCACAGACGTTCCTATAAAATCATGAAATATGTCACATGTGAGATATTCTTCTTTGTTTTCCTTGAGTATCTTATCAATTCTCTTGAATATCTCAGATTGCCATTCTGGTTTTCTTTCATCAAGCTGCAAATGTCCTCCTCCACACTCCTTTATTAACTGATCGATAGTTGTATACTTTTTCATAGAACTCATGTGTGTAGTTGTGAGCACAATGGTGTGTTTAATTGCTTCTTCACTAAATGTTTTCAGCACATATTTCACTCTTGTCATGTCCTCCTCAGTGAAGTCTTTATACTGCAGTACGAGTATGAACGCATGAGGTCCTGGATCAGCCAGATTCACACACTCTCTCACTGTCTGTGTGATCTGATGATCTGAGATGCTTGGCTTCAGCAGATGAATAGTGTTAAAAACAGTGATTTTTCTGTCCGTCACCATTCCACTGATTGGGATTACATAATTCTTCTCTAAAGCTGTAAGATCTTCACTCTGATGCTGATCTATTCCCAGGATTAAGCTTCCAACTCGAATGGTTTCTGAATCATTCTCCCCCAGAAGAACAATCCTCAGGGCACACACTGGAACACACAAAAGACATCATATTAAGAAAGAAAAAAAAAAAAAAACACTGAATAAGAAACTTAATAACCTATAACCTAACTGTCACCTATAAGCATCTTAAAAATCAGAGTTCAGACTTCAGTTGTTATAGAACATACACTATATTGCCAAAAGTACTGGGACACCCCTCCAAATCATTGAATTCAGGTGTTCCAATCACTTCCATGGCCACAGGTGTATAAAATCAAGCGCCTAGGCATGCAGACTGCTTCTACAAACATTTGTGAAAGAATGGGTCGCTCTCAGGAGCTCAGTGAATTCAAGCGTGGTACTGTGATAGGTTGCCACCTGTGCAATAAGTCCATTCGTGAAATTTCCTTACTACTAAATATTCCACGGTCAACTGTTAGTGGTGTCATAACAAAGTGGAAGCAATTGGGAACAACAGCAACTCAGCCATGAAGTGGTAGGCCACGTAAAATCACAGAGTGGGGTCAGCGAATCCTGAGGCTCACAGTGCGCAGAAGTCACCAACGTTCTGCAGAGTCAATAGCTACAGACCTCCAAACTTCATGTGGCCTTCAGATTAGCTCAAGAACAGTGCGTAGAGAGCTTCATGGAATGGATTTCCATGGCCGAGCAGCTGCATCTAAGTCTTACATCACCAAGGGTAATGCAAAGTGTCAGATGCAGTGGTGTAAAGCACGCCGCCACTGGACTCTAGAGCAGTGGAGAAGTGTTCTCTGGAGTGACCAATCACACTTCTCTGTCTGGCAATCCGATGGACAAGTCTGGGTTTGGTGGTTGCCAGGAGAACGGTTCTTGCCTGACTGCATTGTGCCAAGTGTAAAGTTTGGTGGAGGAGGATTTATGGTGTGGAGTTGTTTTTCAGGGGTTGGGCTTGGCCCCTTAGTTCCAGTGAAAGGAACTCTTAATGCTTCAGCATACCAAGACATTTTGGTCAATTTCATGCTCCCAACTTTGTGGGTACAGTTTGGGGATGGCCCCTTCCTGTTCTAACATGACTGCGCACCAGTGCACAAAGCAAGGTCCATAAAGACATGGATGAGCATGTTTGGTGTGGAGGAACTTGACCGGTCTGCACAGAGTCCTGACCTCAACCCGATAGAACACCTTTGGGATGAATTAGAGCGGAGACTGCGAGCCAGGCCTTCTCGCAAACATCACTGCCTGACCTCACAAATGCGCTTCTAGAAGAATGGTCAAAAATTCCACAAACACACTCCTAAACCTTGTGGAAAGCCTTCCCAGAAGAGTTGAAGCTGTTATAGCTGCAAAGGGTGGGCCAACTCCATATTAAACCCTACGGATTAAGAATGGGATGTCAATAAAGTTCATGTTCACGTAAAGGCAGGCGTCCCAAAACTTTTGGCAATATAGTGTCGATCGATTAATGGCACACGTCATTACATCCGTCCAGCGTTCTCTCCAGAATTTCACATATCAACATACAGTTAGTCTTCATTATGGTACCATATACAGTTTTGGCCATTTCCTTTTTAATTTTATGAAAGCTTCAAAGTAATGATTTGTCATGCTATAGACGCAAATAGACGACGGCGGATACAAATTCTCCAGCAGCAGGCCTCCTCTGTAATTTCCTCACCCCCATGTCATCCAAGATGTTTATGTCTTTCTTTCTTCAGTCGGAAAGAAATTATGGTTTTTGAGGAAAACAATCCAGGATTTTTCTCCATATAGTAGGGCTGGACAATTAATCGAAAAGTAATCGAAACTGAAATTCAGAACCTTTAACCGACATAATTTTCCCATGTCGGTTATTTTGGTTTTTTAATTTTGTTAATACTTCCCCCTTAAAAACATACTACCGCGTGTATAGCCACCTGACTCTGCCCCGTTCATTCAGTGGCACTGCCTTGCCTCCTCGGAGGAAACGCCCCTGATATATATATATATATATATATATATATATATATATATATGTGTGTGTGTGTGTGTGTGTGTGTATATATTATATATATATATATATATATATATATATAATTTAAGATTTTTTTTCTAGACAAGACCCTTTCCTCATCTGGGATCATGTAGAGCTCTTTGAAGCTGCACTGAAACTGCAATTTGGACCTTCAACCCGTTGAACCACAGTGAAGTCCACTATATTGAGAAAAATCCTGGAATGTTTTCCTCAGAAACCTTAATTTCTTTTCAACTGAAGAAAGAAAGATATGAACAACTTGGATGACATGGGGGTGAGTAAATTATCAGGAAATCTTAATTCTGAAGTGAACTAATTATTTAATTTTTGGTCAAGATCTTGTATTGACAATGCAAGTGTCGAGCACTCTGTAAAATCTCCTCCAGCACATCCAAAAGACTTTCAGTGAATTTAAGGTCTATGCCAATTCATCTGTGAAAATGATTCTTCATGCTCCCTCCCAACCATTCTTTCACAGTTTGAGCCTGATGAATCTTGATATTGTCATCCAGGAATATGACCATGATGTGTCTTCCTACATGGTTGTTTAAGAAATATAAAGCTACACACTCCATAAATTATGGATAGAACTTCTTGGCATAAGAGGAATGCATTTTAAAAGATAATCAAAATTAAGTTGAAAGAACGTTTGAGAAACATCATACATTTTACAACACGTTCCTCTAAAGTCAAGAAAACTGGACATTTTTTACATTCCCGAACCAACACTGAACATTTGGAGAACGTTCTTATACCAAAAATATGTTAGCTAGACATAACCTGCCAAGATATCAGCACAATAACACTCAAAATATTGTCTAATCATCATTATCGACAAAATCCCAGAAAATATCAAGATATTATTTTTATTATACAAGCCTATTATTAATGTCAATATCGCACACCCCTATTGGAGCGTGATTAAAATGCAGTTGCATCTAATTTCAAATGGCAACAGGTATTTTTGTTCAAAGTCAGTTTGGTCTGTAATAGAGTAAATAAACAACAAATAAATATGCCTAAAAGGAAAAAAATAGCAGCAACCTGCCGGAATCTGCCAGTTTACTTGTAGGCCTATAAAATCGGAATCAGACATTAAAATACATTCAATACACTTGGCTTGTGTAATTTAATTATTTCGCAATTTGTTTCATATTCAATTATTATAAGCAGAGTAATGTAAAAACTAAAAACAAAAAAAACGTTTAGCACGTATGCTTTGCTGTCGCTGTTTCTCTGGAGGGAAAAAACGCTCGTTTTATCAAGTGTTCTAATTTACATCAATGATCATGTCTGGTTGGATTTAGTTAAATGAATTTACTTTTCTATTTATCATAGAATAACTTCTATTATAACAGCTTATAGAAGCTTTTTTTTTTTTTTTTTTTTTTTTCCAAAAGTAACGTTGTAGGCTACAATAATTCATCATGATTCTTAATAACCTCGCCTATCATTTTTAAAGTTCTGGATCATTTTCATGATTTGAAACTTACGTAAGTCTCCTTCTCTCCTTTGCGCAAGTTGCAGTGCGATCCAGTCTAGACAAAACCAAACACAAAATAAACATCCAAAATACCGAACACACAGCACAAGGTGACAAATCTTCTCTAAATTGTTTATATTACAAGCACTTTGAGAAAATACAGCAAGGTTAGCCTACGTTCAAGGCACATGTATTATTTACTTCCTGCGATACTTTTTTTTTTTTTTTTTTTTGCGAAGTTTAAACATATAAAGCACTTATTTATTAGACTAGCGAAATGGCAACATTTCGCAAATAGATCGGTCTATACATTCTAAATGAATTCTTACCCATCTTGGACGTTATTACTTCGCCAAATCGTCAAAACACCTGAAATCGAAAGAAAAAGTTTCACGAGCGAGAACACTCCGTTCCGCTATTTTGCTGCTAACAGTTTATCTCATTTTATTGCGTCATACTGCAATATAGTATGCAGATTATCATATTAATAAAGTATATTAACAATTAATACTGAAAACACTTACCATACGAAAAGTAGCCGCATTCACGGGCCACGACGGGAAAACATTTGGGTTAGAGGCGTGTCCACTTCTTCTTCTTTTCAAGTTTAATGGCAGTTGGCAAACCAAACTAAAATGGTGCATTCCCGCCACCTACTGGATTGGAGTGTGGATAACATTATGGTAGTAGTCACCTAAATCCTGTTAATTAAATGAGTAGGCTATCTTTTAAAAAATTAAATACTTGATATTAAATAATTAAATGCTTTGGGCCATTACCTAATAATGCTCAGATAGAAAAAACTTCCATTTCCATTTCTCTTAATGCTTGAAATAATTTAAATCTTTCTCTTGCATAAGCGTATGAGCCTTCGAGTTTCCCAAGAGTGGTGAAGCCGCTTTTCCATCGAGCCAAGCTGTTTGTTTAACCGTTCCATTCCGTGCCGAGCCGGCCGGTACAGATATGGTTTCGTTTTCTACTGTGGTGCTGCGAAAACGGACATCTTTGCAAAGTAATACAAACGAGTCAGTTGTTGCCCTGGTAACGCAAGAGTTTACATACGATACGAGATGTAAATAGCTATGAAGGATGACCAGATATTTCTTTTAACTGTATTACTCATTTGTGTTCACATCATTCAAATAGCGCATTTAACAAGCTAAGAAGAAACTGGCAGCCTGGTAACACATAAATGATCGATCCTGAGTGGAAATATCACTACCATGATCACTACACGCATTCTAGCAGCACGGTAGTCGGTGTATGCAGGGAAATTTCTCATACCCCTTCGTTTAAAGTGTGGTCCCGAAAAATCTTCGTTTGAAGGGCTATCTGGCCCTTCCCCTTACCCCTACCACTCCAGCCAACAGAGAATCGAGACGCCCCTACCCCTTCACGTGAACGCGCAAAACGAAGGGAAAGGGGAAGGGGTAAGGGGTAGAAATGGGATTGGGCCTTACTCGTGTCTGCCTATACTTTCCAAAAAAGTGAAAGTGACGAAACGTGTAGCCAAGTATGGTGTCCCATACTAGGAATATGTGTGCTCTACTGTTTATTGGACTAAATTTGTTAAGGACGTTGATTGGGTAAGTGTTTGGTTATTACCTCATAAGTTGTTGTTTTTTTATAAACAAGGTAAAAGAGATTTCTTTTAAGATAATACACAAATTCTACCCTGTCAAACATTTCCTTAGTAAGTTAAAGAAAGATATTGGCGTTAGCTGTTCTTCTTGCTCTTTGCATTTGGAAACAGTACCCCACATTTTTTTGGAATTGTAGTCATGTGAAAAAGCTATGGTATGATGTATCTCTGTTTATTAAGAAAAAGGTACTCTAAGCTTTTATAATTAATCTGTTAATTTTATTAGTCAAACTTACTGTTAGGACGTTCAGCACTTGTACTTCGCTGTCTCTCTGGGGGAAATAAACGCTCGTTGCATCAAATGTCCCAATTAACATCAATGTGATCATGACTGGTTGGATTTAATATAATGAAAGAGTACTTTTCTTTTTATCATCGAACAACACTTCTATATTGTTGGGTTGTGTTATTTTCCAGAAGAAATACAGGAAACTCCTTCAAAACAACAAAAGCTAAAAGAGTCTATATTTTCCCGAACAGCTCATTGCAACTCTTCGTTCCCTTTTTCTCTAACTCTCCCTTCGGCACCATACTCCTCACCCTAACTAAGGAGGACACCTCCCCCCAACAGCAGGTAAATAAACAGTAAACACATTTATAATGGACAGCAAACAGCGTCAGTGCCACAATATGTTATAACATATAGAAGTGTTATTCGATTAGCCTTTAAACAGATAAGATCTTTGTAAATAAGTTTACTCAATTCAAAATTACTTTCTTCGAATGTAACGTTGTACTATAAGTTGTCATCATTCTTGATAACCTCACTTACAATTTCAAATTTCTGATTATTTCCATGATTTGACACTTACGTAACTCTCTTCCTCTCCTTTCTGCATTCTGCTGTACGATCGAGTCTAAACAAAACCAAACACAACATAAAATAAACATCCAAAATACCGAACACACAGCACGAGGTGACAAATCTTCTCTAAATTTTGTTACATTACAAGCACTTTGAGAAAATACAGCAAGATATTTAGGATACGTTCAAGGCCCATGCATGTTTTACTTCCTGATACATTTTGTTGCAATAAAGTTTAAACATATAGTAGCCTACTGTGCAAAAGTCTTGTAATGTTAGTATTTTCACACACACACACAAAAAATTATTTTAAGCCAGTTATTTATATCTTTTGCTGCAGTGTGTCAGTAAAAATGATCAGTTTACATGTCCAAACATTCATTTTGCCACTAATTTCTGTATGCACAAGGAGTCTGACAGCAGCCGGTATGATCTGATCTCATCATCATCAAGTCTGTCTGTGATTACATAAAGAAACAGAAAAAACTGAGACAGACTAAATCCAGAAGAACTGTGGTATAGTCTCAAAGACATCTGAAGAAACTGACCTGCAAGGCTACAATACTGTGAAAAGTTTTAGGCACTTGTGTAAAAGTGCTGTAAAGTGAGGATGATTTCAAAAATAATATCATAAATAGATTTTATTTATAAATTAACTTCTATTAACTAAATCAAATCAATATTTGGTGTGACCACCCATTGCGTATACACTTGCACATCGTTTTTCAAGTAGATTTTGAAAAAAGGTTTCTTCAAGTGTCTTGGAGACGTTGCCACAGTCTCAGTTTTTTCTGTTTCTTCATGTAATCACAGACAAACTCAATGATGGTGAGATCAGATCATACCGGCTGTTGTCAGACTCCTTGTGCATACAAAAATCTCACATGTTACAATTAATGATAAAAGGAATGTTTGTTAATGTAAACTGATATTTCCTACTGACACACTACAGCAAAAGATAGAAATAACTGGCTTATAACTGGCTTTTTAAAGTGAAAATAGTAACGTGCCTAAGACTTTTTCACACTTTAAAAAGCAGTGATTTATTAGACTAGCGAAATAGCAACATTATATATCAGTCTATACATTATAAACTGATTCTTACCCATCCTGGGTGTTATTTCTTCGCCACCCACTGCTAGTAGCACAAATCATCAGAACACCATACCTGAAATCAAAAGAAAAAGATTCATGAGTGAGAACACTCCGTTCTGCTGTATTGCTAACAGTTTATATCATTTTATTGTGTTTCACTTTATACTGCAATACTGTATACAGATTAGCCATATTGAGAACACACATAGGCTATTGCAATATGAAAAGTAGCCGCATTCATAATAACAGACACGATTCATGTCAGAATGTTATGCTGATTTTAAATGTTACTGAAATGTGAGTTTGGCAGTAGATTTTGACATTTTGGTATTTCCCCATTCAGTTAGGATAGGAGCTGTATTGGGTGTTCCTGAGTGAACTGACTTGCCCTGAAAGGGACTTTGACTTCACTCACAGACTTTGCTTTGCAGAACAAATACATTAACTGCAGTTCATCATAATTTTTTTGGGAAAGCTACTAACAGAAGCCTATTCGGCCTGTATAATTAGTCCAAGAAAAAAAAATCTAAAAAAAGGAGGGAACAAACCAACACTAATATAACCACTAATAAATCTAAACAACTGTAAAGCATACACAGATACAACAAGGAAACACTGACCGACAGTCTGTCGACAGACAAAGACAAACCTTTGCTTTTTACAATATTTATCTCCAAGTTTAATTTGTATTGAAAAAGAGTTTTGCTTTTGAAATGCGCATTCAAACCAGCCCATATAATGAAAAACACTTTAATAGCCTCAATATTATAAAACCTCATTATCTAATAAAGTATTAAATTATGATGGATCATGAAAAAACATGCTAGTACATGAATCTGGTTAACACATTTCATGGATTAAACTTAAATCTTACCTGCACTGTGCGCCATTATATCACCAACACCTTGAAGTTCTCAAAACCAAAGGTCAAATTTGATTGACCTGCCAAAAAAATGTCCATGTGACTCATTTGCATTCCCCTGTAAAGACTTTAGACTCATATCTACATATTTTTCAGTTCACCAAAGAAATGGAAATATATTAGTATACATCAAGTGCAAATGCAAATGCAAATGCAAAAAAAAAAATTAAACAACAGCTTTTTACAAAATCGAATAAGCAATCTGATCTTGTGAAAACAATAGGTAAGATATGGTAAAATGATTTACAATAAAGATGACATTATATTAGATTATTTACTATGGTAACAAAAAAGGACAAACCAGTTTGTTGAAAAAAATATATTTATACTAAAATTCTGTATAAAATTTATATTTTATTTTATAATTTATATTAACCAAATTTATATTTGTTGAATTGGGAATGCATTTCTTTATTGTAAACAGTAAAGCATGGCATTAACTACATATACATTTATGCTTCTGGCAGGTGCATTTAACCAAAGCGACTTACAATTGACGAGCATAGACAGAGCTGACAATATTCATAGTAGGGCTCGCCGACATGGCCAAAAAAATATTATCACCAAATGTTTCATATCAATCGATACCGATAATTATCACGATAAATGGCAAATCTTTATTTCTTTCAAGTTTAAAGATTTTTGCTCCTGAGTGAAAGTTCTAGAAACCAGACCATTAATTGTGGTTTTAAACAACTCTTTATTGTCAGTACATGACAAACATTTGCCAAACAGAAGAACATTTCACAAATCTGAGATAGAATATTCAAAACATTTTTGAATTATTTACACTTTTCAGTCTTTTTTTCCTTAACAAAATAAATACAGTCTCTAATCGAAAAATAAATTTCTTAGTTTCTGCATGTTCTCATGCTGGTTCTCAGCATTTGAAGTTCTACTGGATTTCTCGAAGTCTTCTGCAACACAACTGCTGAACTCAAAAAGTTATGATCCATGCACAAGTTCATTTGAAAGAGAAAAGTAAGAGTAATCCACAATCCAAATGGCAGTGTGCAAAGTCCAACAACATGCATTAAAACCAAAGAGAGAAACCAAGCAAGCAAACAAAGTCAATACGTTATGTGGAGTTACACAAATATCACTCAAAACCATCACAATACAAACAGAATGGTTTTGGAAAAAATTAAGCATTATGTGCACAGATATTTTAGTATATATTTCTCCAAATTTACCTGAACTCACCCTTCAGTTTCAGTTTGAGCTTGATGTTTAGAACGTAAGCTGATAATCCAACACACAACGTCTTCATAAGAACCAACAACACTTCCAGCTGCCGCTCCTAAAAAACCTCCATACCGACTCCAGTCACGAGCTCGTTTTGCATTACATGGTAGTTTTTCTTCAGCTTCTTTCAAAGAATTAGTTACTTCTCTCTCAAGTTTTACAAGATATTCACTCTCTGCTTGTTCTCTGGTTTCACGTTGAATTTTCTCCCGGAGTTTTTGTTTTTCTTTCTCATGTTTTTCTTCCAGGTATTTTATGAAGTTCTGTTGTTGTTCTCCTAAAGCTTTCTCTTTTCTTTTATTCTCCTCTTCAAACAGTTTCTGCTGCTCTTCCAGTTTTCTCTGCAGCTCTTTTTGTAGGTTTTCATCTTTTTCTTTCTTGATCTCCTCTTCTTTCTTTTTGAATTCCTCTTCAGTTCTTCTCAGTTCATTCTGCATCTCTTGTCTTTCTCTCTCGTTTTCTATCTTCATTTGTTCTATTTCAGCTTCATATTTGGTTTTCAGCTCTTCTTCTTTTCTCTTGATCTCTTCTTCTTTCTCTTTCATGATTCTCTCTTGTTCCTCTTTGATGTTCTTCTCCACCAGCTGGAACATCTCATTGGTGTAGAAACTCCCTCCATTTGCTTTCACCATACAGTCAATCTTATCCAGCAGCTCAGAAACCTGTTTTCGATCTTCAGTCTCTTTGTTATTGAACAAATGGTATCTCTTTCCACATTGCTGGATGATGTTCTTTAAACTATCATCATCTTCAATAAAATCTTCAACTCTTGCTCCTCTAAGTTCATCTGCTCTGGTAAACAGCACCATGGTGTACATTCTGGATTTGTCTCCAAAAGTCTCCTGGATCATCTTCACTGCATCTTTCTCCTCTTGAGTGAATCGTCCCAGTTGAATCACCAGCAGAAACACATGTGGTCCAGGTGCCGCCATTGAGATGCACTTCACAATCTCCTTCCAGGTCTCGTCATTATCAACTCCAGTATCAAACAGACCTGGAGTGTCAATCACAGTTATTTGTCTTCTGCTGAACTCAGATGTTTCTTTCTGACACTCTCTGGTCACTGACCGTGAAGTCAGTTTTGATTTAAAAGCTGTTTTTCTCAGTATGGTGTTTCCTGTTGCACTTTTCCCAACACCCGTCTTTCCCAGCAAAACAATCCTCACACCAACATCAATGTGTGTTACACCTGCTAACAGCAAGAGAAGAACAGTTATTACAGTGAAACACACACAAAACAAAAATAAAATCACATTTGCTGAAGCAAACACGCCATAGTTTCTACAACACTTTGAGCTCGACATCACCAGTGCTGTGAATGTGTATTGCAAGTCATGCACTATGGTAAGTGTTTGAGGTCATTAGAAAAGAAATGAAAGGGACAGGAAATGGCAGGTTGAACCATGTATGATTTCATACCTAACCAGCTAACATCAGCATTAAAGACTTTTAAAATCATTTTAGCTCAAAACTCACGTTCAGACAGCAGCGAGTATTTGAAAACAGGCGGGTTTTATTGAGGCGCTACGGAGCTTCTGGCTCAATGGTGGAAACGCAGTATGGTTTTGGGCTCGGTGCTACAGGTCCGAGGCTATTAGCCCAGGCCGGCCTATTGAAATCCCTGGCTCGCACTGGTCCCGACAGTGGAAGAGCGGCTAATGACAAATATCACCACACTTTCATGAACTCATACCTGATTGAGTTATCATAGATTCTCTCAGTTTCTCTATTTCAGCTCTGTGTTTGTTTCTCTCCAATTCTACTCGATCCTGAAGGTACATGAATGTTGTGTAGAAACTTCCTTTGTTCTCCTGTACCATATTTTCTACATCCTGCAGTAGAGCTGGAACCTGTGAGCTGTTCTCCAGAACAAAACGGTGACCTCCAAATGTTTGAAAAGATGCTGAAGTATTATATGGACTACTTTTACTGCTAATCAGTTTACTAAGCAAGCTCTTTTCTTGGATTATAAGGATCATGATGTGTTTGTTGATTATTGAGCTGAATATCCTCTGGATCTCCTCTATTTCTGCGTTGTCTTCATCAGTAGGTGGAGCATCAGGAATAATGAAGAGGAAAACATGAACTCCAGGATCACAGAGAGACACACAGCGGAGAGTATGACGCATCACTTCCTCCTCTGAGAGCTGATTGAGAGCTGGAAGCTTCACCAGACTGATCAGACGTCCATGAAGCTCCACATTTCTCCTCACACACTCTTTCTCTTTCAGGTGTAATGGGGGAAGAAACTTCTTTTTTCCTCTTATAAGTTTTGACACGGAGGCCTTCAGTCTTCCATCACTTCCACACAACACAACACACAGCTTCTGTTTTCTGCTCACACGTACACTTCCTTAAACAACAACAACAACAAAATAGGTTACTACAACATTTTCAGATATATATTTTTTAATTATATTAATTTGGTATAAAAAACTTGGCCATATTTATAAACTTACTCTTTCCTTGATAATGCTCTGATCTGCTGTCTGGATTACTAACTGTAAAATAAAATGTGTGAACACATCAATATATATATGTATAACATTTTTCACTGTCTCACTTATGGGGCAGCCTACAATTCTTAAACATTTAAACTCAAATTAACTTTGCCTATATCTAGTAAAAGATATGTATAAGACATTGCAATAAATATATCATGATTCAATACACATTTATGCATCCTGACTGAAACTTTGTTTAACTGGTTTATTTGCATGAACTGCTTCTTTATCTATTAAACTGTGATGATCACTTTGTGCTTCTGAAACCACTGGTGAGTTTTGAATATAGCTCTGATCTATCGGGAATAACTAAATCAATCAAATGGCTATATAAAAAAAGACTGACAGGTTGGATTTGGCCTGTAATACACTGTACGAAAGATACTGTAGTCTATTCTTTGTCACTCAGATGTCAGGTGTGTACAGGGGCATAAAACTGCCAATACTACTATCAATACTATGACAAAAGCACTGTTTTTTGCTATGTACCCAAGTTAAAAAGTTCCTAATATTGAATAACCCATTGTCAGAATATAGCTGAATATGTTATTTCAAAAGTAGGAATACTTACAATAGGACATTAGTGGTATATTGCGAAGAAAACCTTTTGCTTCCTTTATCTCTGTATGAGTTTCTTGCTGTTTTCCATCATCGTTTGCATCAGAATCTTCCTCCTCCTCCTCCTCTGTTCTGAGAGAAGCAAAAGATCTGTTCGGATCTTCATCCACTGATGATCCTTCTGCGTAATCATATAGTTCACATGTGAGAAATTCTTCACTGTTTTCTCTGAGAATCTTCTCTATTTGTTGCAACATTATAGAGCACCATTCCTCTATTTCATGTTCAAGATGCAGATGTCCTCCTCCACATTCAGTGTTTAGCTGTTGAATTAATTCATTAACTTTCACAGGTGCACCTTTAGCGTCGTGTGTCTCTTCATCAGTTGTGATCACTATGGTGCGTTTAATCGCCTCTTCGCTGAATTCTTTCAGGACAATTTTCACTCTGTATCTGTCCTCCTCTGTGAAGTCATTGTGCTGCAGTACGAGTATGAACACATGAGGTCCTGGATCAGACAGATTCACACACTCTCTCACTGTCTGTGTGATGTGACGGAGTGACAGATGTGTCTGGAGCAGCTGAGGACTGTTGATGATGATCACATGTCTGTCCTTCAGTTTTCCTCTGACTCTCTCTACAACATCTGGAGGAGCTTCTCTGTCAAACGCTGCTCGTCCCAACAGGAAGTTTCCCACTCGACTGTTTTCTGACATGCTCTTCCCCAGAAGAACAATCCTCAGATCACTGAAACACCGAAAATCTGAAACACACAACATACATGCTTGATCCTAATCCAACATCAGAGTTTCTGAACAAAAATGAACACAGTCCACCTGTAGCTGTATTTGAGGATGAATTAATCTCTTCTGAAGAGACAAAATGTGTTTCAATGAGCCATAAAAACAGATTTGATCCCCAGAGAAAAATAAGGAGTGATTAAATAGCTTAAAAGCAATGTAAATCACTTTGAATAAAAGCGTCTGCCAAAAACATAAATGTAAAATAAGTGGAATAACTGAATATAATTTACACACACCTCATGTTTTTGTTCATCTATATGAAGACTTACTGATAGGTTCTGTCAGGCTCCTTGTTCTGTTGCAACCAGGACTGTGAGCAACAATCACTGAAACAAAAGTCTTACATTACAATCAACTCTGAAAACATCATTATTAAACTATTCTTACAAATAGCAATACTGAACAAAGTTAAAATGTGAAATGCTGTGAATTCAGATTAGAAAAGGCCAGTTTTGAGTTGTATGTGTTATGGCAAAGGGACAACAAAGAACACAAAAACAACATGCGTAAAATTGAAACAAAAAAAAAAGCTAATTTGTCATTTAACTTTTCTTTGTGATTCTTGACACGAATTTCTCTCGCTGTATGAAACGTTCGACCGAAATAAACACTAACACAGGCCAGCACAACAGTAAACTTGACAGAAAAACACTTTAATGTTAAGTGAGATTATACGTCGTTAATAAGAGTTACTTTCGATGGATAAGTAACGAAGCATGTTAGTACACACATGTGATTTGCTAAAGTCAAACCTCACACTCACTGTGTGCCATTTTATCAGCAGCTCCGTTAGGATTGTGAAGTGAAACTCAACATGACGATAGAATGAGCTCAACTGCTCTTTATAAAATCACCTGCGCCCTCCTGTGGACACTTTAAAGCATAACAAATTCAATAAACAATAGTAAACAAGCAAAGAAAAAAAAAAAGTTTTTTACTTATACAGATCAAATCTATTTATTCTATTCATATTAAATCCATCTCATTTTGTGGCTATTTTTTTTTTCTGTCAGCTGATCTACTAAACATTATATAAACTGATACAACACGCATATATGCAAAATGACGTAAGCAGTGAAAACAGAAGCTTCATAAAGCCGAACGAATTATGGATATAAAATTTCACAACAAAATGATCAAATTTACATAATTTTTATTGTCTTGACAGGTGCTTTTTTTGGCGGGGGTAATCACCGATAAGGTTTGTTCAGATTTTATGACAATTACCTCAGTGGGTGAAACTCAAAGTGCCAATAAAATAAAGATTTAAGACACTAAATGACAATCTACTGGACTATAGCTGCAAGCTAGTTATAATATGACTATTTATTTCTGAATCAAATGACTTTATAAAGGTGAGTGTCTGTCCTGGACGAGGTGAATCTGGATATAGCAGTTATTCTACTTAAGATGGTAAAAAATTATCAACTTTAATTGTAGGAAATTCTTCCTTCTGAGACACTAAACTAGTGCTCACCATCCTGCACAGATCAAGAGTTACATGATTTATTTAACAATATTTCAAATAATTTAATAGTTTTCAAAGATTTATCAAGTGTATTTCTTAGTCATGACTGATAATAGAATTGAAGAGGACAATTATTAGAGGAAAACCAAACTGTAAATTAAGATCACATCTCAGTAAATCACTTCACACGCTGCTTTCAAACATCTGAGGTTTATTCTGTTTAATCTGTATCTCACTCATATTTACATCCATTTGAGAAAGAAAGAAAGAAAACATCAGGAAAGCACTTGAGAGTGAAAAGAAAAATGAAAATACAAATAGCTTCATTCAAAACTGCAGGTATTTACTATGGTAAAGTTTTCAATGAGAGTAACATGTTTAAGGCATTTCAGTCATGAACTAGTCGCTCCTGTGGTTTATTATGCAGCAGTTTATAATCTATAGATACTTCATGTAAATAAATCTTCACGTTACCCTGAAATACACATGTAGAAAGTGCTGAGAAGAGTGTTTGTGTGTATATATGGCACGTCATTATGATTCATAATCATCCTCCTATCTATCAATCAAGTTTTAATTAGATTAAACCAGTGATTCTCAAACTGTGGTATGAAACATGACTCTGCAAATGTGCACTTTTAAATTAATATATATTTAATTCAGTGTTTGAACTGGATATGGATTTCAATATTTGAAAAGTTTGCAAAATAATGTGCAGCATGATTTATCTGAACTATTATTTTAATCAATACTGCTGCTGTGTGTACTGCTGATACGCCGGAGAGAAGTTATGGATGGCGTCCTGCAGCATGTCTCCCGGATTCATCGTCTCCTTCAGACTGCTGGAGATGCTCATGGGAGCACAGCGACCTGAGAGAGAGAAAGGAAGACAGACAGAACCACTTAAAACAGATTGATGAAGTGTAATTTTTCTTTACAGATGTTTTTTATTTATTTTTTTATTTTTTTTTAATGAAAATAAATTCACATCAACATACCAACTCAAGATACTGTCAAATGTGCATTTCTAAGAGACAAAATAACATTTTTTAATATTGTTAATAATTATGAATTAATCAGGTGCTGGTGCCACCACCAGTGCTACTGCTCTCAAACGTTAGTCTGGAGCCCTGAAGGTACTGTAGATACTGTGGTCTTTTATATGCTGTATTCATTTAGACATTAGATTTTTTTTCAAAAGTAGGAATACTTACAATAGGACATTAGTGGTATATTGTGAAGAAAACCTTTTGCTTCCTTTTTCTCTGTATGAGTTTCTTGGTGTTTTCCATCATCATTTGCATCAGAATCTTCCTCTTCCTCTTCCTCTTCTGTTCTGAGAGAAGCAAAAGATCTGTTCGGATCTTCATCCACTGATGATCCTTCTGCGTAATCATATAGTTCACATGTGAGAAATTCTTCACTGTTTTCTCTGAGAATCTTCTCTATTTGCTGCAACATTATAGAGCAACATTCCTCTATTTCATGTTCAAGATGCAGATGTCCTCCTCCACATTCAGTGTTTAGCTGTTGAATTAATTCATTAACTTTCACAGGTGCACCTTTAGCGTCGTGTGTCTCTTCATCAGTTGTGATCACTATGGTGCGTTTAATCGCCTCTTCGCTGAATTCTTTCAGGACCATTTTCACTCTGTATCTGTCCTCCTCTGTGAAGTCATTGTGCTGCAGTACGAGTATGAACACATGAGGTCCTGGATCAGACAGATTCACACACTCTCTCACTGTCTGTGTGATGTGACGGAGTGACAGATGTGTCTGGAGCAGCTGAGGACTGTTGATGATGCTCACATGTCTGTCTTTCAATCTTCCTCCGACTCTCTCTACAACATCTGGAGGAGCTTCACTGTCAAATGCTGCTCGTCCCAACAGGAAGTTTCCCACTCGACTGTTTTCTGACACACTCTTCCCCAGAAGAACAATCCTCAGATCACTCACTAAAACACAACACACATGCTTGATCCTAATCCGACATCAGAGTTTCTGAACAAAAATAAACATAATCCACCAGTAGAAGCAGTATTTGAGGATGAATTCATCTCTTCTTAAGAGACTAAATGTGTTTCAATGAGCCATAAAAAGGGAGTAACAGATCTGATCCCCAGAGAAAAGCAAGGAGTGATGATTATTAAGACTTACTCTCAGGAGGTGAGTCTATGCTCCTTGTTCTGTTGCGACCAGGACTGTGAGCAACAATCACTGAAACAAAAGTCTTACATTACAATTAACTCTGAAAGCATCATTATTAAACTATTCTTACAAATAGCAATAGGCTACTGGACAAAGAAAAGTGTGAAATGCTGTGAATTCAGATTAGAAAAGGCCAGTTTTGAGTTTCGTTATGGCATAGGGACAACAAAGAATACAAAAACAACATGCCTAAATTTTTTTTTTTTTTTAACTTAGTTAACTTTTTTTGTGATTCTTGACACAAATTTATCTCGCTGTATGAAACGTTCGATCGAAATAAACACAAACACATGCCAGCACAACAGTAAACAACTTGTCAGAAAAAGGCTTTACTGATTCGTGGTTAAGAGTTAATTTCGAAGGATAAGTAACGAAGCATGTTAGTACACACATGTGATTTGCTAAAGTCAAACCTCACACTCACTGTGTGCCATTATATCAGCAGCTCCTTTAGGATTGTAATGCGAAACTCAACATAACGATGAAACGAGCACAACTGCACTATAAAGACTCGCCTGCGCCCTCCTGTGGACACTTTAAAGCACAGGGACAGATTCTTCAGATCTTTAAGAGTTCAATAACAAATTCGATAAATACAGCAATAAACGAGCAAAAAATGATTCACTGATTTTCATCCATCTCATTTTGTGGCACTTTTTTCTTTTTGCTGTCAGCTGATATAATAAATACTAATGAAATAAACTGACATAACACGCATAACATAAACAGTGAAAACAGAAGCTTCAAATCAGCTTCAAAGTTTGTGTACATATTTTACGATAATGAACTGTGAAGCTCAAATTTCCAATAAAGTAAAGATTTAAGACACTAAATGACAATCTCAGTGGCTGCAATGCTAGTTATAATATGAATATTTCTTAATCAAAGGACTTTATAAAGGTGAGTGTTTGTCCTGGAGGAGGTGAATCTTGTCTTTGGTTTCTAAGTTAATCTAATTAAGATGCTATAAATCTATCAACCTTAACTGTAGGACATTCTTCCTTCTGAGACACTAAACTAGAGGAACTGACCAATCGCTGCTTGCCGTCCTGCACAGATCAAGAATTACACAATTTATTTAACATGCACACTGCATATTTCAATTAATTTAATAGTTTTCAAATATTTATCAAGTGTATTTCTTAGTTATGATTGATAATAGAATTAAAGAGGACAATTATTAGAGGAAAACCAAACTGTAAATTAAGATCACATCTCAGTAAATCACTTCACACGCTGAGGTTTATTGTTTAATCTGTATATCACTCATATTTACATCCGCTTAAGAAAGAAAGAAAGAAAGAAAATGAAAATACAAACTAAATTGCTTCATTCAAAACTGCAGGTATTTACTATGGTAAAGTTTTCAATGACAGTAACATGTTTAAGGCATTTCAGTCATGAACTAGTCGCTCCTGTGGTTTATTATGCAGCAGTTTATAATCTATAGATACTTCATGTAAATAAATCTTCACGTTACCCTGAAATACACATGTAGAAAGTGCCGAGAAGAGTGTTTGTGTGTATATATGGCATGTCATTATGATTCATAATCATCCTCCTATCTATCAATCAAGTTTTAATTAGATTAAACCAGTGATTCTCAAACTGTGGTATGAAACATGACTCTGCAAATGTGCACTTTTAAATTAATATATATTTAATTCAGTGTTTGAACTGGATATGGATTTCAATATTTGAAAAGTTTGCAAAATAATGTGCAGCATGATTTATCTGAACTATTATTTTAATCGATACTGCTGCTGTGTGTACTGCTGATACGCCGGAGAGAAGTTATGGATGGCGTCCTGCAGCATGTCTCCCGGATTCATCGTCTCCTTCAGACTGCTGGAGATGCTCATGGGAGCACAGCGACCTGAGAGAGAGAAAGGAAGACAGACAGAACCACTTAAAACAGATTGATGAAGTGTAAATTTTCTTTACAGATGTTTTTTTATTTATTTTATTTTTAATGAAAATAAATTCACATCAACATACCAACTCAAGATACTGTCAAATGTGCATTTCTAAGAGACAAAATAACATTTTTTAATATTGTTAATAATTATGAATTAATCAGGTGCTGGTGCCACCACCAGTGCTACTGCTCTCAAACGTTAGTCTGGAGCCCTGAAGGTACTGTAGATACTGTGGTCTTTTATATGCTGTATTCATTTAGACATTAGATTTTTTTTCAAAAGTAGGAATACTTACAATAGGACATTAGTGGTATATTGTGAAGAAAACCTTTTGCTTCCTTTTTCTCTGTATGAGTTTCTTGGTGTTTTCCATCATCATTTGCATCAGAATCTTCCTCTTCCTCTTCTGTTCTGAGAGAAGCAAAAGATCTGTTCGGATCTTCATCCACTGATGATCCTTCTGCGTAATCATATAGTTCACATGTGAGACATTCTTCACTGTTTTCTCTGAGAATCTTCTCTATTTGCTGCAACATTATAGAGCACCATTCCTCTATTTCATGTTCAAGATGCAGATGTCCTCCTCCACATTCAGTGTTTAACTGTTGAATTAATTCATTAACTTTCACAGGTGCACCTTTAGCGTCGTGTATCTCTTCATCAGTTGTGACCACTATGGTGCGTTTAATCGCCTCTTCGCTGAATTCTTTCAGGACAATTTTCACTCTGTATCTGTCTTCTTCAGTGAAGTCATTGTGCTGCAGTACGAGTATGAACACATGAGGTCCTGGATCAGACAGAGACACACACTCTCTCACTGTCTGTGTGATGTGACGGAGTGACAGATGTGTCTGGAGCAGCTGAGGACTGTTGATGATGCTCACATGTCTGTCCTTCAGTTTTCCTCTGACTCTCTCTACTACATCTGGAGGAGCTTCACTGTCAAACGCTGCTCGTCCCAACAGGAAGTTTCCCACTCGACTGTTTTCTGACATGCTCTTCCCCAGAAGAACAATCCTCAGATCACTGAAACACCGAAAATCTGAAACACACAACATACATGCTTGATCCTAATCCAACATCAGAGTTTCTGAACAAAAATGAACACAGTCCACCAGTAGCTGTATTTGAGGATGAATTCATCTCTTCTGAAGAGACAAAATGTGTTTCAATGAGCCATAAAAACAGATTTGATCCCCAGAGAAAAATAAAGAGTGATTAAATAGCTTAAAAGCAATGTAAATCACTTTGAAATAAGTGGAATAACTGAATATAATTTACACACACCTCATGTTTTTGTTCATCTATATGAAGACTTACTGATAGGTTCTGTCAGGCTCCTTGTTCTGTTGCGACCAGGACTGTGAGCAACAATCACTGAAACAAAAGTCTTACATTACAATCAACTCTGAAAACATAATTATTAAACTATTCTTACAAGTAGCAATACTGGACAAAGTTATAATGTGAAATGCTGTGAATTCAGATTAGAAAAGGCCAGTTTTGAGTTGTATGTGTTATGGCAAAGGGACAACAAAGAACACAAAAACAACATGCGTAAAATTGAAACGAAAAAAAGCTAATTTGTCATTTAACTTTTTTTTGTGATTCTTGACACGAATTTCTCTCGCTGTATGAAACGTTCGACCGAAATAAACACTAACACAGGCCAGCACAACAGTAAACTTGACAGAAAAACACTTTAATGTTAAGTGAGATTATACGTCGTTAATAAGAGTTACTTTCGATGGATAAGTAACGAAACATGTTAGTACACACATGTGATTTGCTAAAGTCAAACCTCACACTCACTGTCTGCCATTATGTCAGCAGCTCCGTTAGGATTGTAATGCGAAACTCAACATGAAGATGAAACGAGCGCAACTGCACTATAAAAACTCGCCTGCGCCCTCCTGTGGACACTTTAAAGCATAACAAATTCAATACAGTAACAATAACAGTAGTAAACAAGCAAAAAAGTTTCTCCCTCTCTCTCTCTCTCTTTTTTAGTTCACAGATCAAATCTATTTCTTCTATTCATATTAAATGATTCCCTGTTGTCATCCATCTCGTTTTGTGTCTGACTTTTTTCTGTCAGCTGATGTACTAAACACTATGTAAACTGATACAACAAGCATAACTAATATGACATAACCAGTTAAAACAGAAGCTTCATTAAGCAGAGCGAATTATGAATATAAAACACCACAACAAAATGATCAAATTTACATAATTTTGGTTGTCTTGACAGGGGAAATCACCTATAAGGTTTGTTCAGATTTTATGACAATTACCTGTAGATGAAGCTCAAAGTGCCAATAAAAATAAAGATTTAAGACACTAAATGACTACAGCTGCAAAACTAGTTATAATATGACTATTTATTTCTTAATCAAATGACTTTATAAAGGTGAGTGTCTGTCCTGGAAGAGCTGAATCTTGTCTTGGATATAGCGGTTAATCTAATTGAGATGGCATGAATTTATCAACTTTAATTGTAGGAAATTCTTCCTTCTGAGACACTAGAGAAATTGACCAATCGCTGCTCACCATCACAGAACAAGAGTTACAAGATTTAATATGCACACTGCATATTTTAATGAATTTAATAGTTTTCAAAGATTTACCAAGTGTATTTATTAATTGTGATTGTTAAGAGAATTAAAGAGGACAGTTATTAGAGGAAAACCAAACTGTAAATTAAGATCACATCTCAGTAAATCACTTCACACGCTGCTTTCAAACATCTGAGGTTTATTCTGTTTGAGGAGAGATTTCAGTCTCTGCTTGTCGCATTTAGTCAGAGAAAGAAAGAAAGGAAGAAAGAACAAAAGAAAGAATAAAAGAAAGAAAAGCACTTGAGAGTGAAAAGAAAATGAAAATACAAACGAAATTGCTTCATTCAAAACTGCAGGTATTTACTATGGTAAAGTTTTCAATGAGAATAACATGTTTAAGGCATTTCAGTCATGAACTAGTCGCTCCTGTGGTTTATTATGCAGCAGTTTATAATCTATAGATACTTCATGTAAATAAATCTTCACGTTACCCTGAAATACACATGTAGAAAGTGCCGAGAAGAGTGTTTGTGTGTATATATGGCACGTCATTATGATTCATAATCATCTGTCAGTCTGGATGTGTCTCACTAACTCCTGCAGATAATAAACCCTCATCAGTGAGTGATTTGAGACGCTCTACATGAGCAGCATCTTTACGTGCTTTAAGTGATTCTCAATCTGTGATATGCATCAACTTTATTCAAATTCTTTGAATATATCTGTATGTATTTGTAAGTCAATTTAGAGTTGCACACTCATGCAGCAGAGCTGATGAAGTCTGTTTAAAAGCTGTCTAATCGTGCTGTCTATGTAGGCATCATCAAGATCCCCTCCTCATAGGGTTTGTTTAATGTGTGAATGTGCGTCAGAACTCGTCGTCGGAGCTGAGCAGCAGTGTTTTCTCATTGCTGCTGCTGTTGGAGCGGCTCAGCGGCTCGGCTCGGCTCTGCTGCGTGTACTGCTGATACGCCGGAGAGAAGTTATGGATGGCGTCCTGCAGCATGTCTCCCGGATTCATCGTCTCCTTCAGACTGCTGGAGATGCTCATGGGAGCACAGCGACCTGAGAGAGAGAAAGGAAAACAGAAGGATTTCCTATTGAAACACAAAGCTGGTGTGGGAAAATCAAATAATCAACAGCTCGACAAAAGCATAACATTTTTATCATATTAATCTGCGGCAGTAAAGACCCGTTCACACCAAGAACGATAACTATAACGATAAAGATATAGATCTAAAAATCGTTCTGAACATAAACGAATAGCACTGTCCACATTACAGCTATAACCATAACGATATATAGAAACGATATTGTTGGGATGACTTTTTTTCCAGCTGTTGAACGATAAAACACTGACAGCCAATCAGAATCCATTCTAATTTAAGGGCTCGCACATTTAAAATGGCAGACGACATTGCCGTAAATCGCCGAGGTCCAGAAAAGCAACCACTGTTTGACAAGTAAACCCCCTTTTCAAGGATACTTTGATATATGGAAAACAATCGGTCATACCCTCGGAATAAATGGTGAGAAGTAAGGAGATGAGATCATTATGCTAGGCTAGCAAACAATGTAACAAAAAAATTGACCTCAGGTATCCAGCGCTAGTTTCAACAACACTGAAGACCTTTGAAGTTGCAGTGAAAAAGACTAGGCGTTGTTTTTATTCCACTATATTGACTTCATCAGCTAAATTCACTGTTAGATTAGATCGATTACACTAGCTATTCACTCGAAACATAGCATGCTGAGGACATCTGCTGGTTAAAGCCGTGTAAATGCAACATGAAGAGCAAAAGCATGTTGTACACACTTTACAAACTGCAGCGCATGAGTTTAGAATAAACAGACCGTTATTGTATGTACACTATACCTGGATGACCTACTGCATTTGTCCCAATGCTCACGTTACTGTGATTCTATATATTCTCATTCTATATATTAACATTCTGGCAAAGTTCTCTCAAAGTTAAGAACAAACGTTCTTGCAGTAACGTTAATAGAATGTTTGTTCAAAGTTATCTGGTCTTTAATGATGTTATCAAAACGTTAGCACAAAAACATAATTTATAAGTCATTTATGGAACTTTTTTTCTGACATGTTTTAGTTGGACGTTTACTTAGCATTTTTTAAATCTTACTAGGATTGCTTCGGAATGTTTAGAGAACATTTAAAAAGTAACATTCCCATAATGCTTGCAGAATGATAAAATGAAACGTTTCCTGTTCTAGCTTGTTCTATTCTGAACAATGTCAGAAACTTTTATTAGCAGCACTTCTCGTGTTTATTGCCCTCTTTATGGTAAATCGCTTGTATTCCCCCGTTTTGAGTCACTTTGGATAAAAGCGTTTGTTAAAGGGTTAGTTCACCCAAAAATTAAAATTCTGTCATTTATTACTCACCCTCATGTCGTTCCACACCCGTAAGACCTTCATTAATCTTCGGAACGCAAATTGAGATATTTTTGTTGAAATCCGATGGCTCCGTGAGGCCTACATAGGGAGCAATGACATTTCCTCTCTCAAGATCCATAAAGGTACTAAAAACATATTTAAATCAGTTCATGTGAGTACAGTGGTTCAATATTAATATTATTAAGTGACGAGAATATTTTTGGTGCGCCAAAAAAATAAAATAATGACTTATTTAGTGATGGCCGATTTCAAAACACTGCTTTATGAAGCTTCGGAGCATAATGAATCAGCGTGTCGAATCAGCGGATCGGAGTGCCAAAGTCACGTGATTTCAGCAGTTTGGCGGTTTGACACGCGATCCGAATCATGATTCGATACGCTGATTCATTGTGCTCCGAAGCTTCCTGAAGCAATGTTTTGAAATCGGCCATCACTAAATAAGTCGGTTTTTTTTTTTTTTTTGGCGCATTTAAATATGTTTTTAGTACCTTTATGGATCTTGAGAGAGGAAATGTCATTGCACCCTATGCAGGCCTCACTGAGCCATCGGATTTCAACAAAAATATCTTAATTTGTGTTCCGAAGATTAACGAAGGTCTAACGGGTGTGGAACGGCATGAGGGTGAGTAATAAATGACAGAATTTTCATTTTTTGGGTGAACTAACCCTTTAAATGAATAAGTATAAATGTAAACTATATCCCACAATGTAAGCCATTGAGTTTAATTCCCAGTGTGATGAATGAACAGTAAATTATATCAGCTATAAAATGTAACTACTTTTTATTAAGTTTATTGAAATATTTAATGTGTTTAACATGCTATTTTTAGGGTTAAAGGCACAATATGTAAGATTTATGGATTAAAATATCCAAAAACCATTAGAACAGTGTTATATATTTTGTTGACTTGTGCACTTATATTATCCCAGATGTTTACAAGAATGTTTAAATCCAGAGAAATAAGCAATTTTAACAAGACACGGGCCGTGACAATGACATCATACCCACGTTAATCTCGATTTCCGGTTTTATTTTGTAGAAACCATGGAAACACCAAAGACGCTTTAATATATTATGTGTTTTATTAGACAGGTGAACAACTGTTTGGATTCATTTATCGACAGAAAACGAATCATGTCATATAGCTCAACCGTCTTATTGTTTGAATCTCGTTTTCTAGATTTACAGCGAGTACCATGTTTTACCATGACTAATATCAATCTAGCTTACTGCAACTCATAAGAGCCGCAGAGTAGCATTATAACTACTTTAAACACACAAATGTATCTATTATAATAAAACAGTGCTGCATTACCCCACATACTCAATACAGGAAGAAGCGGAAGTGCTCGTCTGCGGTATAATAAAAGCTCCACTGCTCTCGAGCCGTGTGTCGCGCTAGTCTCTCATTAGCAATCGCTATAGCGGCCTCGTTCCGCTCCAATGGCTTTCAGCCACACCCTGCTTTATACTACAGTAATGTTATAATAGCTAATGAATAAATCTTTAATTCATTAGCTCATCCATGAAAATGATTTCTGCCCGAATCCCATCCAGATTCTTTTCCACCGACTGTAGACGTGAAGACAACACCTCCCATGATTCCACAAAATCAAGGCATCATCAAGCTACGCCTTTGTTTGGAATAAGCGACCTCTAGTGGCAAAAATTACATATTGTGCCTTTAAGGTTAGATCTCACACTATTGAGCGTTTAATTGGACAAAATTTCTGTAAATGGACAAATGAGTTAATCAGTATTTAATATTCTAGGTAGTGCAGAGATGAACAACATGAGATAACATAACAAAATGAATGGAATAAAATGAAAGTTTTCATCTATAGACATACAGAGCATGTATCAAAGTCTATTATGTATTAAATGAACACAGAGAAGATAAAGTACACAGTAAACCTACCGTACTGGCCATAGACAGGAACACAACCTGAGAGATTGACACAACATACAGAGGGGGAAGAAGTGGAAACAGAAGAAATTATAGAAATGATAGAGAGGAAGAAAAAGAGGAAGATCAGGTCAGAAACATTCAGTCTGAGACATACATATTTCATTTCTATAAATGTGTTAAATCTTCAGCGCCACGGCAAAATAAATCATGTTTCATCTGAGCGAAAGTAACTCACAACTGTGAAACTGAAAAATACTTAAAAATCGGAATCAAAATGAATCAGAATCAAATCAAATTGAGAGTTTGTGAATCAGAATCTAGTCTAAACTAATGAAAAACCATATAAAATGTCACTATTAATGTGTTTGCGCATATTTCTGAAGATAAAAATGTGGTTTGAGTGATCAGATCACACAACATTCATGATCGTATATCCAGAGACTGCTGTATGTTTGATCTGTATTTCCTGCTCAGTGATTGGCTGTTCAGTGATGATGTGTTCGTTACCCTGTATATCGAGTCTCTTGTCCATGTAGACCTTGTACGTGAACGCGTGTCTGAGCGCCAGAGCGGCGAAAAACATCTCGATGCAGATGATGAAGTTCTGGTAACCGGCGGCAACAGTCCCCTCCCCCACAGTGACATCAGGAGAGTTGATGCGAGGAATCGCGCCACACTTCTCCAGAATCGCCAACAGCATCCCTACATCACACAAGACAATATATAATCACTTAAGAAGACATTTATCTTTCATTTTGTGTTTCTTTTGGAGATCTGAATGTAAAAATAATGCTTGTTTCAAAACATGTTTTTCACACAATATTTAGATTTTGCTTTAATTTTAGATATTTAGATTCATTTTTAAGAATCATGTTCTTTATTTAACAATAATATATAGTTTCATATAACAACAACAGCATGTCTACATCACACAAGGCTATACAATTTTTTACAGTATAACTTTTCATTAAAAAACATTTTTTAATCTTTTATTTTGTTGTTTAACATCATTTTTTTCTTTTAAAATGTATAAAGAGTTTGGAGTGCTGATTATAAAAATAAACAAAACAATTGCAGTTTTTCACATGACATTTACATGTATAGATTTATATATTTAGATTTATATTTAAGAATTATAGTCATTATTTAACAATATTTTTTATTTTAATATCTTATAGCAACAACAACTGCATCCCTACATCACACAAAAAAGTTTTTCTTTTGATCATCAGTAAAAAATACAATTGTTTTATTAACATGTTCTTTAAAATGTACATCATTTCCAGTCTTATTCAAAAATTGTATATTGTTATAAATACTAAATTTAAAACTATTATAAAACTATTATTAAAACTATTATAAAACATTTGTAAATTTTCTCACATTTAGATTTACATTTTGTTTAAACTTTTACATTTAAGATATTGTTTATTATTTATTTTTATTATATTTAAGAATTATATAGAACAATAATATTTAAATTAACATCTTATAATTATATAATTTTAATATTTATGAACATTTTAAGATATATTTAAGAATTATATTTGTTTTAACAATTATTTTTATTTTAAAATAACATGTTACAAAACAATTGTAGTTTTTCACACATTTAAATTGATATTTTGTTTTAATCCTAGATATTTAGATTTGTATTTAAGAAATGTATATTATTTAACAATAATATTTAGTTTAATATCTTATAACAACAAAGAAATACATTTCTTTTGCTGTCATTAATTTGTCATAATTTGTTTTCAGCATTTCTAGTCTTTTTATGTAAAAAATTATAAAAATGACTAATTAAATTATAAAACATTTGTGATTTCACACACACATTTAGATTTATAATTTTTCGAACATTTAAAATGAAGATATTGTTTACTATATTCATATTTTTTACAATAACATTTCGACTAACATTTTATCAAGTTTTTAAATAATTTAAAATAATTGTATTTCTATATAATAAACATGCTTTATTTTACATTCAGTGGCCTGTATGATGTCGCTTGTCACGTGTTGATAGTTTTTCGAATGTGTTTTGCAAATAAAGAGTGCATTACATGTGAATTCATCCTAATTTAATGAGAAAATCCTCAGATAAGATTAATTCAAAACTGCACAATCTTTTCTCCAACAGGGACTTAAATCAAACATCCAAAAGCACTTGAACTCCTGATATTAAGGACCCAAATCAAATGTCAAACCATAGGTCAGTGCAGATGATGTGGAGATGAAGACTCACCCTGCCAGAAGGAGAGGAAGATGACGGATTTGACCATGAGGAACTTGAGCATGGGGCCGTACGGCTCCAACAGATCTCGAGTGGCGAAGTAGAAGAGGAAGAGAGCGTAGAGAGAGAGACTGACCGAGACATTATAGATGATCGTCACATATAAATAACCGCTGGCCGCGCTGGAGAGACAGAGAGATGCTTTAATAAAACCGTCACTGATATCTGTGTGTCATATGTGTGTGTGATGGCTGAGATGAATGCACACACTTGAAGTCTCCGTCTCTGTATTTCCCGACGGCCTGAAGGATCACAGTGATCATGGCCATCAGCGGCTTCACCACACAGAACTGCAGCGTCGCCTGAGAGAAACACACATTTATTCAAGAATTTATTAAAAACACAATTCATACAGATAATCGCTTCTACAATGAACATCTTCTCAATTTGTGATATGAATATATTCATTTTCTAAAGGTCATAAAGAGAAAATAACTGATTAAAAAACAGGCTTTTATATTAAAAAAAAAACTAGTTTTGTTTTAAAATATTAAAAAATGATAATAATGAAACATAATTGTTTTATTATTTTTAATAATTTGCTGCCAAATCAAGTTTGAAAGAAGAAAACCATAAAAATGCTGTGTAAAATTCCAAGTAATCTCACAATATTAATGTATCGAAAATTGAAATCTGTAAAATTACTTGCTACTATGAGTGTTTGATTTTTTTTGCAAATAAAATTATTATTATAAAATTTATATTATTATATGCAGTTTTAGAGACATTAAATTGAATATAATTCACATTACACATTACATGCTCCCAAAACTTGGCACAAGTGTTTAAAATATATTTAAGACATTTTGAAAGTAACTGTATCAATTATATCGTACTTGTCATTGAATCATTCAAGAGATTCGCTCAAAAATGCTGATTCATCCACCAATGAAACAAAAGTCTTTATGAGTGATTAACTGAAATACAAATTCAAACAGAAAATTGAAATGAATTAAATATTTTACTGGTACTCTTTGCGTGTCGGTCAAAAATGACCCTTTTTTCAGTGAAATGAATGTACTATATTTTAGTTCGATAATGTTTTTATTTAATTTTTGGGCATTGACCTGAAAATGAAATTTCCAACTTAAACTCTCATACATTTTGGTCTCTTTTCAAAGACAACACTTGTCAATTTATTGCTGAAGTGAAAAAAGTTTTAAAAAGTTAATGTAAAAAACGTTACAGAAGTTTACATTTATTATTATGAAAAATGACGATAAAAGTATTTATTGTAGCACAAAAATACTGTTTTCAATTTTTATATGAAATATATATTTTCAAAAACACATTGTACTCTAAAACTGAAAGAAAATCAAAGCCATAAATCTAAACAAGTTGTGTTCCAAATTTGAGCTTGATATCTCAAAAAATGAGCTTTCGGTCAGATTTTGTTTGGCTGCAGTACCAAACGCTTCCACTAGATGAAATTCGTCTTCCATTCATTTTTGACCGCGAAGAGCACAAGTTGGACTATTTTTTTTTAGGACCTAATAACCTTTTTGAATCATAAGTGTTCACATAGCAAGTGCCAAAACATTTACCAAGTTTTGTACCATACCGATTAAGTAAAAAAAAAAAAAAGTAACATTTTTTGGTCAAAAATGACCGAAGAGCATCAGAGGGTTAAAGAAATTAACATTTTGTCAGAATCTCTTGTTAATTACATGCTTCATTGTTTAGTCCATTCAAAATTGTGGGAGATTCGTGATCTCTATATTTTAAACAAAAACCTGTTTTCAATCATTTTTTCCAGAATTGTGCAGCTCTATTATCTGTCATTGAAAAACGAGTGTGTTTCTGATACCTGTTTGCAGAAGCGCAGGAAGCCGATGGAGTACGTTCTGCCCCACAGACAACAAGTGCCGTAAACACAACTGGACCTGAACAAACACACACATTTACCTCAGACCAGCTCATATAACACCTGACAGAGAAACAGAGAGAATCGCTGAACTCACTGGATGGGTTTCCCTCTGATCTCGGCCATGATGGCGCTCTCGCCGCCCAGATACTCATAACACAAACTCAAGAAGTTATAGATCACAAACGCTGCAGAAACACAGAGATAGAGATTCAGCATAGAAAATACAAATCAGTCAGATGTCTTTAATATCACAATTTATTCTCCAACACGCCAATGAGTTTAAACAGAGCAAATAGAAATTTCTAAATCTGTGCTCAGATTTGATAAAGATCCCAAAATCAGAGATCTCATTATAAACTCAAACATTTCTCATCAAATGTTCTCTTACTGTACGGACGGCTAGTGACTAGAGTTTTATTTCTCCTCAGGAATTTTAGGAGAAACATCTGAGACAAAAGGTAATTAACCAGAACATAACAGAGCAGTGAAAGTAAAAGCTCTGAGAAATCAAAGTTCCCTCGGTGTAACTGTACTAGTGCTGCAGGTGTTTATATTGAGCAGGTCTAGACGTGACCGACATCTCAACATCACATTCCTCACAGTGATTTATCACCTCAATATCACACAGGGCTTGACATTAACAATGCAAGTGGATTTCCAAAATTCAGCCAAATGCGGGTGTATTTCAGCAGTGGCGTTTAGGCTAATGCAGTCACAACAGCCACTTATGACTTATGGAAGGTTGAATTTTATATATAACATATATATATATATATATATATATATATATATATATATATATATATATATATGTTATATATAAATGTCTTTAAAAAAGACATCTGAAATAATAAACTAAGTGCAATTTAGTGTTGTCAAAAATATTGATTTTTCGATATATATATACACTCAAATATCTATTACGCTTCCAGTACTCATTTTCTGCAGAACAGACACACGATCCCAGCTGCACTTTCTCTCATATCTCTCCAACAGCGAGTCGACACACAAACCCGCCTCGTTTCATTTGCTCCGGCTGAATATTGTTGGTGTTACAGGGCTTGAATTACGCTATGGGACTGCTCCTATTGCACATAATTTTAGTCATTCCCACAGATTTTGTGCTCACACCCAAAGTGCGGCACATAAATACTAATCTCAATACTAAATTGAGTTCTTTTTCACTGTTTATTGCGCTTAAACAGTCGAATACACACAAAATAATGTCAAAATGTCGGTCCTGGCGAGTATTCACGTAAACGTTTTAAGTGAACATAAACAGTTGAGAAAGAAAATGTGTAACAGTATTTTTCCCGATGTGAGCCATCAGCTCCAGTCCACTACAATTTGGAGCGGTTAAGGCCCGGGTATACTTCATTTCCCGCATTCCGCTCCGTCTCGCGCACAGTTGAGCGCACAAGCCTTTCAAAGATACTCCTTTGCCCGTGAGCGCGGAAAGACGCGTTCGGCGCATGCACACGTGGTCATAAAAATTCGGCTGCACGGCCACTGTTCAGAGAGTCAAAGCTAGTCCACAGTCTAGTAAATGTTTCTTGTTTGCGCCGACTGAAAACACATAATGAAACAGGAGAGACTCGGACACTGAACACTGAACGGTCCATGCATGTGGATTTGGATAAAACAGCTAATTGATGCCGTGCCTGAACGCCGTTTATCTCTTCACAGTGGCGTACAGCGGACGGGCACGCAGGGCTATTAAATTATACTTCTTATTATCATGCTTCTTTTATTATTAAATTAATATTGCAATTCATTTGCCCCGCGATATCACATAACCGACGTGCTGCAAGGATAAAAAAATATTAGATCGCTTAATCCTCATTTAAAAAAACAACTTGTTTAACACGAAATACTTCTCGATTCACGAAAAATACTATTTTTGTCTCACTATGGGCCACAAGAGAAATATTAATAAAATAAATTAGATTCATCTCTCATCGTCTCCATAGAATATGTGCCGTTAATGCAGCGACAGATGTCAAAAGCTCAGTCCGATTTTACTTTCGGTTTCTGTAGTGAATAATTGACTGGAGTTTGAGACTTATTCACCCGCATAACTCTCACGCAAAGTTTGTACATTGTTTGTGTGATATCCACTGGCTCGCCTTCATGGTTGAAAATGCAAATATTTTCAATATTGCGACGTGGCATTTTTCTTTATCACCAGTTGCTCGCAAAATGATGGACACTGAATCACATATCGTCCGCGTCATTTCCCGTGATAATAAAATTAAGTGAATTATTAAATAAATGAGCAAATAAACAACAAGCAAACTTAAACTTGTGTGCTTTAAATTTCTGTGAATAATTTGCTGTTGCAGGTACAAAAAGATGTTTTGTACCTGCAAAAAAGCAAAAAAAAAAAAAAAAAAAATTCTTGCCCCCCCAACTTGAGAGTCAAATGTCGCCCATGGATTTGCGCCAGGTCTTAAAGTGACAGCAGCCTGATATACCTGCTGCGAAATTATGAGATAATATTAAACATATCTCTTTTTCCCATGGTATAAATGTCAAAATTGTGGCCAGTGAAAAAGCTGAGAGGCTAGTAACTTTGGAAAACCACAAACCTGACTGTGAGCAAAAAAGTTAATGTCAAGCACATTAACACATGAACACAAACACATGAACACACAACATCCTGATAATGTTTCTACAGCTCTGTTAGACTGAGCCAAAGACTTTATATACAGAAAGATGGTGCACTCGTATTACAATGAATGGGAGAAAGTGCAACACGCAATATGGCAGAATAAGTCCCGCCTTCTAAATAAAATATCCAATCAGCAATTGGTAAAGTCATCGCGTCACTGCAGCTGTCATTAGAAGCACCGGTTCCTATAGAAACAGTCAGTGTTCTGAGATGCGTGGTTATGACAGCGAAATGCACATTAGCTTGGTCCAGCCTTGAAAATACTGTTTTCTTGTCATGAGTCGAGCATTTATAAACAATTTATGAGTGAGCTGTTGTCAGATTTCATTGGTGATTTCAAATATGACATTTAATCATAAGCTTGGTGAACAGTTTTGGAGAATTTGATGTCTCCCCATTCAAAGAGGAAGGAGCTGCGCTTGCACGCCTGAGAGGAGTTTCAAAGATGGCCGCCGAGTGAAATGACTTGACTTAAAGGGACTTTGACTGAGCTCAACCTGCAAATAAAAATTTAAACTATTTATAAAAACATACCGTACTAACATTTAGGCGTTCTGAAGTAATCATGAAATGTCATACTTACTTCAGTTACTGTTTCTACAATAAAGCTGTGTTAACATGGTATTAGCTCACTGATTAATAATATATAATACAGAGATCAGTGTGTTACTCATCACTGACTCTACAGAAAAATGAAAGTCAATGAAGGAAGGACTGTGAAAGCATCAGTATTAGATTTCAAGCAAAACATGACATTGAAGAATTTATATAGGATTGTGTGAAAAACTTGAAGTAGCCAATAAGAACGCAGAATCGCAGTTTGAATGTGAATTTAAGGAAGTGGAATTCCAAAAGATCCAAAAAATAACATAAAAAATCTCAGTAAGCTCTCATTTGTTAACATTAGTTCAAGCATTAACTAACATGAACAAACAATGATCAATATATATATATATTTAAAGTATTTATTAGTGCCTTACACAATACAGACTGTTTCAAAGCAGCTTCACAGAAATAAACAAGAAAATAAGTGTTAATGCTGCAAAAAAATCAGCAATTATGCAACATATTACATTTTCATCTTCCCATGCCCCTGCCGACAGCTTCATTGATTGTAAAAGGAGCGCTCTTTATTTGCTTTCAGTCACAATTTGAATAAGTTTTTGTTTTTCATGAGACTTTATGACCTTTCCTACTGAAATGGCTAATAAGCCAATAAGTGCTCCTCTGCTGCCATCTACTGGTTATACTTTGTTTGCCACGAAGCATTAGTTTTCCTTCATCTTTTAACTTTTAGTTTTACAAATCACATTAAAATTAAAGATTTGAAGTGTCGGAAAAAGTGTGAAGCACTTTAAAAAGTCCTTGAAAAGTTCTTGAATTTCACTCTCAAAAGTTAGCATGAGCCCTAAAATGAATAATGTAAAAACAATGAGTTATGATCCTTATATAACTCGTACATTCATGGCTCATTATTTCATCACGGCTGCGCAGCTTAAACTAGCGTGGTTTCATTCCGCTTTCGTTTAGTTTGCCGTTAGATGTTTCTTATATGCATTATGTGAAACAGAAATGGCAGCTCTCAACAGTTGGGCAACATGGTGGTTCTCTTCTGATAGTATCAGTGCAGTCAAAACCATAATAATGTCTGAGTATTAGTCAGAATTGAAGTTCAAAAGGCCCCACAAACACACACGTTTTCTTCACAGACACTCACACGTTTTCTGCGTCTTTTTAAACACACAGTGATGAGTCTGACCTTCGTAGCAGTCGCGGACGGTGTCGAAGTAAACGTAATACTCCTCGTTGGTGAAGAACAGCAGACTGAGCCAGGAGTCGAAGGCGTAGATGGGCACGATGAAGAGGATGCGCACGATGTGCCGCTGCTCATTAGGAGTGTTATAATAACGCAAGTGCATGTAGATCTGAAACACACACATACAGAGATCAATTATTGTCGGTTATTACATATTCATTATCATGCCTATTCATATTCTGCTGTTTATTATTTTACAGTAAATGTATGCAGCACACATTGATGCTTTATTATATATACAACAATCATGGCAAAAAAGCAGAACTACAGCGTCAGTTAGAAGACGTGTGAATGAATGATAACAGCTTGTGTGTTTGTGTGTCAGTGGAGCAGGTGGTTTTTTCATCACCAAAACTTTCCGTGTGTGTGTGTTTCACAGGTTCACATAAGCTGAACACACACACACACACACACACACACACACACACACACTGCAGACTGAGTTCTGAATGCAGTTGCTATGCAACCACCTCTGCTCTCTGATGTCATGCCACCTGTTGCCAGAGCAACTGCTCCTCATCATCATCACCATCTTTATGTCAGGAGTTCCCAACATTATATGAACCTCCACAACCTCAATTACACCTGATATTTCATAAATAAATCATTAAAGCCACTTAATTAATCTATTGTATATTATAAGTGATGTGTTAATTAAAATAGAAAAAACAATTCAAAACATATATAAATGTATTTATTTGCTTTCATATTCATATTATTATTCAATATACAGAAAAAAAATTATATTATATATAATTTATATATATTCAATATATAGAATATATATGTATATTTAATAATACAGTATATATCATTTTAAGAATACTATATATAGTATATTTATATCATATTACTATTGTATATATAATATAGAAAAAAATGTAGTAATGTATAAATAATAAATTATTATATCAAATAAACAATATGATGCATGTTAATTAAAATAGAAAAATGCAAAACAATTATTTCATATTAACATTGTTATTATTCAATATACAAAAAATATTATATTATATTATATTATTATTTATATATATTCAACATATAGAAAAAATAAATAATACTATATAGTATATATAATTTTAAGAATACTGTATATAGTTTATTTATTTATATCATATTAATATTGTTCAGTGCATAATATGGAACAAATATTTATATTATTATTATTATATATATAATAAATCATTATATAATATACATAATATAATGCATGTTAATTCAAATAGAAAAAATACAATACATATATAAAATGTATTTATTTGCTTTCGTATTCATAGTTATTCAATATACAGAAAAATTTTATATTATATTGTTTATATATATTAAATATGTAGAAAAAATATATATATAGTATTTATAATTTTAAGAATACTGTAATATAAAAACATATTATTATTATATAATAATACATTATTATATAATAAATAATATAGTGCATGTTAATTAAAATTATTTTTTAATTATTTTATTTGCTTTCATATTCATATTGTTATTCAATATATACACACACACACACACACATATATATATATATATATATATACACACACACACACATACATACAATTCTAGGAATACTATATATGCTTAAATATTCATAACATTCTTTAATACATAATATAAAAATGTATATAATAAATATATAATATTATATTCTGTACATATATATATATTTTTATATTTTGAATATAATATATTTATATAATTGTAATTTATTATTATTATTATTATTATATATTATTATTACTACAATAAATGTCACAAAAATCATAAAGTATCTTAAAAACAATTGTTATATTTCATCTTAAGATATAAATATATAATAATTAAAATGAATAAATCCCCTGGGTATGGAGAAGTGTCTCATGGTTGTGTGTTTCACCTGTTGGCAGGTGAGCAGCAGCGCCGTCCAGGTAAAGATCCCAGAGATGGTTTGAGCAGCAGGGGTCATGAGGAAGATGGGCGTCTCCGGGGCAACCACTGGAGTCTCCCACGACCGGTTGTGACCCTCAGGGGTCACCGTAACGACCCCGGGCCCCGGCGCCATGCCAACCAGAGAGCCGTTCAATAGAGACACGCTCCTCCTCCACAGCAGAGCCATCTGCAGATGAGAGCCAATCAGAGCACAGCAAACACCAAGGGGAGGAGCCAATACTAATAACAACCAAAGCAACTCAATCATCAAAGTAAAGAGGTTCACGAGTGTCATGTGACAACATACAGTGGGTGAATTATACAATGACACTAAAACACTGTCCTGAAGCGATGTGGATTTTGAACGTGGTACCATAGTAAAACCATGGTATTCTTTGAAGTGTGTAAGAATAAGCTGACATGATCCTCCTGCAGTGATGATAAAGTATCAATGACATCATCTCAACCCTGTGTGTGTGTGTGTATCTTCCAGGAAGTGTATAGTCTCAGTTTTGTTGCCATGTCAACCCGATGGTCTGGAGACCGCAGCAGCATCACAACATGACTGACCGAAACACTGATCATATCTGAATATAAGCTTTACAGATAACAAATACAATATAGATTTCTAACAGTGGCTCTAAATGGAGGAGTACATGTCAACTAACAATTTCATTGAATTATTATTTAAAAGAATAATCTATTATTAGTCCAAACTAATAATTAAAACTTTTAACTTATACTGAATATGAAAAGATATGACTGAAACTTGACATTTAGCTATTTTAAATGTACATGAAGTACATCTAGTGTTGTTTGATTAAGTGTTTGCTAATGATGTAATTTATTAGTTACTTAAAATTAAATTAGAGCATCCAAAATTACATAAAAATCAAAACATCTACATAATCAAAAGGTAAGAAGACATATTGTGGGTGGTTCGTTGCATAATCTTATTCATATACCATAATATTTACAAGGTACACAATGTACTTCTACGAAGTAATCTTGTTCAAAAACATGGTAATATCAAATATTATTTTAGTAATATTCATCTTTACCCATATAAAGGCTCTCAATTCAATCGCTTTTTTTTTTAAATATAAGGATGAGATAAACCGATCTTATAACATTTAAAAACATAAAGCGATCAGGCCTTTGAACGATTAACTGTTTCTGTTCACCAATAACCGTCAAACACATTATTTAACGTCATTGGGTGTTCGTGTGGTTTCCAGAAGATCTGATCATTGATACGCATTATAAGACTAAATCAGAGATCAGCGACTTTACAATTCACACACTTTTTAATTCTTTATCGATACTGACACAAACGAGAGCGCTTCTAATGTCCGCGATCCATTTGATGGATGATAATGCGCGCGCTGCAGTGTGTCGCGTCGCGTGAGGATGCGCTGATAATGTTTCTACAGCTGATTTTGATTTCATACAGATCTCCTGAAACAAAACACAATCACACTCACGTTATTCAGTGGATTCCGCTCATCTGCAGCTCTCAGGTCGTGAAATCCCGCATGATGTTTTGTTCCGCGATGCGCTCCTCCGTCCGCTGGCGCTCTGTGACGTCACCGAGGCCGCAGCAGCGCTCGCGCTGGAAGGAACACGGGGGCGAGCCCGCCAGGCGACACTTCATAATGACTTTCATTAATAATTCATTAACACACATTAAATATCGCAGAACAGATAAACAGCTCCTGCTAATATGGATGGACAGTAAGCCTACCAGCTTATATAGCCTAGGCCATCTACAAATCACGTTTGTAGACAAAATACATTTTACCACCTTATAGCATTAAAATACACTAAAACGGAACTTTAGTATGTATTTTTAAACGCACGCTCCAGAGAGTGAAGTACAAACAATAACATCCCATTTTAAACACTGTCATTATATAGCCTAGCCTATTTAAAAATAGGCCCTATCCCATGAAAAACAGGCTAAACTGAAACTAAAACCATACAGATTTAATAAACCTTCAATATTAACCCAGGTGTTTAACTCGTAGGGTAGAGTGAGGGAAAACGCCCCCTTAAGGACTTTGTTTTTCTCTAAGAAACAAAAGTTAAATGTGCCCAGAATAGCAGTGACAATTATTATAAACCAAGTATGAAAAACGTCCAGTTATGTTATTAGATTTTTAGCAAAAAATAGCCTAAATACATTTGTATGAAGACAAAACGATTTGCTTTAATACACAGCAAAATCAGAGTACAAACAGTTTTAGCTTAAAATTAAAAATACAAGCCAAAACAACAGTAGATAAATATGAATATTTATTAATGAACATTGCTGAAAATCATTCAAACAATCAACAAATAGACTATTTGAAAAGTATAGCTGATGCTAGCTAGCTAGCTAGCTGATGCCAACTTGAGGTAATTTTCAAAAATGAAGTCCAAATATTTTTATTTAACCACCTAGTTAGAATACATTAGATGGAAAAACAAAGGATTTAATGTTCAGAACAGTAATTAGTGAGACACGTACATCTGAAAGATGTCTGTTAAAGATCACTTCATCTGCATGGAAAGCATCTGCTGTTTACAAACATCTGAAAGACGTCTTTAAGATGTTTTACATACATTCCAAATCATAAACATCTTAAAGACATTTTCTAAACGTCTATTTGACATCTGACAGACGTATAGCAGATAGCAAACACTCTAAAAAATACATATTCCAGATGTAAACACGCACATCAAGAAGAGGTCTGATGTTTGTGTGCTATCAGGGGGACGTTTTACCCCAAGGGGGCATTTCCCCCCACTTTACCCTACTGAATAATGATATGAACGCATTTAATTCTACTTGAACATTTGTTTAAGTGACTGTTAAAGATACAGGTTTGTCAAAAGGGTTAAGAGTTAATAACATGAGTTTTTTTTAACCAAAAAAAACAACAAAAATTTCATCTTTATTAACATTAATCTCAACATGTAGCCTTTTACATTAGCCAAAAGTCATAGGCTATCTGCTGACATTATTTAACACAGTGTGAACTAACATTTTTTGAACTAAAGTCAACCAAGGTTAAAAAAAGTTGTAAAAATATCGCTCATTATTAGTTTGTGTTAATGTATTGTTTAACAAGACCTTATTGTGTTACCAATACAAATTAAAAACCTGAACTTACCTCCAAACACACTGACAGGTTTACAGCTGAGCACGTATGACAGAAAGAGTCCAGAAACCACAAAAAAACAATCTTTATAACAGCTGCATATGTCACTTTTATTTAAATAAACTCTTCACCTTTTTCTTCTGTAAAATCTCAAAAAAATTAAACACTGAAAGGAGTGTTAAAGTCTTAATTTAAAACAAAAACAACAATACAGACACATAAAAACACATGTCTTTCAGCTGTTTGTAAACTCTGGACAGGCGGATAAGTTTGGCAGAAACGCCGTCACACGTTTGTGTCTTAAAAATGCTTGTAGAATCATCATTATTGCAGTTCAGCCGATACAAAAGGCTACATGAGTACGCTTAAAAAACAACGAAAGAAACGCCAATCGCAGAAACCCGCTAATGCCAACGTTTGTAAAACACAACCAGCAGTGTATAGTGCACAGTTAACAATGTACAGCCGCACACAAACTCACAAACACAGACAAAAACAGTAAAGTGCACACATACACGTTATAGACGGCAGTCCGTCTAACACACTTGAAAGTCTTTGAAGATAACTTGTATATGCCTTAGCAAAAAACAGCGTACGAATCGTATAAATGTAACAGCAAACCTGACGAACAGATAAAGAAGGGAACAGTGGAAGGTCAGAACGAGATCAGATGCGTTTAATTTACACGAAATCCACAGGAACGCCGCGCTGGATAAAAGAAACGGAATCTGCGTGAATCCCACAAAACATCGCGACATTTCACACCGGAATCACAAGGAAATTACATTTTGTATGATGAAAATTGATCTTATTTTTAGGACCGTAAAAAGTTTTGTATCGTGATAGAAAAATTTATTTTTTGTAGAAAATGGGCATTATTTAAAGTGTTTATGCATCATGATACTAGTTGATTTAAATAAAAATCTAATTGCATTACAGTACTTTTCATTGTTATATAGTAAATAGTACCGTTATAGTAATGAGAATATAACTAGATTCAACATAGTAAATGTGCTCAATTATCAAGAAAATATGGATGCTTGTTTCCGCCACGGAATTTTTTTTTTTTTTAATTAATTACGACTTCTCACAATTCTGACTTTTTTCCGCAATTGCGAGATGTAAATTCACAATTGCAAGAAAAAAAAGTCAGAATTGCGAGATATATACTCGCAATACTGAGAAAATGTCAGAATCACAGGGTATAAACGCGCAATAGCGAGGGGGAAAAAAAAAAAATCAGAATTGCTGGATATAAACTCGCAATTGCAAAAAATAAACTTGTTAATTGCGTTAATTAGTCAATTGCGACTTCTCACAATTCTGACTTCTTTCCGCAATTGCACAGTTGTAAATTCACAATTGCAAGAAAAAGTCAGAATTGTAGGGTATAAACTCGCAATAGCGAGAAAAAAAGTCAGAATTGTAGGGTATAAACTCGCAATAGCGAGAAAAAAAGTCAGAATTGTAGGGTATAAACTCGCAATAGCGAGAAAAAAAGTCAGAATTGTAGGGTATAAACTTGCAATAGCGAGAAAAAAAGTCAGAATTGTAGGGTATAAACTCGCAATAGCGAGAAAAAAAGTCAGAATTGTAAGGTATAAACTTGCAATAGCGAGAAAAAAAGTCAGAATTGTAGGGTATAAACTCGCAATAGCGAGAAAAAAAGTCAGAATTGTAGGGTATAAACTCGCAATAGCGAGAAAAAAAGTCAGAATTGCAGGGTATAAACTCGCAATAGCGAGAAAAAAAGTCAGAATTGTAGGGTATAAACTTGCAATAGCGAGAAAAAAAGTCAGAATTGTAGGGTATAAACTCGCAATAGCGAGAAAAAGAAAGTCGTGCAATATAAACTCGTAATTAATCACAACTGCGAGAAAAAAAAAAGTGTCAGAATTGCAGGGTATATACTAGCAATTGCAATAAAATAAACTCGCAATAGCGAGAAAACGAAAGTTAGAATTGAGAGATATAAACTCGTATTTTTGCTACTGCGAGTTTATATCCCGCAATTCTGACTTTCTTTCTAATAATTGTGATATAAACTCACAATTGTGAGTTATAAAGTCTGATTCTGAGAAAAAGTCAGATCACAATTATGACATTAATTCGCAGTTGCAAATTTAATATATTGCAGTTCTGAGGGGGAAAAAGTCTGAATTGTGAGATAATGTCGCAATTGCCTTTTTTTTATTATGGCGGGAACAAGCTTCCATATGAAAATATCAATGAAAAAAATTGTAAATTGCTCCTCAAAATAGGTTCTCTTTATGCAACATTTAGATTTTGACTTTTGATTCTGGAGTGAAATGTGGCCTGTTTTTCGTGAGTTTTACACATCTACCAGCTTCAAATGCTCTAGCGCTCAAAAAACAAAAACATAAAGAAAACAAGAAATCTGCTGTCGAAGCATCAAACAGTGCATTGTGACAATATTTTTGCAACTATAAAACACTTCTTCCCAAATTCTCATTAGTATCTTGCAGAAAAATGGCATTATTTAAATGATTTCAAGAGTTTATGCATCATGATACTAGTTGAATTAAATTAAAAACTAATCACATTATACAATATTTTTCACTGTAATATAGTAACTATTACGATCACTGTAAAATATTACTGATTCAGGAGAACAGCAAAAACAACTTGTTGCATTACAATAATGAGAATGTGGGAGTAAATGTGCTCAATCATCATGAAAAAAAAATATCACATCCATTTGTAAACTGGTCCTAAAAATAGGCAAAATTTTGATTCCGACTTTATTCTGGAGAGAAATGTGGCCTGTTTTATGAGCGTTTCATGCATCTACCGGCATCAAATGCTCTCACGCTCGAATGAACTCAAGAAATCCACTGTCGAAGCATTAAAACAGTGTCTGCGTGTGCCAGCGTAACATCAAATTTACATTGGGTTGTTCAAGTTGAGCAGTGTGTGTGTGAAAGAAGGCCTTTAGGAACAGTCCCTGCATTCAAATACATGATAGCTTAACTCTGGCAATGACGAGAATGTCTGTAAGCAAATCCACTGCTATCGCACTGCATCTGTGTGTGTGTTTAATGTCTCACTGATACCAAAGCCTTTCAACACGTCCAGTGTTTGTGTGGAAATGTAGCTCTCTGGATGTGAGTGTGTGTCTGTCTTAAAGCTGCGGTGTGTGAAATCAGCCTCACCAGAAAGAACTGCAAAAACAATGAAAACATACAGAAGCCATGCGTTATGCTTTTACGGTGACTTATTCTTCACTCAGTAAATCAAAATATACCTCGAGAATATGTTTAAGTTTTCATATAGATATGTAATTGACGCATACATACTTTTTTTGCATTGTGACATTATTCAGCTAGTATTTTGTTCATGATGATTGTATTTGTGCTGCGAGTTTTAATATTAGTACTGATTTAAATACTATTATTTTATTTCATATATTTATTAATGATTTATAAAATTACATTAAAATAAACTGTATTGCTGTATTTGCAAAATGTAATACAGCAAAATGAAATAGAAATAGAAAAACAAATAAAATTAAATTTAAAAAAATCACATTTGGGAATAATTACAATTTAAAGTAAAGTATATATAGTAATAAGAATTAGATGACTAATTTTTATTACAAACAATGTCACAAGGCAAAATTCTTAATGGTCCTAAAATGATGATTTTTATTTCCTTTTGAGTTCCGGGATAAAATGAGGTTCAACCCTTGTCTCATGAAAACTAGATGAAAAAATGATAATGCACTGGGCTTCCACATGTTTGGAAACAATCATTATTTTTGCAGTTTGATGCCGTTACAACACACTTTAAACTCCACGTACCAGTATCTCAAAAACTCTCAACTGTCAATCACAAACTGTCCGTCCCGCCTCCAAGCAGGTTGCCTGGCAACAACCCGGCTGTGCCGTCCTCTAACTGAGGAGCGCCCCATAGGCCGCCGCCGTGATAACCGGGAGCCACGCCCCCCCAGACCCCTTTCCCCGCCCCCTCCCCTGCGCTGTTGCTCCATTGGCTGAGGAGGGCGAGTCCGGGCGTTTCCACCGCAGACCCGGCCGACACATCCAACCCCTGCCAGTCTCCGTCCACGCCTCCGCCCGAGGGCCGCTCGCTCTCTCGAGAAGCGGAGTCGGACGAGCCCTCAGGTGACCCCGCGACCCCGGCAGTCTGGGAATGTGTGAAGTAACGGACGACATCCTCCTCGCTCATGAACTCGGCCACGATGGTGGTGTTTCCCAGAACGCACCTTAACATGAAAACACACTTAAGATCACAGTCACTAGAAAAAATTACTAGAAAGTCTGCCAAAGATATTGCATTCATGTTTGAGATTATTTAAATAAATAAAGATGCTCCCCATTTAACAACAGTGAATATATTAAAATACTTCAAATAAATACTTCATGATATTTTCTTTTAGGTTTGGGTTAAAAACAGCATTATATACAATACGTCCTCACTTATATAGCCTTTATAGCACTTATATATTACACTTATATAGTAAACACGTGTGTGTGTGAGAGAGAGAGCAGGACTCACATATGCAGAGCGCTCTGGGCTTTGGCGGCTTCATGAGGGCTACAGTAGCGAATCAGAGCGCTGCCCTGCGTCAGCCCGAGGTGAAAGGTCAGCAGGGGGCCGTGCTGCAGACAGATCGTCCTCAGGGTCGAGCCGTCGATCTGCACAGACATGAAAACACCTAAACCTGATGCTTTGCTACTGCAAATACACTGACAAATAGTAAAACCTCTTCAATCTGATCTGCATGAAGCGCCAACTGATTCAGGACGGTAAGATTTTGATTTAATGTTTGTGAAAGAAGTCTCTTCTGCTCACCAAGGCTGCATTTATTTATTGATCAAAAATACAGTCAAACCAGTTAAATATTACAATTTAAAACAGCAATTTTCTATGTGAATATATTGTAAAATTGTAATTTACTCCTTTGTTCAAAGCTGAATTTTCAGCTTTAAATTTAAAATACCACAAATGGTTTTTTTTTTTGGGTTTTTTTCCCCCCAGGTATTTAGCTTTGGATGCGCATTAGGATTCACACATCATACACCTGCAACGCAGAGAACAGAATATAGCCTACAAGGAATAATAAAAATAGGACTACACGAAATATCACTAATATAATTAACAGATTAAAAAAACAAAAGAGAAAAACTGTGCAGCAAGTAAGGCTAGTAGAGGCTATGCACATTTGACGCATTGTATTTGTTTTCTTTATTTTATTAAAATATTTATCTTTATTTGATTCAATCCAATTGATCGCGCAGGCGCCTCACACGCAGACGCAACATATCAGTTCTAGCGTTGCTAACTTTACATTTCAGCCATTTATCAGCAAACTAAAATGCAGACAAAGTTAATGGTCAGTGCTCAGTTTAATGGTCTGTGTACATCTAGGAATACATCTGTACCAGTCGGCGCACGCAACGCCCATCTAAACTTATTTTTGCGCATGTGAACGATGATGTTTTACGTGGATATTGAAACAAGAGTGAAACAGAAAGCCTTGTTTACATAATGAACAGTAGTTCAGCAACCAATAAATGTTACATTGCGAATACGGAAATGTTTGGATTCTTCCCGAATGCGAGAGGTAGGTATGTCAGCCCAATTCAGTTTTGCTTTAAATAAATTGTAATGAATGCCACTATAGCCTAATTTGTGTTTCAATATATAGCTACTTATTTTTCATTCTTGTTCTGTTATGAATAAAATAAATTTAAAGCATTGAGGTACTAAAATAACCAAGTTTTTATATATATATATTATATATATATATATATATATATATATATTTTGTTTTATTTACCGGTATTGTTATTTAAATTAATTTTATTGTTTGCACTTTCGAGGTTGAGAGGTGTTTTTAGAGTAAGATACATTTATTTTTCATGCAATTACTTCCTCTTCATGGACGGGTTACATTTCTCTGTGTCGTAAACTATAGGGCGAGGCTTCTAAAATTTGGGGCGTGATATTTAAACGACGACAGTTTTCAGACGCCACATTTATCAACACCCGTTCATTCATGTGACGGAATTGGCCGCATACGAAAGTTTAATGAATCACACGTGAGCGTTGTCGTAAGCGGATTTTTCCATTCGAATGTATGCTGGTTTCTACGTTCGTTTGATAAATGAGGGCCAATGAAACTCAAGACTGGAGTAATGATGCTGAAAATTCAGCTTTGATCACAGGAATAGGTTACATTTTAACACACATTCACACAGAAAACAGCTATTTGAAATTGTAATAATATTTCCCTGTTTCAGCTGTATTTTTGACCGAATAAACTCAGCTGTACCTGTGGCGTGAGGTTCCGCAGTAACAGCCATGATTTTCCCGCCGACGCTCCTCCGTCGCTCCACTCTGAAGAACACGATACATTAACAGGTTGAGCTTCACACGCGTCCGTTGCTCATGTATGATGATGACGGTGTGTGTGTGCAGTACCTGATTTAAAGGGTGACTCCGGGACACTGGCTCCGCCTCCCCACGCCCTGGGCATCCGAGGCCCCTCCCCCGACCACGTCTGCTTCTGACTGCTGAGGCCCGGAGGGGGGCGGGGTAGGTGAGAAGTGTTCCTATTGGTCCGCCACGATTTGCCGTGTCCGATGGGCTCCGGCGGCCAACTGGATTTCAGCTCGGAGTATTTAGCTGGAAACGTTACGGAATATTACCATCTATTCAAATGCCTTCATAAACACAGTGAACATAGTTTTGAAGTGTTACCTGTGCCGTGTGCAGTGAGGGGGGGTTCTGAGGCACTGTACGGCCAGGCACCAGGTGAAGGCATACAGGTGTTCAGAGAGTGTGACCCTGAAAAACAGTGTCAGATGGTTAAAAAAAACAAAAAAAAAAACAGATTTTTCTGAATATTACTACATGTCAGGCTTTACAGGGTAAATTATATTTAAAATAACATTTTATTTACTTTATTTTATTTTATTTATTTAATAAACTGTATATAAAATAATATTTCATATTATATATAGAATTTTATGTTACATAATAATAAAAACATTAAAATTCTGTAAATTCTGCATTTTAATATTTAAAAATTTTAACATTAAACAATCTCAAATTTCAAGTTTTTCATTAGTGTGAAAAACATGACAGTGTGTTTTTGCATGTGACGCTTCGATAAATCAGAAATCAGTCTTCAGAAATCAGAAAAGCCAAATATACAGTTGTGCTTGTCAATCTCTAGTTTATTTAGTACATTTTAATTCAAAACACTAAATATCTCTCACAAACTTGGTCAAACCAAAGTGACTAGTTCTTCCTTAAACATGGTAAATACGACTTTGCTTCCTTCCACACTGATGTAAACTGATTCCTGACTCCTAAAACACATCATGCAGTCAGTGAATGACTGTCTGAAGATGAGACCAGGTTAAGGTGAACTCAGTACCTGTGTTGTCTTGCAGCAGATGATGTTCGGTATCACCGAGCACGGCTGATCCCATCATTCCCGCAGGGGTCATGTAAGGGTCAGGCTCAGGTTCGGGGCTCTGGACGCCCTTCCATGGGACGCCCGGCTGAAACTCTGAGTGAGAGATATTACAGCAATGAATACATGTGAAAGGTAAACCGGGGATCTGCAGGGTTTTTAACATCAAATCGAAGGCTTTTTAAGGATCTGTGGCAACCCTGTAAACACTAGTGGATGTTGGGAGATTTTATATGTATATTTTATATATACATATATATCATGCTGAGCTGGACTGAATGCGTTGTAATAACACAGAGAAAGTTTGTTCTTTAAACTTTCTGTTCAAAAGACACTATCACAGTTTCCATAACTTCAAACTGTTTTCAACATAGATAATAATCATAAATGTTTCTTAAAAAAAATCAAATCAGCATATCAGAATTTCTAAAAGGATCATGTGACACTGAAGACTAATGTAATGAATGTAAGTAATGATGCTGAAGTTTTAGCTTTGATCACAGAAATAAATTACAGTTTACAGTACATTCACATAAAAAACAGCTATTTTAAATTGAAATACTATATTTCACTGTTTTACTGTATTTTTAATAAATGCAGCCTTGGTGAGCAAAAGAGACTTAATGCCTATAAATCAGATTTGGGCTTTCAGAGTGAACAAAGTCAAGACAGTTGAAATCATTTCACTGCTTCAAAGGAGGGAAGTCACCAATATAAAGAGATGTCAGATCTGAATGTTACCTGGAGGCCAGGTGGGGTTTGCAGGAGGTGTGTCCATTTTTCCAGTTGCACTTCTGTGCCAGCCGCCGCCCAACACGTCAAACTGAGAGAACGAGCCACCGCCGGGCAGCTTCACTGGCCCTGAACACACAAACACTGAGTTAACACACATTCATAATGACCTGCGACATCAGTTTATTTTTCCTAATTCTGTGTTCTGTTTTAATTTGTTCTGCATTCCGTTTTACTGCTTTAAAATCTATTGTTAAAACTAACAATTTCATTAATCTTTCTAAAAATCAAATGAAATTTTTAAAATTTCCTTCATTTATAGGGGTTTATAACTTAAAACATGGACGATATTGAGTAATATTCCTTAAAAATAATGTTCTAATAAACTGTATTACTGTTTATTATTACCAGGGTATCTGTAGGTATCAGCACTTCAAATTGAATACTTTTTTAATACCATTTTCAAGAACTTTAAAAAAAAAAATATTTTGTAATATTAATAATGAACTGAAAATATGTAATAATAAAAACAATAATAACAGCAAAATAACACTTCTATGATTTCAAAAGTGAAAACGTTACTTATCAAATCTAACTCTTTACTGCTCTTTAAGTCCTTTGAAAAGTGGATTTAAGACAAGGTCTTATTTTTAAGGAATTACAGAATTTAAGACATTTTTAGACTTTTTAAGGATCTGCGGACTTTGAGAAGCACATGTGTGCATGTGTGTACGTAGTATTTTACCGTTGTGTAGCGTTTGCTCCGGCGGGGAGGGCGTCAAACTGTTTCCATCCATCATCCACTTAAATCGAGACTGAGTCCCAGCTCCATCCTTCAAACCAGCAGGAGAACTCATCAGACAGTCCAGATCAGATCCGCTTGCAAAACCTAAGACAGACAGAGAGATGAAAATTTACTTATGAAATTTCCAAATATAACAATTACGTAATCTAATTTAAAGCAGGACATTCAAGTAAAACACGCTTTATAGTTAAAGAGGTCTGGCTGATTAATTTTTTGGAGGTGACGTCCTCACCTGTGAACGCAGCTGGAGCTTTGTTGTGCAGCTCAGATCCTCCCATGGCCGAATGCACTGGCAAATCAGGCTGCTTGTGAGCATTTATACCCAGGTGATGGAGGTGTGCGTCTGGGTGTTTGGGGACGTGTCCTCCCAGGGGGGACGGCGAGAGTTTGGGCCCACCAACCCCCTGTTGCTGCTGTAGGATAGCCATGATCCGCGCCAACTATGAAGAAAACACACATTAGTGAAAAAGATTTAGTCCATACAAAATTATGAATGGATAATCAAGTAAACCACAGTTGCTTCAGTCCAGTAAGTGTTCATTTTGAAATTTTACTAACAATATTAAAGTTATTCTTATTTATTTCATAAAAAATCTGTAAAGACTACACAGCAAAAAGACACGTGAACCACAAGCTACAGGTGGACATTTCTACAATTATGCTAAAAGGCCTTTTACTTGCTAAAAACATCTAAACCATCAATCAGACGACAGAAGGCATGTAGTAGATTGTGTGGAAGAGGTTTTTCAGCAAAGTTTTGATCATGTTAGTAATTTAAAGGCCTTAGAAATTTGTGTATCAAATATGATACACAGGGTTAAGTCAGTAGAGGGCGCCGTGCAGTTCTTTGGATAATTCAGCAGGGGGCGCTGCACTAATATTTGGGTGAGCAGTTATGCTGTACCTGCTGCGGGTCGTGCTGTTGTCTTGCAGGAGGAGGAAACTTCCTCTGATTCAGAAACTGTTGCTGCTGTTGTTGTTGTAGAATGAGCTGACAGGCCTGGGACAAGGAACATATGTAAAACATTAAAAGAATGCTTCTTAAACATCTTATGATAGTTTGCAGGACCAAATGTGATGCATACTAGTTGGAACTGCTGCATGTGTGGATGAATGCCACCGAGCATGGCGATTTGCTGGGGGGAGAGCTGTGGAGGGAACATATTCCCACTAGGGGGCGCCATTGGCTTTAGCAAAGGCCCAGGAACCTGCAGAGAAACAAAGCAACTGTGAGCTAATAAACATACATTTATCACAGTGCTAAAACCAAAGACACAAACTGACCTGAGGTGGCAGGAACTGGGGAGGCACTTGTGCTCGTATCCCGGGGGAAGGGTTTAAGGGGTGCACACCAGCCTGATGCATTCCTCTCAATGGAGGATGTCCACCGCTGCCAAACATATTATGACCCCCGACCTTCAAAACAAGAGCAAAGAAGAGCTAAAGCTTAGGGCTTTAGAAGGTTTTTTCCAAGTCTGTGAAAATCTACCTATGGACTTTCACCATTGTACCCTTGAGCAAGGTACTTAGTCTGCATCCGAAATCACATACTTCCCTACTGGGGCAAAAAACAGTATGTGAAGAGTAGTATGAATTCACTGTATTCATGAAAGAAACAAGCTGCAATGGCAATTTTATGCAATGGTTGTTGACTGGATTGTGAAGCAAGTTATGACATTTTGATTAAAGATAAGGTATGCACGGATGAATCATTCACAAGAAGACATGCATTAAGAAAATAAATGGGGTCAAATTTGATTTCAGAACATCAGGTTGCTCTTCCTTCTCGAGAGGGTTTCTGCATTTACATGCCATGCAATCTCTGTTATTAGATACAACATTTTTTGTTCTTTAATGAAGATGGTGTTGGAAGTGTCTCAGTACCTTGTCCAGATAAGGTCCGGTCTCCCCACATGGCATCTCTTTGGAAGTCTGTGAGCGGAAACCTCCCCCAGTCCTGCCGCCTCTCCGCATCTCACCATCATTCATTGCTCTCCTGTCATGTCTATCATGACCCATACTGGAGTCTTCATCCTGACATAAACAATCAGCATATTTCTTAGCTGCTCTGCAGCTTCACACAGGAGCAAATCAGGACAAAGGACTAGCTTACCGTAACGCCCATGTTTGAGAACTGCCGAGTCACAGGAGATGACCACGAGTCCCCACTGTTACCTTTAAGGGGGCTCTAGGGGACAAACCAGAGGCGAGAGGGATAGACATGTTAAGGTGTCTGCTTCTTAGGAGTCAACAGTTTTCCTTTAAAATCTTGGTGAGGTCAAAATATCTAGCTATTAAGGGTTCAAATATACCTTAGTGTTGAGTCTCCTGGCCCCCTGGCCTTGCCCCCAGCCCCCAGAGTTGTACGTGGGCATGTTGCTTTGGGATCCCCGATTTCCCCAAACACCAACACTACCATCGTCTTCCTCCCAGCTGGAGTGGCGGGATGTATTCGAGCTTTCATCACCCCAACTCTCTTGCATAGACTTTGAACCTGAAGAGAATATATATGAAAATTAGATCAAATTACACAGTGGAAGTGTGTTCCATTAATGCAACAAAAATTTATTAAAATTTAGTCAAACACAATTTATGTAAATTCTGTGGGAAAACCGCAGACTTGGTAACCCTGGTTGAACTGTTTAATGGAAGTGTACATGGACAGGCTCATACCAGACTTGGCAGAATGGGAATGGGAATGGGAGTTTCCCCATCCTCCACCTTTCCCTGGTTCACTCGCTTCCCCCCAGCCAGATGGTGCATCAAACGATTTCCCCCAAGGAGCCGTACCACTGTCCACAGGTGGGTCAGAGGGAGCACTGCTGCGCGCCCATGTTGCAGGAACTAGAAAGTGTATGAGTATTACTAGAACGGACGTTTCTAATTCAAAATGGTTTAATTGATTCAATATGAACTGCTGCCTTCTTACCCGAGTTCTTAGATGCCGTTCCAGGCTGTCTTCCAGACGACGACTGTTGGGCCGGTGAGCTGTTCTTATCCCACAGATTGACGTTCTTGCTGTTGTAGCGTGACGGATCGCCCCATGCAGACGTGCCATCATCGATCTCCATCTTCCGGCTGATGGACTGAGGCGAGGGTTCATCCCACCCACTCGGCTCTACAACTAAAGGCATCTGAGGGATGGGTCCAGAGGTCCACCCAGATCCTTTGCTCTGGTCATCCGGCTCTCCTGGACGACCCCTGTCCTGCAAGGCCTTTGGATATCCCGGCATTTGCTGCTGGGTCTGCGATTGCTGCTGCGGTTGTTGATTTTGGGTTTTAAGTGCTGTTTGTTTGTTTGGTATCTGTGATGGAAGCTTCTCGCCCCATCCCTGGTGCAGTTTGACACTGCTGCCTTCATTTCCTCCCCAGCCACCACTCCGCTGTCCCGACTCTTCTGGGCTGGCCTCATCCTGATTTCTTCTGTCACTACCTCTCTCTTCCTTCCAGCCTCCACCCTCGGGCAATTTTGTCCACTCACTTCCGCCACCCTGGTTCCACCCAGTTCCTTCCCTCCTAGACGAACCTTCAACCTCTTGGTCTTCTCCCCAACCACTCCCTTTGCGACCACTCCCAACACTTATTTCTCCATGCCCGGTCCACCCCTGAGCTCTACCCACCTGTCCAACCTCTTGCTTCTGCATTTTGGAGCTGGAAGGATCACCTGCATCCCGCCAGCCTTCCTTACTGCGGTCGGTATGCACTTCTACATCCCAACCAACATTCCCACTATCGCCCTCAAAATCCCAGGCAACGTTCTGCTTGATCTGGGTTTTGCCCCATCCCGTGTTGCACAGCACTTTAGGATCCAGGTTAGTGTGAGTGATCAAGCTCTGTAAGGCTTCTTCTGGGTGGAGGGCCTGACATCTGGAGGGACTCTGGGCCAGATTGTGGGCGTGCATCCCATCCTCAGTGCTTTCTCTACCAGTCGATTCTCCCTCTGACCCATCCCAGTCGTCTCCTGCTTTCTGATTGTCATCTCTTGATGCCACACTTTTTGCAAGCATTGAAGAGTCCTGTAAACTATCTGTGCTTACCTCAGAGATCTCTCTCACATCCTCTTTTGAGGCACCAACTGTTGAGTTTGAGGTCCATCCTGTAGCTGCCTGTTTGTTTGAACCTACTGTGTCGCCGTCCCACTTTCCCTGAGAGATGCCAGTGCCATCACCTGAACTTCCACCTACAGCATCACTGCTCTTCCCAACAAGATCTTGTCCTGTATCCCAGAAATCTGTGCAGGAGACTCCAACCTCTCCACCACCATTTGGTCCAGCTTGCAGCTCCGCCCAATCCCCCGTAATGCGCTCTTCATTCTTGCAGAGTGTCTGGTTCCTCGCACTGGCTGGACTCAAGGGTGCAGGAGGAGATTCCTTAGAGGCAGGGTGAGTTAAGAGATCTCGACCTGAAGCTGCTCTATCAGGGTCATCAGGGTTGTAGTTTGGATTTAGACCTTGAGTGCCCTCCTGGTCTCCAGAAAGTAGTGGCACCTTGGAACTAAAATGTTGATTGACTCCTTTAATGGATTCTTTATTGTCAGACTGTGAGGATGCACCTCCAACCACACTGGTTTCTGCATATCCAGAGAGTTGAGAAGAACTATTCATTCCCAGGCTGGCAGACTCATCCATCCCTAACCTTGCAGACTGTGGGGTCTGATCACTATTCCAATGGTCTTCCGGTCTTGGCCATTTCTCTACATCAGAATTGTCCTTGTCCATTCCCTGAGCGGAGGGTTGACCTCCTGAGCCCAGCCCCCATGTGTAATTTGCATAAGTGGGAGTGGCAGAGGCATCAGACGATGAGTGCAGAGAAACTGAATCCACCGTATGATCTGAAAGAGGAAAAACATCAAAGTATCAAAATATGTTTTCTGACATTACTTCCACCCATAATAGATTTTCTGTGCTCTGTTGAATCATATTTAAGTCCATTCTGTGTCTACTGTACCAATAATGTTAACACTGCAGCTCTGAATGACTCGACCCACCTGAGGCATCAGCTTCCTCCTGCAGGGGAAGTCGGGGCGTTGCGTCCCCTCCGTTTCCGCCCCCCAGCAGCATGCAGGACAGTGGCGGCTGGCCCCTTTTCAGTAGCACTTTGGGTTCCTGCTGGTTGCGGAAGCGCGGGGGCACCTCACGGGGCATGTAGCGCTGGGACACCGCGGAGGGGGGCTGTCCGTCGGCCACAGCGGTCCGCTTTGCATTGTTCCCTCCCTCAGGGGGGTCCAACGAACCCCCGACAACAGGACAGGGGGAGGGTGTTTCGGCGGGACCGGGTCGTGATGAAGCACAGGTAAGGGTGGTGAGAGATGCGGCAGATGGAAATACACTTGATTCTGACATGAGGAGAGTGGTTAAAAAGAAATTAAGAATAGGATAGATTTTCTCAAAATGTCTTCTACAAATCCCCAAACTTAATTTTTGGTTTCAGTTGTCGGCTAAATAAAAATTTTAATTTCGGTTTGGGTTTAATTTCAGTGCATTGCAAATAAAAACGCACTTATAATACAAAGATACAATACTTTAATAGTTAGGGTTGCACACTATATCGGCGACAATATCAGTATCGGCCGGTATGTTCATTTTTATTGTTATCGTTATTGGCCTGATAAAAAAAAATTTAGCCGATATATTTAAGCCGATACATAATGGATTATACAGTTACCGGTATCGGCCGAAATTTTCATATCGGTGCATCCCTATAAATAGTGACAATAAGTATAATAATGTAAAGTTTTAAACAGAAATTATCTAAAAAACTTGTATAGATATCTAAAATATACTAACCTTTTGTGCTGTCTTCAGTGTCCTGCAATAAAAACAAATTATTCATCAGATGTTTGTGCACAAATAGATGAATGCCGATTTAGAAAATAGATTTGAATGCATCAAGAATATCACCCGCCTCCTGATGACTACTGTCTCCTGTCTTATGGTGACCGTCTTCCATGAACTGCTGCTCCCTTCCTGTTCCTGTGACACGACACGCATCACATGGGTTAATTGAGCAGCACGTTTATAACTTAATGGTTTCATTGGGCTGTTTAATACATATGTCCTGTATTTGTGCCATGCATGTTGTAAAACTGCACCTTCCACCAGCCCAGTAATGTAGCAGTAAATAATTTATTCCATTCTGTTTTTGTGTTAATAATTACAATCGTTCTTTACACAAAAACTCCGAACAACATTACATTGACTGTATATATGAACAAACTTTATTCCAGTAATATTAATTCATTGTTTGTTTAAAGCTATCTGGTCTAGGGCTGCAACAACTAATCGATAAAACCGATAATAATAATAATCGACAACGAATTTGATTATCGGTTAGTTGTATCGCTGTGCTCAGAAACCATCAGCCAGTTTCGTTGCTTTACAGTAGTGAATAACACATTTCTGTGGACAAAACGCATATGGAAATAGCGTAGGGCGCAGAATGAGCTGCTGCGGGAAAGGTACATGTTCCAAGTTGTCCAAAGCACTTCAAACAAAAGCATAAGCGTTTATATAGACCAAAACCCGTACGGGTCCCAGGTCAAGACCTCTAGCACATGTGCGTCAAACAGATGGAGCGCAGAAGAACAGGAGCGCAGTAATTCTGACTAAAGTACACATTTTGCTAAAATATTTTTTTTGTTAGAAATTAAGTGTAGGTTTAAAATTCTACATGTAACACAAGTAATGAGATTTATGAGACCAGAAACAGTAAAGGCACCATTGTTGGAATAGCCCATTAATGTTAATTGTAATGTTAATGTTAATATGTTCAGACGAGTGAATGTGTGTGTTCTTCATACCTCATACAAGTTAACATTTTATACTTTAGTTTTGTTTATTATCATTTTTAATTTAGTCGCTTTAATTTTTGCTTTAAAATAGTAAGTAGTCAGTTATTTTTAGGTTTAGAATGTAATGTTTAGGTCAATGACGTGACGGGTCATTTTTTTGTCCAAAGGACTTAATAATAATAAAAAACAATGATATGACATCCAAAGTATGTAAGATATTACAACAACTAGATCTATTTTATTGAATCCAAAAGGTTTTAATTATATTTTCCAACATATAAAAGGTATTTTAAAGATTTTGAAGTGTCAAAAAGTCATTCGGTTTAACCATCCAAAGGCCAGTACAGCCATTTAATTTGTGATTAAAATATCTTAAAATGTAATAAATGTATATACTATTTATTCTGGCATGATTTTATAACATCATATATGAACATAGTGCAAAATGGTATTAAAATTCTGTGTAGAAATCATTGCTTTTATGAGAAACAATGTCCGGAAAAATGAATTTCATTGATGTCATTCGGAGTAACCAATATAAAGATCAAGTCATGCCTTCAATATCTTGTGACAGGATGTGACATCATTCAGACACCTACCACATGGTTGTGAAGCAAAGTAACTAACTCTCTCTGTTTTCACTTGATCATACGCATGTCCCGAAACATCAGGTCATTCGGTACAACCGCTATAAAACATGGAAAATGTTGTAATATTTTAAAAACTTGTTCTAAATATAAAATGTTTGATTGTCCTTTTGCTAGCTAGCTAGATATCAGCCTGTTAGCATTGTTTGAAAATATCGTCGTTCGGTATAACCAAAAGTGTCATTCGGTAAAACCGAATTACTTTTTTGGTGACAAATTTTGTTCATCTTGTAAAAAATAACAAAAACAGTGCTAATTGATTATAAAAACCACGATCTCATAGTTAACACTTCAAAATTATATCTCCTTTAGGTTTTTTACACTTTTAAAAACCTTATTCGTCAATGACCCGTTTATATTTTAACCCTTTTTTGCTTATAATGTATAGCACAGCATAGATACACATTTACTATATTTGTTTTCATAGACATTATATTACAGTTTAGAGGTCAGCACTGGCCAGGATGTGGAATAACATCGTTTAAAATAATACTTTTAGATGTTCACCCGATTTAAAAAAAAAAAAAAAAAAAAAATCGACATAAAATTATTATCAAAATAATTTTTCTTTAAAACGTTAGCACAAAAACATTATATCTATACACTGTTCTTGGAACATTTTTTTTTTTTCCAGGAACATTTTAGTTGGACCTTCATTTAACATTTTTTATATGTATATTATATATATATATATAACCTGTTTCAGAACGTTAGGAGAACATTCAAAAGTAACATTCCCATATTATTTACAAAATGGAAAGTTCCCTTAACGTTCGCATAATCAAGAAAGAAACGTTCTTAAAACATTTCACAAAATGGACATTTTGAAAGTTCATTGAACATTCCATACTCAGACTTAACGTTAGCAAAACATTTTTGTTAGCTGGGTAATACTCTGATATACATCATAGTACTTAATGGTGACCATACTGTGATATTAGTTCTCGAAGGTACTTCAAAGACCAATGTACTACCTGAAATGAACTATCTCTATGAATCATCTACAGATTGTTTTTGCCATACTCATCTTTCTGCATAAACTTCCTAAGCTAACGTGCTAATCATGGCGCATTTACAGCCAAACATTCAAACGCACAAAAAATACACTTTAATATAACATTAAGCGTGCATGATAGTGTCACTTGTATCATTTCACGCGACATAAGTTGATATACAGCACCTATACATTTAATTATTCAGTGGAATTCGATGGTAAACACCTGAAAAGATCCAAACTAAAATTCAGTGCTAACAATACGTTCGCAAAATTATAACGACAGCCTTCAAACACAAATCTAACATGTTATTTAACATGTACACGTATGTATGTTGCAGATAATGTGACATACGTTCCGTATGTTTGTACATGTTTGGGTTTGTTTTGCTCACCTCAGTCAGTTCGGCCTGCAGCTGCGCACTGGACGCCGCGCCGATCAACATCCGGGTATCGGTTCACAAACACACATACACACACCCACGCCGTCCGCCAACCGCTAAAAAAGTAAAATGGTAATAATACATTGTGGATGTGGTTTTTATAATTCTTATTATGAATATGTGAGAGTGTCACGGACAGCTCTCATACGAACATTTTACCCAGAGTACTTTGTGTGAGCGCTGCTGACAAACCAGCAGAGGGCGCTGGGATATTCGCAATGATTACTGACGTACATCAAAAGGTTACGGAAACGTTGTGGAAACGTTATCTGAAATGTAGGTGTTTGTTCTGCAAAGCTAAAGAGAACGTTCTATTTCCGTAAAGAAAACTTTTCTTGCTAAGCACAAGTGATAGCAAAGCCTACTATCTCTTTCAACTACTTTAGAGCAGAATTTGAATGTATCGGATTTGATGAAGTTTGCATTAATTCTGTGAAGCTGTTTTGACAGTTTATAGTGTGTAAAGTGCTATAGAAATAAATGTGACTGTTTGACATCAGAATATACATTTAAAAGAAAATACGCGTAAAATTTGTTCTTTTTCACGTAGCAAACTTTTCATTTTTACTACTTCTGAGAAATATTTTAATCAATTTCTAAATATAATAAACAGAGGAAGGGAATTACTATAGCAGAAGATTAGGCAGGTGTTACTAAACGTCATAAAATTGCGTCTTGAAACCACATAGGCGGATTGGTAAAGACTAGAAGGGATGCTACGGCCACTGGACATTTTAATATTTATTTATTTTATTTAATAACTGTATTTGCAGTATTGTAAGGGTAGGTTTAGGGTTGGGGGTAGGTGTAGTCGTTGTCGCAGCCATTGCACCTATCACCACACAGCAGACTGTAAATCGTTGTCACAGTCAACATTAATATTCCTCTACAAAATTCCTACTGTATTAGAGAGAAAAAAACACCGTTGTTATGTGTCTTTCATTCAAAGAACTCTGCTCATGTGTTTTGCAAATTGCATTTAATAGTATTAATTCAAACGGGTTTTTATTACGCAATTCTATTTTTATCAATAAAGTAGGGGAGAGTGGGGTAAGATGAGCCATTTATTACTTATGTGGTCCTCAAGAAAAGGGAAAATAAGGCGGAAAGAACAATGAAAGTATTTAAAGTAATTTCAGGATGCTTCATGCCATTTTAAATGATCAGAATACATCTATGACAAAGGGTTCTAAAAATATGTCTTCTTATAAAAAGTGTTCCTCTGGCTCGATTTACCCCAGGTTAGGGGTAAGTTGAGCCGAGTCAGTAGGTGGGTGTAAACTGACCATCTAACTGAATCTGAATCAAAGCCATGTGAAATTTTAAAGATAATGTACCTATTTTAAAAACTAATTTAATAATCACATTTCCTTTTACAAATATTCATATTTCTGTTTTTAAAGCTAACTTAAACAACATAAATCCAACCAAAATGAAGTTGAAATTTCAGTATCTTTAATTGTTTGCATTTCTGAAACAATATGTTGTAACCTTCCTATAAACAGACTAAACAGAAAGTAAAAACTAAATAAGAATGAATAAATGTCACTGAAACTAATAAACATTTTAGTCAAAAGGTTCTTGACATGGTAGTTTTTCTGCAATGTCTACCATGTTAGGCCATTAGAGACTACAGGTGGAAAGATATATATGATTAAACATCCTCTGGTTCATATCAGAGAAGGATTTGGTGTACTTGTACACTGTTCCTATCAAATAAACTATAAATTTGCTTTGATGAAACTGCCATTACATCTGTTATTTTAAAATTTTACTTTGACAAGCCAAAAACAGTTTTTAAAGTATATAAGCGACTTCCACTCCTGCCATGTACTTCTCCTTTTCACAGTCTGGCAGAAATGATGGGTGGTTCTAAAATATATGGTCACATGACAATAAAATGGTACGGTTGCCAAGATACAGGGGGTGGGTCAACTAACCCACTGGCTCATCTTACCCCACTCTCCCCTACACAGTGGTGTTGTATATTAAATATAAAACATTATTTTCCTGACAGCTAAAAATGTAGCATTAAGGAAATTTTACAGCTCAGTCTGACAAATAAGAATTATTTGTTGCTAGCATTTGAAATTATTTGTTTCAGTCCTTTGGATTGGCAGTTCACAAAACCGAAAGCGACACTATTAATTATCTGGAAAAAAATGTGCATAGATGCTAATTTTGGAAAGCTTCGATGCTTTGAAAAACCAGCACTAGTAAACGAGCCCAACTTTCAGGCCCCCAAAATGCTGTTGTCATGTAAATGAATGACCAGAATGAATATGAAGTTTCCCCTTTTTTAATTGAAAATGGAGTTGTGTAATTGGACCCTAAGAAGCTAACAAAATTAATTTCAGCTGGGAGAACAATCAATGAAATTAATCCTGATAATTAGGGGCGTTTAAATATCGGCGCTCGGTTGAGATTGAGAGAAGCTGTAGACAGTGGTAGTTCATAACAGAGGTTCTGAAGGATTTCTTTAAAAAGTAGTCACTTAGTTTTCACTTGGTTTTGGATGATCACTCTTCATGGCTGTGAAGGACCTTTGTGTTTGGAAAGGGCTCATTTTAGCCTTTTTCTTGTTTGTTGTTGATGGACAGAGATTTCGTTTTCCTTTGGTTGAAGAGCGATCAGGGCCGTAAGTACCATTAATTGTCTGGTGTTCTTAATCTTGACTAGGGTAAATGCTTTGTGAATGCTCATATTCAAGTACATGTTCTGATCTGACTCTTCTGAAATGGTTTCTGAAACTGAGCTTCTATTTCCACAGGTTCTTCATGGTGACATTTCCTGCAGTGATTGAGTCTGGCTCTGCCTCCAAATTGTGTGCAAGTCTTCTGAAGCCTCAAGAAAGTCTCACGATGACCATTTCTCTGCTTGATGACAAAAATGAGACCATGCAACTTGTGCAACAGAGATCTGCTCTTGGAGACTTTCACCGCTGCTTTAGTTTCCAGGTCTGTTATCATGCTGTACATGAGATTTATCTGGTTTGATGTATGCTAATAACACATTTCTCTACAGGCTCCTAGAGTAGAAGGAGAATCAGTCCAGAAACTGCAGGTAGTAGTTCAAGGGAGGTCCTTTAAAATGACTGAAGAGAGGAAAGTCATGTTCAGACGTTACCTACCTTTGACCTTCATCCAAACAGACAAACCCATCTACAATCCAGGACAAACAGGTTGGATGCAAATAACCCTTGGATGAACAAGTGTAGAAAGTCTGTTGCACTACAGGTTCATATTCAAGTGCATAGTGTAATGAATTTATTGACATTTCTCATTATTTTTGCAGTGTATTTCAGGGTTGTTACTATGGATGCCAAATTTGTGCCTCTTGATCAAATGGTAAGCCAGTTCTTGCTTTGAAAAAAAAATTGCAAAATAATGTAGCTTTTAGATGCACTTATGCACTTAAAATTGGTAGACTTAAGTGTTTGAGTCTGTGTCTAATATTACTGTTTGTGTCTTGCAGTACAGTCTTGTGGTGGTGGAGGTGAGAATTTGCTCACTGCAAGTCTTTAAAATATATACAACTTATTTCTGGATGTTCTGTTTTTACTTTTCACATTAAGTTTGCATTTTTTCTGAGCTGTTTAATGGTTTTACTAGGACCATCGTAATATCCGGATTGGTCAGTGGACAAATGTTTCCTCAACGAGTTGGATACTGGAACTTTCTCATGCTTTAAACCCAGAGGCTCAGATCGGGATGTACACACTGAAGGCTTTTATTGGTGACCAAATGACTTCCCAGGTTTTTGAGGTCAAAAAATATGGTAAGTCTTTTTGTGCAACACTCACAGGTAGCCTACTGCAGCAGATCCGAGGCCTTAATTTACAGCGTTTTGTTTCTGGTTTAGTTTTACCCAAGTTTGAGGTCACCATAAACACACCCCAGATGTATAGTGTTGGAGATGAGGGATTGAAAGTTGAGGTTTGTGGCAAGTGAGTCAAGCTTATTTTCTTTAAGCCACATTTCTTGTCTTGTGGTTGGTTTCTTGATCCCATTCCTTGTAATGTTTCCCAGATACACCTATGGGCAACCTGTACCTGGTCAAGTGTTGGTGGAAGTGTGCCGTGAACCATTTCCATATATATCTGTTCCTGAGGTGACCCGTCTGTGCCTGAATAAAGCTGCTAAGGTGTGAGACAACTGCTATATAGCACAGGTTTTTATTCTGCATGTTGTTGACTTTAATATGGCTGTCTATCATCTAGCAGATGAATAGCACTGGCTGTGCCTCCCTTACCTTCAGTACATCCACATTTTTCAACTCCAGATTTGAGAATAATTTGCAAGATACACTTCTTGTTAATGCCAGCGTCACTGAGGAGGGAACAGGTGAGCTATTGGCTGATCTGAACCAACGGCATGTTTGGAGGAAGTTGAGGTTTCTTTGTGCTCATGTATGTTTACACTTCCCAGATGTAGTCATGTCAAAATCTGCAACTGTGTCCATTACATTTGAAGTCGGCAAGGTCACGTTTGTGGAGCTCCCAGAGTTCTTTGATTCTGGAACGACAATTAATGGCAAGGCAAGTAAATCCTTCACTTACAAAATCCTTCTTACTGGTTCCATATCACAATGTCTTTCTCAACAGATCTCCGCAACTTATTTCAATGGGACCCCAATTGTGAGCAAAGTGGTCTATGTTCTGGATGGTAACCAGTGGCCCAACAAACTGCTGTTTAATCTGACTACAAACCAGAATGGACAAGCCACGTTCTCCCTCGACACTTCCAACTTTCCTAAAGCTGATCTGAATCTGGTGGTACGATTTCTTTACACTTTTTTTATTTTAAATACCTCTGTCCCACATTCACAATGCTGCTCACTGTTCCTCAGGCAAGCGCAACTTCACAAGTTGTTTATGGTTACAAATCGGCGTACTTCAGTACAGATATGAGGGTGGTCCGGCTTCTCCAATCTGCTACTCCTGACAGCCCGTCGTTTAGTGAGCTGACTATATTGAAGCTTGAGCAGCCACTGAAATGTGGCACCACGTATCCAGTGACTGTCAAGTATTCATTTGTTGGAGAGTCTGGCGACTACAGTGCTGACGTCGTCTATATGGTGAGTGGACACCGGTTTTCCCACTTTTGATGACTGGACCGGTCTGGTACTTCATGCAATCTTTCTGTCTTCTGTAAGGTCTTGTCCAAAGGTGTGATTGTCCATCATGGATTTCAGAGGGTTCAAGCAAGGGCTTCTGATACAGTCACGAGCAGCTCTGTGTCATTCCAGCTCTCTGTCAGTGTCAATATGGCTCCAGTGATTCAGATTCTGGCCTACTGCGTTTTGCCCAGTGAGAATGTTGTTGCTGGTAGTGCATCTTTTGACACTGAAACATGTTTCCAAAACCAGGTATGTGTTCTAGCTTTACTCCGCTTCATGTAGGGAGTAGTGACATGTCCTTCTGCAACTTGGCTGGCTCTTGTTCCAGGTGTCTCTGCAGTTCTCTCCAGATACAGCGGTTCCTGGCGAGGGAAACGTTCTGACCGTTTCAGCTCAAGCAGGATCTCTGTGTGGCCTCAGCGCTGTAGATCAGAGCGTCCTGATCATGGAGTCAGGAAGACGCCTGACTGCTGAAGTGGTATCTATGTGCCATTTGATCCTACTTCCAGTCTTAATAATTTGTTTAAAAATGGTTAAATCTGAATTTGAGTCCATTACTGATAACACTTGGAAGAAACTTACCTTATCTTTTAAACCACTCCAATGTCCTCAGATGTACAAGTTGCTCCCTGTACGATCGCTAACGGATTATCCATTCGGTGTTGAAGATGAACAAGAGTGTCTGAATGTTCGACCACGTAGAGCTGTTCCTACAGACCAAGCCTATGAAGTCTTTAAGGTAGAAAACAATTTGTATCAGTGTAGCTACTGGATAGTCCCTGATTTCAAGTGTCATGTGTTTTGACTTTTCTGACAGAGTTTGGGAATGAAGGTTGCAACAAATCTGCCTATCCGAGAACCTCAGTGTCTGACGTACAGAAGCCTGAATTACTATCGCAATTTCCGGGATGGTATGTCTATTAGGTTCTTGATTGCCACTTAAATTGGCAAATTACACTCCTTGGGTTGTAGGTTTTAGCTCGTTACTATGACTTTGTAATGGTTTAAAGGTTTTCAAAGAACATGACTCCTTAAATACAAGCACAACTAATGCCTAAATGGCTTTCTTGTAGTTTCAGACTCATTGGCCCTCATTTATCAAACGATCATACGCCAGAAAACCGTGCGTACGCTCGTTTCCATGCAAAATTTGACATTTATCAATAGGAGCGTGAGGTCTCTGGTCGGGTCTCCGCTCGTGTACGCATGTTTGAGTCAGCGGGAGCTTGCGTGCAGCATAGTAAATCTGGTGGAGAACTGTTGAACATTTAATTTTCCTGACCGACAATCACTCACCGATCATAACCATTAAACGACACTAATGTCAAATTAAATTAGAATAGATGAGTCTTAAAGCTTTTTTTTTTTTTTTTTTTTTTTTTCTCTCTCTCCAGGGATTTCGCTTTGTATGTGCAAATGGCTGCATCAACAGAACACTAGGATTCACACATGCACCTGCAATGCAGAGAAAAACAGAATATAGCCTACAAGGAATTTAAAAAAAAAAAAAATTAAAAAAAAAAAAAAAAAAAAAGAATTGGACTACATGAAATATTTCACTGAAATAATTAACGGATTAACAAAATAAGAGAAACTGTGCATCAAGTAGGGCTAGTCCAGGCTACGCTTGTTGTATTGGTATTCTTTATTTTATTAAATCCAATTGATCGCAGGTGCTTCACCCTCACGCAGACCCAACATATCAGTTCTAGCATTGCTAACTTTACACTTTAGCCATTTATCAGCAAACTAAAATGCAGAAAGTTAACACTGCTCAGTTTAATGGTCTGCTATCTGTCTGTACCAGTCTGCATGCAACACTCAACCAAACACTTGTGAAGGATGTTTTATGTGAATATAGAAACAAGACCGAAGTAGAAAGCCTTGTTTACATAATGAACAGTAGTTCAGCAACCAATGTTACATTGTGAATACGGAAATGTTTGTATTTCTCCTGAATGAGAGGTAGGCTATGTGAGCCCAATTCCGTTCTGCTTTAAATAAATTCACTTCTGCTCTATAATGAATGCCACTATAGCCTAATTGGTTTCAATTTATAATGTATAGCTACTTATTTTTCGTTCTGTTCTGAACAAAATGTAAAATTTTATGTGGGCTAAAATAACAATTTATATTTTAAGTAGGCTATTTAGTTTTATTTACCTATATACTTTTTAAATTCTATTTGCAATTACGAGGTTGAGGGGTGTTTTTAGAGTAAGAAGTGTCTTTCATGCGATTACTTCGTCTTCATGGCTGGGTTACGTTTCTGTGTTGTAAACTATAGGGCGAGGCTTCTAAAATTTGGGGTGTGATATTTAAATTTCAGCCACCACATTGGCTGCATACAAAAGTTTAATGAATCACAGGTGAGCGTTGTTGTAAGCTGATTTTCACGTTTGGCTGTATACTGGTTTCTACGTTTGCTTGATAAATGAGGCCCATTGTAAATCCAATTTTAAAGTGCTTTAATTTCAGTTTGACTTCACATCTCGGCCAAATAAAACCTTGTGTAGGTCCTGCAGGAACATGCCTATATACTGACTACATAATGCAGCAACTCCTCTAATCTGAAATTGAATGAATTGGCAAATTTCAATTGGTTTCTGCAGTCCTAGTACTGATTGCTTCTCTCTTTCAGTGATGTATTTTCGTCATCCAGTAGCCTTCGCAATGGCTGAAATGGCTCCTGCTGCTGTAGGAGAGAGTGCTGGAGGTGACCAGAGTTCATCTTTTGATGTGACCATCAGGACTGACTTTCCAGAAACGTGGATCTGGCAACTTATTCAAGTGGGGTTAGTGAGGGTTTTTTTTTTTTTTTTTTTTTTTTTTTTTTTTTTCTCTTACCCCAACTGTTAATGCCATTTGAAGCAACATTTACCTCATCTCTAATTTCTAATGTCCCTTCAGAGACTCTGGATCTGCACAAGTTCCTCTGAAGGTTCCTGACACAATCACCACATGGGAGACTGAGGCATTCTGTCTGTCCTCCAAAGGTCTTGGTCTGGCTCCTCCTGCTCTGCTGACGGTCTTCCAGCCCTTCTTCTTGGAGCTCTCCCTGCCTTACTCCATCGTCCGTGGGGAGTTTTTTGAGCTGAAGGCCACTGTCTTTAACTATCTGGCCAAATGCATCATGGTCAGTCTGGGTTCACTTGAGTTTAATGGGTTTTAGACTAGCAATTATTGCCTTGTAGTGGGTAAAGTTAATTTGTAATTCGTGAAATGACGACCATATGAAATGCACTAACCTAAATGCAGATGACTGTCTTTTCTCAGTGTGCACTAATGCTGTTCTTTGGCAGGTTAAGGTGACCCCAACGCCGTCATCTGCCTTCACTCTAAAGCCATATCCTGATCCATATTCCTCCTGTCTCTGTGCCAATGGCAGAAAGACCTTTAAATGGGTTTTCACAGCTTCTGTTCTTGGTCTGTTGTGGACTTTTTTTTTTTTTTTTTTTTTTCCTGAATTGATGTATGGTGTTGCTCACTTTCTGTCTGTCATTGCAGGAACCGTAAATGTGACTGTTAGTGCTCAGGCTGAACAGTCTTCAACTCCATGCAGCAATGAGGTAGTAACCGTGCCGACAAGAGGACGTATTGATGTAGTAACTCAAAGTCTACTTGTTCTGGTAAGTGTTAATTGACTCTACAGCTCTATAGAAGATCAGTTATTAAACTGTCAACTCGGCAACATTGACTTGAGCTGACTGTTTTCTGTAGTTTTGCTTTGATTCAATTATGGACAAGCTCAACTCGGCTGTGATTCAGTTGAGTTCAATAGTGCAGAGTAATGAAACCTATCTTCTATAGAGCTGCTTTATAATTGTTTTTGCTCTTATAATGGCGATTTACTTGTGACTTATTGCACTTGTAGGCCGAAGGAGTTGAAAGGACCACCACCCAGAGTTGGTTACTGTGTCCAAGGGGTTTGTTAGCACTGTTATTCCCAAATGTTTTCTTTGTACTGCCAAACAAAAGCCTAGTGTTCTATACGGATTCATTCTTTCTATCCACAGGAAGGGTTGTTTCAGAAGATGTGATGCTGATGCTTCCGCCAAATGTGATTCAGGGATCAGCCAGATGCTCCATTTCAGTCCTTGGTAAAAGTTAATTTCACCCTCAGTGGAAAAACTGACATTCCACAGAATAACTCTGGCTTCAGGTGTGGGTTTTTGGCTTGAACTCGTTTCTCCACGTAGGGGACCTAATGGGTCGTGCCCTTAAGAATCTGGATCAACTATTACGGATGCCGTCTGGCTGCGGAGAACAGAATATGATCGTTCTTGCTCCCAATATTTACATTCTGCGGTACCTGGAAGTCACAGCGCAGCTCACCACAGCCATCAGAGCGACGGCCACGGGATACCTTCAGAGCGGTATGGAGAAACAATCCATTGATTTCCACTAAATCTCCAAGCCCTACTCTCATTGTAGTGTCAGAGTTTGTCATTCTTCCTGACCAAGTTTCTGTGGTTTGACCTGAACAGGATACCAAGGACAACTGAACTTCAGACACAGTGATGGTTCATTCAGCACGTTTGGTTACGACGCATCCAATACATGGTGCGTTTCATGCGGTTTCATCTCATGTATCAAGAGTTCAGTTCAATCATGAAACTTCCTTCGCCACCAGGTTGACTGCTTTCGTCATGAGGTCTTTTGGCTTGGCAAGGAACTTCATCTTCATTGATCCACATGTCCTCCAGAGCGCAAAGGACTGGCTGATCAGTAAGCAGGGTTCAGACGGCTGTTTCATGCAGCAGGGAACTCTGTACCACAATGACATGAAGGTGTGTCACTTTACTTCAAGTGTGCCATAGCTGACCTGAGGTCTGAGCCTGATCTTAATCATTATGCTGCTGTTTTAGGGTGGAGTTGGTGATAACGTGACCATGACCGGTTACATTGTTGCAGCGCTGCTTGAACTAGGTGTTCCTCTAATGGTAAAAACGTTTATATCGGTTGTTGTATGAGCTCCTTGCAGATGACATTCCTGTTCTGGCTGTAGTCCGATTGACACTTTCTTTGCATTCAGGATCCGGTCATTAGCAACGCTCTTTCATGTTTGAGGTCTGCTGTTGGGAACCTGGGAAACAGGAAACACTTATGCCACCGCTCTACTTGCCTACACTTTCAGTCTGGCTGGAGAGACCAGCACTCGATCACAACTTTTAAACACCTTGGACAATGTTGCCATTTCTGAAGGTGAGATTGTCTGCCTTTTGATTTGAAAGAACCTGACGTTGAACATCTCAAACTTCTGTATAGAGCTTTTCACAATACAAGTTTACCCAGGGTTGCATATTCAGAGCTGAAACATGCAAGCTGCTTTTAATTGGTTTATGAACCACAAGGTGTATTGTCTTTTAGTGGTCCATCACTTTTTTTTTTTTTTTTTTTTTTTCTTTTTTTTTCCTGACCGAGAATAAAATTGCCTAACTTCCATCTTGTCTTTAGGTGCTAAGCTCCATTGGTCTCAAACTATGTCTGGTGATACTCTGGCAGTGGAGATCAGCTCATACGTGCTGCTAGCGGTACTCACTGTACAGCCCCTCACTATGGCTAATCTGGGCTACGCTAACCGTATCGTCAACTGGCTCGTGGCCCAACAGAATCCCTATGGAGGCTTCTCCTCCACCCAGGTGACACCAACTACCTAACATAAGCACAATCTAGGCCTGATTTATTACATTCATTTAGCAGACACTTATCCATAGTGTTACAAAAGTTGGGTCAGGTGGTCAAATTCAGATGTAGTGTCAAGTTAATACTGAAATTGAGATGTAATGTTTGTCAAACACAATTTGGATAATCTAAGTCCAAGCTAAAACACAGATGACTCAAGTCTTGTTTCAAAATAGTGGTTTATTAATATAAACATGGGGGCAGCTGTATGAAGTTTTGAATCTTGTTTTATTTAGGACACTGTGGTGGCTCTTGAGGCTTTGTCTCTGTACGCCACTCAAGTGTTCAGCTTAGAGGGCTCCAGCACAGTTACCGTACAGTCCTCGCTGACCGGAGGAGACCTTTACACCTTTGATGTGACTCGGGACAATCGTCTGCTATATCAAGAGAAGCCGCTGAACGTTCCCGGCAGATATAGTGTTAAAGTGAAGGGCTCCACCTGTGTATCTGTGCAGGTTTGTATCTTCACCTTTATTTCTGCTTCTGTTGTGCTTGTCCCAATTCTCCTTTGTCTTGATTTTTGTACTGCCAGGTTGCGTGTTTCTACAACATCCCGACACGTGTTAGATTTGCCAGAACGCTGAGTGTTGAAGCAAAGCTGGCGAGCGACTGCAAAACACAAGGATCCACATTCATGTTGAACTTCACTGTGAAGTAAGAATGGCTTTGACTTTGTATCCTATAACCGACTCCAGTTAAAGACGAGCTGCTTTTTGTTCATGTTGATTTAAACTTGTTTGTTCCACTTCGTTCAGATATAGTGGTGCAAAACCGACCACTAACATGGTTATAGTGGACATTAAACTCCTTTCAGGCTTTACTGCAGATACATCTCTGGTTTGTATGCTTTTTAACAACTTTTCAAGGATCTTCGGATCTTCAGATTCTTCAGCTGTAAATGATGGGCTTTTTTTCTCACAGCTTGGATCTCCACCAGAATCATTTGCTCCATTAGTGCAGCGGGTCGATGCTGAAGATGACCATGTCCTTGTGTATCTGAAAGAGGTGAGAACTACACTCTGTTTTCAGTACCTGTTGTCTTGTGTGCTCATGTGCTGCTGTTCCTCCCTTTGGTCTTGCAGGTTCCCAAGGACATCCCCATGACCTACAGGCTACAACTGAAACGGGGTCTTGCAGTGCACAATCTAAAGCCAGCGGTCATCAACATTTATGACTACTATCAGACAAGTATGCTTTCATGACTCCTGTTCTCCACTGAATTCACTATAGGACACAATTAAGCTCATGTCCTATTCCTCTTTCAGGTGATGCATCTGAGACCACCTACACGTCCCCCTGTCCATGATTTGCTTCAGCTCTGCCTACAAGCTTCATGAAGAAAATAAAATGTGTTTTATACAGTCAGCAGTTTTGTTGCCTCTCATTGAAGCATCTGACTCATGAGTTTATATTTGCCATGTGATTTTTCAGATATGGCTAAAGTTTACTTGTGCAGTGTCTGTTTTTGCACTAGTCACTATTCAAAGTGACTTCCTGGAGTTTTTCCTCTAGTGCTTTAAAAGTTGTATTGTGCATCATTATAGGATTAAGAAAAAGGTTCAATTATTCACTACCTTTTAAAAAGACAATTAGGAGTTTTACAGGTCTTTCTATAGACCCCCCCCCCCCCCCAAATGTATGGTCAACAAGTTGAGTTTTACTACACAATAAAACAAACCACAAAACAATTTATTTTTATACATGATTTAGGACATGATTTGAATATATTAAAGGGTTGTAAAGTCACACTTGGCTCCTTTGTGGTCAAAAATTACTGCCATAGGTAGTGAATCGGAAATGCAATAAAACTCAGACTTTTGGTACAAACTACAAATCAGCCACTGCAGGAAAAATGTGCACAGCAATAAAGGGGGAACACTAAAATGTCAAGAGTGCAAAATAAACACCCCCACCTCCCTCCCCACACACGCATAGTCAGGCTAGTTCATATATAACACCTAGCAAGTTTTTGCAAAAGTGTTCAAACAATTCAGCCACAAAGCAGTAAAAAAAACAAACATGATAATGTGGAGAATCTCCAGAAGCAGAGCATCTATCCCATCATCGTCTACATCAAACCCAAAGACGAGACTGGCCGCAAGTTCAGGTGCAGATCTGGATCTGTCTCTCAGTATTGGGAATCAAACTGAAAATTTCATTTCAATTCCTGAATCTGAATTAATGTAGCCAACATGATGCGTAATTGCATTTGAAACTGGAATGTAAAAAGCAGAATTACAGTTGAAATTCCTATAATTGTAATATTTAACTAGAAAATTGCCAAGACAAACTCTGAACGTTGGTTTGACAAAGCTTTATTCATTTTGAAAGTTTTAATACAAAGCTAAAATTTTGAAGGTCTGATAGATGTATAATGGTCAGTGGATAAAGATATGTTTTGCAGCAGATGATGTAGTTACAGAGCTCATGATTTAACTTTTCACAATGCATATAATATACTGCTTATATAGTGGTTAACATTACAGACCACCTGGTTATGTCTCAAATATTCCATTATGTGAATCTCTGTTTAATATTAACAATTTACGAATTTACGAATCTGATTTTGTAAATCTGAATTGTGCTGTGCATTTATGAATTTTGCTTTGTAAATGTATTATTTTTGAGACTGATCTGGCTCGATACTCAAAGTACATAGATGGATTATCATGGGTCTTACTTTTTTGTTGTTGTTGTTTATTTCTAGTTAGACCACAACTGTGTTTTGAATCCTAAAAATGATCTATAAATATATAAAAATAAATATGTACTTGTTTTGTAATCGAATTAGCCAAAGTTGATAATATCTGTATAAGACAACTATGTGTAAGGACTGAAGGTCAATAATGCACTATGTGCTCTGTAGGATATTCTGTTCTAGTTAAGTACCTCAAGGGAAAATATATTGTCTGTTTTATCCAATTGTAACCTGCCAGGGAAGTATGGGTCAGCAATGTAAAATTTTGAACCGGCCTCAATTGTTAGAACAGATATGGTGTTTAGGACTCCACACTGGCCTATAAGGGGGGATTGAAGGGTTGGATTCTGGAATCCACTGCCGCTTCATTATATATATTTTGAGTGATTTATAATCAAGTTTTTAATCAACATTTATCTTTTTAAATATTAAATTATTTGAATGACTTCTTCAACTTATGTTAAAGCATTTATTTTCCTTTTCATCTTCAAACATTAGAAAATAATAATGAATATTGTCTGTACCTCTCACTGAGAGAAAAGTACAACTTATCAGAATGTTTTGAGAAACTTTAATGTTGATAGTTGGAGCCTGGGCCAACTTCAACCTTGAAGTAGTTGTGTATCTATGTATGTGTGTTAGTGTTCTGTGCAGGTCTGTTACTGGGTGCTGGTGGACATCTGGCATTTTGCTGGAGACCTGCAGACACCTTTTCATGACCTAGAAGGTCACTATGTACCTAAATCCAGGGTCTGAGCATCAGAAGCGTGATCGATGGAGATGTGCTTCTACCTATCAGCCCATGTGTGGAAATTTCCTATGTTTATCTATTTCTTAACCAATCAGAATCATTCAACCTGAAGTAATGATGTAGTTAGTAGACTCTGTTAGAGTATAATTGCTGCTGTATTGAATGTGTATGCAGAGCGGCCTACGAACTCCCTGTGAGACTTGAAGCTATTCTTCAGTAAAATTTTCTTCAATTTATTTTTTTAAATTCTGACTCCGGATCTTCATTCATCATATCTGGTCTTTAACTGTAAAATTCCCCTACAGTTAAATTCTAATGTTGGCAGAAAACATTGTTTGAAGAAGATTCTTGAAATGTCCTTTAAATATGAAGGATCACTAACTTTCTGGCTTAAATGGCTTAAGGTTGGGTGTTACACAGCAAATTCCCCTGTGTTTCATTAATACCGCTCACTGTAACCATTAGTGATGAGATCTGAAGTTAATGAGTAAAATCACAGAAGGAAAGAGGAAAAAACATTTGAAGTCACCATTCTGATGATCAGTGTTTCCTGTAGTTGAGCACTTGAACCTTGATTTGTTTTGATAGTTTTTCTTTGGCTGTTATAAAAATGTTTTATTGCGGCAGAGGAAATTAAGATAGCACAATCTCAGGTGATATTGGCAGTTAATAATGACATTATCATGAATGTGTTGTTTTTAACACATTTCAATATTGTACTACCAACCATGTGACATTGCAAGATATTCAAAGTCCAATCAGATGTTTTGAAAAACAATGGAAACATGTTGTGAGCTGGAAGTTATTAACTATGGTGTTGTTTAGACACTCGCAGACATCAACAATCAGCATATGAAATGCAACAATGGTGACATGCTTTGTGCTGCAGTGCATGATGGGTAACAGCAATCAAAACTCATTCATGAGTCCCAGCATGCATTGCGGCACAAATAAATTATTACTTTAATAATCCACAAATGAACATACAGGAGCAAACTAACATACAACCACATAAAACAACGACGAGACCAGACAATGAAAAGGAAACTGAGTTCTACCATAAAGACTCAGAAGGCAGGTGAACATTTACATGGTATTTATTCCATAAAGTATAAACAGATGGTAGTGAGCTACGATGATTCATGCTTATTTGTACAGAAAGGTTCTTTGGCGTAGGCACCGTCCTTAGTCCAAATCCTGACGATGAAAATTTGGCTGATCCTGCCTGAAGATGAAGGCTGGGGTGGAGCCAACCCCCGATGGATGGACAGGGCCAACCTGGTGGTAGTGGGAAAGATGGAGGGGAACGTCAGCGTCATCACCTATGAACGTGAAACAGAGAATTCAGTGCTTATATACTCCAGGTGTCAAGCAGTGATTGGCCAGACCTGTTATAATGAATGAATGACGTGGCATTGAACTTGCTCTGCGATGTATTTTTCACTATCTTGGCTTAAATACACAGAGGAGTAATGGAGGTAAAACAGAACAGGTGCAGGAACTAATTAACTACCTGGGAGACTAATAATGATTATGAACACGGGAAATGGGAACAGGGAAAACAGAACTAAAACACAGTGATCCTAAAGAGACATAGAGCTTCATGTTACAGTTATGCACCTGAATTCTTTTACTACTGTGGAGGTTTGTATTATGAGTGTTGACGTCTTAGTGTGTCAGCTTTAACACAAAATATGTTGTAGAATTTTTGGAAGATCTCACACAGACCTCTTCATCTTTTCTGTCTTAATGCATTTTAGTGATCTTTGTTAATTACATTAATTATTCATTAATGCTTCAACTTCATAGTTGTTCCCTTTATGTTAGTCTTCAGACTACAGGGAAAAGGCAATTATTTAAATCACTACAATGTAGTTATTTGACTGTCATCAAAAGACACATGGCTCTGCTTTTTCATCTGTCTTTTTCTTTGGCGATGCAAAAATGTTTTCTGAAAACACTACTGCAATTGCTAAAAGAGAAATAAGTTAACAAAAGTCAAGGGCCCAACTAAAGCAAACACCGATCACCATAATGGTACATTCAAGCAAAACATTTTCAATAACACATCAACTTCTAAACCTCTGTTAATCCTCAAGAAGATCTGTAGATGTATGACAGAAATGAAGTCAAAATTTAATCACATAGTTATCACTGCAGTTGTCAGCATTGTTGCCATAGATCCATACATTTCCTCCATTGTAAAAATTCCACCTAGCAGGAAAGATACCATTGTCTCTATTTTGTTTCGAAATGTTTGAAAGCATGTAGGATGGCGCTGTCACACATGTGACAGAACTCATCGTGGATGACTGAAATCCCCACGACACCCTATGTCAAGCAGATTGTGGCAAAATCAGGCTAAAATCGTGTAGTCTGTGCTAGGCTTTAAAGAAGCACAAAACAGTGTTTATTGTTTGAATTTCTTTATTAAAAATTGACCAAATTTGAAAGCTAACTCAGCGTGTTGTCAGTGTTCTCTTTGCTCTGCGATGTATTTTTCACTGCGTGAGAACATGAAGGGTGGCGTGAGAGCGCCATGGCTTGTTGGATGTAGCGACTGTAACTAAGGTGGGCGGGTCTTTGCGAAGGGTCAATTGCTAACATCCTTTTGTCCAATCTGTAGTCACATTTTCAAAACTCTAAACACAATTAGCGCAACATTCGTCTGTTGTGACCATACCATTAACACAATTCATGTGGTTTTCACACAATATGCAGTCAATTAAAGGGTTAGTTCACCCAAAAATGAAAATTCTGTCATTAATTACTCACCCTCATGTCGTTCCACACCCGTAAGACCTTCTTTCATCTTCGGAACACAAATTTAAGATATGTTTTTTTGGCGCGCAAAAAGTATTCTTGTCGCTTCATTACATTAAAGTTGAACCGCTGTTTTGAATACGTCTTTAGTAGCTTTCTGGGCAATGTAAGTGTTAATTATCTTGCTGGCGATGCAGGCCTCACTGAGCCATCGGATTTTATCAAAAATATCTTAATTTGTGTTCTGAAGATGAACGAAGGTCTTACAGGTGTGGAACGACATGAGGGTGAGTAATAAATGACATAATTTTCATTTTTTGGTGAACTAACCTTTTAACATCTAATATTCTTTATTTTTTCTTTACAAACATGCTCTCCCAATACCAAAATCATGCATCTTTCTGGTCTTATTTACAAATGCTTAAACACAGCATGCCAGAAATGAAGACAATTGCCCGGTTTCACAGACAAGGCCTAGTCCAATCTAAAATGCATGTTTGAGCTGTTTTAACTAGACGCCAATCTTAAACATCTCAAAATATATCAGTGCCATTGTTTCGTCTCTGGATTCCCTGAATCTTTTTTACAATTTTATGTATGGTAGATGGTGAAGGACATAATTTCTTTGCAATCTTGCATTGCGAAATGTGATTTTTGAAATGAAGCCTGATCATGACATTTGGCACAAAGTGTTGAGCCATGACCCATCTTTTCTTGCAAAGACTGAGAAGCTCTTTTACACCCAAATCTTTTAACTTGCCCAACTTTTTTAGAGTGTGTTGCAGCCATCAAAATTAAAATTTGTTTATATTCACAAAATACAATTATGTTGGTCAGTGAAAACATTTGAAATCTTTTCTTTGTACTTTTGTCAGTAAAAAAAAAAGGTTTAAGAGAATGAACATGTGGCAGAACGGAAAAGTCCGTATGCCACTTGTTTACTTTCACTTTTATTTCACAACTCAATGACGTAAAGGGAGGCGTGCATATCAATGAATGGGGGAAGCAAATATAAGGGCGAGGCTCACACACCTGGAGAGGAGAGACCTCACACGTGAACACAGTTCTCGTGAGAGTGGTGAGAGAGAAGTTGAGTTCAAGTTACCGTGTGGAGTGTGGCTCGTGTTCCTGTCGGCCTGACGCTTCCAGACCTGCTGTTTACATGGCGCTCGTGAACTGGCGCGAAGTACCTTCACGTGCAAGCTTCGTTCAGCCGTCCAAATAGGAAAGCCGGTAGTACAAAGGATCATCGTTGAGTCCACTGCGGTCCCTAGACGCTCTTCATAAATCCTGTGATCTGCTGCACTTTGGTCAGTGACGCAAAGCCATTCTCTCACACAAATAATCGAGCACACACGCACAAACTATTCAAACACGCACTTCCGATGTGTTCATTTAATGTAGTTTTTCTAGTTCATCGCGCCCACCCCGTTATAAACAAATCACAGATTGTGGTTTTTCTGGAAATGGGGTTCGTAGAAATATGGCGGGTGTATGATGTATATTACGATGCTATGATGAACTATGTCTTTCTCCACTGACGTTCTGAGTTGTTCAAAGCATTTGTAAGGATACTGATTATTAGAAGGCAGCTGACTGACTCTGACATGGCGAACGGGAACACGGGTTTGTGTAACATTAGCAACACCTTATTAGCTGTTTGATAACCGAGTCAAGCAAAAGGCTAATCATATTAATTATCGTTATGTGTCCGATGTTGTAAAGCGCGATACCATCGTGCAGCGTTTACCTCAGTAAGTTGACCGAGTGGATTTGTGCTGGCGTGAGTGGAGGCGGGGCTAATTTGCATAATCATTGATCGTGTGTATTAAACGAGGCAATGGACCTCGTTTAATACACACGGAAGCATAAAAATCTAAAATTATTACAATAAATTACAATAATCAAGTCATCATTCATACAAATCACTCACATTTCTCAGAGCTAGTCAAATGCCAAAGGCCAGATGAAACAAGTGAGTCTTCAAATCACTTTTGAAAGTGTCCACAGTTCATTTCATGGATAAGAGTAGTTCATTCCAAAGTGCAGGAGCTACAACAGCAAAAGTCCAAACTCTTCTATGCCTCAAATGTGACCGTGGGACACATACTCTGAGAGGAACGCAAGACTTTCTGTGATTGGTACGGGATGAACAAATCTTGATCATGCAGTGCTTTGTAAGCAAACATTAACACCTTGTATTGTATTCTATATTGTACAGGTAACCAATGAAGAGAAATCAACAGAGATATCTTCCCTTTTCCTTTTTAACTCTATCAAAACACAGCAAACCAGATTCAAAACTGAATCGGCAAACTGCCAAAACTCTTGCACTAGTTTTCTATCCGTTGTGCAATGACTGTCAAGATACTGACAGTTGATTACAAAAGGCATTACAAAAACTGCATTACTTGTCAAGTTTCAGTTCTACCTGCAGACAATTTGAAATCCATTGTTTTATTTTTATTAATATATAATTCAGTTTCCTCTTACTCTAAGCCATTCTATATTTTTGGTTGTGTTGAATGCATGCATTCTTGGCAACATACTATCTAAAAGTGAATGAGTTATTACTTTAGTACAGTAGAAAAAATAGAAAGTAACAGAATTGCTCAGGCCAGCCACTGGTCAAATGGGTCCCCTACCCAGATCTTCAGTTGCCCCCTTGGTTGAAATTGCTCTCTGGGGGTGGGGTGTTGATGGTGAGAAGAAGCAATCTGCATAGGGAACCATCTACAAAAGGGGCAGGTAGATAGTGCCCTACGCAGATTGCTTCTTCTGTGTATATGGAACAGTGGTACTGGAATCTTTACATTAAGCTTTTACTGAAATGAAAACATGAAATTTCTGCCATTGATCTTCAGCAAATCCAACAATCTATGGTTGTTTTTCTGTCATAGAATAAAAAAGTATTAATGGTAATTGTGACTTTTCTCGAAATTCTGACTTTTCTTGCAATTGTGAATTTACATTTACATGAGAGATAAACTAGCAATTGAGAGAAAAAGTCAGAATTGTGAGATAAAAATTGTTGTTCTGCATCCACACTGAACAAAACCAATTCATAGAGTCCCTTTTTACTGTAATGAAAAGAACTTCAGCGCCTAACTACAGATAAAATGAGATTTTGTAAGCTAGGATAAGAATCCTAAATAAATTAAAGATTTGCTCCTGTAATACGAATTTGTGAAAAATCCTAAATCAACTCATCAGATCTTAAGACTTAAGATAGAAAGTTTCTGTAATACGCCCCCAGAAGACTGGTGATCAGGCAAAGATCTACTGGTATCCGAGGGGATTGATTTATTTCATTAGAGGATTCTTAATCCACTTAATGTGTTCTTGTCACGGTCTCCATCTCTCTCACCTTCCCTGCACTCCATTTCCCATCATCCCTCCTTCTCACCTTCTCATGCTCAGCAATCACCCGCACCTGATCATCTTCACCTCATCAGCACAGCAGCATTTAAGCACACACTTCACACTAGTACATTGTCTGGTCTCGTTTTAAGAAGGATGCACTTACCAGCTACACTTACCTCTGGATTGTTTGTTATTCCTCCATCGTCTCTCCTGATCCTCTGTGTCTCCTTCGTCTCCCTAATCTCTTGTGTCTCCAGCATCTTCTCCTCCGGACTCCAACGACTCTCCACTCACCTCACCTAAGTGTGTGCTCTGCTGCTCACGTCTACGATCTCCTCCAACCTCCTGCAAGACAAAGAACTTGAGTCTGTGTTCCGTAACAGTTCTGATGCGGTTATAATTGGTCATTTTTCTGTTTTATAAAAAATGATTTTTTTTTATTGTTTAAAAAAAATTTACATAGCAAGGATGCATGAAATTGATCAAAAGTGACAGTAAAGACTTTTACATGGACACACACACACACACACACACACACACACACACAAAGGTATTTCAAATAAATGCTGCTTTTGAAAGTTCTGTTCAAAGAATCCTGAAAAAATGCATTTTTATGTAAAACAATTTACATAAAAATATACACAACTGTTTTCAATATTGATAATAAGAAATGTTTCTTGAGCAGCAAATGAATGATTTCTGAAGGACCATGTGACACTGACGACACTGTTTTAACATCACAATGAATAAATTACTTTCTAAAATATGCTAAAAGTTGCAATAATATTTCAGAATATTACTCTTTTTAATGTAGTTGTTTATCAAATACATGCAGCCTTGATGAGCGGAAGCATTTTAAAAATCATTTTAAAAACTTTGCCCAGTATATTGCCCACAGTATGGGCTTGCTGTGGGCCCACAATTGGCCCCAATGGGGGCCCTCTCTGCTTAGTGTGGGCCAGCCCACAGTCAGCCCACACTTTGGGCTGTCCCACTAGGACCCCACCTGAGTCCCATAGTCTGGGGTCCACACATGCCCTGCGGTATCCGGGCCCACAGTGGGCTGCCCGCAATGGCCCTAAGGGCCCCAAAGAAGCATGCTGGAGAGCCTGATGAACTCGTGACAATAGTAAATATATTGTCACAAATTTTTCAAGATATGAAACATGGTTTCATAGTATTATTCATTACAAGTATTGTTCGTTAGATTTTAATAACGCAATATATTATTTCATATATTTTTCCATGTATTTAAACTATTTAATATCGGAAATATATTTTATATTATTTAATAATATGGAAATATATTTTTGTTCTGTCAAGAATTGTATGAATCATGAATTTTTATGTTTTCCTGTTAATTAAAATAAATGGTAATTATTATTTAAAATGTCTGTGATTCACAGTTTTTAGAGAGTGATTGTAAAATACAGGACAATAAGGTCTTGTCAGAGTTTATTATTTTGTAGATGTTGTCAGTATCTGTCAGAGGTATAATGAATTCCATAAACATATCAATACATGTACAAAAATTATACACTGAATAAAATGTCAGAGTATTCCACATAATTATAGCAACAGCACTCACAGTAACAGAGCAGATGATCTTCTGTAACATTTTGACAAAGTTAAATAAAGCAATAAGCCCCCAAAAGCCGTGGTTTACAGTGAATTTATAACGATGAAGAGTGGAGTGCCTACGGCTTCACAGGGCTTATTCCTTTTATAAAACGGTTACCACACAATACAAATATTAAAGCCAAAAAAAAATGTATCAATGCAACTTTCATGAAGTAAAATCATTTAAATGCTTCCTTCCGCTGGAAAAAATAGTCCCTGACCGTGAACAGCAACAGAAGTTACATTTATTACGCCATTAGATGGCGGCAAAGATTGTCTTCATGAGCCAGTCACTCAGTCGCAAAGACTTCATATTGAAACTTGTTGTGAACACAGAACAAGACGCAAATGCTTTGACTAGCGCTATCAGTGTCAGCAGGGCACGGGAAAACCCATTAAATGTGAAAAGGACAAGATTGCAGCGGACATTCAAACGGAAAATGCTAAATCTGAATGCACGTAATACACTCGGTCAGTCGATATCTCTCTCACAATACTCTTCTACATAATACAGTCAGCTTCAATGAACAATATCAATAGAGTACAAACATTTGTTTACGTTGCTAAGAGTGGTTGCTACGACAGACACACTCAGTGGTGCAGCGATACTTATGTAATGCGGTCAGCTGGATGAATTCGGGAATTTTACAACGGCTTCGAACGCGGCTCAACCAATCAGAATCAAGGGCCGGAACTATCCGTTTTATAATCATATTTAAGAAAGTTAAGAAAGACTTTTCTTACAAAAAAGGTATATTTCATTATTTCTAAGAAGCAAATCTTTAAGTGTTGAGATATATTGTGGATAATGCAACTGAGCAGAAAGGTGCAGTTAACAGGCGCCTGCTGAATATGCATTAAAAAAAAGTAAGATTCAATATTTTGTATTCATAGTATCAAAAGAAAATATTCATAATGAATGAAATGTGTAAACACATAGCACATCTTAACATTTTAACATTTATGCATCTTTTCAAAATGTGAAAATACAATAGCTAAAGTACTTTTGAACCCGCTTAAAGACATTTGCTCAATTATATAGTAATTTAATTGAATTTTTCCTTTACATAATTTCCCCCCACGGAGAAGCCTGTCATCCACATTTGGTTATCTTTCATCAGGTTTAATGCAGTAAAACAAAAGCAAAGAAAATGAACTTTTAGTTTTAATTAGAGTCTCATGTATGGTGCCATTCTTTGTCTCCAATAGCTACTGTATTATCAAGACTGCTAGACATGTTCTGGAAACTGTCGATCATAGCATTAAAAAAATCCTTAAAAATTTTCCAGAAACGTTCAAACGTGGTCATTTGTGCCAACTGATACATCTCATTAGTGTAGTGTCCTTTATTCCACTCTATCATTGCCTCAATCTTCAGCAGAAGTTCACTGACCTGCTGTCTGTCAGTCAGATCTCTGTTATTGAGCACATGATAACCCTGACAGCTCTGAACGGCTCCTCTGACAACTTCATTCTTATCAATTTCTGACTGTACTGTCTCCTGGTCACATTCATCCCCATATGTGAAGAGGATAATAACATTCTTTAGCACATCTTCACCAAAAACCTGTTTAATGTGTGTCAATCTGACTTCGTCCTGCTCCGTGAACCTGCCGAACGGCACAACGAATAAAAACGCATGAACTCCCGGAGCGGCCAGAAACGCACTCCTCGCAAACTCCCTCGAGAGCTGCTCTTTTGGAAGGTTTGTACAAAAAAACCCAGGAGTGTCGATGACAGACACAGATCTGCCATCAATCACTGATCTCTGAATGCTAGATATATTTGTAACAGCATACAGACTTCTTCCACATGTGAATCTGTCTTCTCCCAGTATGGTGTTTCCTGAGGAACTTTTCCCAACTCCATTTTTCCCCAGAAGGACGATATTAATGTTGCCATTGTTCTGCAGAGTAGCTTTTATGTTTCAACAGGAAGAGAGAGAGAGAGAGAGAGAAAAAATACATGTTTAGAAAAACAATCTGCATATTACTTATATATTCCATCATTCGATTATGATGTGTGTGGTCAATATGGTTTCAAATATGATTATTGTTAGTCAAGCTCACCTGCTCTATTTGAAGGCTGATTGTCAAGCTGAGATCCTCTTTCATGGAGATTATCAGCCTATATGAGATTATTAAGCATTATTTCATAATAAAGTATAATAATCATTTTTCTAGCTCCAAAAACATAAAATGAGCAGGTATGTGTATGAATTTAGATGATGAATTGACACATTTTATACCATTGTCCTTTGTCAGTTATATTCTCAGCTGAGCTTCAAGACCTACAAAAGAGAAAATCTTCATTATACTCTTGCACACATTTATCCAGTGAAAGGAAACATTTAAATATCTTTCACTTTATTCCATTTTAAAACACACACAAACAAAACAAAAACAAATTAAAAATGAATCAGTGCTGTTTATCTGTGAGCAGCTGACTTTCTGTTTTTGTGCTGCGCTGGATCTCCAGACTGTGAAACTTCCAAGAGGATTTTATCATTGTGTGATTTAATCTGGAACGTCTTTACATGTCAGACAACTAATTCTGAATTCCAGGAAATTCTGTCAGATCTACAAAAATATTTGCATATCAACAGGTATGATGCCTGAATCTGGTTAATTAAGTCTTGTTTATTAGCCAAAGCTAATAAAGGGGTTTTCAGACCTGTCCTCGACACCCAGCACTGCGCATTTTGTTTGTCTCCCTCATCTAACACACCTGCAATCTGTTTCTTCTCTGGGAAAACCTTCCTCAGCCTCCACAGCCACTCTTTCAGTTTCATAATTACACGAAATCCCCCCTCATTGAGCTGCTTCATTTTGTTGAACTGCAGCAATAGCACATGTGTATCACACTCACTGTGTCTGTCTGTTTCTATATAACACACTGACTCCAGCTACATCAAGATGATAATGATGTCAAACAAACATGTTAAATTGCTATCAGAATCTAGAATTAGTTATGTTATAATTGCGTGTAAGGATGTTTTGTAATTAAAAAATACTCACTGTGATGCTGATTTTCAGATGACTGAGCTTTCTTCGGTGTGGCATGACTTTTGTAAACAATAGCAGATTTATAAGCGCTTCAGATGACAACGGCTCCACCCACCAGAGGAGGAAATTTACAGAATGGAATGGATCCACAGAATGGAAATTTACTGAATACAAAGAGATGGTTTTGTATTCCTGCAAAATATTGGTGAATCGACATTTTTGGCCTGATAATAAATTATTATTTGATATTTGTAGAGTTCATTTGCAAAAACAGATAACTCTGTTTTTATTAATTCTCACAAATCATGTTTTTTTTGTGCATTTGTTATAAAAAATAAAGTATATTAGTTATTGATTACAATACATTATGTATTTTGACAGTTTTGTTCAATAAAACCATATGATTGCTTTTTATACTTTATTTGAATCAATTATTATTGTGTTATTGCTATTATATATGCATTTTAAGCCATATAAGCAGTGTTGGGGAAAGATACTTTTAAAAGTAATGCGTTACAATATTGCGTTACTCCCTAAAAAAGTAACTAATTGTGTTACTTAGTTACTTTTTAGGAAAAGTAATGCATTACATTACTTTTGCATTACTTTTTCTCACCTGGGCTTGCTTTTTTGTTTTTAAATAACAACAAAAAAGTTATATTTTTGGCAAATGTAAAGGCCCTTTCACACCAAAGGTGAAATGAATAAGCCTCACGGTGAAAGAAATGCATATTTACGCCTGTACAGTAGAGGGCGCAGCTCAAACAAACTTTTTAGCTGTGATGCTTTTTTGGGATAAAAGAAGAATATGATACAGGTGAAGGAAGTTCAACACTCTTATTTCTAAATCTAAAGTCATTTTTGCTTATTTGTATGGTTGAATTAGATCATTGAAGGCCAGCAGCAAATACATTGGTTAATAAAGTGAGATTAAATACATAAAGTATATTCGTGTAATTTAATATAGTTAATTATTACAAGTTTGCGTAAAATTCTGAATTTGCATTTCACTGTTTTTATTCATTTTGAGGAATACTGAATGTTTTCTTGCAAGTCAGATGAGTAAATGCGTGTTCACATTTAGTCTAGAACTACAATACCCATCATGTTCACACAGCGCACACAACACCTCGGCACTTTATTTCTCTCAACATGGGGACAGGAGAGCTGTCAGTCAATACATGTGAAAAAGTAACTTGCGTTACTTATTTGTAGTAACTTAGATATTTTGCTGTAAATTGAATAAGTAATGCATTACTTTACTAGTTTCTTGAAAAAAGTAATTACGTAACTCAAGTTACTTGTAATGCGTTACCCCAACACTGCATATAAGTAAATGTATTTTGTTGTCTAAGCACCTTTATAAGGATTGCGTTAGTAGATGAACTATATCAAAGACTTTATATATAGAAAGGGACTTTGCCTATGCGCGATAGTTTGTTTACGCCACGGTTCAGAGAATCAGATATGTCGGATGTACAACACATGAATTCATCCACTTCTCTCGAAATACATGAATGGATTTAAGTGTCCGGTGAACTGGGAAAAGAACAGAATACTTTATAGTTGCTTACAGACAGTATCTGATATTATTCATTACATTGTCAATATTGTTTTTTAAAAAAACACGCCTCTGGTATGCGACAACATAATGACAACGAGCTGATGCTAAACTTACAGATATAACTAGCTTTACTGAATATTTTGCTATTGATTTTAAAGGTGTTTTAAGAACGAAATAGCTAAGAACATGTAACTAAAACTTTATAAAGAATAATTCTTATAAATATGTATTTGCATTTTCCAGTGATACAGCAGAGTTACAACCATCTTCATCTTCTGCTAATCGGTAAACCCGGTTCAGGAATGAGCGCTTCTGGAAACACTACAGTGGGAGCAAATGTGTTTCAATTCAGAAGGAGCCTGACCTCTATCACTAACAGATGCTAAAAACACACAGCTAAAGTGTCAAACAGAAGAATTACACTAGTTGACACTCCTAACTTCTTTAAAGGCCCATTCACACCAAGAACAATAACTATGCCTTTTCTCAGTAAAAATGTACCTACTGTTGAAATCTGTATCTAAAAAGCTCAATGTGAGACACAAGAGCATTCAGCTAGACAAAACTGACTTTCTTGTATAGAATAAAAAGCAGACAGTGTCAACTAAAAAGTAGAACACACATGAAATTTATATACAACAACTATTTCCATGGTGACATCAACATTTTAACCAGTGTGGCTCACATGATAACAAAAACACTGGGTTTTGAAGCATGAATGAAAAGTTTTGGGTGAGGTACTACATTTTGCAGACATTCAATAGAGTTCTGATGTTCCAGCGAACAGTTGTGACAATTGCACTTACAGTTTAGAGAATGTTAAGACTGTTTCGGAAAAAAAGTGCCAAAGCGACTGCGAAATACTGTAAGCGCACAACAGAGTCTTGTAACAGTCTTTATTATAATCCACCAACTAAAACTCAGGTGATAACAGGAGATAGCCTACCAGAAACACAACCATGTTAACATTGATGCAAACAATATCGGACAAAGGAATTGAGGAAACTAAGGGCTTAAATACAGGGGAAAACTAAGGGAACTGGATGAACATACTATTCAAATAAATGTGAATTGAATTCAAATTTGTCAGTATGAAATTGATTTAAGTAATAGTACACAGTGAATCTCCATTATGGTGATCAGTGTTTTCTTTAGCTGAACTTTTTAACATTCGCTTTTTTCAAGAATCAGAGCATGTATCTCAACAACGGTGACAATCAACAAAACACTTCATGCTGCAGTGCATGAGTACCAACATAGTACAAGACTCACTCCCAGCATGCACTGCGGCAGGAATAAATAATGCAGCTGAATTGTCTATTTTCTTTTATTCTTACTATTTGCTTTTACGTTTGCTACTTTTGTTGACTTTTTAAGCTTGTCTTGTGATGTTCAGAGTTTTATCTGAATATTTTGTCGATTGTCATCACTGCATTGAGCATGGATAGATTCACAAGGTAAAAGTTTTTTACTTTTAAGCTTTTGATTTGGATTTTGAATCCAAGATTTTCACTTTGATCTCAGGCTTGTTTTGACTGTTTCTGCAATCAGATCCGAACAAGCAACTACAGTTAGAACAGACTACATATTTATATCTTCACATCTGCTATAAAGAAACAAAAACTCATATGGGCCTCAGTAACATGACAAACTGACAGTGAGAAACTTGTCTGCACAAAAACATGTCCTGGAATATGTGTTTTAACTAGAAATGAGAAAAAAAACAAAAAAAACATGGATCACAGATCTCATCAATATCAGACATATATTTACTATCATATGTTACAATAAAAAATAACTGTAAATCCCAAACACTGACTGTGTGAATGTAGTCATGCAGTTCTCCAGGTCAGTGATTAAATATAGATCAATTCACAGATACAAGTCCAAAACGAAGTAGAAAATACAGTACAGCTCATGGATATTTAGTTCACACGCTCCTGTCCGCCACATTTACCTGACTGATGTTCTAAAAACAGAATAGTTTTTCCTTTGCATTTTTCATTTATAGACAACACGTTTTTGTTTAGACAGAGGTAATGGTGTTGTTTTCAAAAACTTGCACTTTGAAACCTTATTTCAAAAGTTTGCATTTCCAGGCCCCCAAAACACTGTTGTCATGTAAATGAACAGCCAAAACGCACAATTTTCCCAATTTTAGTTGAAAACACTGTCGTGTAAGTAGCTTCTAAATATCTGTCAACATTTGTGGCCATGTTGTCTATTTTTTTTTTTTTTTTTATATATAGCAGTTTAATACTATAACTTTACTAATTCAATAAAGCTCATAGTAAAATGATGACAAAGCATGAACACAAAAACAATACAGAAAAATCCAGCATCAGTTTGTTATAAATATTCATATTAAATGATTCACATTATGGAGTATTTGAGACATGTTTAATCAGCATTTTCATTAATCATCTGTTCCATAACCAAACCTAAAATAATAGTAAGTGTAAAGCGTGGGTGGATGCATCATCATTACTTCCTGATTAAAACAATATGTATTGTGAAAAGTTCTATAAAAATGAGTTTGCATTGAATTGTATCATGAGCTCTGCTGGATGCGCTCCTGCTCCAGCCACACCACGGCCCTCTGCTGGATCAGGATGGTGCTGCGTATGACGGCGAGCAGCTCGTCTGTGCAGCTCCATGTGTTCGGCTCCACCGTACTGAACATCAGAGGAAGAGTCTCCAGCTGCAGCTCCTCCATCTGACAGGCCTCCATCAGATCCTCCTCTCTGTGCCCCGACAACAGCTTCCTGACACACACACAGGTTTCATTAGGGTTATAATGTTTGTGTGAATTCAAGAGCTCAAGGTTGGGCTGATATTGTAACTCCATCATCTATGGTAAAATACATCTTTATCCGCAGAACATTATATATATATATATATATCAGGCCTTCAAAATGTAAGGCTTTTGAACTTTGTTTCAAAACGAATAAAGCATTGTCAAACCAACATTAAGAGTTTGTCTTGACACTTTTCGAGTTAAATATAACAATATGAATTTCAACTGTAATTCTGCTTTTTTACTTTCAAGTTTCAAATGCAATTACACAACATGTTTGCAACATTAATTCAAATTCAGGAATTGAAATGAAATTAAAAAAGGCATTTTCAGTTTGATTCCCAATACTGAGAGACAGATCCAGCTCTGCACCTGAACTTGCGGCCCTTCTTGTCTTTGGGTTTGATGTAGATTATGATGGGATAGATGCTCTGCTTCAGGAGATTCTCCACATGATTCAAGCCCAGCTGAAGCAGACAGTGTCTGTCCTGAACACACAAACACAGAGTTTTAACACAACTGTGACTACATTTGTGTGTGTGTGTGTGTGTGCTAATGTTTACCTGGTTAATAACCTCTTGAATACTTTGTAGTTTGATTCCCAGTGGTTGATCTGTGGCGTCTAAGAGGAACACACTCTTATCCTGATGCACACCACCCTCCAGTGGCTCTGCACACAATCAATCAAATCAATCAATCAGTAAATATATTAATAAAGATAATAATAATATTAATATGATTGTAAGACTGTGGCTGGAGGTCCACCACTGTACCTGGATGGCAGGTGTTGAAGTCCAGACCGGATTCTGCTGGTTGCAGCAGCCGCTCGATGATCCCGTGTGACAGCAGGGACGGACAGAAAATCACCGGCCGTTTGCTGGAGACCCGAACCATCTGAACCAGACTGAACGGGATCAGCTGCTCCTCATGACCTACAAACACACATGTGATATTTCAGCTCACATCATACTCAGTGTAACTGGTTAATTGTCCAAGTGAACGAGGCTTACGGTTACTGAGTGTGTAGAGAACCCGACTGGAAGAGCCAATCGCACGATAGTTTGACGCAACCGCTTTAATGAGCCGAATGCGCTCAGGGTTTTTCTTATAGAACTACAGACAAACACAAAACAAACAGCTTAGTGTATATGAGAGAGAGACAGACAGAAAGATACAGACACGTATCTACAGTAAGACAGATATCTACAGAGAGACAGACAAATATCGACAGACAGACACGTGTCTATAGACAGGCAGGTACCTACAGACTGGGGGTGCAACGGTTCTCGGTAAAAAGTCGAACCGTACCGTTCTCCACTTAAGGTTCAGCGCGCACTCGCACCGCGGTTCATCTCGAATGACGACACATCTATAGGCAGGCTTGGGAGGGTTACTTTAAAAATATATTCTGTTACAGTTACAAATTACTTCATAAAAAAAGTATTCAGTAACGTAATCCAAGTACCACAATATGAAAGTAATGTAATCTGATTACATTTGGATTACTTCAAGGTCATATATATAGAGAAAGAAAAAAAGAGAAATCTGGGGGGGGGGGGGGTCAACTTTACTATAAATAAATTACATTTTTAAATTTAATTTTAATTATTTTCTTCTCAATTTCTGCAAGTTTTAAAATTTTACACGTTCCATACTTTTGAATGGGTCTCGACAATAAAAATATTTTACAAATCTGATAAATTATCTATTGCAATATATTATTGTTGTTGTTGTTTAGAACTTAAAAATATAAAAGTCACATCAGACCATAAACAAACTGAACAAGCTCAGATCAAACATTTCTGTTTATGTTTGTTCTGCTTTAATTACAATTTTTAGCATTTTGGTTACTTTTAAAACCTTAAAACTAAGCAATCATGTCTCATTTTCACAACTTGGGAACACACAGACCTGAATATATATATATATATATATATATATATATATATATATATATATATATATATATATATATAAAAAGGCTATTCATTTAGTGGCTAGGTATTACAGATTATTTTTTAGTCCTTTGATAAAGAAAGTGTTTTCGTAGCTGGAAAGCAGTGTTTGCACTGTACAACCATGTTGTTTGCATTTTCTTCTTTGAAAACAAAATAGCAGCGAAATTTCCATTAATTGAAAGTGTTTTTCCCCACAGGAAGCATCGTTTCAACTAGCAGCAGTGACCCAATCTGAGTCCGAGGAGTTATTTGCGCATGCACCAGTGGGTGTTTCACATAAGTCATCACTGGTTGTCACGGGAACATCCCAGCTGAAAAAAATGAGGAAAATACGCCGCTCCCTTTGCCAAGTGCAAGAGCTACATACGGCACGCACATGCCCTGCTCACATAGGGATGATCACTTCCATTTGGAATTTGCCCAAAGAACTGTTCGGTACTAATACATGTACCGTTCCACCCCTAGTATCTACAGACAGGCAGGCCGGCATCTATCGACAGACAGATATCTACAGAGAGACAGACAGGTATCTACAGACGGACAGGCAGATATCTACAGAGAGACAGGCAGGTATTTACAGACAGACACAAAGGTATCTACAGACAGACAGGTATCTACAGACAGGTATCTGCAGACAGACAGGCAGATATCTACAGAGAGACAGGCAGGTATCTACAAACGGACAGGCAGATATCTACAGACAGACAGGTATCTACAGAGAGACAGACAGGTATCTACAGACAGACAGGAAGGTATCTACAGATGGACAGGCAGATATCTACAGAGAGACAGACAGGTATCTACAGACAGACAGGCAGGTATCTACAGACAGACAGGCAGGTATCTACAAACAGACAGGCAGGTATTTACAGACAGATACAAAGGTATCTACAGACAGACAGGCAGATATCTACAGACAGACAGGCAGGTATCTATAGATAAACAGACAGGTATCTACAGATAAAAAGAGACAGGCAGGTATCTACAGACAGGCAGATATCTACAAACAGACAGACGGATATCTACACACAGACAGGCAGATACAGACAGACAGGCAGGTATCTACAGACAGATATCTACAGACAGACAAGTATCTATAGACAAACAGGCAGGTATCTACAGACAGAAAGAGACAGGCAGGTATCTACAGACAGACAGATATCTACAAACAGACAGATGGATATCTACAGACAGACAGGCAGCTATCTACAGACAGGCAGGTATCTATAGACAGACAAGTATCTATAGACAAACAGACAGGTATCTACAGACAGAAAGAGACATGCAGGTATCTACAGAGAGACAGACAGGTATCTACAGACAGACAGGAAGGTATCTACAGACAGACAGACAGGTATCTACAGACAGACAGACAGGTATCTACAGACAGACAGGCATCTACAGACAGATAGGCAGGTATTTACAGACAGACAGGCAGGTATTTACAGACAGACACAAAAGGTATCTACAGACAGACAGGCAGATATCTACAGACAGGTATCTACAGATGGACAGGCAGATATCTACAGACAGACAGGCAGACATCTACAGACAGACAGGCAGGTATCTACAGAGAGATAGACAGGTATCTACAGACAGACAGACAGATATCTACAGAGAGATAGACAGGTATCTACAGACAGACAGGCAGATATCTACAGACACACAGGTATCTACAGAGAGACAGACAGGTATCTACAGACGGACAGGCAGGTATCTACAGACAGGCAGACAGATATCCACAGACAGACAGGCAGATATCTACTAACAGACAGATGGATATCTACAGACAGACAGGCAGATATCTACAGACAGACAGGCAGGTATCTACAGACAGGCAGGTATCTATAGACAAACAGACAGGTATCTACAGACAGAAAGAGACAGACAGGTATCTACAGACAGGCAGACATCTAGAAACAGACAGACGGATATCTACAGACAGACAGGCAGATACAGACAGACAGGCAGGTATCTACAGACAGGCAAGTATCTACAGACAGACAGGCAGGTATCTACAGACAGGCAGATATCTACTAACAGACAGACAGATATCTACAGACAGACAGGCAGATATCTACAAACAGACAGACGGATATCTACAGACAGACAGGCAGACATCTACAGACAGACAGGCAGGTATCTACAGACAGACAGATATCTACTAACAGACAGACAGATATCTACAGAGAGATAGACAGGTATCTACAGACAGACAGGCAGATATCTACAGACAGACAGGTATCTACAGAGAGACAGACAGGTATCTACAGACGGACAGGCAGGTATCTACAGACAGGCAGACAGATATCTACAGACAGACAGGCAGGTATCTACAGACAGGCAGATATCTACTAACAGACAGATGAATATCTACAGACAGACAGGCAGATATCTACAGACAGACAGGCAGGTATCTACAGACAGGCAGGTATCTATAGACAAACAGACAGGTATCTACAGACAGGCAGATATCTACAGACAGACAGGTATCTACAGAGACAGGTATCTACAGAGAGACAGAGAGAGACAGGTATCTACAGACAGACAGATATCTACAGAGAGACAGACAGGTATCTACAGACAGACAGACAGACAGACAGGTATCTACAGACAGACAGACAGGTATCTACAGACAGACAGGTATCTACAGACAGACAGACAGACAGACAGGTATCTACAGACAGACAGATATCTACAGAGAGACAGGTATCTATAGACAGACAGGTATCTATAGACAAACAGACAGGTATCTACAAACTGACAGACGGATATCTACAGACAGACAGGCAGGTATCTATAGACGGACAAGTATCTATAGACAAACAGACAGGTATCTACAGACAGACAGACGGATATCTACAGACAGACAGGTATCTATAGACAGACAGGTATCTATAGACAAACAGACAGGTATCTACAGACAGAAAGAGACAGACAGGTATCTACAGACAGACAGGCAAGTATCTACATACAGACAGGCAGGTATCAACAGACAGACAGACAGCCACCTTCTTTCTGCACTCATTCTGCTCAAGTGCCATTGTACGAAGTCTCACCAACAGCAGCTGCTGAGCCCTGAACGAGAAAAACAGTCCTGACATGCTTTATATTTTATCAGACAGAGGTTTAACATTAAAAATCCATGTCATCTGAATCGGTCTCTGCCCTGCATGTTTTTGCATGCTGAATTGTGATTGGTTATATATAATTATTAGCTATATATAATACTTAGTCTTCTTATTAGATCATAAACTAGAACTGTGCGTTAACGCCATCATTACTATATCACGCATCTTGCGACTTTACAATTCACAGAGAAGAGATCGTCTGATGAATAAGTAAAGGACATACAGGTTGATAATTCACATGAATCGACTGTAAGCTATAAAAACCAAAGATTAAAATGCTGTCTGCCTCAAAGACTTCAAGCACATACAGGTGAATAACAGCCTTTTTAAATTGATTCATTATCCTGCTTTACTGCACTCTATCAGTGTGCCATTGCTTTGTCAAAGCATCTGTCAAAAGAACAGAAAACAAAAATTGCAATTTAGTTTATAACATGCATTTTTAACTACTCCTGTGTATCCAGTTTAATTTGCATTATTTTTCTTCTTGCATTAATGTTACATTTGTAGCAATTTTCCACTATGAAAGTCAGTTTGATATATAGACAATATTTGAGTACTGTGTGTATCTTTGGAGAAATTACAAAATAAAACTCTTTAAACATAATTGTAGTGTTTTACATCTTTTTAAACACCAAATCTTTAACTTAAAACATTCTTCATTATCAGCTGTTTAGTTATTTGTAATATACAATGTCACTGTAAAATAAAAAAAAAAATCAAAGCAGTTTCATTGTATCTTAACTACTTGTATTTATGAGTAACTACAGTTTTAGAGTAGTTTCCCCAACACTAAATACAGTTAAAGGAATATTTATATATTCTTTATAATTTTCCTTGCAATATTTTGTACCTGTTGTAGTTGGGAACAGCTCCAGCCTGCAGCGGCGCCCCCGTGTGTTTGTCCACGCGAAAGCAGCGCCACTGATATTTGCCGTTATATCGCGTGTCGGTGACATGCAGCACGTCATCACAGCAGACCTTCAGACACGGCGGGTCACCATGGTGACTGAGGTCAAGGTTCACGCGCACGTAGAAGGAGTCAGCGCCGGTGAAGGATGGAGACGAGAGTTCAGCGAGTAAACGAGAGTAAGCTGAGATAAGGGAGGGAAAGAAAACTATTGAAATAAATCATCTAAATTGACAATTCTGATAAATTTATATTTATACTTGTATATATTTTTTCTTTTTTATTTAATTTGTCTCTCACCCTCCTGGTTGTGTGTGTGTTTGAGTGCGTTCGGTTCGGTCCACCACTGCAGTGAGAAATGAGCCACTTCACCCGTACACTGACTGAGACGAACACGACCCTCGGCCAACAACACCTGATCCAACTGACACACACAACAAAACAAGCATTAAAATGATTATTGACGTGAAACAGGAGAATCCTGCAAAAGAGCGGGGCTTAGATGTCATCTCTGATTGGTCAGGTACAAAGAATCTGATGAATAAACCTCCTATCTGAGCCATTCACTGCGAATTTTAAATGTCTTTTAAATTTGTGTTATTATTCAAGTCTAATTAATTTATTGTCCAGACCAGAATTATTTTCACATGATACCGGTTACTTTTTTCAGTGCTTGTCAGGATGGACCAATCACAGCTGTTCACAGCTGCAATGTTATTTTATTATCACTGATATAGTATTATAGAATTTAATAATATTTAAGTATTAACATTTTTTAACTATTTATCTATGTATATTTTCTATTATCATTTTAGTTTATATTTTAGTTTTGTGTTTTTTGTCCATTTTAAAACTAAAAACTAAAACCATAAAAAACAGTTACTTGAAATAAAATAAATATCAACTGAAATTAAGTAAAATACATAATAAAAACTTATTTTATTTTAGCTAGTTGCCAAGGCAACATTTCACATTTTAATTTAGTTTAAGTTAATGTGCTAAAAAACTAAAAATAAAAATGAATAATAAAAAGAAATATTTAAAAAAAAAATAAAACTTAAATGAAATGAAAAACATAAACATAAAATGTGATTTAAAATTTTAATAAATACTATAATGGCATCTCAATGAAACTAAAATAACAATGCAGTTTTATTAGTTTTGCGTTTTTTTTCATTAAATATGCCTATTTAGCTTTTGTTATTTCTTATTAATTTAGTTTATTTTCTGTAATTTTTTTATTTCAGTTTTAGTTTTAGTAATTTTAGTACCCCAACTTAATCTAAACGAAAATTAGAAATGTTGACTAAATACTAAAATTATGACTTTTTTCCAGGTAACATAGGAACTTCCTGTCTGACAGAAAGCAGTTTTTGTCTCTCACCTCCAGCAGTTCACTGCCTTCCTTCAGTCCACATCGCTCCGCGGGAGACTCCGCCTTCACCGTCTGCACGAACACGCCCGTCCGGTTGCCCCCGACGATAGTGATGTCATTGGCCAGACTGATGCTTTTGGGCGAAGAGGACGGCGCCGGAGCCAAGCTGAGAAATGAATGAGACGCAAATAAAGAAAGGAACGTTTAGTGTCGAACCCTGATTCAGACCAGTCGAATCTAGTGTGAAAGCAGCCTGTTTCCAGTGATGATGGAGAGCTCGTACCACGGTGAGGATGAGGATGACGATGAGGATGATGAAGTTTTGATCGGGAGGGTCGGCATCACGTTGATCACATCAAGAGGAAAGAGTTGAGTCGGCAGGGAGCTCCACGAACTCAACAGACACGACTCTGAATCTTCGACAACACACACACACACACACACACGCACACACACAACTTTTCCTCAATTATTTTACATATTAATACTTAACAGGGGTTAGTTTTGTCAAAATACCAACATTTCAGTAAGCCGTAACCAACACTAGTGAAATACAATGACTCTCAATACCAAATATTTCACTACAAAAGATGCCAAAAACGCTAAACACTTATTTTAACACTGTTTTACCATTTTAAATATTTAATTTATTTATACAATTTTATTTTAAAAGTACTTTTAGTAACAATAAGATTTGATTTCTAAAGCACATTTAAACTTTTACACTGACCAAAATGCTGCACGAAAGACATACTATAAAAAAGGTAACACTTTACAATAAGGTTCATTAGTTAAACATTAGTTAATGGATTAACTAACATGAACTAACCATGAGCAATACATTTGTTACTGTATTTACTAATCTTCGTTAACGTTAATGAAAATACAGTTGTTCGTTGTTTGTTCATGTTAGTTCACAGTGCATTAGCTAATGTTAACAAGATTATAATAATGTATTAGTAAATGCTGAAATTAACATTAACAAAGATCAATAAATGCTGTATAAGTGCAGGTCATTATTAGTTCATGTTAATGTAGTTAACTAATGATAACTAATGAACCTTATTGTAAAGTGTTACAAAAAATATATATAGTTAAACTACATATTACAATACAACCACTAAAAGTGACAACAGACAAGCAATTAATAGGCCAGTGAATAAAAATCTGATTAAAAATTAATAAATCACGTGGTCATGTAATAGTCGACTCTCTAAATAGCTTTAAACATAAAATAGTAAGTAATAAAAGAAAGAGCAAAAAAACGTATGAAAGCCCATTCCTGCCACATAAAGAGAAAAATTATGATTTACCGAAGCATGATTTATGAGACAAAACATTGAGATTATGACACAAAAAAGTCAAGATTATTATGACATAAATCATAATTATGAGATAAAAAGTCAAAATTATGAGATAAAATGTCATAATTATGAGATAAAAAGTCAAAATTATGTCATACCAAGTCATAATTTTGAATAAAAAGTTATAGAAAAAAAAATCATGCTTTGGTAAATCTTAATTATAACATAAAAGGTAAAAATTATGACAAAGCCAAAATTATGACATACTAAGTCATAATTATGAGATAAAAAGTTGAAATTATGACATACCAAGTCATAATTTCAAAAAAATTGTAAGAAAAAAACTCCTGCTACGGTAAATTCTTTGGTAATTACAACATAAAAAGTCATAATCATGACATAAAGCCAAAATTATGACAAAGTAAATCATAATTATGAGATAAAAAGTTGATATACTAAGTCATTATGACAGTCACAATTATGATAATTGAGATAAAAAGTCAAAATGGCGACAAACTGCCTAAATCATATGAGATTAATTAAACACTGAAAGAGATGAGACTGTATGAGATGAATAAATTTAAATTATGAAATTAAAAAGTTGAAATAATGACTTCTCTATCATAATTATGACTTTCCATGTGATAATTCCAACTCTTTATGTCATAAATTCAACTTTCTATATCAATTTCGACTTGTATAAGTATATCTTCCACAGAAACACATTGCAAGCAATTAAAAGAGTGTTTAAGTATCTGAAAGTTTCCAGATAAGAGCAGTGAGAGACATTTCTCTGTTTTTGGCATTATTTGATTATATATATATATATATATATATATATATATATATATATATACTGTGCAACAAAGCCCATGATTGACCTAGTAATCCGCTTCAAACTTAAGTGACATCACATAGCTGCGGCTAAAATTAAGCTCAGAATCGATTCTGTAGTTCATAAGAATTGATTCAGAATTGTTGAAGAACAAATGGTTTTTTGGAGGAATATGCACAGACAGACGGCTGCATCACACACCTGTTTGTGTCTCGTTCTCGTCACTCCCCCAAGAGTTCAGATCAAACCTGCAGACACATGCAGACAGTGAGACTTCAGTGAATCAGATTTATTTAGTTTGAAAATCTTTTTTTTAAGTGTGTCTTACTCCACGTTTGCTCTGCGGTTGATGGAGTTCTTGCAGGGAGGAAACGGAAATGTCGAGAGTCTGTTGATGTCCTTCTCCGTGTTACACTCCTGCACAATCACAAAACATACAGTGAGATTTCAAACTCTCGGGACATGATCATCACCACATCATAAAATGATATTTTTATTCACCGGCGTAAGCAGATTCTCTTCTGAGTTTGAGCAGCAATAGTCTGTGACACAAACACACAATGTCATCAGTAACAACATCAAGTCAACGCTAGTCAAATATATTTCTATAGTGCTTTATACAACACAGATCGTGTCAAAACAGCTTCACAAAAATAAACAGGAAACCGAGCTAACAAAATATGTTCTGTTTAAAACATTTAAAAACATTCAGAAATAATGTTAGCAAAACATCAATTCTGCTGTAAAACAAAATGACAATAAAGACAATAATGTCATCATTCAACTCAAATTAGTTCAAGTTTTGTTCTCATCTGACACTGAAGTTAAATCAATAATATTTCTAAAACTACACACATACAAACACTCACCTTCAGACTGAGCTCGAGAGGTCGACTGTAAAACACAATAACCACATGAGAAATCAAGTACACACACAACTGTGTTTGTGTGTGTGTGTGTGTGTGTGTGTGAACTCTGACCTTATGAGCTCTGAGTGTGAGTGGACTGGGACTCAGATCAACAGAACAGCACGGCCCAAAACACTGATCCTCACTGAACAATGACAGATGAGACTACAAACACACACAGAATGTGAAGGAATAAACAGTATGGTATAGTTCAGTACAGTGTAATAGAGCACAGTATAGTATGGTATTATTGTCTATACTTTAATATATACTATATTATATTATATTTTATATTATATATATATATATATATATATATATATATATATATTTTAGGGGTGTAACAATACACTCCTGTCACGATTCGATACATATCTTGATACTGAACTCACAATACGATGCCATCACAGTTTTTTGTTGATGTTATTATTACTTCTAATACATACAGTATGTATATAATATGACAGTGTAGTGTGTAGTGTGCTGGTGTAGAGTGACGCAGACGTACGCAGTGCATACAGGTTGTGCTCTGCTCTCTTCGATCTCGGCTCCTCTCCGACTCTCTCTGCAGCTGCTCCAGGCTGCTCTGCAGCTCTGCGATGCGTTTGCGCAGACGGTTTTTGTCCAGCAGGCAGTCGGTGAACTCCAGCTGCAGACTGTCACGACTGCGCAGCGCCTTCAATACACACACAGAAACAGAAGTGTGGAAAGTGCATGTCTATGTGTGTGTGTGTGTGTGTGTGTGTGTGTGTAGTACCTGGTCTCTCTCCCTCTCCAGCTCCATGATCTGGTTGAAGTAGGACACAGTCCTGCTCTGCTCCGTTTCCCAGTCCAGCTGAAGAGTCCTGAGCCGCAGCTGCAGCTGCTCACACTGAGACACCAGCTACACACACGGATAATTATATATATATATATATTATATATATATATATATATATATATATATATATATAAAATCACCTACAATAGATTACTTGATACTTAATTTATTAAAAATTTCATTAAAATTGATGGATTTAGATGTACAAACTAATCTTTCAGGGTCGCTGAATAACTGAACTTAAAGGGATAGTTCACCTAAAAATGAAAATTATCCCATAATTGAATTACCCTCAAGCCATCCTAGGTGTTATATGACTTGAATTATAAGTGAACTGATTCTGGAAACTGAAAAACTAGTGCTGTTTTATCCTGTTTATTACTGTAAAGCTGTTTTGAAGCCATATTTCAAGTCATATGTATTAGCTTTTCATAATACGCATAATTTAAAAGCAATGTGAAGCATTTGTATTGCATTAAGTGCTAAATAAATAAACACATATGAATACATTTTCCACATAAACATTATAATCCACCTTCACAGCACACACAAAACAAGTATGCTAGCACACAACTCATACTGTTTCTGTCACATACAGCAGAGAAAGTAAGAGAAGTATGTGATTCTGAAACACAACAGACAGGTTTCCTCTCACTTTCTCTCTCTGCGTCTCTGAGCTCTCCAGCTCCCCCTGCAGTCGGGCGATGGTACCACACAACTCCTGCCGCTGCTCCACCGCCTCTCGCCGGTCCTGCTTGAGGATGTCCAACAGAGCCTACACACACCCACACACATTACACACAATTCTGCAAGTGTAATGATGAACAGAGAAAGTCTTGTGACTGACCTGATTTCCAGAGTTACGCTCTGTCTTTCTCACGGTGAGCGGTGATGTCTCCTTCAGGCCAGCAGTGGCGCCGTCACATGCCTCACTGCTCGTATGATGCGTCAGTGAGGGGGCGGAGCCATCGTCTGTTCTTTTCTCCGCCTCTAGTAATCTCTTCCTGAGCTGATCCACCTGTCAGTCACATCACACGGACACGCCCACTATGAGTCTGACATGAACTGTATGCAAGTCTGTAGCGATTACATTATTCATAATGTGTCTGGGAACAACGAACTGTTTAGGATAAATCATAGCCATCGCTGCTATGACTAATGAGCCTATAATTCACACTGCAGAACTTTCAAACTATATGGTCAACACTTTAATAATGACGAGTCTTAACGGTCCGTATATTGTACCTCTGTGAGTAGTTCACTCTCACGCGCCGCAGCTTTGCGCTGTTCCTCTAGCGCTCGCGAGTATTTTACAGCCTGTTCCAGGTGTCTCTCCTTCAGCAGACCCAACTCACGACTACCAGACTCCCAGTCCTGCTTCAACCTGACCCAGAAACACAAGTGACTTACAGTGAATTTAAGGTACACGTTTTTATCAGTTCATGCAATCCCTGGGATTCGAACCCATAACCTTCATGTTGCAAAAACCATGAAAGAAATTAATTCTTTTATTCAGCAAGAATGCATTAAATGAATCAAAAGTGACCGGGCATTTATAATGTTACAGAAGGTTTCTATTTCAAATGCTGTTCTTTTGAATTTTCAGCATATTAGAATGGTTTCTAAAGGATCATGTGACACTGAAGACTGGGGTAATGATGCTGAAAATTCAGCTTTGATCACAGGAATATATTACAGTTTAACACATATTTACATCGACAACAGTTATTTTAAATTGTAATCATATTTAACTGTTTTTACTGTATTTTTGATTAAATATATGCAGCGTCGGTGAGCAGAAGAGACTTCGTTAAATACATTAAAAAAAAAATAAACCCCGAACTTTTTTTAATATGTGTAGAATCTTGCAATAAATAGAGTATGTAAGCATAAATAATTAAGGCATGAAATACTTTTTTTTTTAATTGAAACATGAAAAAGGAAGTGAAATATCACCTGAAATATGCCTTAAAATAAAAAAATAAACTCATGATCCATAAAATGTGCCTTGGTTTATTTAAATAATTTATATTATTGACTTATGTAAATGTATTGATTGCAACATTTTATTAAGTAATATATATATATATATATATATATATATATAAAATCTGCACCTCTCCAGCTGCATCCGATCCTGTCGCAGCTCTTGCGCTTTGCGTTCAGCTCGGCTGCGCTCTTCCTCGGCCACACGGCAGCGATGAGACAGACGTCGCTCGCAGAGACGACTGCCGCGCAACTGTTCTCGCAGCTTCCGCACCTCCAGCAGCAGAAATTGAGTCAGGCCCTCAGGACCCTCCTCATCTACACACATGATATTACAGAAATAGCATTAAACTGCTGCATGAAAGACGATTAAAGTCATCTCATCTTCCCTATTGTGACGTATACGAGTGAAACGGCTTCTGGAGCAAGAACAAATGTGATTTTGTCCATGGGGAATTGACTGGAAGGTTGTGGTTTGCTATTGGTGGATCTCATGTGAGTGACAGGTAGCCCTGCCCTCGTCAACAGAGAAGAGATGTCGCTGCAAGAGGGAGGGGAAGTTATTTTGATTCTTGATTATGAGGGAACATGAATTGTATAAAAAAAATCATTTGCAACCATTACAGTCAATTCCTCATGGACCAAATCAAGTCCCGCCCTACATTTGTTCTTGTTCAAGAAGCCATTTGACTCAGATATACATCACATGAGGGGAGAAAGGACTAGCACAACTTCCCTTTCACGTTTCATGGCAGAAAAGAGACGTGTTCACACACCCAGCATGATGGAGCAGCGGTGTGTCGGTTCTCGTCCGGTCAGCTGTGTGAACTGCTCCGGATGATAAAACTCTAGCGACTCCATGAAGGCCTGTAGACCGCGCTCGCCACGCCCCCTCAGGATGTCCAATAAACGTCCTGCACACAACAGCCAATCAAATTACCACACACGCTTTCTCTTTAAATGTGAACATCTGCATCTCATGTACTATCCATCCTAAAGTTTATGCACGGTGAGGATGAGTGTGTCCTTAAATCAGAGTTTGTATCTTTATACAATACAGATTGTTTCAAAGCAGCTTTATAGAACTGAACAAGAAATTAAGTGTTGCAAAATTGATCAATTCAATTTTGTTCAGCTCAATTCAGTTTTGTTCTAATCTGATAGTTTCACTGCAATCAAATCAATAACATTTCTAATTGTCAATTGTCTTTTAAACCCTTTGCTTTACACAAGGGGAAAGTTTTTTTTTTTTTTTATCCCTACTGACTTTTCCAGATGTGCGTGAGAAATGTGAGGCTGTGGCTTTTCAACCTGAATGCAAACAGTAAGCACAAAAGCGTCTGTTGTACCATCATGACTCAATTTTATGACTTTGCAAAATTTCCCAATATTGCCGTACAGTCTTACTACATGCTCTGAACTATGTACTTTTCACTAGAGAAGGGATAAATGGAGCAGAAGACTGAATCAAACCAACTGATTCTCTCTTTTGAAATTATTAACAAGGCAAACAATGGTCTTTTCAGAATTCTGAATCAACTGTACACACAGAGAAGTACAAAACTGACCAAAGATTAATCAAAACCATATTAATCTCATTTCGCTGAAGCGCTAAATCGAATCAAAAGATTGTATACATTTCAAAGTAGCGTTTCAAAAGCATCCATCACTACTTTCCCCTCATTATTTGCTTCCTCACCGGCTCTGCTGATTCTCAGCGGATACTGACTGGAGTTCAGCACCTCGTCTTCGTCCTGCTCGTCGATCACCTTACACTGCCGCAGGTATGGCGTCAACTTCGCCGGGTTTAAAATGCGGGTCAGTTTGTGTCGGACTCCTTCCACTCGCTCCCAGAGCTCCTCGCACTTCTCCTCCTCTGACGGGGACATGACAAAACTCTCGTCTCCCAGCGGCCATTCACCTGTGAAAACATGAGATGTTTAAGATCTTCACTATCAGCAGCTGCTCCTCAGGTGGTTCTTTTCACGTGTAGGTGGTGTAAGTAGCAAGAAAAGTGGCTAAATTGTGCCTGTTTTGTTTTGTGAAGAAAATCTGTACCCGACCCTAATCACTTTTTTTCCAAACCTGACCTGCATAAATAATTTTAAAAAAAGAAAAGAAAAAGAAAAACATGACTTGAAAAAAAGTTAAATGTCCAAACAAATAATAGAAAAACATTTGGTATGTTTTAAAATACTTTGTTTCTTCTTAGCTCTATTTGGTAAAAGCACATTTAATCATTAAAAAAAAAAAAAAAAAAATATTTAAAAGTCAGACTCTGGTTTTCGGATCCAAAAAAGACTTCTAGCTACAGTCACTGCACCTTGAAACACATTTTATGTCAGTGAATCAGTGAGTGAATCTCTGAACAAGATTGCTTGACAATATGATTCAAAAGATTCAAACCTCATGGTCACAGTTACTGTACAATGATGGAAGATTTACACAGCAAACTCCCCAGAGTTAAATTAACTCTGCTCAGAATACATATGGTCCCTCTCTAAATAGTGTTAAAATAACACTGAAGCAGAGTTACATTTAATGAGATAATTAAGCAAATAATTAAGTAATGATTGTGCATTAGTGATGAACACTTGCTGTTAACTAGCAGAATCACTGAAGAAATAAGAAAAAAACACAAGAACTACAAGTGACTTAAGTCACAGCCTTATTAATTGCTTAATTATCTCATTAACTTTAACTCTGCTTCAGTGTTACTTTAACACTATTTAGAGAGGGACCATATGTACTCTGAGCAGAGTTGATTTAACTCTGGGGATTTTGCTGTGTACCGGAACAGAAATAAGAAGTCCACATTTTTGCGACAATTCATATCCATTTTACGTATTGGCAGCAATTCGTAGCTACTTTACGTTTTGCCGGCAATTCTTAACTATTTTATGTTTTGGCGACAATACGTAGCTACTTTATGTTTTAGCAGCAATTCGTACCTATCTTCTGGGCAATTTGTAGCTATTTTACGTTTGGCCGGTAATTCGTAGCTACTTTACGCTTTGCCGGCAATTCGTAGCTATTTTACATTTTGGCAGCAATTTGTAGCTAATTTACATTTTGGCAGCAATTCTTAGCTATTTTATGTTTTGGCAGCAATCGAAGCTATCTTCAGGGTAATTTGTAGCTATTTTACATTTTGGCACAATTTATAGCGATTTTACATTTGGTGGCAATTCATAGCAATTGGTGGCTACTTCATATAATTTCAAACAATCTCATTCATCGTTTGTACATTTTTGTATTATCTGCTTAAGCCCTATTGATGGTACAATTTAGGGGTGGACCTTCCCAGCTAACAAAAACATGTTCTAAGAACGTTTTACTAACTTTCCCATTTAGTTATGAAAACGTTGTTTTTCAATGTTCTTTCAATTTTCAAAATGTACAGTTTTTAAAATGTTTTAAAAACATGTTTTTCTGGGTATGTGAACATTATTTGAATATTCATTATTATCATTCTGCAAACATTATCAGAACGTTACTTTATCTCTGAACGTTCTGAAACAAGTAGTAACATTTAAAAACATTTCAACAGAAACGTTTAAAATACATATATTATGAATGATGTAAAGTAATGTTTTTGTGGTAATGTTTTGAGAACATTATTGAAGACCAGATAATGTAGAACAAATGTTCTATTAATGTTACCGGAAGAACGTTTCTTCATAACTTTTAGAGAACCTTGCCAGAACGTTAGCCAAAGTTCTGAGAACGTTCCCTGTTATCTGGTTTCATGCTTTTTTCAACAACAACAACAACAACAAATGTATGAATCACAGTGCAAATTTGCACCAAATTTCTTAAAATATCACAGATCCACATGATCATAAAGCACAGATATGAGCATGTAAATTCACTGCATGAGGGGCAAAAGAGCGACTGTAAGAAAACAGCTGTCTCACTGCAGGAGAATGCAGACGGTACCATCCCCTCACTGTACACGAGAGATAATCAGACAGAGCGATAACGCTGCTGGGGGAACATTGGAAAACAAACTTCATTTTCACCCAGCGGATACCTGTATCCCCAGAAGAGCATAATCACTCAGAGCTTTCTCTTTATAGCTCAGGAGACGCAACATAGATATCAGTTACAGTTCATTTAACTATCAACTTTTTCAAAGATGTCTGAGACATTGCTGAGACGTGAAAAAATTTGATTTTTTTTTTTTTTTTTTCTTGTCTACAAGCACAAAAATATTCATATACATATATATCCAGCAGGACGTTCTATACAAACTATGGTGTTCCTCCTGAGAGATGATGAAGAGCAGGGGTGTGTGAGGGGTTTGTGTGCATCTGTTCAGGTCAGGCAGGTCCAAACATGCTGGAATCTCAATGAATGTCTCATAGTAAAGGAATCCAGAGCTGGGAACTTTACGACAACACACTACTGTTCACTATTATAAATGTACACATGATCAACACACTACACAAACACTAACACACATGATAGGCTACATTACACACAAAACACACAAGAATGCTACAATAATATTAACACAATGCTTACATAAAACTACCCAGCTAACAGGGAACTTTAATGTTCTGGCAAGGTTCTCTCAAAGTAATAATTCCAGTAATACAACCTTCGTTCACATTTATCTGTTTTTTTTTTTAAATAATGTAACAAAACATTATTTATACATTGTTCATGGAACATTTTTTTTACGTAAACATTTTAGATGGATGTTCGTCTAACATTTTTTAAAGGTTAGATTTAAAAATTTTCAGAACGTTTAGAAAACTTTGAAAAGTAACGTTCCCATAATGTTTACAAAATGGAATGTTCCCTTAATGTTCGCATGACCATGAAACTTTTTTTAAAAAATTAAAAACTGAACGTTTTTAACGTTCAGAGAGCATTCAGAAATAACGTTTTCATGACAGGAACGTTAGCTAAATGTTTTTAGAAAAAAATTTTAGGTGAGGAAAAACAACTAGAAGAAGGTTTAAATGTGTTTTGGTCCATAATGTCACATAATGCCGGAGTATCGTTCTTTAAATCAAACGTTTAATTCATTAGTTGATTTACTCTGATCAGTCTGAATAAATGAATCGGTTCGCAGCTAATGAGGCTGAACAGATAAACAGATGAAAGTTAAATGTCTTACCGCTCATGATCCACAGCAGATGAACGAGATGAGAGGAAAAACAACAACAACAACAGCAACACTTCAGACACAAACCAGTGAAAAAGTGAAGTTTGATATGAGCAAACCAACTCTCTCTCTCTCTCTCTCTCTCTCTCTCTCTCTCTCTCTGTCAGAAGTCAAAGCTTCATTGACATTATGTTTATTCGTCTGTCTTTCTTTTAGAGAAATATCACTCCGTTTATATCCGGGGTATAATGACGAAAAACATCATCAAAATACCTGAGTCACGCATATATTAAAGTCACAGTGTAAACGCGGTGTCGAAATACTCGTGTTAATATTTCACTAGTATCCAGTCAGTGTAATTAGTCGCATTCCGGGCGGGTTAGAGAGTGCAATGACCTGTCGGTTCATGCCGGTGGTGAGGATAAGGATGATCCACTGGAGGGAGACAGACACTGGACAAAAACACAGATCATTTATACGACTGACCGATGAACAGATGTTGCCATATCTTAAAATGTTCCGTTTCAGTGTCACTGACTACTGAGAGAACCCAAAAACGCGCCCAAATGAGTGTATTATGCACTATTCGGTGTTTATTTTGTAGTAGTAGTGCACTAAAAATCAAAACTGCACTTTAAACACCTGAATGATGTAACCCACGTAATTAACCGAAAATATGAAGTGGAATGTTGGACGCACTCCATCACGTTTCCACTGTCACGTTTCCATTAGCGGAAGTGGCGAATCAGACTCAGACGTTAAATGACAAAATAACCGACTGCATTAAAGTGGTTTAAATGTCTCTTTTTCTGTAGTTTCATTACTGATGTAAAATGTTTTACTGATGTAAAAATGTATATATGTAATTGAACTTTGAAAAGAGGCTAAAACCTTTTTTTATTGTTATTGTTTGCTATCTTTCCTTAATCATCTGAAATGTCTGCTAGGAAATGTTATGCTAGCATATCGGTTTATAATGATGCTCAGTACAGAATGTCTTGAACGCTTTCATTCATGTTTTATTAATAATTTGGGTGTATTTTATTGTTCATGAACAATTCATTTTGAGTGAATTATCATTCACAGCCGTTTTAAAAATTAGATTAGGTTAAAATAAATACTGCATGTCCGCTCATAGAAATACAAATGAATGAATGATAAAAAATTACCAACTGATGACACTATTGAACCGTGACAACTGGCAACGTTAAAAAGTTATGTATCTGGGAATTTCACTTTTCCAGTTGTCACAACAAAACTAGTTACGTTGTCACAACGAAAGTTTGGTCATCAAATTACGTATTATTTACGTAGCAATATCGTATTATGGTTAGCTGGGACTCATCTTAAAAAAAATCAACAATGGTGTCAATCATAAAATATTCAAACAAAAGAATTCAGCTGCATAATTTATTCATACCGCAATACATGCTGGGAGCCATATACCAATAAATGTGGGATAAGTAGATTTTCAAAAACGCCGTTTGGACATTGTTGATGTTTGAAATCAACCCAAACAACCCCACTCCTCTCTTCATTGCTCCGTTTCCAAAACTCACCCTCCAATCCTAACCACCCTGTTCCAAGTCAGTCTCGAACCCCAGCCTGATCGCTGCTGGCAATGGCAGGCGAGTGCACTAACAGTGACGCTAAACACCACATTCTCTAGTGGTCATCACTGTGCAGTGGTTTACCTGGCACTAGCTGGCCACTGTTACACACACAATGCGAGAGTGGATGTCTGCTTATCACAGCTGACGCACAACAAAATGGTTCACGAAAAAAAAAACGCAGTTGATGAACGAAAGACAAGGAAGCACAAAAAATGAACGCACAGTACACAAGAGTAAATACAAAGTGTTCGTTGTTAGTCGCCAACAGTACAGCAGCTTCAAACAATTAAAACCGTGTTACTCACATGTGAAGCGGAATCAAAGCAGCCTCCACATCTGTTTTCAGGCCTTCCCACATAGCTCTCTCCAGCGCTGAAAAGCTTTTCTTATAAACACGGATCATAAAGTGCTTGCCCAGTCATAAACCTTCATTCCAGTAATATTCTTTTGAGCTCTTTTGTATTGTGTCTCATCTCTCTTCCTGCAGTTTTTCTTCAAATCTCCCTCTTGCTCGTTCTCTCTCCTCGACCGTCATACATCCCCTAATGCTGATTGGTTACACGTTTGTTGTTGGTGTCGGCCCGACTAACTTCCAAACAGTGTTTTTTAAAATTTACTTTCTCCAACTTTAATCAACAGTCATCATCACCTGATATCTTGAATTTTCTGACAGAGTAAAAAAAATTTTGAGTACACTGTTAAAGCAGCCAGAGAATCAATCAAAGGTCAAGAGCCCAACTGCTTGCTCCTCTTTCCTTCAATGATTTTACTCAATAACTTCAGGTGTGATCACTAATGGTCACACTGAGCGGTGAAACATTTTGTGGCGTATAGCATCCAGCCTTAAGCCATTTTTAAGCCAGAAATTTAGTGATCCTTAATATTTAAAGGACGTTTGAAGAATTAATTTTCTGCCAACATTATGAGAACATTCTTTAAAACCTCATGACAATATAGTGGTTTCATGAACAGAATTAATATTCATGCATTACCTTTACATAAACTGATATTCTTTTAAAACATAACTTTTTAACTTTTTGCTAACTTTTTGAGAACAGCAAGTCATCAGCAAACCATGTGCAACTTCATCGACCACAAAAGAGTCAAATTAACAGCACAAGTTTGTCATTTCTTCATTCAACAATTTCATAGTTCATACAACTTTAGAACCATCGGACTGAACCATCAAGAATTTCTCCAGAGACTGCATATCCGGATGCTCTTCAATAGCTAAGGCAATTGCAAGTATCGTATATTTGAACCCTAAACAGCAATTTAGTTTAAAATTTTGTTAACAAAGGTGCTTTATAGTGAGAAATTGATGGTTCTTCCAGCTCATTAAATGACTCTTTTCATAGCTTCATTCCTCTGTTATGCTATTGTTTCATTTACTTCCACTTTCTCATTTCCTATGTATGCGTGATTTGTGCATATGTGTTTGTTTAAATTAGTTATGTATTTGTGATTTAGTTAAATAAAACTTTTGTGCACATTCTTCCGAGTTGATTCTGATCTGCTTATAAATGTCAGTTAAACGATTATGATCTCAGCTACATGCTAAGAAAGCGTTATTTTTCTGTGGCCATGGAAAAAATCCTTTCTGAAGAGTTGATATACGATACTGAGTGTTCGCTGGCCGAACAGATTAATTGAGTGTAATATTAATTCTGCTACATTAACTTAATTCAAATAACTGATCCAAATATGTATAATTATAACAAGTCATGACTAATTATTCATACAGTATTTCCCGTTTGAGCTAATTCGCTACAACATTATTGAAGAACAGGTAACATTAAACAAACATTCTATTAATGTCACTGGAAGAGCATTTTTTTATAACTTTGAGAGAACCTTGTCAGAACGTTAAAGGTGCAGTGTATAAATTTTAGCGGCATCGGTAAGGTTGCGAATTGCAGTATAGAGAAGCTACGGTGGCCAGCAGGACAAAGATGTTGTCATCTGAGACAGCAGAGAGTAGCCAGTCAAGCAAACGCGCCCTGTAGAGCAGTTTGTCCCTTTAGGGCTACTGTAGAAACATGCTGGCGCAAAATGGCGATTTAACATGTATGGGGACCCTCAGTGTATGTAGATGTAGATGGCTAAGGTAATAAAAACATAATGGTTCATTGTGTAAGGTCTTTATACACCACTGAAAACAGTTATGTATATAATATTGCATTTCTGTCAATAGATCCTCCTAAAATTTACACATTACACCTTTAAGTTATGAAAATTTTCCCTGTTAGCTGGGTCTAGACGCCCTATTAAATTTTACATGAATGAAAAAGAGGTTGTGAGACATCTTGCTCCTAGATCACATTATTTTCATAAATCGCAACTTTCAAAACTGTTTTGTGTTCTGAAAGTTTTTGGAAAGCTGTTTCATCAGCTGAACAATTGGCATATTGTTAAACAACAGTACCTTCCATTGAATGAATCATCACAGCCTCGTTTTCATTCCTGACAAAAATTAAATTTGTCTATTGTGATGATGATGTGTTTCAGATGTTCTGATCAGAGTTTGACAGGATTGAATATGTCTCATCCTGACAGCATGTTCATGTTCTGTCTGTTCTCAATCGTCTCTTTGTCTCACCAGCACATCACTGAACGCTCGATCAGAAGCTGAAGATCAAGAGACGTCCAGCGGTTCTGCGAGGGAGGAATGTGGTGAAGCGCAGCCGAGCATCCAGTCCCATCCAAACACATAATCAGAGCTTTGTCCTGCAGAAGAATGACTCTTTATGGCTCCTTTCATGACTCCTTTCAGACAGATTTAACTGCTGTTGTGCCATTAATACACAGTATAGAGCAGGATCTGACATCATCAGAGCTGCTGCGGCCAGAGGAACATTAGCATTTCAATGCTTAGATGAAAAGAAAAGAGCATGATTTTCAAATGTTTCTGCTAGTATAATAAGAGTTTAAAGCTAAAAAATGAATGTGATGATAAATGTTTGAGTTTATATTGAGATCTTTGATTGAGATCTCTTTACTGTATTTTAATCAAATAAATGCAGCTGTGATAAACATAAGAGACTTCTTTCAGACATTTAAAAAAAAAAAAAAATCCTAATTATTCCTAATTTTGGCCTGAATGCAGCCTCTGATTCATCTTCACCCAACTGAGGAGTCATTTCAATAGCTAAAGTGATTCAAATAAATGATTCATTTGAGTCCCTTTTAAGTCTTTTTTGTAATAATTTAATACTTTGTATTATGAGCTTGTACAGTTGCTTGGTAAACTACAGGTTGAAATAGCTTCACCAACACTGATGATGATGATGATGAGTTTAACATGTTCAACCAATCAGAGAATGTTCATTGGCATCAGGTGATCAAGTCTGAACATGAGCTTGACTGGAATTTGCATTATACAGGATTCAGTCATCATACTCATACTCTCATGTAGGAACACCCCATCAGACCAAAAACAGAATCCGACGGCCTGGGCGAAGGTTTAACGTGTATATGCCTTTTCAGCGCCCCTGTGAAGTTCACTTAATTTCACTCGTTTAATCTGACTCCAGTTTCAAATGATTATTACTCTTAAGTTGTGTTTCCAATTAGAAATTAATCATTGGTTATGTATTAATTTAGATATTTGATTATTCTGGGTATCCCATACTTTCAATTATTCGTTCATCAGGGACCCGATGCTGCACAGAGATACTCGCCTCACGGACATAAACCCGCCAGTCTGATCTTCGTCAGAGGGTGTAATGAGTTAGTTAATACCTTTAGTCGGTTGCCTACTGCTCACTCGAACAAAAGTTGCATCCTGTAGATGTTGTGAGGGCAAGGCGTTGTCCTATGCTATTTCTTTGAGATCTTCTCTCCAGATGAGTTTTAATGTAGGGCACTTGATCTCAGTTTTGTCTTAGCAGGAAAATCAAGTCTTACACTCACTATACAGATGATTCAGCGGTGATGACATGAAACGACATGATAATCCAGTGGTTCTGTAGTAGATTAATGTTTATTCAGTGTGATTCAGACACACAAACCCTGAGACACTACAGACAGGGAACATTTATACTGTAATATGTCCTAAATACATCAATTTTATTACTGCCCAGCCCTATATTAAAAGTTGTATATAGTAGGCCTACTTCCAATTTATAGGCCTATTCGCATAAATTCCCCAGTGTTAAATTAACACCGTTCTGTGTTCATATGGGAACTACCAGCAGGGTGTTGAAAGTAACACTGAAGCAGTGTTAGAGTTAATTAAGTGATTAACTGAGTGATGATTGTTTGATTATTCACCTGATGATAACGAGCAGAATCACTAAAGAAAAGATAAACACAAGAACTACAACTGAACTTCCAGCCACAGCCTTAGAAGAAATCAACTGAAAAGACATTAAATCTCTCTTATTACAATCCAGACTGACTTTATTTCTATCATTTGTCTACAGTTTTTTTTTTTTTTTGAGAATTAACAGCGGTTTAGGTGTTGATGTTTTATTGAAAATGTTTGGTCACCATTATGGGGATCGGTGTTTCATTTAGTTGGGCAGTTTGACTCTTGATTTTTTTTATGTGAGTTTGTGGTTTTTGTAACAGTGTTTATCAAAACACATAATTTGTTGTAAAGGAAGCCAGAAACGGAGATAATCAGGTGATATATTTTTCATCATTATCATAAAGAAAAGTGATTGACTAATAGCATTACTGACAAAAAATGGTTACTTGTTATTAATAGGTTTTTACCATCAATACTTTTTTGCCACAGATCAGACTTTCTGAATTTTGATTTCTAAATACATTGAGAAAAAAAAATCTAGACACACGCACAGACATTAAGAATCAGCATATGAATTTCAACAATGGTGATATGCTTCATGCCACAATGCATGATGGGTTTTATGCTATTGTGGCTCCCAGCATGCATTGTAGCATGAAGCATGTCACCACTGTTAAGATTCAAAATGCTGATTCTTGATGTGTATCATTTCTTTAATTTTTTTTGTTTGTTTTAAATACGTGATCTACTGTAGTAATGTGTATTGTGACAAGACCTAATGATTAGAGAACATTATTAAACACCAGATAACGTTGAACGAACGTACCAGAAGAATGTTTGTTTATAACTTTGAGAGAACCTTTTAACCAAAGTTCTGAGAACGTTTCCTGTTAGCTGGGCCAATAAAAAGCTGATATCTGTGCAGGAATGTGTGCAGCAGCTTGACAGTGAACACACTGTACAGTAAGTGTTTGCTGTGGACTCTCTTCTATGAACTGTTGGGAAAACGAAACCAAGGAGACGGCGTTAAGGAAGCTGTGGAATTCTGCTAAAGCTCATTTGCATTGAACTCTGCTCAGACTGTGAACTTCCTTCAGCAGTGATTGATTCCTCAAAAACATGTGGGTTTCCCCTCAGTTCGGTCCCGAGCTGCTTCACCGAGCGCTCCGGTTGTCCTGGCACAATTTCCTGGAGACACAGAAGAACATTTAATAGAGTTTTACTGCTTTGATTTGACAAACTATAAACATAATCTCAACCACTTTAGCTTGAACCCACAACAGCCATAGAGAAGTTGAAATAACAAACAAAATGTCATAGCCTATATGATGATATTTTTTTATTCATATTATTCATTAAGCAGAAACTTTCATCCAAAGTGACCTCATCCAAATGAGGAGTATGAGAGTATCTGTTTCCCAGGAGACAGATGAAAAAAAAAAGCCAAACCACATTATGTATAGAGAGTAACCCTCTGTGTGTCGGTGTGATGTCATGTTCATGGATGAGTGGGTGGGGAAAACCTGAAACGTGTGCAGACCAATGAAACACACCTCAAACACACTCATGCTATGTAATAAAAACAACTGAAAGCATAAATTAATGTGAGTTGCAGCGGCCAAATCAAAACTTACATTTATCTGTATGCATCTGGCAGATGCCTTCATCCATAGTGACTTCATAATGCATATTTTATCAGTCTGCATGTTGCCTGGGAACATGGGATCATGAAAACCATCAGCCCACACCAGAAAACACCAGCAAAACCAGTTCTAAGCATAACCCGGATCGTGATGGATCCTCATGGAACATCTAGAGAGCTTGAGGCTTCATAAACCCTGAGCGGCAGAACGCAGACGCTATTAAAAGGTTGCATAAATGCTGTGAGAAGGTTGTAAAAGTGTTGTGGGAAGCCAGTGTGGGCAGCGAGAGTGCTTGGCTCGAGGTTCAGGGTGTGTCTGACTGTGGTCACAGACACAGAGAAGAAACAGCAGCTGGGGAAAGAAAGAAAAAGACCTGGAAGATCTCTGAGGTCATCAGAGCCATGAAATCAGTTACTTATGAAACAGAGTTATTTATGTCACATGAAAAGTTCCAGTATTTTCTGATATTTTGATTTTTTATATTGTCTGCTTCATTTTATTTCAATATGCATTTCATTTCATATTTAGTAATTTTTTATTTTTATTTTAAGGCATATTTAGTTGGTTCACTTACCCACTACTGGGGTAAGTTGGCCCCATACCTGTGGTAAAAAAAAGGTAAATGAGAATATTCTAAAAGTTAAAATTATTCTGAGACTTATACAGGCATATGAATATTTACATATTTAATTGCTCATATTTTAACTGAAGAAATGTCATAATAGCAACACTATGAATGCACATTTAATGATTTCACTCAACTAATGTATAGGTTTCAATGAAAGCGAAAATGTCTGAAATGAATTGTGTGGCTCATCTTACCCCAAGGGTCTAATTGTATCTTTTCACTTCAAAATTAAAAGTATAACTTTTACTCCACAAATCCAAAAACACTGATGTGCCCACAAATTCCTCTTTAACAAATAATACTTTGATATTCGACATAATACAGTGTCATAGATTTTCCAGAGACTATTTCGGCTGACTAAATCTCACAAATGTTGATATTCAGATGAAATGGCAAAATTTAAAATATGTACTGAGATGAGACTTTGTCATATGGTCAGGAGAAAAAAGAAGGTGGTTGGGGGTCATCTTGCCCCATGGTACCCTATATAAATGAATATATGTGACATATACATTTATAGGCCTATACGTGTGTTAGAGTAAGAGGAAGTAATGCAGACGAGAGCAAACTGTAATTTTGTCCTCGCTGTGGGGAGCGTCTGTCCGGCGTCCAAGTCCAAAAAACATTTTCTGTTCTCATATGAATAAAGTTCTTCAGCCGGAGACTGTTTTGCTTGGAGATGAACGGAATAAGAATGAGGATCAGAGGGAAAAGAGTAAGAAAAAAAAGCAGCAGAATAAGAAATAGGCTACTAATGTGTCTAGGAGGAAACGTTGAGGAGCGAGTGAGTTTGTTTTACCCTTGTTAGCTATTTACATAAATATAAATATGAGAAAATGTTCACAAAAAATGTGAACACGCTGTGTAAATATCGCATTAGCTCCGCTCACTGCCGTAGGCGCGTGTCCGTCCCGCCGCGCGCATGCGCGTCCTCCTCGTCTCACGGGTGCGCGCTGAGCTGCTGCGCGTCTAAATATTATTCATCAACGCTCTGAAACTTTGGCATTATTCCGTGTTTAAGGTAAGTTTAATGCTCATTACGTCAAAATAAATATAAACTTGTCGAGTGAATGACATTTTTATCAGAGACTTTAAAGGTAAATGTGCATGTTTGGTTATTTTATTCGCTCATGGTGTTTAATTATTGTAGGCTAAGTAAACAAACAAAATGTTTGTCACGATACTGAAACTAAAGGACAGCAATGATTCATGGTTTAGTCATTATTTTGTTTGTGAAGTGTCTTTCCTACAGACAGGGAGCTGTTTGGTGAATGCCATAAATGTCGCCACAAAATAATTTTTCACATTACAGTAATGAGAATAAGAATATTTTGCATTACAATAATGATATTTTGGGTGGTAAATAACTTTAATGTTAGAATACACATCTTGCAATAGTTCTAATAACAGACTTAATTTTCATTTTGCCAAATAGGCCTATAATTTTGTATTTCTTTCTTTTGATTTTGAGGTGAACACAGTTCTGTCAAACATCATTATGTGCATGCAGTGAGGATTTGTTACATTCAGATCAAGACAAAACTAATAAAAAACAGCTGCTATGTTCACTTCGTCACACGAACATTGAGATCATGGCAAAAAGCGTAATGCATAATGAATAATGGCCTGTGAGTGAATGAATTAAACACACACAGATTGTTTCCATTAGTTCCCACTTACTTCCTCAGTCCGTCTGATGGGCAGAATGTGGTTGTGTGTGTGTTTGTTTGTGCAGAGAGAGGTTTACTTAAACTTAATAACAGTCTGGATGGATGGAGACACGTGTGTTTATGTTAAAGCATGTAAACGAGCATGTCTGTGATGAGAGACTTTAATCTGAACATGCTAACATACTTTTATTGGATGTGTTTGGCATCTCCAGTGAGCTTAATATATCAAAACCAATATTTTATATAGCTTAACTGATCCTCACTTCACCTAGTGATTTTATTTGACAATGAGGCCAGAAAAAATGGACAAGAATTAAGATAAAATCCAAGAAACTATTCATGTAGACAATTAAGTTTTGCATGGAGAAATTATATATTATGTGAGAATCATTGTGACAAGACACCGATCAGACATAACATTATGAACACTGACAGGTAGTGGTTCAATGGATCACAAAACACACGGTTCGGATCATATCACGGTTAATAAGTCATGGATCGGATCATTTTTCGGATCAGCAGCAAAAAAAACCAAAAAACTTTGCATTTATTACTTTAACTACTCCGATACCACAGCAAAAACTACTACCCTAACTAATACATTATTAAAGGCAAGTGAACAGACTGTAAAAAGAACAAATACTGTACACCAATTATAAACATATAAATACAACATAAAGTTACAAATAAAGTATAAGGTCTAACTGTAGTATTAATTTTCGTGTACAGAAATGTAATAATTAAATGTAAAATGACACTGTTCACTGTATAAATTTAATATAAATTAATCTTTGTTAAAGCTGTGTTTTGTTGTTTGATTTACATGACAGACAACTGCAGGTATTTATAGGTTGCTGTCACTTTAAGAGTAAGACCCCATGCACGCACACATCCAATAGATACACATCTGAATTCTCACCTCATTCAATTAAGACATAACCGAATGTGTTTACGAAGAATACTTGCCGAGAGGGGTATTTTGACTGACATAATGCGTGCATGTGTCCATCCAAGTGCATTGAGGACGCGAAAGCGAAATCAATTTGGAGTTCGCCAGCTATCTGAAACTCGCCTTTCTCTATGTGTGTGTGCGCACCGATAACAGCGTGGCATGCGATACCGAATTTACATTTACATTTACATTTATTCATTTGGCAGACGCTTTTATCCAAAGCGACTTACAAGTGAGGAATACAGTAAGCGAGTCGTCATGACGAGGCAAATAGGGACAAGAAGTGCTCACAATACAAGTTTTAGGCAGTGCTCAGAGTATCATAAGCTACAATAGAGAGGGATTAAAGGAAGTGAAGGGATAGGTATAGAAATTTTTTTTATTTTTTTTTTTTTAGGATGAGGATAAGTGCTCATGAAAGAGATGAGTTTTCAGCTGTCTTTTGAATATTGCCAGGGATTCTGCATTGCGGATGAAGGCAGGAAGATCATTCCACCAGCGAGGGACAGTGAACGAGAATGTCCTGGAGAGTGATTTCGTGCCTCTCTGTGATGGTACCACGAGCCTTCGCTCCTTTAATGAGCGTAGGCTTCTGGTCGGAGTGTAGACTCGTAAGAGTGAGTGGAAGTAGGAGGGTGCTGAGCCTGTGGTAGATCTGAAAGCAAGCGTCAACGCCTTGAATTTGATGCAAGCAGCAAGTGGTAGCCAGTGCAGAGAGATGAAGCGAGGTGTAACGTGTTAAATCCTTTTTTGGCTCTTCTAGCGCTGGAATGGTTTTATATCTATTTAATGTGTGAACTAGCAAGACAAAACACGTGCAAATGATAACCTTTCACTCTATTGCGGTTAAACTTGCAATTGATCTGCGAATCACATGCGTGCCGAACCGTGGGGCTTTGTCCGTACGGATCACGGATCAACAACGATCCGTTTAACCACTACTGACAGGTGAAGTGAATAACACTGATTATCTCTTCATCACGGCACCTGTTAGTGGGTGGGATATATTAGGCAGCAAGTGAACATTTTGTCCTCAAAGTTGATGTGTTAGAAGCAGGAAAAATGGGCAAGCGTAAGGATTTGAATGAGTTTGAAAAGGGCTAAATTGTGATGGCTAGACGACTGGGTCAGAGCATCTCCAAAACTGCAGCTCTTGTGGGGTGTTCCCGGTCTGCAGTGGTCAGTATCTATCAAAAGTTGTCCAAGGAAGGAACAGTGGTGAACCTGCAACAGGGTCATGGGCGGATCAAGGCTCATTGATGCACGAGGGGAGCGAAGGCTGGCCCGTGTGGTCTGATCCAACAGACGAGCTACTGTAGCTCAGATTGCTCAAGAAGTTAATGTTGGTTCTGATAGAAAGGTGCCAGAATACACAGTGCACACAGTTTGTTGCGTATGGGGCTGCATAGCTGCAGACCAGTCAGGGTGCCCATGCTGACCCCTGTCCACCACCGAAAGCACCAACAGTGGGGACGTGAGCATCAGAACTGGATTACAGAGCAATGGAAGAAGGTGACCTGGTCTGATGAATCACGTTTTCTTTTACATCACGTGGATGGCCGGGTGCGTGTGCGTCGCTTATGGCACCAGGATGCACTATGGGAAGAAGGCAAGCCGCCGGAGACAGTGTGATGCTTTGGGCAATGTTCTGCTGAGAAACCTTGGGTCCTGCCATCCATGAGGATGTTACTTTGACACGTACCACCTACCTAAGCATTGTTGCAGACCATGTACACCAGGGGTCAGCAATTAAGTTTGGCAACGGGCCAAATATTTTTTTCACCACTAGATGGTGGGCCAGAACATAGTCAAAGGATAATTTGAATTAATTAATGCAACTAGAATTGCCTGTGACAGACTGTTACAGTGTCTTTTGTAACTGGTATTGAGCTGTTACTCTGTGTTAAATCCTGTAGTAGGACAGTCATTAACAAAAAGCCACATTTGTGTGGCGGTGTCCAGGTTTTACAATGGATAAATTAATAAAGCAGAGTAGTGACCTGGCAAGTATCTCCATTCACCAACTTGCAAAACAGACGCCTTGCTAAAACACACATGTGGGAGATGAGGAATGGATAAAAATAATAGGACTTGCATAAGCCCATTAAAGTCGGCTTGAAATCAAAATTGACCCTATTTACTTTATTAGTGCATATTACTAGTCTTGTGGTCTTCTGTTAATACACAGAAAAAAATTGTTTGTCGTGGTAATCTTTAATCAAAATCTGAAAAGTTACTTCTGGTCTGGAGTTCCTTCTCTGATGACGTCAGTTTGACGGCTTGGGTTGAAAACGCTTAAATCACTCCTCTCCAACCGTTAGTCTGCTGTGAGCCAGAGATGGAGAGGAGGAGCGCTAAAGTAAAACCCTGCCCTCTATTCAATATTCCGTTTCACTTGGAAATACGTCACAACACTGGAGAAAAGTCGTTTGCAACTTCCGGTTCACGGGGACTTTAATGGCATGGTTGAGTCATGCTCTTAATGAACTATGTTTTATTTCCTCTGTCCATATTGTGAATAATAAATGTGTAGAATATAACACCGTGTCTACACCGGACGCGAGCAGCGTGATGCAACGCGTCAAAAGATAATAGAACCCATTATAATCAGTGATATTGACTACACTGGATGCGGACGCGAGTCACGCAACACAACACATTCCCGACAGTAAATAGATTCCCCATTCTGTTTTTGATGTGGTCCAAGTGCTTTGCAACGGTCGGTTTGTCGAGTTCAGTGTAGACAGCTTTGAGCTGTTGCGGCGCAACGCAACGTGAAAAAAGTCGCGTCTGGTGTAGACACAGTGATAATAGAACCAGCCGCTATCAAAATAACATGGCTAGTGCAGGCTCGGGCCAGATATTATTGCTGGCGGGCCAGTTTTGGCCCGTGGGCCGCCCATTGCCGACCACTGATGTACACCCTTTCATGGAAACTGTATTCCCTGGTGGCTGTGGGCTCTTTCAGCAGGATAATGCGCCCTGCCACAAAGCAAAAATGGTTCAGGAATGGTTTGAGGAGCACAACAACAAGTTTGAGGTGTTGACTTGGCCTCCAAATTCCCCAGATCTAAATCCAATCGAGCATCTGTGGGATGTGCTGAACAAACAAGTCCGATCCATGGAGGCTCCACCTCGCAACTTACAGGACTTAAAGGATCTGCTGCTAACATCTTGGTGTCAGATACCACAGCACACCTTCAGGGGTCTAGTGAAGTCCATGCCTCGACGGGTCAGGGCTGATTTGGCAGCAAAAGGGGGACCAACACAATATTAGGAAGGTGGTCATAATGTTATGCCTGATTGGTATATTTCCACGATTAAGCATTTCTCATTACTATAATATGTTTTGTTTTTTTGTCTAGCATTATTGTTTTATGAAATTGCTGCACAGAGATGATGATCATTATTGCTGAACAACATAAAGATGCTTGTTTAACAGAAGACACAATATCACTCTAGCCGTCTGGTTTTTGACTCTGTCTTTCTCTTTCTCAGGACTCGTGTCACAGTGCGAACAGAAAATACTGACTGATGGGCGACTAAATGGATTGAGACGGCCTGGCGAGAGAAAGAATAAGAGAAGTGGCAGAGAGAGAGAGAGCAAGGACGAATAATCCCGCTAATCCAAGCCAATCCCAGCCGCTCAAACTCCTCTGGAGCCACAGACAAAACACAGCAGATCACACGCAAAACTGATGCGCTTTAGACCGGGTGTTTTGGGGGATCCTGGGACGCCGGAGACTTGTGGTGGGATTGTTAAAACACTAAAACAATGGATCAGAGCGACGGCGGAAGACAGGTGGGCCGAGACTGAAGGAAAAGGCCCGAATCTTACAGAAAGCCAAATCTTTGGAGAAACAGCAATCATTTTATATTGTGGATGTGCGCTCAGGTGCGAAAAGGGATATAAAAGATGTGATGAATGAGCAAAACGGATGTTTGGAAGAAGTTCTGCATCATGTAAATCCAAACATATCTACAGTTTTTTAAAAGCATTGTGACACTTTTTGAAGACATTTTGCAAGAAAACGTATTTGTTTCCATGATCAGAGAGAGTGTGGGGTTTTGTACTCACTGGAAGGTGTTTAAACTCTTCGTAAATCCTATTAGGCTTCTTTACCAGGTTATTTTTAAACTCTGGGTTGGGATGGGCAGCAGCTCACGGACTGATGGTGCTCATGCAGTACAGTATGAACGTGTGTCTCTCTATGAATATTTGTAAACATAGTTCATATTAGATGTATAGATGTGATGTTAATCAGTATCTAGATGGTGCTTGTATCCACAGGAGCTGAGAGTTTGTCAAAATGACACTCTTAAAAACTGCTTTCAATGACATTTTTTGCAGAATATTATAATCAAACTGAGAGTTTTTGTTTTTTTTGCCCATCTTGAAGTTTGAATCTGATCAAGTCTCAGAAAAACACTTCAATTAGCTTAAACTGCTGTTTTGTTTAATTATTAATGGCTTTATCTTTACATGTATGCTTATAGCATTAGGAAGTTTATTTTAGCATTTTTATTATACATTTTTTGACAGTTTGTTTCTGGATCTCTTTAATGATTATTTGACATTAATGGAGCATTTGGATTTATCCAGGTATTTGATTGATTCATTAAACTAGCACTAGGAATTTTCTTTTTAGTATTTTTTGACGTTTTCCCACCATTTTTTCTCTCTCAATCTCTTTTAATGATTATTTCACATTAGTTTAGCTGCATATAGAGAATTAGTTGTTTTTTTTTTTTTGCATTTTTTTGTCTCTCTGGTCAGTTTTAAAAATTATTTAACATTAATTTAGCATTTATTAAGCTTCATTTATCTAGGCATTGGACTCCATTTATCTGGGCTGTTCTCATTTTCAGTTTTTTTCAGTTTTCATGTTTTTTCACCAGTTTTTTCTTTCTTGGTCTGACATTATTTAGCATTTATTATGCTTCATTTCTCTCTGTATTTGACTGGTTCTTTACACTAGCATTAGGCTTAATTTTGGAAATTTTCTGACGCCATTATGTCCATTAATGATTATTTTTGGGATCTCTTTTAATATTTAATTGACATATCAATTGACTTTTTATTTTGCTGCATTTACATCCAACCTCTGTTTATATTTGAGGAGCACTTCGTCATCAACAACTTGCAGACATTTTGGATCTTTAAGGATTTAAGGACCTTTAAGGATCATTTAAGGATCGCATATTCCTCGTCATGAGTCTGGGAAAGCTGCCTGCGATCAAAGGCCTGGTGTCCACGTCTCACGGCAAACGCCGGTTTAAGAGCGACCTGTCGGTGGACATGATCAGCCCGCCCCTCGGCGACTTCCGCCACACGATGCACGTGGGCCGTGGCGGCGACGTCTTTGGCGACACGTCGTTTCTGAGCAACTACGGTGGTTCGGCTAACAACGATGGCACACATTACCCAGAGTCGCCCTCTGGCTCCAGAACGACACGTTTTTTGTCGCGAACTCTGCAGCACGTACGGAAACCCCCTATGCCCCGGCTGAGAGGAGGGTCACGTGACTTCTCGTCCCCTCCACCGCCCATCTCGCCCATCATTAAAAATGCCATTTCACTGCCTCAGCTGAACATGAACAACGGCGGCCTAATGAGGGCGCTGCTGCCCACCTCCACCAGCTCACCAGACGAGCCGCTCTGCTCCTACGGTATGAACACCAAACACATCAAACACAACCGTAGTGTAGTCTAGTGATGCGTTCGAACATACCTACTTCCCTACTATGTGAAATGAGTGTCTGAATTCATAGTATTCATGAAACTGAACGAAAAGTACCCAAACTAAAGTGTCTTACTACTTTCGCCAAGATTCTGAAATGCTTATCTGATGGATGCTATCTCATGAGGCCACGGGCCAATAATGACAGTGGCTGTGTCTGAAAGCTAAGGCAGCTGACTTGTTGCCTCGCTGTCTGTGATTTTGCAGGCAGATTTTGCCCAGAAAGGTTCCTCATGAAACTGATTTCGGACAAACTTCTGAGGCAGTGTAATTTTTAATGATCTACAGCAAAATAAAGAGAGCTTTAGCCAGTGAAACAATGTAACTGACATCACATTGCAGTATTATAGCAGATGCACATCCTGTTTACATTCATACTACATAGAACATACATTTCTTAAAGGGGTGGTTGATTATGATTTCACTTTTTTAACTTTAGTTAGTGTGTAATATTCCTGTTTGAGCATAAACAATGTCTGCAAAGTTACGACGCTCAAAGTTCAATGCAAAGGGAGATATTTACTTTTAAAGAATTCTCTGTTTAAGGACTACAGCAAACGGCTGGTAAGGACTACAACAAGCTTCTTCCTGGGTTAGTGGCATCACAAACCCTAAAATTGACATAAACCCTGCCCCCGAGAACAACAAAGGAGGCGAGGCCATGTTGGGCTGCTTTAGAGAAGAGGAAGAGTTGTTGTAGTAGAGTGTTGTTGCCATGCCGTCATTTTACGGTGGACTGCTTCACAATTCAACGCTGGATTTGCACAAAAGATTAACATGATGGCACATGCTAGTCGATGAGTTGAATCAACTCCACAGCAACTACATAAATGTATCCACTAACCATTCAGAAACGTCCAGTTTCATTCTAAAAGTTGTAACTTCTTCCTGAGTCTCTCCATCAGTGTTTGACTCCGGTTTGAACAATGTAAGTAACACCATTACTGATAATCGTCATTTTGGCTGCGTGAGATTCTCCAGCTTTGTTGTTGTTGAGCAACCAAAGCGTGAGCTGTTAAAGCTCCGCCCTCTTCTAGAAAGGGGGCCGGGAGCAGCAGCTCATTTGCATTTAAAGGGACACACAAAAAACGTGTTTTTGCTCACACCCAAATAGAGGCAAATTTGACAAACTATAATAAATGATCTGTGGGGTATTTTGAGATGAAACTTCACAGACACATTCTGGGGACACCAGAGGCTTATATTATGTAAAAAGAGCATTATAAGTCCCTTTTAATGGTCGCAAAGTTCGTTCCGCATCAAATTTAGTAGCTACTCAGACAGTGGCTGCATCCGAAAACTGAAAAATGCTGCCTTTGGAGGCTGCATTCCAAGGTAGGAAGGCATCAAGTCATGTCTGAATCCAATGTTAGCTTCACTTCCTGTTCCTGAGATACCTTCACCTAATCGATTTTTGAAGGTCGTATTGATGACTTGACTGCCTTTGATGTCCCACAATCTTGTGCGTTTCATTCTGTGACAGCTAGAAAAAAGAAAGATGGCATCTGAAAGTTGCATTTGGTGGTCAGTTTGTGTGTAAATGTATGTTTGTGACCAACATTTCCCACCTCTGATGTCATTTCTAGTAAGAAATTACTACTGTAGTAATTAAATATTTTAGTTTTCACCAAAAATCGCTCTGTTTTGCTGTAGATCATTAAACTGTTACGCTGCCTCAAAAGTCTGTACGAAATCTGTTTTGTGAGGTGCCTTCATGTGCAAAGTCATTTCAAGTTTATATCTCACAATTCTGACTTTTTTGAACCTGTCAGTTTGCTAAGTTTCAAATGATTATTAAACAGCAAGCACAAACTATGCAAATTTCACTCCCTTGTTTTTCATTCACTCCTTCTACTGAACTATATTAGTGGATTAATGCAGGGAATAGTGAATGAGGGTATAGGGGGCGATTTCGGATACAGCCTCTGTTTATGTCTATGATGAGTCATGCAGGTACTGGGATACTACACAGAAGTTGGCGTCCCGCTGAATATAAACACTTATAATAGCCGTACTGTAGTGATTCAGGATAAGACAAAAAACATGGTTTAGAAGATGGATTTATGATGTACTCGCTCATTATATAAATTTTCTAAATTTTGAGCAAAAAAAAAAGTTACATAGTGTACCTTAAACAGGCTTTATAGTAATTGTGAACAGGCTTTTAGACTCCACCTCCTTACCTCTAGTTTTTATAACCATTTAGATGGAGAAGACACCAAATGTGGAAAGGGTTGATTGTGTCAAAGTTTTAGTCATAGTTTTGGTCCTTTTGGTTTCAAAAAAACTGAGCTTCCATACTTGGATCCTCACTGAACGCTTCAGTGGAAATAAACAGAAACTGAATTTATAGCTGCATTAACTTTGCTAGTGTGAACATTTAATCTTTTTTCTACCTCGGCCAATTCTTTTAATTGGTTTATTGTTTGAAACTGACGTCGATCTGCTGCACTGCATGTCTAAATTTGAGATGCTGAGAAAACAGCGATACAATCTGTAATGACCAAAGACACTCTGAATGACCTTTATCGACGGGAATGATTGTAGTTTGAGTACACACACCTGCACACACACACACACCTGCATGAAATGAAGCAGAGACTCACACAGGTGAGGGAGGGACTGAAGAAAAGTGCAGTGCTGTTTTCAGTGGTGTGTCTAATGTCTCTGGAATTCTGGAATTTCCCTTATTCTGGGAAATCCAAAACCCTCAAAGGCTGACATAAAGACAACTAAATATAACACACACACAACACAAAGGTCTCATGCTGCCCCCTACTGGACATAATACATGTTGCAACCATATTACAAGAGTTGTAACTGTACTCTTACATTTATTGTAGAAGTAAATGAGTGCCACTGATCATGTGACTCATTGTACAGATGGTCAAATTTTAATTGTGTTTTGTTCATTTAGCTCCAGTGCTGCTGCCATTAAAACAAAAGAGACACAAAACAAATATGCAGACTTTACCTTCACATTTATGCATTTGGCAGGCAGTTTTACCCAAAGCAACTTAAACTGCATTCAAGTTGTACATTTAAATTTATGTTCATTCTCAAATTTATGTTTGTTCTCTCTATACAACTTTTCACTCAAGCTTTTATGCTACAAATATATATTTGATGTAATGAATAAAAAAAATACAACTTTATTGAACCATCTATTAGATTTATACATTATCTGAAACAAACTAAGCTTTCCATTGATGTATGATTTGTTAGGATTGGACAATATTTGGCCGAGATACAACTATTTGAAAATCTGGAATCTGAGGGTACAAAAAAATCTAAATATTGAAAAAATCGCCTATAAAGTTGTCTAAATGAAGTCCTTAGCGATGCATATCCACTCACAAAAATAAATTCTTGATATATTTACGGTAGCAAATTTACAAAATATCTTCATGAAACATAATCTTTACTTAATATCCTAATGATTTTTGGCATAAAAGAAAAATCGATAATTTTGACCCATACAATGTATTGGCTATTGCTACAAATATACCTGTGCGACTTATGACTGGTTTTGTGGTTCATGGTCACATATATTAAGAATACAGAATGAGAATTTGTGGTATTATGACAAATAAACACAATGCAAAAATAAACCGGTCCTAAAATAAGCTTAATTTTCTTGAGCCAAAATATAGAGAATGAAATATGCACTGAAGACATAAGAGGCTGTGTATTATGTTTTTCTGTCTTTTTGTCATCATCATCACCACATAACAAAAGCTGTTGTCTCGTGATAAGAAGAAAAATATTAATTTATGGCCTCTAACTTCCATAATATGAGCTCAATGATGTTCATTAGCCCATTTGAGGGAAAAAAAAAGTAGGACAGGACTTGATTTTCTCCATGAGGAATTGACTGGATGGAGAAAGTGTCTCTATATGAAGGTGTTTGTAAAGTAAGAGGGACTGATGATGTCAAAAAAGTTTCACATTTTGATGTGATTCACATTAAAACCATATGAATTAAAGTAAATAGTCAATACTTTATTATCTTCGTGCATCTCTGCATGCTGGCACGCTTAACTAATGTGAAAGATCTGCTGAAACATGTTATTTTTCCTCTGTTCGCCTGCAGGCCTTCGGTCTGGTTTCGTCACGCTGCCTCGTTTATCACGACTCGACCAAAGCTTTGCAGAAACAGCTGAACTGCTCAGCGCAGACAGTCGACGGAGTTCCCTACCGGAGAACAGCGATGTCTCGATGACACGGTCCGATTCGCTCTCGTCCTTCACGGTGGACCTCGGCCCCTCCCTCATGAGCGAGGTTCTGGAGCTGATTGACAGCTCCTGCTGCCTCATTACGAGCCGACAGGGTCAGGAGGAGGAGGAGGAGGAGGAGGAGCCGAGCTCTGTGTTTGAGACGGATCATAACCGGCCAACAACGGATGCTTCAGTCGGTTCTATCAGAGCAGAAGTCAGCATCGAGCCCAAGAGGTTCCAGCACGCTGCTAGCATGCTAGCACGTCACTTTGGAGGAGGAAGACCTGGAGAGGAGCGGCAGAGACCTTCATCTTTCAGACATACAAGGACACCATACAGCTTCACTGAGGCGGAGGAAGAAATCAAAGTATGAACATCAGAAATATATTAAAGGGATATTAAAAACCAGTTTGATTTAGTTTTTGATATAATCTTTCATTTTAAGTCCATATAAACATTACAATATTTTGGAATTAAGAATCTTGAGACCTGAAAGAGACCTGCTATAAAGTCTGTGCTTGACCAGAGAGCTCTCTGGAGTCTTTCTGTACAGACAAGCATCATTCAGATGAACAAACTTTCAGCTGTAAATGTCTTTATTTGTCACTTAAACTTGAAATCAAATGTATTCGATGAACCTGTACATATGTTCACATGTACGTTTACATTCGTGTGTGTATATGCACCTAGTAAAAGGCAAATACCAGTACTAGTAGCCACTAGAGTTCATTAAACATTGATTTATATCTGTCTGGTAAAGCCACAAAGAAGATTATATAATCATTATATTTTATTTTCATTATGACATTCATATATTAAAAGAAAAAAATCTTTCATAAACTCTAACATAATCATATGTCCAGTATTATACTTACAGCTGATGGGATTAATATGTATTTCAGTGCAAATATGTGTAATTTATATCAATCACATGAATGAATAACGTTCATAATTGCAGAATATAGTCCAGCTGAACATGATAACATGACGAGACCAGACAACAGAGTGTGGGAGAGAGTGGTATAAATAGCATCCTTGTTTGCATAGTGACTGGTGATAACAATCAATATTCAGGCGACTGTGAATGGAGAGGAGGAGCTGAGGGATCTGGCATGCTTGTTCAATTTGGACACTAAAAAGGGGTTTCCCAGCTAACAGGGAACATTCTCATAACTTTGGCTAACGTTCTGGCAAGGTTCCCTTAAAGTAATGAACAAACATTCTTCCAGTAACATTAATAGAAAGTTTGTTCAATGTTATCTGGTCTTTAATAATGTTCTCAAAAGGTTAGCACAAAAACGTTATTTATACATTGTTTGAAGAAGGTTTTTCAAATGTTCTCATAATGTTGGGCAAAAGGGCGAAGTTTTAAGTTTTTGCTGTTTTAAAAGAACATCCTTGGAATGTGGGAAAGTTTTGTAGCCTGTCCCATAGTTATTGTTCCTGACTTTTCTCTTAAATTTATGTAAAGGTTATGCAAGTGTTAAAATTAAACTTTTTTAAAACAATGTTCATGAAATCACTATATATTGTCTTTAGTATGTGATGAATGTTCTCATAATGTTGGCAGAAAACATTCTTTGAACAACATTCTTGTCCTTTAAATATCATGGATCACTAACTTTCTAGCTAAAAAATGGGTTAGATAGGTTGGATGTTACACTGCAAAATTCGCAGTGTTGGAGTTAATGAAATAAATGGTAACACTTTACAATAAGGTTCATTATTTAACATTATTTAACTACATTAGTTAACATGAACCAATAATGAACTGCACTTATACAGCATTTATTACTTTTTGTTAATGTTAATTTCAACATTTACTAATACATTTTAAAAATCTTAACATTAGTTAATGCCCTGTGAACTAACATGAACAAACAACGAACAACTGTATTTTTATTAAGTAATGTTAACGAAGATTAGTAAATACAGTAACAAATACAGTTGGTTATGGTTAGTTCATGTTAGTTAATACATTAACTACTGTTTAACTAATGAACCTTATTGTAAAGTGTTACCAAATAAATAAGTGATGATTGACCATTAGTGATGACACACTGAAGAAAAGAGGAACAAGCGTTTGAAGTCACCATTATGGTGATCAGTGTGTCATGTAGTTGGGCTCTGGACCCTTGATTGATTTATTAGTTTTTCTCTGGCTGATTCGGCAGTGTGTTCACAAGACACGTTTATTGTGTCAGAGGAAGTTGAGACAGAATAACATCAGGTGATATTGGCTGTTAATTAATGTCATTGTGAATTGTTTGGATTGTGGATTGTTTGGTTGTGGATTGTTTGGAAGTGCGTTTTGTTATTAAAGCTGCAGTCCGTAACTTGTTTAAAAATGATCCAAAATCAATTTTTGAGCAAGTACATAACTAGCCAGTGTTCAAAACTATCTCCTCACCTTAGCTCGATTCACAACAGTAAGCTTGTAATAATTTTTTATAATAAATCGATACTGGTGGATTTCCGCTGGAAATTGAAGCATGCAGCAGTTCGTCTTTGTGTCATTACGTCACGTCTGTAAACAGAAAGAAAGGAGTCCCAGCTAGACTATGCATATAGGATGCTGTGGGTAGCGGATCATTTATAGCCTTTTCTCACAGCAGCTGAAATAATGTATAAATAATCATTTTGATGGTGTATTGTAATCCAGAAAGGTCCAAATGACAATCATCAGTGACAACTGGAGATTCAGCCGTGGTCAAAAAGCAAAAGACTTCGGACTGTGGAGTGGCTACAGAAATTGAAATCTACAGGTAACGCTAATACACACAAAATACACAGTCACGCAATGCTTAAGTTGTTAACATTCACAATTTGAGTATATCAACAATAATAATTTGCATGGTTTGATGCGATATGAACTAAGCGATCGTTAGATTAATCAACATTGGCAGTGCGATTTATTGTAGGCTAATGCTTTTCCCCTCAGTTGGTCAGAACAAAAGTGGGAGACATGTTACTTACTTGTTCAGATTACAGTTTCCGGTGAAAATTCCTACTTTGGTCATACTTCAAGACTACAATCTGTGATTCCGAAGTACAGTCTCCACACCGGTATGGTGACTGACAGCAAACATTAGATTCATCCGCGCTGAGGAGTCGTGCCGATGCACATAATGCATGTAATAATTCCGCATTTAACTGCAGTTGCAGGTTTCAAACAGAGATGGCGACTAAGAGGCAAATCTTACGGACAGCAGCTTTAATTTTGTTGAATATTGTGTTAATGACTGTGATACTACTAAGACACTCACAGACATCAACAGTCAGCATATGAAACTCAACAATGGTGACATGCTTCATGCCACCATACAAAACTCATTTATGGCTCCCAGCATGCATTGCGCTATGAATAAATTATGCAGCTGAATTCTTTTACTATTTAGATTTTAATATTTTTTGATTCTCACAGTTGTTGAGGTTTGTATAATGACTGTTGATGTCTAAGTGTGAAAACATTTGTACATGTTTGAAAAAAATAAAGTCAATCTGGTTAGAAATAAGTGAAGCTGGTAATGCTGTTTGTGCAGTTGTTTAATCCTCCTCTGCTGAGATCTTGAGATTTAGTGTCTTCTTTTATCTTCAGTTGGTTTCATGTAAGGCTGTGGCAGAAGAAAATTATGAAAGTTGTAGTTTCTGTTCTTGTTATTTCTCTTTTCTTCAGTGATTCTGCTTGCTAACAGCAGGTGTTTGAATGTTTCATGAATATCATACTAACCTTTAAATGATGTTCAATTAACAATAAACTGGGCATTTTCATGTTCTTGGAATGTTACAATTCAACGTTCCTATAAAGTTGTTAGTAAAAAATTAAGTTGAAAGAATGTTTCAGGAACATAAATCAAACCTTAACATCAAGAAAACTGGACATTTTAACATTTCAATGACCAAAACTGAAAGTTTGGAAAATGTTCTTAAAACAAAAATTTGTAGTCTGGGTTAGCTGCTTCTAGTGCTGTCAGCCTGTTTTCACTTCCATGATCACTGATGACTGATGAATTCTGTCATTAATTACTCAGCCTCATGTTGTTCCACACCCTTAAGACCTTCGTTCATCTTCGGAACACAAATTAAGATATTTTTGATGAAATCCGAGAGGTATATGACTCATCCATAGGTCCAGAAAGGTACTAAAGACATTGTTAAAACAGTCAATGTGACTGCAGCGGTTCAACCTTAAGTTTATGAAGCGACAAGAATACTTTTTGTGCACAAAAACAAAACAAAAATAATGAGTTGAATTTGTTTTTTATTTTGAATTTCAAAGGTTTTTGTGTCTATTTTTTTATTGAAAGATTTGTGGACTCATACATTTTTCATCAGAACTGAAAAAACTGGATGGAGCACAAGTGCAGATACCACACTGGACTTCAGTATCTCAGTATCATACTTTGGCATCAAAAGGCGATTCTTTATTTGAGCATAGACAAAACCACACAAATCAAAAATAAAAAAAGGAAAAAGATTAAGTAACAACACAGGTGAAAGGGTATGGTCATTCATTACAAATAGTCTGCAATGTTTGATTGAACACTAAACTGTAGAGAAATGAACAGCTAAATACACAATCTAATAAGACTGAGTGGCATGGAAGGTTGTAGAGCTAGGAGGAAGGCTCTTGTGACATCTGATGGACAAATAGTCACAAAAAGTAGTAATTGTCCCAAGTGTGAAACACAAAATAATTAAAAACAGACAATTTTATGATCTAGAACATTATTAAGCAGGAACTATAACCCTCTACAATCTAAATCACTTGCATATGTGACCAAATTTCATGGGCGACGAAAAAATTTCTTTAATTAGCCAATGGCTAATAAATCGTACAATTTCAGTTGCCTGTGATTGAGTAAGAAGCAAAAAATAAGTTTAGCACAGATATAATTTTATTGCCTGCTGAGCTTTATGCATCATCGTTTGGCTGGAAGCGCCCTCTGTCCCTTTCTCTCACACATGCACACTCGACATGAAAGAAAGTGAGAGGTTTTTACAAATGCCATGTAAAGAGAATTACAATACAATACAATACAAATTTTAGTACCGTACCCCAAAAGCACACACATGCTTCTAGGCGTGATATTGACGTGCCCAGTTTAAAATTGCTGCACAAAAGATGTTTCAGATATTCTGTTTGTGTCAGTGTTAATGCACTAGTGTTCTTTCTCTCACAGCTAAATTTGTTTAGTTAAAAGAAAATATTTTCCCAGTTCAGTAGGGCCTCAACCTTAACACTGTATTTGCTTTGAAACAATTTAAAATCACTGTTCAATATGCATTTGAATGTCATAAAAGCAGACTTTTTTTTTTTTTTTTTTTTTTTAAAGCTGATCTACTTTATCAAAGCACAAGTGTTCTTAATCAAACACTGTTGCAACTGGTGTTAAAATAATCATTTTAAAGTCAAGAGTCAAGTGCTCAACTAAAGAAAACACTTTTCACTAATGGTGACTTCAAAGTCAAACTGGTCTGTAATAAGTGAAAATGAGAAAAGTAATTGATTTGATTTGTGACGGAGTATTTTATCTATCTTATAGATAACAATTGTAGAATTAGTTTGCTTACTATAAAAGCCAGAAGTGTTTTGAGGCCTCTTGGCCTACGTGACTGTAAGGATCAGATGTGTCTGAGAAGTTAGCTTGGGCACTAAGAATATTTTGCTGGTAGTTTTCCACCAGACAACAAGAGGATGTGAAATGAATAAGATCATTATTAAGGGTGTCATGTGAAGGCTTCTTGCCTCCAGGGAGTGTTGATTGTTTTTGATTCAATGTTTCATTTTGCCTATGAGAAAGGGTTGACCATTAATTGGCAGAATTCCACCACGAGAGATTAAGTAAAAAGATGTAGACTAGTTGGCAGTCGGCCACCCTTACAAAGAGAATTATCTCTTGCATAAGCAACACCTGCAGTTTAATTGGTGAAGTGTGGTAAAAATGCTGGGGAGTACTTGGGAGACTCCAGGAAGAGAAAGGGAGGAGAGCACCTATAAATGAGATCATGGAAAAGAACTGTAGGGGTGGATCCTACACTGTTTTAACAGATAAGAAAAAACTGTGCCCTGGCTAGAGAGATTCAGATGTGGAGCTGGCATCTCACTTTGTTGCTTGTCAAACTCCTGGGACCTGGAAATTCGACTCTGAGAGTTTTCTTTGAGACCAGAACTGAAGGAACACTGAATTTGCCACAACATTTGCAGTTGATGTTTCAGTGGCTGAAATCAGATCAATAGAAATGAATTTAATGTAAATGGGAATAAAGTTCTCAACCGAAACATGGCTGAAACATTTGAGATAAAATAAAATTTACAATCACAAAAAAGAAAAAAGTTCACCTTAATTTAATAAAGTTAATCCAACTAAACTTTCTAAGTTCAAACGTTAACTGGTGTTAAAACATTAACTTAACTGAGTCAGTGCAAAAAGATAACTCCAAAAAATTCATTCAGTCAACTCAACTTTTTTTTTTTTTACAGTGTACCTAATCTGTATCTAACTATTGTTAGACCTGAAAAACACTGTTTATTTAATTTGTATCTTTGTTCTATTGTGTTTATTTGTGCTATTGGTTGTAGTTTGACTATTTGTTCTTATATAATTACGGATTGTTTACTTTAATAGCGTTTAAAATTTATATTTTATGTTTTAAGTAATATTTATTTAGATTTTTTTTTTATTTGGGCGAGTAAAATAAAAAAAATACTAGTCAATGGGGACTCAAGCTTCAGTGTGTCTGTAGAGGGTGGTACACATTTGTATCTCAGAAGTCTGCTTCAACATAAGACACAAGAATAATTGGCTATTCAATAATAAACATTATGTAGTTAGGCATTTTATGTCAATTCTTTAACATTAAATTTTTAAGAGCATTTTTACAATTTGAAATCAGTGTTTTGTGGAGCTGAACTCATTTCTAAATGATGGGAAACCTGTAATTTCTCAACAATATGCAATTTCACAAGAACTCTTGTACAAGTGGTAATTTACTGCTCTTGTTTTACTGTGAATTCACATTATAAAGTTGTCTTTAACTATGCCACTGTAAGAAATTATATTGTTTAGTACTGTAATTGTTTTGAAGTCACCATAACGATGATCAGTGTTCCATTTGCTTAGGATTTTGGACTTTGTATATTCATATTCAAATTTCTGATTTATCCAAATCAGAAGAGAAAAGACAAATGGAATGTGTGACAAATTAAAACATTTGTTAAAACAATAACAAGCTAGAATATGAAATAAGATAGTTGGCTGATTTTAAGTTAGTCAAACTATTCTTAGCATGAATATGATGATTTCGTTTTAGAGTTATTTTAGCATGAATATTTACCAGAATTTTATTTCAAATTCATATCTGTTTGTAGATTGACCTTTTACAATAGCAAAGCAAGTGCTGAGATTTATCTTTGAAAGGTGTGCCATCATCTTGTAACAAAAGACTTTTTTCCTTATAAGCATCACCTATGGACAGACACCAATACTACAAAACACAACAATGGTGACACTAAACACATAATAATAAAGATAAACCAACAACACAAACTGTTAAAAAAGTGAATCAAAAATTAAGTTCAGCAGCACAGATAAAATCAACAAGTATGAAAATTTTGATTTCTTTAACTGTACATAATCTGAATAATTTGATACAGAAAAAACAGCCCTTACGAAGACTTTCTATGAAAGTGCTCTGCTCTCCCATACAAGAACACTTTCATAGAAAGTCTTTGCCTTTGAGTTTTAAGGTCTTTGTTCTTTAAATTATGTCTTTTGAGCATCATTCTCTTTCTTCAGGTCTCACTGATGAAGAATCTAATTTAATTTCCTCTTGTTTATCTCATAAGGATTCTCAGGGTGCCCTGGGCTTTATTAGCATTGACACTATCTATTTCTTCAATTAGAAACATCTTTATTTACATTATGAGCATTTAACTGCTTTACAAACAGCATAAAATAATGTTCTGTTTTTTTCTAACTCCATCAAATCCAAGGTCCTTCATGTTCTTTGTCACTGCTACACTGAAAAAAACCCAACTTTTTTATTTCATTTTTTCATCATCCAAACTGTCAAGTTCTATAACTTTTGCCTATTATCTTAACTGCATATGTTTCTATAGTTTTCTAAAGAGATATGTGTGATACATATCTATTTAGAAGATTTCTAGAAGGAGTGTAGTATTTTAAACTCTTAATTGCATCCACTTTTGTGCATAATCTCCACAATCTTGGGATTCTTCCTGTCCCTTCAAATGACTTCTCATAGTACTTTTCCAGATGTTTCTGGAATTTGCAAACAAACCACTTCCAGTACTGCAACCTAAAAGAGTCTGAGGTGAAACTCCAATTTGCATAAACTCCTCCTGCATTTCTGTATTGTCTATATGGAAACCATGTGTCTGATGATTTAAAAAACTTTTTACTTTTCACTACAGTTGAGCAAAAATCTGTACAAAGATTCTGTGTTCCATCATTATAGCATCCAATAATTCCAGTCACTCGGTGGAAAGGAACACTGTGATCTCCATCATGGTTTTCTATAGTGTTGGTGCAGGTGGCTCCACAGAACGGACACTGAACCCAACAGCACTGACAGAAGTGATCAATCAGAAACTCATCTGGTCTGAACTTGGAATCCAGTTTTTCATCAAATGTTTTAATTTTGAATCTACTGCTGATCTCTGACATTATAGCAGGAAGTTCCTTTCTTATCACATCTTCTAGGAGGTTTAAATCATCAACACCTTCATGTTTCACTCCACTGAGGTATTTTGCAGAGAAGATCAGCACATCTGAGAGCTTCTGTGTGAAACACTTCAACCACAAACCAACATCTCCTCTGTTCACTTGAACATGTTCAGTAGATTCATGTGCTGCTTCCATGATCTTCTGCTGCAGGAGTTCAATGTTCTCCACCATCTTAGGTAAAACACTGACAATGAACTTATCAGTGATGTACTGACTGACTTCATCTCTGATGAAATCCTTTAAGTGTTCTTTGGGATACTTAATGTAGTCCATGTATGCAGAAAAATTCTCATTTTCTACAAGAAACTGCAGGATGTGTTTCTCCAGATTTGATCTGTTTCCATTCAGTGATTCACAGTTTGTTCTCAGTTCATATGTCAGATCTCTGGCAGTCTTCTTGTAGACACTCTGCTCAATGGGCTCTTTCAGTTTCTGACAGATGATCTCACCAAAAATGGCAGCTGATGTTGCTCCATGGAGGTGTTTCTGGAAAATACTATAGTACTCTTCTTTCTTCTTCTCCAAATAGAGAACAGGATCATTGTCTTCTCTGAACATTCTGTGTTGTAGAGTGAATGTCTTGTTTGCTCTCTTATATATTGAATAAACAAAATTAATGAAGAATTCATTCTTGAACACATATTTCACTTGTCCCTCCTGGTGTTGTCTTACTCTTACCTTGATATAATCTGTGAGTTGTTGAATGCAGCTGATATTGTAGCCCATTTTTGCAATGTTAAATAAAATTATCCTTTTGTCTATTTGCTGAGCAACATCTGTGACTAATGCTCTTATTTGGGCTTCATCCTCTTGAGACAGAATATAACCAAAATTCTCTTTAACTGCTTTGATAGCATTTTTCATATGTCCTGTAAATCCACTGGATTTCTTTAACTGTACATAATCTGAATAACTAGGTACAGAAAAAACATCCCTGCACTCACTGTTCTCCACTACAGGAGCACTTTCATAGATGTCACTGAGGAGAGTTTTCACATCTCTCATTATGTCAATGTCTTTGATTAGAGGAGTGTCTCTGATGATCTTCTTCACACACTGTTTCCAAAATATGTCAAACTCTTTCTTCAGTGTTTCTTCATCGGTTGCTTTGTCTTTGAGTTTTAAGGCAAGCTCTTTGCTCTTTTCATAGAGAGTGTTTTTATGATGTGTCTTCTGAGCATCAATCTTTTGCTTCAGGTCTCGCTGCTGAAGAATCCCATTTAATTTCCTCTTTGTTTCTCTTATAATGGTTTCTTGAAGCTCTTGGATTTTTATCTCAAAAAAACCTTTCCACTGTATCAGTATATTTGCATCTACATCTTTCTCAAAGAATTCTGACATAGATTTTTTCACTTCTTGTCTTGTCTTTTTCACTTCTCTTTGAAGATCAGTTTCTTCAACCTCATGAATTGCTTCATTTTCTATTTTGTTGTGTAGCTTGTTCTCAGTTTCTATCATGGCACTACGAAGACTCCAGGACCACTTGCTGTATTCGGTCTCCAGTTTCCTGTATACTGCAATCTCCAGAGAATTTTGAAAGCTGAAAACAAATCGTTCATTAAGTAAAGCTTCCCAGAGATCTTTAATACAATCTTTTAGGTCTACCAGTCTCATTCCATTTGATTTTGAGGCATGAGACATAATTGTTTTCTTTAGTTCTTGAATATTCTCACAGTACTTTGGGTTTGGTGGTGCCATGGGTGGGTTTCCCTCCCAGAACTGAGCAAAATACTTCACATCATTCTGAACATCAAATGCAATGACATCACTGAAACATTGTGCATCATAAACTTCCTCTTTAGCAGCGAGTTTTGTCATCTTATCCAGTGTCTCCTGAAGTCGTCTTCTTCCCTCCATGTTTTTCTCTCCAGCTGTGATGTCTGAAACGTTCTGGTGCACAAACACACAGCTGGGATTCAGTTCGACCTTCTTCATCCTCAGGAAGGCCTGAACAACAATCTGAAGAATGTCCTGCATCTCAGATGGGTTTTCACCAAAGATGTTGATCAATGTCAGATTTGCAAGACCAACAACAAATGTGGCCAGTTCATTGTCATGATGTCTGGTTGATCTTCCAGTCAATTCTAGAGCACGAAGACCCTCAGTATCAACAACCAGAATATAGTCAAAGTTCATCTGTGTTTTCATCTCGTCTGACACTTTGACCAGCTGCATGAAAGCTCCTCTGGTGCACCTGCCAGCACTGACGGCAAACTGGAGTCCAAATATGGCATTCAGCATGGTGGATTTCCCAGAGCTCTGAATCCCTAAAACTGACAGCACAAAGACTCTCTGGTCTCCCAGTTTCTGGATGAGTTCATCTAGAACAGCAGAGATCCAGACCATAGGAACATGAGCAGCATCTCCATCCATCAGCTCCAGTGGAAATCCAGAGATCATCATCTCTGCTGCAACACTCGGGAGAGAAGAGAAGTGAAACTGAAGATCTTTCTTGTTCTTCTTCACAGATTCACATGATTCATAGATCTGACCGATCTCCCTCATGATGTGCTCCAAACCAAAGCTTGCTGCTTGAAGTTCCTCAGATATTTTCTCAAGTTCAGTTTCTTCAACTGTCAGTTGTTCAGATTCATCATGATTCTCTTTCATTTTTAAGACTGCTGACCATTTTTCATTATACTTATGATGTAGAGCATAAAGATCAGCTGAGATATATTCATCCAGGAGGATTCTAAGCCAGTTAATGAAAAAGATCTTATTTATAGCACATGAGTTCATTTCTTTAATAAAGAACTTCATAAACTTACTGATGTCAGATTCATGCTGCTGTTTACGGATTTTCATCATTTCTGTCTGTTTTCTACTTATTTCCATTTCTGGTTCATCTCCTTGAGGCCGGTGTAGTTCTTTGTTCTTCTGACTCCACTGATGCCACAGTTTCCCCTGACAGGGCAGAACTGATTCTTTGATTTCTGTCAGATCTTTCTTCTCCAGTAAACTCATTATCTGCTGTGCTGCTTCTCTTCCTCTCCTGCAGTCATCATCATCTTCCTCATCTACTCTGATGTCTGAGTGTTTGGACACATCTTCAAGTCTGAAAGTGGAAGATGATTCTGAGAGACAATCAATTATAGCTCTTCTGAGTTCTTCAGATACAGCTGACTGATTTCTGTATTTCAAACCAATTTTGAATTTCCCTTTACGTGTCTCAGTGCATGCAGAATCATTCTCAGCAAAAAGAAAAATGAGTGGCTTTGAGTTCTTGTACAGGTTCTGGATCTTTGCTGCATGTCTGTCATTCCTGTCCAGTTGTGATAGAAGAACAACATTGACTGAGGCCATTTCAGTGAGGATCTCCAGCTGTTTCTCATGGTCTCCTGCATCACCATGTAGATTACAGAACGCAACACAGTCATTGAATTTATCATCATATGATCCAGAGGGGCAGAACCAGGCGATCTCCACCACTCCATCCATCAGGACTCTGGTTCTGCTGCTGCCTGGGCAGTTCCTGTGGAAGAACGTGTTGTGTTTCTCATTGATCAGACTGTTCATCAGCTGAGACTTGGATGAAGACACAGAGCCAAACCTGAAGAAAGACACCATTGGAGTTTGTGCCTTGTAGATCGGGTGGATTCGACTGATGGTTTTACAGTAGGTGTTTCTCATCTTCCAGCTCTTGTTGATTTGTCTGAATGTCCAGAGAGGAAACTCAATCTGTTGTGTGAATGGATCAGGAACAAGCAGAGGCAGAGCGTACTGACACTGGGACAGTTTAGTCACCATCAGCTGTTTCAGGAAACCATCAGCACAATGAAACACAGCCATCTGAACATCCATCGGGTGAACAGGGTCAGGTTTACTTGTTTCTCTGTTAGACATTAATTCGAAAAAAATATCATAATCTGGTTCCTGTATAAATGAATCATTGCTGCCTTGTTGAGTGTGACCTTCATCATTGGTCTCTTCAACTTTAATGTATCTTGCTCTGTAGTCCATCATCAAAAGCTTTTGAATGAAAGTCTGAATCAGCTTCTCTTCATTACAAGACTCGTGGGACTGTAATGAATGTGCAGTTAACTGAAGAACATATGCAGCTCTCAGTTTATAGTGATGCTTGTAAAGATGAAATCTGTGAAAGAGTGTTTTTGACCTTGAAATATGTTCTATATGCTCATCTGTTCCCTCACATTCTGTTGTACGCTCTCCAACAGTTCTCTGTAAAATAAAAGATTTAATGTTATTTATGTGCTAAACACTTTGCAAAGAATTCATTGAAAAGTACAATGTAAAAAATTATAATTTTACAGTAGTTTTGCCAATTATTTTTACAGGTGTTTCCTGTATTTTTAAAATACAGAAAATATTAATACAATTACAAAAATAGACTTTACATGTATACATGTCATAAATGTTACATGTCTCATGTAAAATACCATGAAAAACATTAAAAAAACCAGTCAAACCCTTAACCCTCATCCACTGTTCCCTACATTATATACTATATAGTCCACTCGATGAGTGAATGAAAATGTCAGCGAATTAATACTTTTACAAGAACAAGTACTTAAAAAGAAGTACTGAAGGAAAGAGAACAACTACAACTGACTTCCAGTTACAGAAATCAACTGAAGACAAGGCATTAAATCTCTGAAGATTTCAGAAGAGGAGGATTAAACAATTTCAAAATCAGCATTACCAGCTTCACTTATTACTAACAAATTTGACATTATTTTTTCATTATTGAAGTTACCATTATGGCAATCAGTTTTCACTTTAGTTGGGCTCTTGATTTGACTTAATGTTAGCTTTCTCTGTCTTTTTTTAAAGAAAAACAAATTTTTGTTGCAAAGGAAGTTAAAATCAAAGATCATCAAGTGATGCTGAGTCATGTGAAGTTTTTTTTTTATGGTGATGTCATCATAAAGTGGCTTAATTCACAGATCTCATCCAAAATCTATGTACTGATCAAAAGTGTTTTGTCACTAATACACTCAAATTTTGCACTACCAACCCTGTAACACTAAAGCAAGAGATCCAGAAGGATTTTTAAACACATTGTGCACACAAAAAAAAAAAAAAACAAACAAAAAAACAAGTATTTTTAATCATTTAGACACACAGAGACATCAAAAATCTGAATCAGAAAGAGTTTTATTGCCAAGTGTGCTTGCACACAAAAGGAATTTTTCTTGGCACTGAACCTTTCAGTGCACATATGCAAATACGACAACAAGAAACAGAAATAAAATGTAAGAATAAAAAAATATGCAAAATGTAAAAGTATAAAGACAGGTTTAGTCATAAACACATTTACAGATTATGAACATATTTACAGTATTATGAATAATATGAATAAAGATCAACTAAGAAAGATATTGCTTTAAGCAGCGGGGTATTGCACTTGCAGGCATATGCCTTGGGAGGCATTTAACTGTTTAAGAGGGAAATGGGTCTGTGGGAAGAAGCTGCCCCTGTGCCTGAATCGCCACGCAGATGGCAGTAGTTCAAACTGGCGGTGTCCAGGGTGAGTGCTGTCTGTGATGATTTTACCTGCCCCAAACACTGAGCAGTGTTGATTTAACACCTGAGAATTTACTGTGCAGACAGAGTTTTATATTTTATTATTTTGATTTAACATTTGTAGATGAACAATGGAGTCATCAATACATGAAGTGTGGGTGGCATGACTTGAGTTGATGCTGTTCTACAATTCTTCAGAGCTCCTTGGATTCAAGTTATTTTCATCATCCATTTGATAAAATTCTATTACAAATTTATGAACTGTATATAAAATTATTTATTTTACAAGTGTCATTCTTGATTTATGACATCAATTACTGCTTTTTTTTTATTCAGAAACAAGAACTTAAAGTTATTTGTGTATTGTAGTTTTCATTTTATTAGTATAACAACAGTCCCCCCACCAAATATATATAACATTCTACCAGCTGGACACTAGGACCTGGAGGAGGTTTCTGCTGCTGTGGAGGCTCCTGCAAGTGCTAGAGAGTGACTGTTGATGGGTATCGCACAATGGACATGTCCTTCTGTACTCACATTCACAAATTCAAGACAGCAATCAAAAACTGTGAATCTAATTACCATACATGAAAAAAGTTCACTTCAAGAATGACCACACTGCTGACGTGATCTTATCTCTAGCACTCCTTGCACACCTGAGTTATTGCAGGTGCATATCAACATAATTTTTTCATACCTGCCGATGCCGATTATTATATTTTAAGCCTTTATTGGCTGATTCCAATGTCATCCCTAAAATAAACAGATCAACTCTAAATATATAACAAACTAAAGTCACAACAAAACAACAGAAAATCAAATAAAATAATTAGAGATTAAACTCTAGAAAAGATTTGCAAATCAGACCACTAAATAATGATTACATAATCAATAAGCAGAAATCATCACTGAATCGCACTTCTTTTGGCTTCTTTTTACCATAACAAATTTGCCTTTTAAACATACAGTTGCAGCAGCCAGAGAAAATGAATGTTAAAGAGTCAAGTGTTAAGACACCAACTAAAGCAAACACTGATCACCATAATGGTGACTTCAAGTTGGTAATGCTGTTTGTGGTGTTGTTTAATCCCCCTCTGCTGAGATCTTGAGAGATTTAATGTCTTTTTTTATGTTCAGTTGATTTTAAATAAGGCTGTGGCTGAAAGTCAGTTGTAGTTCTTGAGTTTCTCTGTTTTTTCCCCCGTTCTTGTCATTTCTCTGTCCTATTGTGATTCTGCTTGTTAACAGCAGCCATTCATAATGGCCAGTCGCTTAGTTAATCACTAAATTATCTCATTAACTTCAACACTGCTTCAGTGTTACTTTAACACTCTGTATTGTGGACACTGAGCAGTGTTCATTTAGCACTGCACTGTAAAAATGTGCTGTAAAAAATGGCCTAAAACATCAATATACAGCTAGACACTGGATGACATCAGTAAATCAAACAAGCCCGTGATGATTACATAATCATTACAACATAACTAAAAACACCTGATCCATTTCCTCCTGCCATAACAAATGTGTCTTATAAACACATTTACAGCAACCACAGAAAAACTAATGTTCCAGAGTCAAGGCCCCAACTAAACCAAACACGGATCACCATAATGGTAACTACAAACGTTATTATTTTCAATAAAACATCAGCATCTGAAGTCAGTTAAAATTATTGTGTTTCTGAGTGTCTCTTCTTTTTTCTGTTCTTGTTTCTCTGACTTTCAGTGATTCTGCTTGTTAACAGCAGGTGTTCATCAGTGTTTGAATTCACTCACTTGTTTTCCTGCACTCTGTCAAGTGGACTATATTAGTGAACTAATGTAGGGAACAGTGAATGAGGGTATAGTGTGAGATTTGGAACACAGCCTCTGAGTCTCGACTTTGAGCTCTGTTATTTCACAGTATATTGCTGAAGGCTACTTTCTTGAAAATATTACTCAGAATTTGATTTCTATGGTATTGCTGTTTTAATGGGAAACAGTATATTACTGTCAGTATTTGGCTGTTTTTTTATAGCAGTTTTTTTATTCTGTTAAAAAAAAAACTAACAAAAAAAAACTGTGATTTGTCTGGCAGCAGAGTTTCCAGAGAATGTCTGTTAAATTAAAAAGATAATCTGTAAAAAAAAAAAAAAAAAAAAAAAGGCCAGAACAAATGAAATGAAACAAACAATGAAACAAGTGAATTTTACTTAACTATTAGTGAAAGTTCAGTGTGCTTACTAGAAAATAATTTCACTTAATAGAGAATAAATGTTGAAATGTAGTGCTTTTTATTGAATATGAAGGAGATCTGTTACTATTTAATGTTCTGTTGAGATTTAAAGGCTGTTTTTGTATGTGTTTTGGAAGTCACCATTGTGCTGAAGAGTAGAACCTCTGTTGATGTTATGCTGCATGTTGCTTTAAAAGCCCAGTGAATTGCCATGGAACGCACAGTATTATTCAATGTATTGACCTAATTTCAACTGAAACAGGAAGACAGGGCGGGACATATTCAACTGCCCCATTTTTAACATAGCCAATAGCGTTTTGCTTATACAACAGCTTGGCCAGAGCCGTTAAACTCTGTTTCCTTCTAATCTCTAACCGTTTATTCTCCTTATCTCCTCTATATCACTTTAAAATACAGCATTCTGTGCAGAATTCAAATGGGTACAATACCTTTCGTATTCTGAATTGACTCGAGGTGAGCGGATATGATCCATTCTGTGTTCTCATGTCCCTGAACCAGAGCAGACCGTGCTCGCCCTGCGGCGGTTCACGTGACACTAACGCGAAAACGGACTTCATTCGCATCAATGGAAAGCATATTTACGCTGTCTGAATCGTTCCCTATCCTCTATATAGTGCACTATGTGCCATTCACCATGTAGAAACTAGTAAATGTGTGAACAAATGACCAATTTCAGCCGCAGCTTCAGTGTCTGTTGATAGTGTAGAAGGGGGTGAACTTCAGATTCTAGAGAGCATTTGATTGGACAGAAGATCTGATGATCTTCTTGTCATTGTTTTGGAACACACCAGCTTATTCATAACCTTAAGGCCAACATATTCATACTAAAAGCTAAAAATCTTACATTTTGATTTCAGGGGGACCTTTAAGGCGGGAACTGTGAAGTTTTCAATGCAGTGATGTCTATAATTACATTAGCTCATGCATATGTTTTGTTTAATTACCTCACTTTTTTCAGTAGAGTTTTAGATGCACAACGTATTTGAGCAGTGTTTAGTTTAATTTTATGTTAAGAAATAGTCTTTGTTTAGCGGACTCAAATGAAATAAGTTAACAGTAATAATATACTCAAATTACTAACACAGTATAAATATCAGTTTTTGAACTTAAATGGTTTGAGGCAATTTACAGTAAAATTAGCTTTTTAACAGATAACATGGGCCCTATGATCAAATTGCGATATGTAGTAGATATTTCTGTAAATATTAAACTGCAAAACAACTGCTATTTAAATATGAAGTTTGCATGTTCTGCGTGTCTATAAATACACACAGCAACCCTGCACTACAAATTATTATTATTAATAATACAATTTATTAACAAAATATTTTTTTAATAATATCACACAATGTTTAATTTTAATACAGTAAATCTCTTGTGCTGTCAGTTGAGCACTTTGTTTGGCAAAAATAAAATTGTTTCATTCGTGTCATGATCACCAGCTGGAGTGCCCTTCATAGCCACCAGAGGGCACTCCACCCCGGACTATTGCCTTACTGTCATGGACCATTTCACATAACCCAGATGACCAAAATATTAAAAAATACTGTGATAGATTTTTGACCATTCAGATTGTAAATTACATTTTACCATGAAAACTACAGGAATTATTGGAGGATGAAACTATCAAGCAGCAAATACTAATCAAATACAAACACATAACTCAGCTCTTACCCTTAGTTTTTCTCCCATTTCTCTTCTAGTGGACTCCCATGTTACTTTGATTGTAGGTTCATCTTTCAAAACACAATAAAAAAAATTACTTGCAAGAATGTTTCTTCAGCTGATTGGAATATTTTTATTGCATTTTTTATTGTATTCTGTCAGATGCAGGTATGTCAGCTAATTTACCTAGGAAAAAAATGTGTATGGGTTTATTTTAAGTTGTTATAAAAAGATGGTGACAAAGTTGTGTTATGAGGTGGGTGTCACAGTTCCCGTGTTCCCCGGACTCCATTTCCCAGGATCCTCTTGTCTCCACACCTGCACTCACTTCCCTCGTCTTCTCCCCATCAGCACTCATCACCTGCACCTGGACTTCATCATCAGCACTCCCTATATAATGGACACTTTCCCTTCACTCCTTGTCTATTCTTATGTTTGTCTAAATGTGTGTTGCTGATCATTCTACCCCTTGGATTAAATAAAGCCTGCATGTTTGTGAATATCCGTATTTGCCTCGTCTCTACAGCAGCCACCCGTAACAGTGGGTAGGATTTGTTTTGATTCAGAATACTATCTGTGTTTACAATGATTTTTCAAAATGATTAAATCAACCTATCACAAATGAAATGAAAAAATAATAATTTTTTTAAAAGCCTGCTATAATATGGTTATATCTATCAAATCCAGGACAGGTGGACTGCATCAAAGTGAATTGCAAATGCAAACAATGACTTGATTAACAGAGTCCAGTTCAGATTCATGTCAGTCATGCTGATCACCTAGACATGATGTTTTCTGAACAATGGATATTTCTACATTTTTAATATATGATTGTTTTTTCTCATGAAAGAATGTTTTTATGTACAAACTGGACTGCCAAAGAGTTTCCAGTTAAAACAATGGTGTAATCGACATAGAATTATGCTTAATTATTTTAAAATATTTTGTTTAAATCTTTAATTTGAAACTACTGTTTAAGTGGAGACTTTTATCATGAAAAGAAAAAGTGTGAAGGAAAATGCCATTACCACATGTTGAGTTAAAGAGTTAAAGATATTACAAGATGCAAGATTAATTTCTCCTTCAGTAGGGTAAATAAGCAGCCAGTGAACTAAGTTTTTGCATTTGTTTCATATGTGATTAATGTGGATTCTGTTGTTGTGTGGAAAGGAATAATATCTGAACAAAGACTAGTTTTGCTGTTAAAGTGAATTTAACTCTGTGAGGAGTTAAAAAGACAATATTCTTATTTATTTGTTTATATTCTTTGTATTTTTTATTCATTTCATGTCTTTAGTTCTCACTGCATGTTGAGTTGGATGGTTATCCTGATGGTGAACCATTCCATAAATTGCTAGTCATCAGAGAATCTTTAAGCTGCAAATAGTTAAATTGGGAAATATGTGATCTAGAATAAACACCAGAGAACTGTTGTTAAACACATTACAGTTGTTTCCTTACCCATGTTGCTGATTGATGAATCAGAGTCAGGTTCAGGTGCTTCACTCGTGTTTGCTTGACCATCCTGAAGAACAATACATAAAGATACTTTTTATCCCCATCTTCAAGTCTTTTATGTGTGCTAGAGTATTTGTACAGAACATTATTTGATTTCTCTGTATTTTTCTGAACAACTGACTTATTAATGCCACAATTGCTGCAACTGCTCAAAGAACTTTGTGCTCATTTCAACTTTTGCGTCAGCCAATATATTCACGTTGTGGCTCTTGTCTGGGTTTGCATGCTTCGCCTGCTGGTATAAATGTACTTTGTTTCAGTACACTTTAAACCCTGTGGCATCTGTATATTTTTAGATGTCTTCGGAGAAGCGTGACAAGAATGTAATCTCAAAAATCAGACTCGTTCAATTAAATGTGCGTTCAATGAACAAGAAAGCAGCCTTGCTTAAGGATATCATTGAGCAAAGAAAACTCAACTTTCTCTCTCTCTGTGAGACATGGTATCACCCAAGTGGCTGTTACAATCTGAATTTGGCCACGCCACCTGGATATACAGTGCCCTCCACAAATATTGGCATGACTTCCTGTTCCACAGGAGTACAAGTATGTGTAAACACAAAGGCCAATTTCTTTGAAAGTGCAATAGCACCCTGATTGTCCTCAAAAATAGTCACTGGTGCATATTCAAGTACATTGTCCATTCCATTGATTAGATTGGTCAGATACAAGCTTTCTTGTGCAGTAGCTGATAAAGCCATATATTCAGCTTCACATGTGGATAAAGCAACAGTCTGTTGTTTCTTAGACTTCCAAGAAATAACAGGCCCATTCTTAGACTAACTGAAACAGTAGCCAGTAATACTATGCCTGTCATTCAAGTCTGCTGCCCAGTCTGCATCGCTATAAGCCACAAGTTTCAGATTTACATCACTTCTCTTATAACATAATTCCAAGTCTGCTGTACCTTTCAAGTACCTCAACACATGTTTAGCAGCCACCCAATGTTGTTCTTTTGGTGCCCTTAGATATTGTGACAATTTACTAACAATGAAGCTCAAATCTGAGCGAGTACTTGTCATCATATAGATTAAACTGCCAGTCACTTCTCAATACCTCTTTAGGTCAACAGGTTCACCATCATTGTCAAATTTTACTTTGATTTCACATGGGGTTGATCTTGGTTTGCAGTGAGTCATATCAAATCTCTTCCTGATTCATTTTTACTTTACCATGTTCTTGCGTAAAGTCAATGCCTAAGAAATGTTGTTTTCCCAGATCTTTAACTTTGAATTTAATTCCCAACATTTCCTTCACATCTCTGAGTATTTGATCATTACTCGCTGCAATGATAAGATCATCAACCCAAATAATCAGTATGACTCTTTCTTTGTCAGTTTGTTTACTGTAAACACAATAATCTGCTGAGTTTTGAACAAAATCATTTTCAATTAAGAAATCATGCAACATTTTGTTCCAATTTCGTCCTGATTGTTTCAGACCATACAGTGATTTATTGAGCTTGCATACCAATTCTTCTCCTATTTTTGACTCAACTTCAAATCCTTCAGGTTGCTTCATATAAATTTCACAATCTATAGGAGCATGCAGATATGCAGTTTTAACATCCATCTGATGTAACTTCAAATTATATTGTGCTGCAAGCTGCATTAAAACATGTACTGAAGTTATATCGGCAGTAGGTGAAAATGTCTCATTATAATCAATACCTGCCACTTGACTATAACCCTTTGCCACATACCTGGCTTTATATACTCTCCCATCGGGATTTTCCTTTATAGCATGTGAAAGTATTATTCTCTTTCATACACATAACACATTATCAATTTATATTTTCAAATCCGTTAAAGGATTATTAGGCTGCATAAATTAGGTCAGCCGGAACCGGGAACACTTCCTATAACACCAGATGTACTCGTTACATCAGAAGAAGAATGGCATCTACGCTAATATTAGTCTTTCTGTTTATCCCGAGGTTTACCGTAGTCAACCAGATCCGGGCCGTATCCAGGTGAGACCGAGGACCGGCGCCTTGACGCGACCACAACGTAGCCCTGAAGTATCAGCAGAGATTGAGTCAACTAGATCATCCATTGTCAAGGCCTCATCGACACAACAGCCAGTGGCACAGCTCCTCAACAAACCGTCCATACCGGTGTGATGAATACGATCCTCAACTGGACTGAACTGGAATAAATACTTTGAATGTTGCGATCCTATCAGACATAAGATAGCAACCTGAATCATAACAAAGCACTGTTCGCCAGAGGAGAACTGGCCCCCCGACTAAGCCTGGTTTCTCCCAAGGTTTTTTTCTCCATTTTAACACAGAAGTCTATTTGCCACCTGTTTGCCATCTGATGTCACCTGTTGGAGTTTGGGTTCCTTGCCGCTGTCGCCTTTGGCTTGCTTAGTTGGGGACACTTGACATTTGATATTCAACAGTGCTTTGATCTGCCGACATTGACACTATTCTTTAAGAGCTGCTGTGCAGCTAAAATTATATACCAGTTATCAATGTTAAGCTGCTTTGACACAATCTGCATTGTAAAAAGCGCTATATAAATAAAGGTGACTTGACTTGACTTGACTTCAGAGAGTTCATCTCATCTTCCATAGCTTTAACCCACTGCTCTGATTTTAAAGAGCCTAAGGCTTCCTTCAGTGTCTGGAGAACATCACATGCAACACGATAGCAATAGTCAATAGTCAATGGCTGATCTGCATCATCTTTAACCTCACAATCATAATCTGCAAAGTACTCGGGGGGTCTTCTTTCTCTTTTTGGATATCTAGTACCTAGTTCACTCTCTTTTTCACCCTTTGTACTGACTTCACCCTCAACTTTCATTTCTTGTGGAATTACTTTAGTCCTGTCTAGTTTTGGTACTAAGGTTTCAACCTCCTTCCTGTATTCCAAATATTCATCCACATCCTCCACTGTCTGAGTATCCCTTTCATTTGTACTTTTTGTGACAAACTTCACCAGTCTACTCTTGAGTACTCCCCCTGTGTCTGGATAGAAAACAAGATAAGCAGATAATTCTGCTTTTACAGAAACTACACCATTGTCTCCGTTCCCCGCACTCCCCAGCAACCACCGTGCACTCCGCGGCTTTGTGACCTTTCTGGCCACAGTCTCATACTCCAATTGTCCCTTCCTTTAACTTTCATTACGCTGTCCTCTCCCGAACCAGCAATGCCAAACTTCTCTGTGCTTTCATAGCTCCTCAGTTTTGCTTTAAAGTCGGCAAATGTTAGTTTTTCATCACTCTGCGTAATAAAAATAGAGAATGGTTTGAAAGTATCGGGCAAACCCTTTAGAATCATGGCAGTCAATAAATCGTCGCTCAAAGTCTTTCCCGCATTCCGCAATGCTGTGATTGCAGTCTCTGCACGAATAATGTAATCTGTAACGGTTTCATTTACACCTTTCTGAAGAGATGTATTTCTGAAGAAATACAAACTTATCACACGTGGCTTCCCATTACCAGCGTAGTGATCTCTCAAAATCTGTAACGCCTTTTTGCCATCATCCGCAGCCTCTCTCATCACAAGCGACATACTCTTGTCGTCTAATAATTGGATCAGAACTGCGTATGCCTCTTCATTTTTACTGTCGTCTTCCACCTCCGCACCCTCATCGTCCACGGCAGAGGCTTCACCCAATATTGTGGATTTCAAACCCAGAAGACGCAAATGTGCCAGGAACTTTGTTTCCCACAGTTCATAATTCTTTTCCTCTCCGTCGAAACATAAACAATTCCATCAGTTCCCAAACTCTTTACTGGGCCCATAACCTGTTGGCGCTGCCATCTCAATTAGAGCTAGGTAACCGGTAATACATGACGAAGGATTAAAAGACTTACAACTCAGACATTATCTGGCGTTTAGCCTGCACACCCGCACAGAGAGACCCATTGTGTTTAGCAAATAGATGTTGCCTCTTGGAGACATCATTCAGAAGTATGATCTGGAGTTTCATTGTTATGCTGATTATAGACAGATTTACGTCAGTACACACCCTGATCCTAGCGTAGCAATCACAGCTCTTACTACTTATTTGGAAGCGTGGATGCAAGACAATTTTCTTAAACTCAAAAACTAAACTTTTATTTGTTGGTATGCCAACGGCTTTGCATAAATGTAATAATCTCAATTTGTTTACTGCGTTTGATTCATTGTCTCAATCGTCTCAAGTGCGCAATCTTGGTGTTAATTTTGACTCGCTCTCTCTGCTTTTCTGGTTCATGTACTCTTCAGCAGCCTTCATTTAAATTAAAGTCTATGGGAGGTTGAGCTTTTTCTGTGTCAGCTCTACGGTTATGGAATGCATTTTCTTTGGTGATTAGAAATTCCCCATCACTGGACTGTTTTATGAAGTCTCTAAAGAATCTTTTTAAAGCTGTCTATTGTCATTGAGTATACTGCTGTTATGTATGTTTATTTTATTTTTTGTTATTATTTATTCTTATCTTTTGTAGTGCTTTGGGTTTGAGAAAAGCGCAGTATAAAATAAAATGCATTATGATATTCTAAAGATTTGGATTAAGGCAAACCATTTGAAATAGGGAAATTTTCATCGATTAATAACAGCTGAATCTTCACAGACACATTTTGGGGATACCTGAGACTTACATTACATCTTGTGAAAATGGGCATAATAGGTCCCCTTTAAGAAATAAAAAACTACACACTGCATCAGTCAAAGAATTGTTGCAAAACATATAACATGCTAGAAACCACTGCAATAATGATCCAACCCCAGAATCTTCAGTATTTAATTATGTAAATAATTTATTTAAAAAATTAAAACATTTATACACAACTTCTAAATTATGAATTCACTTTCCACTTTCAAAAAGCAATAAAGCCAAACCTGAGTGTTGATGTCTCTCTGTCTGTGCCATCTTTCCATCTCCAGAGTTCAAAATAGCAAATGATATCTGTCTGCTGGTCTTAATATAGACATGCCTAAACCATCTGTGTTCTTTGCAATCATATGACATATCAGAGAGTGAATGCACTGGTCAAATGAAGGAATATTCTGGGATAAATACACGTTAAGTTCAGTTGCCAACACTTGTGGCATAATGTTGATCACCACAAACATTTGTCTTGCCCCCCTAAAAACAAAAAAATGGGTTGATATGGCTAATCTGTAAAAGTTACAATAAAGTTTCAATAGTAGAGCCACAAGCATTTTAAATATTAGTAAGAAGCATTGATTTTTTTCAAACACAGGTGCTGAGAAACACAGACTGGCGGGGAAGCGGCTTCTAAAGGGCATTTTACAGGGCATTTATATTAGTTAGTCTAAGGATAATGATAAAGGTAATGACATTCGTGAATGAATCTTATAAGTGTGTGAATGAGTCAGTTGAGTCAACTCAATGACTCCCTAATAACATAAAGGACATTCATTTGTTGCCACCTACTGGTGAAAGACCACAGAAATTAGTCATTTACAGTCATTGTCGGCATTGCAATACTTCCAAAACACATATAGTACAGAAAAATAATAGGGTAAAAAAAAGGAGATCAATGGGGAAAATTAATGGTATATAATATATAGTAAAAGATCTATATAAAGAAACGATTGTCACAGACTCATCCATCAGCCAATCACAGCGCACTCCTTCACCCGAGTACTAACCACGCGCACCTGATCCCCATCACCACACAATCACTGCCAGACACTTAAGCACAGCACTCACCTCAGTTCACTGTCCGGTCTCGACTGACACAAGGACTGCTACTCCCATGCTCTTGCATCGTGAGGAACCAATCCACCCTCTCCTTCACCAGCGCTCACTTCCGCCAACAACACCGTTGCTTCTTCACCGCCGGTGTATGCCAGTCCCATTTCCAAACCAGCGCCCTTCTCTGGCTCGGCGGAGGACTGCAATGGCTTCATCCTACAGTGTTCGCTGGTCCTGGAGATGCAGCCGCAATTATACCCTGACGATCACTCCAAAGTGGCATTCATCATCTCCCAGTTAAACGGACGTGCTTTGCGGACCCACAACTCAGTCTCTATCGAATTTCCTCACCCACTTCAGAGAAGTATTCGGAAGGTCCGTCGGAGATTCCTCGGTGGGTGAGCAACTTTATCAACTCAAACAAGGTTCTATGTCTGTTTATGATTATGCCCTCAAATTTAGAACTCTGGCTGTGGCCAGCGGATGGAATGAACGAGCCCTGCTTACCACCTATCGTCAGGGTCTGGATCCCAGGGTGCAGCTGCATCTCGCTGCATACGAGGACTCCATCGGGCTCGAACGATTCATCCAGTTATCCATCAGGTTCGCCACTCGTATGCAGTCATGTCATGAAGAACATCAGGACCAGCTGCTACACACTCCCTTCCTCCGTCAGCCAGAGTCCGTCAGCCCTTCAGAACCAGTACCCGAACCCTTGCAACTCAAAAATAATCGGCTGACTTCCATTGAACGGCAGAGGCGGCTGACCCGAGGACTGTGTTTATACTGTGGTGTAGCTGGACATGTTAAATCTACATGTCCCACTTGTCCTCCTTGTCCCATGGTGGGGTGCAGTAATATCATCCATCAAAAAGATGAAGCCACTCACCACTGTTGTAACACTTACTGCTGTCAATGTTTCCATTCCAGTCTATTCCCTCCTCGACTCCGGGTCAGCTGGCAACTTTATCTCTGGTGCCGTCAGCTCAAGCTCAAGACAATCCCCTCGCCGGCAGTCTACCAGATCCATTCAGTAACTGGCAAAGCCGCTAGGTCGCAGACCAGTCAACCGGTGTGCCGGTCCCGTCAAGCTCCAAGTGGGAATTCTTCATATGGAGGATCTTCATTTACTGGTTCTGGAGGATGTGATCCTAGGGCGTCCCTGGTTGGAGCAGCACAACCCCATAATTTCATGGACCACCGGAGAGATCCTGAAGTGGGGCGACTCCTGTTTCCCTGACTGCTTCCCCTAACGACTCCAATGACCTGTGTTGCCTCCACAGTACCTTCCAGTGTTCTCCACCTCCATCGAAAGTCCCATAGAGAAGCAGTCAGTGGACATTCTATCCTGTTATGCCCCCTTCAGTGATGTGTTCTGCCCGAAGAGAGCCTCCAAGCTGCCTCCACACCGGCCATGGGACTGCGCCATCAATCTGCTTCCGGGTGAGTCAGTGCCCCGTGGGAAGATCTACCCATTATCCATCCCTGAGCAGAAGGCCATGGTGGAGTACATTGAAGAGGGTCTAAATCAAGGCTACATCCGTCCATCCACTTCCCCTGCTGCTTCGAGCTTCTTCTTCGTGGCCAAGAAGGACGGAGGCTTGAGGCTTTGTATAGATTACTGTCGTTCATTGTCATGCCGTTCCACACCTGTAAGACCTTTGTTCATCTTCGGAACAGAAATAAAGATATTTTTGATGAAATCCAATGGCTCAGTGAGGCCTGCATTGAGGGGGGACTCGTCCATAGGTGAGAGACTATGCAACTTAAAACAAGGTTCTCAGTCTGTTTCTGGTTATGCTTTACAGTTCAGAACCCTAGCGGCAGCGAGTGGTTGGAACGAGCAAGCCCTTATCTCCAGATATCGTCAAGGTTTGGATCCCCATGTGCGGTTGCATCTCGCTGCATACGAGGATACCATCGGGCTCGAGAAGTTTATCCAACTATCTATACGTTTCGTCACTCGTATGCAGCTGTGCACTGAAGAGCACCAAAGTCAACAACTTTTTCCATCCTTCCTCCGCCAGTCCGAATCCATCAGCTCCCCAGAACCAGCCAACAACAACATGCAGATTGATAAATCTCGTCTTTCATACGCTGAGCGACAGAGGAGGCTGGCCCAGGGTCTATGTCTTTATTGTGGTCACCCCAGGCATTTCAAGGCTGAATGCCCCATCCGTCCGGTGCGCACCATGGTGAGTGTCATTCTGCCCTCTTTAAACCATCATAATCCACTCACTATTGTTGCCAACCTTACTGCTGCTGCCATTTGTCTTCCAGTTAATGCATTCATCGACTCTGGGTCAGCTGGAAACTTCATCTCCGGAGCCCTCTGTCGCCAGCTCAACCTCCAAACCATCAGTTTGCTGAAAGTCTATCAGATCCACTCAGTAACAGGTCGTCCACTTCGCCAAGTTCGTTACATGGTGGGACCCTTGAAACTTCAGATCGGTGCCCTTCATCAGGAAGAGATCCTTTTGCTGGTTCTGGAGGATTCAACATCTGATGTGATTCTGGGGCGCCCATGGTTAGAGCAGCACGATCCCATCATCTCCTGGCGGACAGGAGACGTCCTGAAGTGACAAATGTTTTCCTGGTTGTTTTCCTGAAATTCCTGTTCCAAGACCAGTTCCAAGTCCTGATCCACTTACTACTCCAAGTATCCCTAACTCTGAAAAGATCCAAGTCTGTGTCACATCCATTGAAAGTCCAGTAGAAAAGCGCTCCACGGACATGCCTGAATGTTATTCCCACTTCAGTGACGTCTTCTGTCCAAAGAAGGCCTCCAAGCTGCCTCCCCATCGGCCATGGGACTGTGCCATAGATCTCATCCCCAGTGAGCCAGTGCCCAGAGGAAAAATATATTCCTTGTCCATCCCGGAGGAGAAGGCCATGGAGGATTACATCACTGAGGCGTTATCGCAAGGTTACATCCGCCCGTCTACTTCCCCTGCTGCTTCCAGCTTTTTCTTTGTTGCCAAGAAGGACGGAGGCTTGCGGCCTTGCATCGACTACAGAGCACTCAACAAGATAACAATCAAATTCAGATACCCCCTCCCTCTCATCCCATCTGCGCTGGAACACCTCCGCGGCGCCACTGTGTTCACCAAGTTGGACCTCCGCAGCGCATACAACCTCATCCGAATACGTGAGGGGGACGAATGGAAAACAGCTTTTGTGACCCCTACTGGACACTATGAGTATTGCGTCATGCCGTATGGACTTGTCAACGCCCCCTCCGTATTTCAGGATTTCATGCACGAGGTGCTCCAGGAGTTCCTGCATAAATTTGTAATCGTTTACATTGACGATATACTAATTTACTCCCGGAGCCTGGCCGAACATCGCCAGCACGTTGCGGAGGTCCTTCAATGCCTGAGGGATTACAGTTTCTTCCTGAAAGCCGAGAAGTGCACTTTCCATCAACCCTCAGTGCAGTTTCTGGGTTACATCATCGATCACAGTGGCGTCCGCATGGACGAGAGGAAGGTCTCAGCTATAAAAGACTAGCCACTTCCCACCACTGTAAAAGAACTACAAAGATTCCTTGGTTTCGCTAATTTCTATCAGAGATTCATCAAAAACTACAGTTCCATCTCTTCTCCACTTACCCATCTACTCCGTCACAAGCCCAAGTCTCTGTCCTGGAACCCGGCAGCAAAGCAAGCTTTCGAAGACCTCAAGGCCGCCTTCACGACCGCTCCCCTCCTTGTTCATCCTGATCCTGAGCTCCCTTTCGTGGTTGAGGTCGACGCATCCACCACTGGAGTGGGAGCGGTCCTGTCGCAGCAGCAGGGGAAACCAAGTAGACTCCACCCATGTGCCTTCTTCTCCCGCAAACTCAACCCGGCGGAGGTAAATTATGACATCGGCAACCGAGAGCTCCTTGCCATCAAGCTCGCCCTGGAGGAGTGGAGGCATTGGCTCGAAGGAGCCCGACACCCCTTTCTGGTACTGACAGATCATAAAAATTTGGAATATCTGCGCAATGCAAAAAGACTGAACCCACGTCAAGCAAGATGGGTGTTGTTCTTTACTCGATTCCACTTCACCATTTCCTATCGTCCTGGTTCCAAAAATGTCAAGGCTGATGCTCTATCACGCATTCATAGCCCCGAAGACAATACTGAAGAACCAGAACCTATCCTCCCAGAGAACCTCATAGTCAGCCCCATAACCTGGTCAAAAGAGACACTGCCCGAGTCCAATGCCTCCACCAACACCCCACCGGGTTGCCCCCAAGGTTTGCTCTACATCCCACGGACACAACGCATTCCCATCATCCACTCCTCTCACTCGTCGCTGGGCACTGGCCACTGGCCACCCAGGGGTTAATGAAACCCTCTCATTGTTAAAACAACGCTTCTGGTGGCCCAACATGGCGGCAGATGTCAGGAGGTACATAAAGGGGTGCAGGGAATGTGCCATCTCCAAGAGCCCTCGTCATCTTCCCTCCGGGAAACTACAATCTCTGCCCGTTCCAACCCGCCCGTGGTCACATCTAGGAGTTGATTTCATCACTGATCTCCCAAACTCCAATGGATACACTTGCGTTATGGTTGTGGTAGACCGGTTTTCCAAGTCTTGTCGACTGATTCCTCTCCCTGGACTTCCAACGGCTATGGCCACTGCTGAACTCATTTTCAATCACGTTTTCAGATACTTTGGATTACCTGAAGATATAGTGTCTGACAGAGGCCCTCAATTTACCTCCCATGTCTGGAAGTCCTTTTTCAAGCTCCTAGATGTGACCATAAGTCTCTCCTCTGGATACCATCCCCAGACGAATGGGCAGACGGAGCGGAAGATTCAGGAGATTGGCCGTTTCCTGCGTACCTTCTGTCATGGCCACCAGGACTCCTGGAGCCAGTTTTTTGGCTGGGCCAAATACGCCCAAAACTCCCTCCGTCAACCCACCACTGGTCTCACCCCTTTCCAGTGCGTACTCGGCTACCAGCCCCCACTGTTCCCCTGGGATGGGGAACCATCAGACGTCCCGGTCGTGGATTACTGGTTCCGGGAGAGCGAGAGGGTCTGGGACTGGTGGATTTCCGCTGGAAATTGAAGCATGCAGCAGTTCGTCTTTGTGTCATTACGTCACGTCTGTAAACAGAAAGAAAGGAGTCCCAGCTAGACTATGCATATAGGATGCTGCGTGTAGCGGATCATTTATAGCCTTTTCTCACAGCAGCTGAAATAATGTATAAATAATCATTTTGATGGCGGATTGTAATCCAGAAAGGTCCAAATGACAATCATCAGTGACAACTGGAGATTCAGCCGTGGTCAAAAAGCAAAAGACTTTGGACTGCGAAGTGGCTACAGAAATTGAAATCTACAGGTAACGCTAATACACACAAAATACACAGTCACGCAATGCTTAAGTTGTTAACATTAACAATTTGAGAACAAAGTATATCAACAATAATAATTTGCATGGTTTGATGTGATATGAGCTAAGCGATCGTTAGATTAATCACCATTGGCAGTGCGATTTATTGTAGGCTAATGCTTTCCCCTTAGTTGGTCAGAACAAAAGTGGCAGACATGTTACTTACTAATTACGTTTTCCGGTGAAAATTCCTACTTTGGTCATACTTCAAGACTACAATCTGTGATTCCGAAGTACAGTCTCCACACTGGTATGGTGACTGACAGCAAACATTAGATTCATCCACGCTGAGGAGTCGTGCCGATGCACATAATGCACATAATAATTCCGCATATAACTGCAGTTGCAGGTTTCAAACAGAGATGGCGACTAAGAGGCAAATTTTACGGGCAGCAGCTTTAATTTTGTTGAATATTGTGTTAATGACTGTGTGATACTACTAAGACACTCACAGACATCAACAGTCAGCATATGAAACTCAACAATGGTGACATGCTTCATGCCACCATACAAAACTCATTTATGGCTCCCAGCATGCATTGCGCTATGAATAAATTATGCAGCTGAATTCTTTTACTATTTAGATTTTAATATTTTTTGATTCTCACAGTTGTTGAGGTTTGTATAATGACTGTTGATGTCTAAGTGTGAAAACATTTGTACATGTTTGAAAAAAATAAAGTCAATCTGGTTAGAAATAAGTGAAGCTGGTAATGCTGTTTGTGCAGTTGTTTAATCCTCCTCTGCTGAGATCTTGAGATTTAGTGTCTTCTTTTATCTTCAGTTGGTTTCATGTAAGGCTGTGGCAGAAGAAAATTATTAAAGTTGTAGTTTCTGTTCTTGTTATTACTCTTTTCTTCAGTGATTCTGCTTGCTAACAGCAGGTGTTTGAATGTTTCATGAATATCATACTAACCTTTAAATGATGTTCAATTAACAATAAACTGGGCATTTTCATGTTCTTGGAATGTTACAAATCAACGTTCCTACAAAGTTGTTAGTAAAAAATTAAGTTGAAAGAATGTTTCAGGAACATAAATCAAACCTTAACATCAAGAAAACTGGACATTTTAACATTTCAATGACCAAAACTGAAAGTTTGGAAAATGTTCTTAGAACAAAAATTTGTAGTCTGGGTTAGCTGCTTCTAGTGCTGTCAGCCTGTTTTCACTTCCATGATCACTGATGACTGATGAATTCTGTCATTAATTACTCACCCTCATGTTGTTCCACACCCTTAAGACCTTCGTTCATCTTCGGAACACAAATTAAGATATTTTTGATGAAATCCGAGAGGTATATGACTCATCCATAGGTCCAGAAAGGTACTAAAGACATTGTCAAAACAGTCAATGTGACTGCAGCGGTTCAACCTTAAGTTTATGAAGCGACAAGAATACTTTTTGTGCACAAAAACAAAACAAAAATAATGAGTTGAATTTGTTTTTTATTTTGAATTTCAAAGGTTTTTGTGTCTTTTTTTTATTGAAAGATTTGTGGACTCATACATTTTTCATCAGAACTGAAAAAACTGGATGGAGCACAAGTGCAGATACCACACTGGACTTCAGTATCTCAGTATCATACTTTGGCATCAAAAGGCGATTCTTTATTTGAGCATAGACAAAACCACACACATCAAAAATAAAAAAAGGAAAAAGATTAAGTAACAACACAGGTGAAAGGGTATGGTCATTCATTACAAATAGTCTGCAATGTTTGATTGAACACTAAACTGTAGAGAAATGAACAGCGAAATACACAATCTAATAAGACTGAGTGGCATGGAAGGTTGTAGAGCTAGGAGGAAGGCTCTTGTGACATCTGATGGACAAATAGTCACAAAAATTAGTAATTGTCCCAAGTGTGAAACACAAAATAATTAAAAACAGACAATTTTATGATCTAGAACATTATTAAACAGGAACTATAACCCTCTACAATCTAATTTTAGTTTAATTGGTGAAGTGTGGTAAAAATGCTGGGGAGTACTTGGGAGACTCCAGGAAGAGAAAGGGAGGAGAGCACCTATAAATGAGATCATGGAAAAGAACTGTAGGGGTGGATCCTACACTGTTTTAACAGATAAGAAAAAAACTGTGACCTGGCTAGAGAGATTCAGACTTCAAACTTCTGGGACCTGGAGATTTGACTCTGAGAGTTTTCTTTGAGACCAGAACTGAAGGAACACTGAATTTGCCACAACATTTGCAGTTGATGTTTCAGTGGTTTGCAGTAGAAATGAATTTAAATGGGAATAAAGTTCTCAACTGAAACATGGCTGAAACATTTGAGATAAAATAAAATTTACAATCACAAAAAAGAAAAAGAAAAAAGTTCACCTTACTTTAATAAAGTTAATCCAACTAAACTTTCTAAGTTCAAACAACGTTAACTGATGTTAAAACATTAACTTAACTGAGTCAGTGCAAAAAGATAACTCCAAAAAATTAATTCAGTCAACTCAACTTTTTTTTTTACAGTGTACCTAATCTGTATCTAACTATTGTTAGACCTGAAAAACACTGTTTATTTAATTTGTATCTTTGTTCTATTGTGTTTATTTGTGCTATTGCTTGTAGTTTGACTATTAGTTCTTATATTATTACAGATTGTTTACTTTAATAGCGTTTGAAATTTATATTTTATGTTTTGTTATATTTATTCAGATTTTTTTTTTTCATTTGGGCGAGTAAAAAAAAAAAAAAATACTAGTCAATGGGGACTCAAGCTTCAATGTGTCTGTAGAGGATGGTACACATTTGTATCTCAGAAAACTGCTTCAACATAAGACACAAGAATAATTGGCTATTCAATAATAAACATTATGTAGTTAGGCATTTTATGTCAATTCTTTAACATTAAATTTTTAGGAGCATTTTTACAATTTGAAATCAGTGTTTTGTGGAGCTGAACTCATTTCTAAATGATGGGAAATCTGTAATTTCTCAACAATATGCAATTTCACAAGAACTCTTGTACAAGTGGTAATTTACTGCTCTTGTTTTACTGGGAATTCACATTATAAAGTTGTCTTTAACTATGCCACTGTAAGAAATTATATTGTTTAGTACTGTAATTGTTTTGAAGTCACCATAACGATGATTAGTGTTCCATTTGCTTGGGATTTTGGACCTTGTATATTCATATTCAAATTTCAGATTTATCCAAATCAGAAGAGAAAAGACAAATGGAATGTGTGACAAATTAAAACATTTGTTAAAACAGTAACAAGCTAGAATATGAAAAGATAGTTGGCTGATTTTAAGTTAGTCAAACGATTCTTAGCATGAATATGATGATTTCGTTTTAGCGTTATTTTAGCATGAATATTTACCAGAATTTTATTTCAAATTCATATCTGTTTGTAGATTGACCTTTCACAATAGCGAAGCAAGTGCTGAGATTTATCTTTGAAAGGTCTGCCATCATCTTGTAACAAAAGACTTTTTTCCTTATAAGCATCACCTATGGACAGACACCAATACTACAAAACACAACAATGGTGACACTAAACACATAATAATAAACATAAACCAACAACACAAACTGTTAAAAGTGAATCAAAAAATAAGTTCAGCAGCACAGATAAAACCAACAAGTATGAAAATTTTGATTTCTTTAACTGTACATAATCTGAATAATTTGATACAGACAAAACAGCCCTTACGAAGACTTTCTATGAAAGTGCTCTGCTCTCCCATACAAGAACACTTTCATAGAAAGTCTTTGCCTTTGAGTTTTAAGGGCTTTGTTCTTTAAATTATGTCTTTTGAGCATCATTCTCTTTCAGGTCTCACTGACGAAGAATAATTTAATTTCCTCTTTGTTTATCTCATAAGGATTCTCAGGGTGCCCTGGGCTTTATTAGCATTGACACTATCTATTTCTTCAATTAGAAACATTATTTACATTATGAGCATTAAACTGCTTTACAAACAGCATAAAATAATGCTCTGTTGTTCAACTGTTTTTTTCTAACTCCATCAAATCCAAGGTCCTTCATGTTCTTTGTCACTGCTACACTGAAAAAAACCCCAACTTTTTTATTTCATTTTGTCATCATCCAAACTATTGACTTCTATAACTTCTGCCTATTATCTTAACTGCAAATGTTTCTGAAGTTTTCTAAAGAGATATTTCTACCGCATATCTATTTAGAAGATTTCTAGAAGGAGTGTAGTATTTTAAACTCTTAATTGCATCCACTTTTGTGCATAATCTCCACAATCTTGGGATTCTTCCTGTCCCTTCAAATGACTTCTCATAGTACTTTTCCAGATGTTTCTGGAATTTGCAAACAAACCACTTCCAGTACTGCAACCTAAAAGAGTCTGAGGTGAAACTCCAATTTGCATAAACTCCTCCTGCATTTCTGTATTGTCTATATGGAAACCATGTGTCTGATGATTTAAAAAACTTTTTACTTTTCACTACAGTTGAGCAAAAATCTGTACAAAGATTCTGTGTTCCATCATTATAGCATCCAATAATTCCAGTCACTCTGTGGAAAGGAACACTGTGATCTCCATCATGGTTTTCTATAGTATTGGTGCAGGCGGCTCCACAGAATGGACACTGAACCCAACAGCACTGACAGAAGTGATCAATCAGAAACTCATCTGGTCTGAACTTGGAATCCAGTTTTTCATCAAATGTTTTAATTTTGAATCTACTGCTGATATCTGACATTATAGCAGGAAGTTCCTTTCTTATCACATCTTCTAGGAGGTTTAAATCATCAACACCTTCATGTTTCACTCCACTGAGGTATTTTGCAGAGAAGATCAGCACATCTGAGAGCTTCTGTGTGAAACACTTCAACCACAAACCAACATCTCCTCTGTTCACTTGAACATGTTCAGTAGATTCATGTGCTGCTTCCATGATCTTCTGCTGCAGGAGTTCAATGTTCTCCACCATCTTAGGTAAAACACTGACAATGAACTTATCAGTGATGTACCGACTGACTTCATCTCTGATGAAATCCTTTAAGTGTTCTTTGGGATACTTAATGTAGTCCATGTATGCAGAAAAATTCTCATTTTCTACAAGAAACTGCAGGATGTGTTTCTCCAGATTTGATCTGTTTCCATTCAGTGATTCACAGTTTGTTCTCAGTTCATATGTCAGATCTCTGGCAATCTTCTTGTAGACACTCTGCTCAATGGGCTCTTTCAGTTTCTGACAGATGATCTCACCAAAAATGGCAGCTGATGTTGCTCCATGGAGGTGTTTCTGGAAAATACTATAGTACTCTTTTTTCTTCTTCTCCAAATAGAGAACAGGATCATTGTCTTCTCTGAACATTCTGTGTTGTAGAGTGAATGTCTTGTTTGCTCTCTTAAATATTGAATAAACAAAATTGATGAAGAATTCATTCTTGAACACATATTTCACTTGTCCCTCCTGGTGTTGTCTTACTCTTACCTTGATATAATCTGTGAGTTGTTGAATGCAGCTGATGTTGTAGCCCATTTTTGCAACGTTAAATAAAATTATCCTTTTGTCTATTTGCTGAGCAACATCTGTGACTAATGCTCTTATTTGGGCTTCATCCTCTTGAGACAGAATATAACCAAAATTCTCTTTAACTGCTTTGATAGCATTTTTCATATGTCCTGTAAATCCACTGGATTTCTTTAACCGTACATAATCTGAATAACTAGGTACAGAAAAAACATCCCTGCACTCACTGCTCTCCCCTACAGGAGCACTTTCATAGATGTCACTAAGGAGAGTTTTCACATCTCTCATTATGTCAATGTCTTTGATTAGAGGAGTGTCTGTGATGATCTTCTTCACACACTGTTTCCAAAATATATCAAACTCTTTCTTCAGTGTTTCTTCATCAGTTGCTTTGTCTTTGAGTTCTAAGGCAAGCTCTTTGCTCTTTTCATAGAGAGTGTTTTTATGATGTGTCTTCTGAGCATCAATCATTTTCTTCAGGTCTCGCTGCTGAAGAATCCCATTTAATTTCCTCTTTGTTTCTCTTATAATGGTTTCTTGAAGCTCTTGGATTTTTATCTCAAAAAAACTTTTCCACTGTATCAGTATATTTGCATCTATATCTTTCTCAAAGAATTCTGACATTGATTTTTTCACTCCTTCACTTGTCTCATTCAGTTCTCTTTGAAGATCAGTTTCTTCAACGTCATGAATTGCTTCATTTTCTATTTGGTTGTATAGTTTGTTCTCAGTTTCCATCATGGCACTGCGAAGACTCCAGGACCACTTGCTGTATTCAGTCTCCAGTTTCCTGTATACTGCAATCTCCAGAGAATTTTGAAAGCTGAAAACAAATCGTTCGTTAAGTAAAGCTTCACAGAGATCTTTAATGCAATCTTTTAGGTCTACCAGTCTCATTCCATGTGATTTTGAGGCATGAGACATAATTGTTTTCTTTAGTTCTTGAATATTCTCACAGTACATTGGGTTTGGTGGTGCCATGGGTGGGCTGCCCTCCCAGAGCTGAGCAAAATACTTCACATCATTCCGTACATCAAATGCAATGACATCACTGAAACATTCTGCATCACATACTTCCTCTTTAGCAGCAAGTTTTGTCATCTCATCCAGTGTCTCCTGAAGTCGTCTTCTTCCCTCCATGTTTTTCTCTCCAGCTGTGACGTCTGAGACGTTCTGATGCACAAACACACAGCTGGGATTCAGTTTGACCTTCTTCATCCTCAGGAAGGCCTGAACAACAATCTGAAGAATGTCCTGCATCTCAGATGGGTTTTCTCCAAAGATGTTGATCAAGGTCAGATTTGCAAGACCAACAACAAATGTGGCCAATTCATTGTCATGATGTCTCGTTGATCTTCCAGCCAGTTCTAGAGCACGAAGACCCTCAGTATCAACAACCAGAATATAGTCAAAGTTCATCTGTGTTTTCATCTCATCTGACACTCTGACCAGCTGCATGAAAGCTCCTCTGGTGCACCTGCCAGCACTGACGGCAAACTGGAGTCCAAACATGGCATTCAGCATGGTGGATTTCCCAGAGCTCTGAAGCCCTAAAACTGACAGCACAAAGACTCTCTGGTCTCCCAGTTTCTGGATGAGTTCATCTAGAACAGCAGAGATCCAGATCAGAGGAACATGAGCAGCATCTCCATCCATCAGCTCCAGTGGAAATCCAGAGATCATCATCTCTGCTGCAAGACTTGGGAGAGAGGAGAAGTCAAACTGCAGATCTTTCTTGTTCTTCTTTACAGATGAACATGATTCATAGATCTGACCGATCTCCCTCATGATGTGCTCCAAACCAAAGGTTGCAGCTTGAAGTTCCTTAGATATTCTCTCAAGGTCTGTTTGTTCAATTGTCAGCTGTTCAGATTCATCATGATTCTCTTTCAGTTTTAAGACTGCTGACCATTTTTCATTATACTTATGATGTAGAGCATAAAGATCAGCTGAGATATATTTATCCAGGAGGATTCTAAGCCATTTAATAAAAAAGATCTTATTTATAGCACACGAGTTCATTTCTTTAATAAAGAACTTCATAAACTTACTGATGTCAGATTCATGCTGCTGTTGACGGATTTTCATCATTTCTGTTTGTTTCCTACTTATTTCCATTTCTAGTTCATCTCCTTGAGGTCGGTGTAGTTTTTTATTCATCTGACACCACTGATGCCACAGTTTCCCCTGATGAGGCAGAACTGATTCTTTGATTTCTGTCAGATCTTTCTTCTCCAGTAAACTCATCATCTGCTGTGCTGCTTCTCTTCCTCTCCTGCAGTCATCATCATCTTCCTCATCTACTCTGATGTCTGAGTGTTTGGACACATCTTCAAGTCTGAAAGTAGAAGATGATTCTGAGAGACAATCATTTATAGCTCTTCTGAGTTCTCCAGATACAGCTGACTGATTTCTGTATTTCAAACCAATTTTAAATTTCCCTTTACGTGTCTCAGTGCATCCAGAATCATTCTCAGCAAAAAGACAAATGAGTGGCTTTGAGTCCTTGTACAAGTTCTGGATCTTTGCTGCACTTCTGTCATTCCTGTCCAGTTGTGATAGAAGAACAACATTGACTGAGGCCATTTCAGTGAGGATCTGCAGCTGTTTCTCATGGTCTCCTGCATCACCGTGTAGATTACAGAACGCAACACAGTCAGTGAATTTATCCATGTTTTTCCCAGAGGGGCAGAACCAGGCGATCTCCACCACTCCATCCATCAGGACTCTGGTTCTGCTGCTGCCTGGGCAGTTCCTGTGGAAGAACGTGTTGTGTTTCTCATTGATCAGACTGTTCATCAGCTGAGACTTGGATGAAGACACAGAGCCAAACCTGAAGAAAAACACCATTGGAGTTTCTGCCTTGTAGATCGGCTGGTTTTGACTGATGATTTCATTGTTGGTGTTTCTGATCTTCCAGCTCTTATTGATTTGTCTGAATGTCCAGAGAGGAAACTCAATCTGTTGTGTGAATGGATCAGGAACAAGCAGAGGCAGAGCGTACTGACACTGGGACAGTTTAGTCACCATCAGCTGCTTCAGGAAACCATCTGCACAATGAAACACGGCCATCTGAACATCCATCAAGTGAACAGGGTCAGGTTTACTCGTTTCTCTGTTAGACATTAATTCAAAAAAAATATTATCATAATCTGCTTCCTGTATAAATGAATCATTGCTGCCTTGTGGAGTGTGACTTTCATCATTGGTCTCTTCAACATTAATGTATCTTGCTCTGTAGTCCATCATCAAAAGCTTTTGAATGAAAGTCTGAATCAGCTTCTCTTCATTACAGGACTCGTGGGACTGTAATGAATGTGCAGATAACTGAAGAACATATGCAGCTCTCAGTTTATAGTGATGCTTGTAAAGATGAAATCTGTGAAAGAGTGTTTTTGACCTTGAAATATGTTCTATATGCTCATCTGTTCCCTCACATTCTGTTGTACGCTCTCCAACAGTTCTCTGTAAAATAAAAGGTGTAATGTTATTTATGTGCTAAAGACGTTGCCGAGAATTCATTGAAAAGTACACTGTAAAAATTATAATTTTACAGTAGTTTTGCCAATTATTTTTTACAGATGTTTCCTGTAATTTTAAAATACAGAAAATATTAATAAAATTACAAAAACAGACTTCGCGTTTACGTCATAGAATTTACGTCTTATGTAAAATAACAACCAAATAACAACCAAAAAAATCAGTTTTACATAAAAAAAACGTCAAACCCTTTACCCTTATCCACTGTTCCCTACATTATATACTATATAGACCACTTGATGAGTGAATGAAAACGTGAGCGAATTCAGACACTGAGTGTCATTAATAATGAATACCTGCTGTTAAAAAGAAGTACTGAAGGAAAGAGAACAACTACAACTGACTATCAGTTACAGAAATCAACTGAAGATAAAAGATGCTTGAGCATAAACAGTATCTGCAAAGTTACAGCGCTGAAAGATCAATGCAAACGGAGATAGTCTTTTAACCCCTTAACTGTCCCTTAACTGTCATCAAAAAATGATCTGTAGGATATTTAGAGCTAAAACTTCACATACAGTGGGTACGGAAAGTATTCAGACCCCCTTAAATTTCTCACTCTTTGTTATATTGCAGCCATTTGCTAAAATCATTTAAGTTTGTTTTTTTCCCTCATTAATGTACACACAGCACCCCATATTGACAGAAAAACACAGAATTGTTGACATTTTTGCAGATTTATTAAAAAAGAAAAACTGAAATATCACATGGTCCTAAGTATTCAGACCCTTTGCTGTGACACTCATATATTTAACTCAGGTGCTGTCCATTTCTTCTGATCATCCTTGAGATGGTTCTACACCTTCATTTGAGTCCAGCTGTGTTTGATTATACTGATTGGACTTGATTAGGAAAGCCACACACCTGTCTATATAAGACCTTACAGCTCCCAGTGCATGTCAGAGCAAATGAGAATCATGAGGTCAAAGGAACTGCCTGAAGAGCTCAGAGACAGAATTGTGGCAAGGCACAGATCTGGCCAAGGTTACAAAAAAATTTCTGCTGCACTTAAGGTTCCTAAGAGCACAGTGGCCTCCATAATCCTTAAATGGAAGATGTTTGGGACGACCAGAACCCTTCCTAGAGCTGGCCGTCTGGCCAAACTGAGCTATCAGGGGAGAAGAGCCTTGGTAAGAGAGGTAAAGAAGAACCCAAAGATCACTGTGGCTGAGCTCCAGAGATGCAGTCGGGAGATGAGAGAAAGTTGTAGAAAGTCAACAGGACGACTGGTTGCAATTGAGGGAAAGATGAATGCGGCCAAGTACAGGGATATCCTGGACGAAAACCTTCTCCAGAGTGCTCAGGACCTCAGACTGGGCCGAAGGTTTACCTTCCAACAAGACAATGACCCTAAGCACACAGCTAAAATAACGAAGGAGTGGCTTCACAACAACTCCGTGACTGTTCTTGAATGGCCCAGCCAGAGCCCTGACTTAAACCCAATTGAGCATCTCTGGAGAGACCTAAAAATGGCTGTCCACCAACGTTTACCATCCAACCTGACAGAACTGGAGAGGATCTGCAAGGAGGAATGGCAGAGGATCCCCAAATAATCACAACATAACCAAAAACACCTGATCCATTTTCTCCTGCCATAACAAATGTGTCTTATAAACACACAGTTACAGCAACCATAGAAAAACTAATGTTCCAGAGTCAAGGGCCTAATGAAACCAAACACTGATCACCATAATGGTAACTACAAACTTTATTATTTTCAACAAAACATCAGCATCTAAAGTCAGTTATAGTTGTTGTGTTTCTGAGTGTCTCTTCTTTTTTCTGTTCTTGTTTCTCTGTCTTTCAGTAATTCTGCTTATTAACAGCAGGTGATCATCAGTGTCTGAATTCACTCAATTGTTTCCTTCACTCTGTCAAGTGGACTATATTAATGAACTAATGTAGGGAATAGTGAATGAGGGTATAGTGTGAGATTTGGAACACAGCCTCTGAGTGTCGACTTTGAGTGCTGTTTTTTCACAGTATATTGCTGAAGGCTACTTCTTGAAAATTACAAATATTACTCAGAATTTATTGATTTCTACAGTATATTGCTGTTTTAATGGGAAACAGTATATTACTGTCAGTATTTGGCTGCTTTTTTACTGCAGTTTTTTATAGTGTTAAAAAAACAAAAAAAAAGCTATTTGTCTGGCAGCAGAGATTCCAGAGAATGTCTGTTAAATTAAAAAAAAAAAAAAAAAAAAGTAAAATCCAGAAAACAGTCAAATTTACTAAATGAAACAAGTGAATTTTACTTAACTATTAGTAAAAGTTCAGTGCACTTACTAGAAAATAATTGAACTTAATAGATAAATGTTGTTTTTTTTTTTTGTTTTTTTTATTGAATATGAGGCAGATCTGTTACTGTTTAATGTCCTGTTCTGTTGAGATTTAAAAGCTGTTTTTGTATGTGTTTTTGTTGTTGCTTTAAAGGCCCAGTGAATTGCCATGGAACAAGCAGCATTATTCAATGTGTTGACGTAATTTCAACTGAAACAGGAAGACAGGGCGGGACATATCAAACAGATCTGCCCCTTTTTTAAAATAGCCAATAGCATTTTATTTATACCACAGCTCGGCCAGAGCCATTAAACTCAGTAAAACCTCGGTTTCCTTCTAATCTCTAACCGTTTATCCTCCTAATCTCCTCTATATCACTTTAAAATACAGCATTCTGTGCAGAATTCAAATGGGTACGATACCTTTCGCGGTCTGAGCCAACTCACGGTCCACGGATATGATACACTCTGTGCTCTCGTGTCTGTGGACCAGAGCAGACTGTGCTTGCACTGCGGCGGTTCATGTGACACTAACGCGAAAATGGACCTCATTTACGTCAATGGAAAGCATATTTACACTGTCTGAATTGTTCCCTATCCTCTATATAGTGCACTATGTGCCATTCACCATGTAGAAACTAGTAAATGTGTGAACAAATGACCGATTTCAGCCACAGCTTCAGTGTCTGTTTATAATGTAGGAGGGGGCGGGACTTCAGATTCTAGAGAGCGTTTGATTGGACAGAAGATTTGATGAGAAGCTAAAGTGTGATGAGATGTCATGAAAATCCGTGATCCATTTTAGTGGAAGTGAGAGACTGTAAGTTTTGAATCCTAATATCGCCTAAATGCGAATTTTGTGATTGTTTTGGAACACACCAGCTTATTCATAACCTTAAGGCCAACATATTCATACTAAAAGCTAAAAAACTTAAATTTTGATTTCAGGGGGACCTTTAAGGTGGGAACTGTGAAGTTTTCAATGCAGTGATGTCTATAATTACATTAGCTCATGCATATGTTTTGTTTAATTACCTCAATTTATTCAGTAGAGTTTTAGATGCACAACGTATTTGAGCAGTGTTTAGTTTAATTTTATGTTAAGAAATAGTCTTTGTTTAGTGGACTGAAATGAAATAAGTTAACAGTAATAATATACTCAAATTACTAACACAATATAAATATTAGTTTTTGAAATTAAATGGTTTGAGGAAATTTACAGTAAAATTACCTTTTTAACAGATTCTCTGGAAAATTCTCTGCCAGAGAATTAGTTTTTTTTTTGTTTTTGTTTTTTAAACAGTGTACACCAAAAGTTATTACAATCCATGTTTTGAAAGTAGAATTTTCAGCAGCCAACAAAGTATATGACATTGTCCACCATGAAAAGCGCTATAGAGGGAACCCCTATTAACAGCATATTCTTCTTACTAATGGTTATAACTTTATAAGACAACAGTTAATAACCCACGCTTTAACAGGGCAAATACCACATGGGCCCTATGATCAAATTGCGATATGGATTAGTGTCTGTAAATATTAAACTGCAAAACGACTTTTATTTAAATATGAAGTTTGCATGTTCTGCGTGTCTCAGAGTGAATAAGTGCACAGTTTCATGAGACATACTCATGAGGTCACTCCACATGTCTAGACTTCATGTCTAGAGCTGATCCAAGAGTCACTTCACAAGATTCCCACCATTTCATTTGATATGAACAAATGTCAAATACACACAGCAACCCTGCACTACAAATTATTATTAATAATAATAAAATGTATTAACAAAAAGAATAAGAATATTTTAAGAATAATTTTAAGAATATCGCACAATTTTTCATTTTAATACAGTAAACCTCGGTTGTGCTGTCAGCTGAGCACTTTGCCAAAAATAAAATAGTTACATTCATTTGTGTCATGATCACCAGCTGGAGTGCCCTTCATAGCCACCAGAGGGCACCCCACCCCGGACTATTGCCTTACTGTCATGGACCATTTCACATAACCCAGATGACCACAGCAATAAAAAGTACTGTGATATAGATTTTTGGTCATACTGCCCAGCCCTGTTTACCAGTAGCAGAAGCAAAGAAAATGAAAAATTTGCGTGGACCAAAGTTATATAGCATTTTACATAGGATAAGTGGATGTGACCATTCAGATTGTAAATTACATTTTACCATGAAAACTACAGGAATTATTGGAGGATGAAACTATCAAGCAGCAAATACTATTAAAATACAAACACATAACTCAGCTCTTACCCTTAGTTTTTCTCCCATTTCTCTTCTAGTGGACTCCCTTGTTACTTTGATTGTAGGTTCATCTTTCAAAACACAATAAAAAAAAAAAATTACTTGCAAGAATGTTTCTTCAGCTGATTGGAATATTTTTATTGCAATTTTTATTGTATTCTGTCAGATGCAGGTATATCAGCTAATTCTAACCTAGGTAAAATATGTATGGGTTTATTTTGAAGTTGTTATAAAAAGATGGTGACAAAGCGGTGTTATGAGGTGGGTGGATTTGTTTTGCCTCTTCTCACAATGCTATCTGTGTTTACAATTATTTTTCAAAATAATTAAATCAACCAATCACAAATGAAATGAAAAAAAAGTTCTTTTTTTTAAAAAACCTGCTATAATGATGTGTAAATCTATCAAATGTGTATAAACACAAACATCCAGGACAGGTGTGTATTCCTGTAGTGGTGCTCTTTTATTTGGCTCACATTAAAAAGAAAGAAAGAAAAAAAAAAAAGTATTTCTTAGACTGCATCAATGTGCACTGCACATGCAAACAGTGACTTGATAAACATAGTCCAGGTAAAGTTCAGCCTCATGTCAGTCATGTTGATCACCAAGACATGATGTTTTCTGATAGATTCCTCTGTAACAATGGATATTTCTACATTTTTTAATATTTTATTGTTTTTCTCCCGAAATAATGTTTTTATGTACAAACTGGACTGCCAAAGAGTTTCCAGTTAAAACAATGGTGTAATCGATATAGAAGTCAGATTATATTTCATGCTTAATTATTTTAAAATATTTTGTTTAAAATCTTTCATTTGAAACTGCTGTTTAAGTGGAGACTTTTATTATGAAAAGAAAAAGTGTGAAGGAAGATGCCTGTACCACATGTTGAGTTAAAGAGTTACAGAAGATATTACAAGATGCAAGATTAATTTCTCCTTCAGTAGGGTAAATAAGCAGCCAATGAACTAAGTTTTTACATTTGTTTCATATGTGATTAATGTGGATTCTGTTGTTGTGTGGAAAGGAGTAATATCTGAACAACAACTAGTTTTGCTGTTAAAGTGAATTTAACTCTGTGAGGACTTACAAAGACCATATTTATCCTAATTTATTTGTTTATATTCTTTGTATTTATTTTATGTCTTTAGTTCTCACTGCATGTTGAGTTGGATGGTTATCCTGATGGTGAACTGTTCAATAAATTGCTAGTTATCAGAGACTCTTTGAGCTAAAAATAGATAAATTGGGAAATATGTGATCTAGAATAAACACCAGAGAACTGTTGTTAAACACATCAATACACCACAACATAAGAGTCTTATTATAACCATTATTGTTGTTTCCTTACCCATGTTGCTGTTTGATGAATCAAAGTCAGATTCAGGTGCTTCACTCGTGTTTGCTTGACCATCCTGAAGAAAAATACATAAAAATACTTTTTTTTTTTATCTTCAAGTCAAGTCATTTTATGTGTGCTAGAGTATTTGTATAGAATATTATTTGATTTCCCTGTATTTTTCTGAACAACTGACTTTACTGGTGGTACTCCTCCAGAACAACTGTTGAAACCGGTGGCTCGCGTATGCCCAGGGCGATGCATGAGCAGCGACACCTGTTAAGGAGATTTAACCAATCAGTGACAAGCTTATTGGTGATGTTGGAAAGGACACTAGGTGGCGAGCTAGGAAACTTCCTGAACAGTCAGCCAGCGGAGCACGCAGAATATGCAGCATATCGTCCTACACCTTAACCTTCAAAGTTTACCTTATATGTGTGCGTTCATGATAAAATGTAAGTTTGTTTACTTATTTGTGCTCTTTAGTATAGTTATCTGCCATGTTACAGCTTTGGTTAATGTAAATTATCGAGTTGTTTATCACCTTTGTATTCTCAGCATTTGCACTGTAACGACAGCCATAAATATAACAAAGATACAAAGTTATTTAAGTTACTTAAGTTAGTATTTTCTTTATTCCTTGCTTGAGGTTACTTTGTGCAGTGTTAACGCCTTTAATCAGTGTCAAGTTAATAGTATTTGTCGTATTTTCCCGTGGCCCTGCCTATTAATGATGATGACGCAGCCTTTTCTCAGAGTCACAGAGAATTCGCGATCCACGATATATGGGCTTCATGCGCCCTCTAGCGGTTAATTTCGGTAGTGCAGTACAAGCCTGAGAGTTGTATTGAATGTAGAATGGCATGTATATTACTGATATGTATGTATGTTGTAATTATTTATTGTAATATGTTATTCATCTGTTTATTGCAGACCACACAGACAAATTCAAAGTAAAGATGAAAATTCTGAATCCTGTGATGTGTTTTTACTGACACTCTGGGGCGAGCACAATCTCCTGATCAGCACATAGTTTCAAACTCCTCTACACTGTGGTCCTTCGAGCCGGATGTGTGTTTACCACGGAGATAGGATGTCAGAACAACCTTCCCAACAGAGTGTACGCCCACGTCGTACAACCCAGTCTCCAGTGTATCTCAGAGACTATGAAGTCCAATGTCCTATGCAGCATTCACCTGAGCAAGAAGAGGAACCACAACAAAGTGCAAGGATAACCCAGCCTGATTCTCCACTTTCATGTTCACATGGTTACAGCATTGAAGCAGCAGCTGGAGTGACGAGTACTCCATTTTCCAAAATGACTGCTAATAGACAACCTGACAGACGGTGGTCCACTACACCGCATGATGAAAGTGATGAAGAGGAAGAGCAAGAGTATGATGCTTCACTCACATCTGTAAAACACAGGTTGGAGGTTCAGGATCTGAAAAGGGAGAATAGGCAACTGCGTGAAGCTCAGATGGTTCTTAAAGAGGAAATTCGACAGCTACAGACTCTTCATAACAGTATGCAAGACTTAATGATACAGCAGCAATCAGCCTCGCTAACTCCACAAGCACCGCAGACAAACCAGACTCCAGTGCCATTACCCAGAACCATGTACAGACTACCTCAGATAGCAGTACCGAGTCCAGCGCCACGCATTCCACAACCTATTCCACGCAGAGTTCAAGTACAACCTAGAGAGAGTTCCTTTAAGCCAGGTGCTGACATTCACACCTACCAGTCAAGCCCAGAGCCTGCCACTGTTCATAATTTGCCATATTCTTCTCCCACGGGTCGGCCTCAGAGCACTATATGTCCAGATACATCCTACAGGGGCCCACAACCGTCAATTCCATGCTTCACACGTCGTGACCCTAGTGAGTTCTCTCGTCTAAAGTTAGCCCTTGACAATCTGCTCCCTAGGAGCATGGATTAAAGACAACAACCGTTGCTGGAAATGTGGACGGTCACATTTAGCAAAAAACTGCACCCTGAAAAAGCCCTGCCGTCTGTGCAATGGGAAACATCTTCAAATCCTTCACAAAGTTAACGACCGGTCTCAGACAGAGGGTACCTGCCTAGTTAGTTCCACAAATGAGTCCCTGTACCTGGACAGGCCTGAAGGTTCCAGACATGTTTTGCTGAAAGTGATTCCTGTTGTTTTACAACACAAGAACCAAACCCTAAACACCTATGCAGTACTTGACGACGGATCTGAAAGAACCATGTTACTCCCAGCCGCAGTTCAGAAACTCAGGCTTAAGGGACAGACTGAGACACTTGCATTAAGAACAATTTGACAAGATGTCAAGAAACTTCATGGTGCCTCCGTTTCCTTTACTGTACGCTCAATATCACTGCCACAAAAGAGCTACCAAATCCAGAACGCCTTTACATCAGAGCACTTAAGTTTGGCTGAGCACTCTTACCCGACTGCAATGCTCCAGCAGAAATACCGGCACTTGAAAGGCATCCCTTTGCAGCCCATACATAAAGCACAGCCCCTCCTTCTAATAGGTGCAGATCATCCTCATCTGCTCGCACCCATTGAGCCTGTTTGCCTTGGCCCACCTGGGGGCCCAGTGGCAATCAGAACTAGACAGGGTTGGGTGCTACAAGGCCCAAAACGGCTTCTGCAGCAACAGCTTCAGCCTCAGCAATGCCTGCACATTTCTGTCACCCCTCAAATGGAGGAACTGTTCCGGAACATTGAGAGGCTTTGGCAAGGAGATACCATTCCCCACAAAAATGAAAGACTGGTCACACGATCCAAACAAGATCAGAAGGCGATGGACTTGCTACAAGCCAAAACTACCAGAGTGATGGTAGATGGGGTGATGCGCTATACCACACCACTTCTGCGCAAAGCCGACATGCCTCACCTCCGTGCCTGCAAAGACGCCGTCATGCCCAATCTGAGAAACACAGAGCGACGGCTAGCTAAAGACCCTGTTAAGGTTACTGCGTACAGGGAAGAGATCAAAAGGCTGGAGGAAAGCAATTATGTGGTTAAACTTAAAACAGACTCTGTGACCCCTGAGGAAGAATCATGGTTTATTCCCCACCACATGGTTCATCATAACGGCAAAAACAGAGTGGTGTTCAACTGCTCCTTTGAATACAAGGGGCATAACCTCAACAAATACCTCCTTGCCGGACCTGCACTGGGCCCTTCCCTTCTGGGGGTTCTGTTGCGTTTCAGGGAGCATACTGTCGCGGTGAGTGGAGACATAAAAGGCATGTTTCATCAGGTCCGCCTACTGCCTGAAGACAGAAACCTACTATGCTTTGTCTGGCGTGACCTTGAAACAAATAATCTCCCCAGTATTTATGAGTGGCAAGTGCTTCCCTTTGGCACAGCTTGCAGCCCTTGCTGTGCCATCTGTGCCTTACAGTGTCATGCTCTGGGTAATACCAAGCCAAATGACAACCTCAGATCAGCGGTTGAAAATAACTTTTATGTAGACAGCTGTTTTAAGAGTGTAATGTTCCCAGATGAGGCCAAGGAATTAGTGGATGGGTTACGAGAACTTCTTGCCGGTGGTGGCTTTGAGATCTGTCAATGGGCTTGCAACATGCCAAATGTCATTGAACACCTACCTAAAGATGCTTGTTCAGACAGCACTGAGCTTTGGCTGTCACATGACAAAGTTGAACCACAAGAATCCACCCTTGGATTGAGATGGAACTATGACTCAGACATCCTTGGATATAAACACCGCCCAGTGCCAAAAACCACACCCACTATGCACCACATTTATAAGGTGACAGCAAGCCAATATGATCCTCTGGGATTTATTCTGCCTTTCTGCTAAAATCTTGATCCAGCAGCTGTGGAACAAACAAAGAGATTGGGATGATCCCATGTTACCAACAGACCTATTGAAAGCCTGGAACGAGTGGGAGAATGAGCTCCCCAACCTTTCTGAAGTTACCCTTCCACGTTGCTATGTCTCAGTAGATATGGACCAACCCAAAGTTACACGACAAATTCATATCTTCTGCGATGCCTCAGAACAAGCATACGGAGCTGTGTCATACCTGAGAACTTAGGACAAAGAAGGACAAATTCAGCTTGCATTCCTGTTTGCTAGATCCAAAGTTGCCCCAAAACGGAAACAAACTATCCCTAGACTAGAGCTGTGTGCAGCGCTTATTGGTGCTCGACTGGCAAAGCTGCTAGAAACCGAACTCACAATGGAAATAAGCAAAGTGGTCCTGTGGTCTGATTCCACGACAATCCTTTCCTGGCTGAAATCGAAATCTTGCAACTTCAAAGTCTTCGTAGGAACTAGGATTTCAGAAATCCAAGAGCTTACTGATCAGCATCAATGGCGATATGTAGATTCCCTCCGAAACCCTGCAGATGACCTCACAAGGGGTCGCAACATAAAAGATCTTGCATCGCCCAACAGATGGAGTCAAGGCCCAGCATTCTTACCACAGGCTGAATCAGAATGGCCAGTTATGCTGGTCCTTAAACCCCCTGAGGATGAAATAGAGAAGAGAAAGAATGTATTTTGTGGTATCACCAGAGTATCAAACCCCTTGAACCCCAGTGAGTACAGTACATGGAAGGACCTTGTTGAAGCCACAGTCCAGCACAGTCAAAGTGACCCAAGTCAATCCAGTCCAGCTACAGCTGAAGACTATGTGATGGCAGAACGCCTCATCCTCCAAAATATCCAACGTGACAGTTTCCCAGAGGAATATGAACAATTGAAAACTGGTAAGCCTGTCTCCAATACTAGCCGTCTACTCACTTTATCCCCAGAGTTCGATAAAGCCAGTCAGCTTATACTGGTTGGAGGACGTCTACGTCGTGCTGAAGGTCTAGAACTCCAGACAATTCATCCAGTAGTTCTGGTTCCTTACCATCCAGCAACCAAACTGCTCATACAGGACTATGACAGTAAGCTCTGCCACCCAGGAACAGAAAGGGTATTTGCCAAAATGAGGAGAAACGTGTGGATACTAAGAGGTTGTGAGGCAATTCGTAAGTTCCAGCACAACTGCATAGAATGTCGCAAGTGGAAGGCCAAAGCTGAGGTGCCTAAAATGGTTGATCTACCTCCAGCGCGTCTGAGACTTCACAAACCTCCCTTCTATAGCACTAGGATGGACTGTTTTGGGCCCTTCCACATTAAAGTCAGCCCAAATCTCCTGCTCATGGGGCGGCCAGACAGCTCTCTACCTCAAGTGATGTACCCTGCTACTGAGCTTGTAGGACGACGTAGATGGAGACAAAGCCAAGTCCTCACTGATCATTTCTGGTCAAGCTTTATGAGACACTACTTGCCTAACCTCCAGTTACGACAGAAATGGCATGCAGAAAGTAAACCCATTACAATCCGATCTGTTGTAATGTTGGTTGACCCTCAGCTACACCGTGCCCTCTGGTTAATTGGTAGAGTAGTCAGGACTTTCCCTGGAGCAGATGGACATGTAAGGTCTGTAGAAATCAACGTTAAAGGCAGATTATATACACGGCCTGTTGCCCGTCTCATTCCCTTACCAGAGATTTCAGAGGATGATGGCACCAAACCAACAGACACTTAGTAACTTAGATACGGGAACAAATATGCCCCTGCATATTTAGGGACGGCGATGTTAAGGAGATCAGTGACCAATCAGTGACAAGCTCATTGGTGATGTTGGAAAGGACACTAGGTGGCGAGCTAGAAAACTTCCTGAACAGTCAGCCAGCGGAGCACGCAGAACACGCAGAACACGCAGCATATCGTCCTACACCTTAACCTTCGAAGTTTACCTTATATGTGTGCGTTCATGATAAAATGTAAGTTTGTTTACTTATTTGTGCTCTTTAGTATAGTAATCTGCCATGTTACAGCTTTGGTTAATGTAAATTATCGAGTTGTTTATCACCTTTGTATTCTCAGCATTCACGCTGTACCGACAGCCATAAATATAACAAAGATACAAAGTTATTTAAGTTACTTAAGTTAGTATTTTCTTTATTCCTTGCTTGAGGTTACTTTGTGCAGTGTTAACGCCTTTAATCAGTGTCAAGTTAATAGTATTTGTCGTATTTTCCCGTGGCCCTGCCTATTAATGATGATGACGCAGCCTTTTCTCAGAGTCACAGAGAATTCGCGACCCCCGATATATGGGCTTCATCTTCACGGCATTGCTTAAGGATATCATTCAGCAAAGAAAACTTGACTTTCTGTCTCTCTCTCTCTCTGAGACATGTATCTCACTGATCATTATGTATGTCTGGGGGAAAATATATCCGAACCAACATTAGTTCAGCAAGGTGTCCCGCAGGGGTCTGTGCTAGGGACCATTTTGTTTAGCAAATTTGCCTCTTATAGACATCATTCAAAAGTATGATCTGGGGTTTCGTTGTTATGCTGATTTACGTCAACACACACTCTGATCCTAACGTAGCAATCACAGCTCTTACTGCTTATTTGGAAGCGAGGATGCAAGACAATTTTCTTAAACTCAATGAGTCAAAAACTAAACTGTTATTTGTCGGTATGCCAATGGCTTTGCATAAATGTAATGATCTCAATTTGTTTACTGAGTCTAATTCATTGTCTCCATAATTTCAAGTGCGCAATCTTGGTGTTAATTTTGACTCGCTCTCTCTGCTTTTCTGGTTCATGTACTCTTCAGCAGCCTTCATTTAAATTAAAATCTATGGGAGCTTAAGCTTTTTCTGTGTTAGCTCTACGGTTATGGAATGCTCTTACTTTGGCGATTAGAAATTCCCCAACACTGGACTGTTTTAAGAAGTCTCTAAAGAATTGAATACTGACGCTTACACAGTGTTTCTGTACTTTATCACAGATTAAATGACGGCTGTCTCTACTCCTCCCCCGCCTGCAAACGGCAGATCTGGATAATGTAGTTCATCTCGAACTGGCATGCACTGCTTCAAGTCACACCAATCAGTCTGCTCTGCACAGGGCCGCATCTGAATCGTTCGTGTCTGCAGCCAACGTGATCTCATGAGAATATGTGGGTATTTTTAAAGTGTGGTTCTACCACATGTACATTTACTTAAGTTTTCATACACACTGAAACGTAATATTAACGTATTGACTGCACTAAAACGTAAAACTACGCATGTAGCCTATTACTTGTGTAATCCATTTGTTTGTGAGGAACAGATCCAAATTGAGCCCTTTATCCAGCGAATATCTCCATTCTCAGCAGCGACCGGCAACGTCAAATCCTGCGCACGTTATGAATTTGAGTTCAAAAACCGCGTCCTCACGAAGCGTTATGATACGCTTTACGGCAGTAATAATTGAACACTCATTGGCTCTCACCTGCTTCGTTAGAGATCGTGACATGCCGTGTTTTAGTTGATGTACTTTAAGGGAAATACGTGCCTTCATAGAGAGAATGGATTAACATTTTCATTGATTAATAACTTAAATTCTGCTCTGTACCCCATACAAAACAATTATATACCATCAGAGAGGACTGCGACTGCAACACATCGTAATTTGAACTACTTTTGGTACCGCTTTCGCTATAAATTATTGTGATTTCATTTGTCTGTTATGCTTTTCTTCATAACTGTAGTTTTAAAGGGTTAGTTCACCCAAAAATTAAAGTTCTGTCATTAATTACTCATCCTCATGTCGTTCCACACCTGTAAGACCTTCACTCATCTTTGGAACACAAGTTAAGATATTTTTCATAAAATCTGATGGCTCAGTGAGGCCTCCATTGCCAGCAAGACAATTAACACTTTCAATGCCTAGAAAGCTACTAAAGACATATTTAAAACAGTTCATGTGACTACAGTGGTTCAACCTTAATCAAAGCGAAGAGAATACTTTTTGTGCGCCAAAAAAAACAACAAAAAATAACGACTTTATTCAACAATATCTAGTGATGGGCGATTTCAAAACACTGCTTCATGAAGCTTCGAAGCTTTACGAATCTTTTGTTTCAAATCAGTGGTTCAGAGTCTGTATCAAACTGACTGTATCCAAACCCATCACTAGATATTGTTGAATAAAGTTGTTATTTGTTTTTTTGGTGCACAAAAAGTATTCTCGTTGCTTTATAATATTAAGGTTAAACCACTGTAGTCACATGAACTTTTTTGAATACATCTTTAGTAGCTTTCTGGGCATTGAAAATGTTAATTATCTTGCTGTCAATGCAGGCCTCACGGAGCCATCGGATTTTATCAAAAATATCTTAATTTGTGTAGGAAGATGAACAAAGGTCTTACAGGTGTAGAACAACATGGGGGTGAGTAATTAATGATAGAATTTTCATTTTTGGGTGAAGTAAGCCTTTAAGGAATGGTTTTGTGTAGGTTCAGGGTTAGGAGTAGGATTAGCGGCTCAAAATACCTTTTTAATGATACTGTTACTAGAATTGTCATTTTTCTACACATTTCTGTTCATTATGTTTTATTCTTTTAATATTCTGTATAAAATGGGTATGTTTAGGTTTGGGAGTAGGATTAAGATATTTACATTTCTCTTTAAAATGGCAATTATTCAGATATCTTTATAATATTAATGATTCATAAATATTTTACATTTTGTAGCTGAAAAAAAAAAAAAAAAACATAATCATGCTGCATATAAATGTTGCCAATACGTCCATATTTTATTTGTAAAAACCAATGTCACTTTAAGACAACTGCAAAATATGTCTTGTAAATGGACTATTATTATGAAATTACTGTTTTCTAAAACACTCTATATAAGTTCGAAATAAGTTATTAAAATTTATATACCCCTTCTAAATTATTAATTCCCTTTCCCTGGCATGGATGGCAAAAAAAAAAAAAAAAATTAATAAAATGTATTTAGACGCCGAATGACTGAAATAAATTATTGAATAAATAAATGAAAAGCAATAAAGCCAAACCTGAGTGTTGATGTCTCTCTGTCTGTGCCATCTTTCCATCTCCAAAGTTCAAAATAGCAAATGATATCTGTCTGCTGGTCTTAATATAGACATGTGTAAACCATCTGTGTTCCTTGCAATCATGTGACATATCAGAGAGTGAATGCACTGGTCAAATGAAGGAATATTCTGGGATAAATACATGTTAAGTTCAGTTGCCAACACTTGTGGCATAATGTTGATTACCACAAAAAAATGCCTCATCCCTCATTACCAAAAAACGAAACAACAACAACAAAAAAACTATGGGTTACAATGAGGCGTTTTAACAGTGAAAGTAAATAGGGCTTATCTGTAAAAGTTAAAATACTGTTTCAATAGTAGAGCCACAAGTAAGTGTGTTAAATATTAGTAAGAAGCATTATTTTTTTTCAAACATAGGTGCTGAGAAACACAGAACCTGTGATTTCAGAAAGATGTGGGGAAGTGATTCTAAAGGGCATTTTACATTTAATATTTAATTTCAGTTAGTCTAAGGATAATGATAAAGATATAATTAATTAGTAGTATAGTAGTGGCGTTCATAAATTAATCTTGTAAGTGTGTGAATGAGTCAGTTGAGTCAACTCAATGACTCCTTAATAACATAAAAAACATTCGTTTGCCACCTAATGGTGAAAGACCACAGAAACATATATAGTGCTAAAATAAATAGTACAGAAAATTAACAGGGTAAAACAAATGCTTTTAACATACATCAATAATATTAACAAATTAAAAGTTCATGCTGTCACAGGGACAAGGCATCTTACAGTGCACAATATGAGATAATAATAAAGTAGTCATGTCTTAATGCCACACTGTCTTTGTCATTTTTAACTCAAAATAAAATGTATCAATCATTTCCATTTCTGATAATCCCTGATTGCGGTGATCAAGCAGGTCAGTTTTATACATCATACATCATAATATCACATACTGTCTCCGAATTATGAATGTATATGAAATGTATACAAATGCAATGGAAAAGTTTTTAATACACTTATTAAAATATTTGCAATTATAATAGTGTATTAAAAATTGTGATTGTGAATCTATGTCTTTAAGTTGAAGTCTATGAATCTCAGTCTGTTTTTTGTTTTTTTCTTTCAGTTTTTAATCAAATCTACGCAGTTTAAAGGAATAGTTCATTTTCAAATGAAAATTTCCTGATAATTTACTCACCCCCCATGTCATTCAAGATGTCCATGTCCTTCTTTTTTCAGTCGAAAAGAAATTAAGGTTTTTGATGAAAACATTCCAGGATTATTCACCTTATAGTGGACTCCAATTGGCACCAAACAGTTGAAGGTCAAAATTACAGTTTCAGTGCAGCTTCAAAGGACTTTAAATGATCCCAGATGAGGAATAAGGGTCTTATCTAGAGTGGTCATTTTCTAAAAATAAAAAAAAGTATATGCTTTATAAATACAAATGATTGCCTCGCAATAGCTTCCACCAGACCGCCTTCCGTATTCTTCAGGACATGGACATCTTGGATGACATGGGGGTGAGTAAATTATCAGGAAATTATTTGAAAGTGGACTAATTCTTTAATGTCTCAATGTATGGAGGCAAATGGTTAGAGAGTCTGACTTGTAACCCAAAGGTTGCGGGTTCGAGTCCCGGTACCGGCAGGAATTGTTGCGGTATTGTCAATACCACAACTGAGGTGAGACCCTTGAGCAAGGCACCGAACCCCAACTGCTTCCTGGGCACCACAAAATGCAGAACACAAATTCTGATGTTTTCATTCACTTAGAGCTATGTTACACACAAAGTCTTAAATAGCAATGATGTTTAGGCCAGAGGTCTTCAACCCTGCTCCTGGAGGCCCAGTGCCCAGCAAAGTTTATATCCAACCTGCTTCAGCTTGTGATTTTCAAGCAATCCTGAAGAGCTTGATTATCTGGTTCAGGTATGTTTGATTACGGTTGGAGTGAAACTCTGCAGGACAGTGGGCCTCCAAGAGCAGGGTTGAAGACCTCTGGTTTAGGCCAAATCTAGCTTTCGTTTGGTACTTCTAGTTTGGTTCATGCCATTCTAGCCTACTTTCAATATGCTTTTGTCAAACAGCAATACACTGAATAATGGTGTGAGTATGATCAACCATAGGAAACAGAAATATGAATTGTTCATTGTTGATTTTCTTGCCTGATGATGAAGCAAGAAATAAAGTTTAATGATAGGTAAATGATGCCTTATAAAAACATGAATAGATGGATGCTGGAAACAGATTAAATATATGCTATTTGAAATTTGGATTATGGTTGATAGTGTGATTGTTTATGCTGGTTCTGACTGTGAAGACAGTGTTTCCAGTGTTAGGAACCAGTGTGGACCTAATTAAAAGTTGTTAAAAACAGCTACACCAGCCTGGTCTTCTTCTATCCTACTGGATAACATCCTGATTAAACCTGCCAGATCCAACAAAAAATAGTTCAAGATGCACTGAATCACATTTATTGTCAGCATAGTCTAATAAAGGAAAACAAACTAGTTGCTACTTAAGGAAGTTTTAGTAGAAAAATTTGATTTTTAACTACTAGCCTGTTATTCAGTTCATTATATTAAGTAGTCTGAATAGTCTACCCATAGAGTTGTCACGGACTGCCTGGTTTGTTTTCGTTTTCATGGACTTTTAGTTTGTTTCTCTCAGTTACCCGTTATTCCATTTTCCCACTCTTCATTTGTCACCATGGTTTTTGATTAATTAGTTGTCACCACATTAAGGCCCCATCCACACGGAGACACGTTTAGGTGTATACGCAAACATTTTGTATCGGATGGGTGTTTCATCCAGACGAATTTGGCGTTTTCAGAAGGTGAATCAATATTTTTTTAAACCGGGTCCCAGAGTGGATAAATCTGAAAACGACGCCCTTGCGTTTTGCGTGTACAGCCAATCCGTATATTTTGTGAACCGATGATGTCATCACCCCACGTGTTGACCCTAGTCAGACACTGCTAACAGCACAAAACAGCAACAACAACAACAACAATAGCAGACTCTAGAAGATGCTTGTGTTCGTGCTGCAGAAGCTACTGAGCCAAAATAAAGCATTATTTCTAAGCTTTACTAAAGTTTGTATATAGCGCGCAAGATTTATGCGCATGCTCCAAGTCTTATTCTCTGTTTTAAGTGTATCTCTGTGGCAGAATTACAGCGCCACATACTGGTCTGGCATGTATACTACATCGTTTTGAGCCGGTATCAGCGGTTTTGTGTGTACACAGATATTTCTTGAGACAAGGAAAAAAAAAGATTGGATAGGGAAAGATCTGTCTTTGTGTGGACGGGGCCTAAGTTCATTCACCCTGTGTATTTAAGTTCCTCATTTTATTCAGTCCTTTGTCTGGTATTGTTTGTGTGTAGTGTTTTACATGCTGATTTGTTTATGTTTCTTGCTACTGGATTACTTTAGTTTTATTTTGTTTAATAAAAGGACCTATAATTGATCTGCTTTGTCTCTGCTCATCCTCTAGACTAAAACAATAGTAAACTACATTGTATCACTTGGACTACAGCATGATGACAAATAAGCCTCCCAACTAATGTAAATCAGTATTTACATAGTATAATAGTATCTCCCAAACGTGTCCTGAATTGTCCTGCAAAATCACATACTGTCCAGTTCTACAACAGAGTAATAACCAGGTGTTCACCCTATTTGAATAGAATTTGATTTGAGGTTCTGTAGCAAATATGTAGTATTTGAGTTTGAATGTGAAAAGGAAGTTGAATTTTAAATGAATTGAAGTTTAAAGTATTTACATTTAAGTCATATTTTTGGAGCTGTGTCCTCTCCAAACTTTGCTTGTTATGCACTGAGGCAAATATCTAAAATTACAACATTACATTTTCCAGCAGTAGTCGAAATAGTCAGTAATAGTGCTTGTATGGATTATTTTGTGTTATTGTTTGCTTTTTTTAAAATAAAGTCTTGTGAACACGGTTTACATGCAATGCCAGATTATTGGATTGTAAGGTAAACCTGGGACAACAGGTTATTTCAATAAGCTAATTTTTGTGAGTTGTCAGCAAATTGGTTGAGCGAAATTGAGAACTTATGTCAAACTTCTATACCTAGCTGTGCACAATTCACAGTGTGACAGTTTTATACACTCAGGAAAAAAATGGTACAAAAGCTGTCATGTGGATGGTTCCCTTTATAAAGGTTCTAGTACTGTATGTGTCATGGTTTGAGTTTTGTTCATGTTTAGAGTTTGTTTTGAATCTGTTCTGTGCTTGTCAGTTTCTAGGTTGGTTTTCTTGTTTTGTTAATTAGTCCAGTATTCCTCCATTCTCCCCTTGTTTGTTACTATGGCTCCTGATTGCTTTAATATTCTGTTCAGGTGTGTCTTGTCAATTATCTAGTTAGTTTCTCAGTTCACTGTGTATTTAAGCCCTTTTTTGTTCAGTGTCTGTTATTGTTGCATTTAGATGGTTGTTCTGTTCTGCGTTCTTGGTTTAATAAAACCTGTTACTACTGCATTCATTCTTACTCTGCAACCACCTTGTGATAGAATGTACCATTTAGGTACTAATTTGTATGCTTTTGGTACCAATATGTACTTCTTTGAGGTAAATATGCACTCTTTAGGTACATAGGTGTACCTTTTGAAAGGGTACCGCCCCAGTGGCAACTTTTGTACTCAAGTAAAACTTTGACCCCAAGTTAAACATTAATCACATAAATATGATTCTGATATGATCTGACATCTACACATTTATGTCTTTCTCTTTTCTTTTAACCGAGCGATAGGAGAAATCATCATGAAGGTTGTATCATATTTCTTACTATATTATGAGTCTCTTTTTGTTTTGTTTTATGAAATTGAATTACACTTAGCAATAGCAATGGATTATGAGTTTATTACGTTTTGAGTTGCCTTGTACCTAATGTTGTTTATTTTACTGGGAAGCACAGATATTTGCAATGTATTTCTGTGTATTTACGATTCTGTATATTTATTAAGCATTACCAGAATCAGACATTGGAAACGTGAAGCCTAAATGTTTCAGAATCTGGAAAGAGCTTTTTCCTCTAGGGAATGAATATTAACAATTTGGCTTTGTGTTGCTCTATTTTTCAGATTTCTCAAATGATTATCTAATAAGTTGTGTAATCAGCAATTTAACTTTAACAGAACATAAAAATAAGAGACTACAGTCTCTTGGTGATGTAGTTTTTGTGTGAAAACGGGACAAAAAAATGTCTCTGGCTGTCATTACAAAAAATATGTAATCTTCAGGGAAATTAATAGAGATCTACAGAATCACAGTCGATCAGTTGAAGACTAAAGAGAAAACAGAACGTTAACATGTCTTGAGATAGAAAATCCAATTTCTGTTATATAATAGAAAAGCAGATAGATTTAAGAATATATTTTAAATAATATAATTACATTTTAAATATTTCTAATCCATTGTAATGTATTTGTATAGACACTGAGACACCTATACTGCAGCAGTTATATTTGATATTCAAGACGGCCCTTACATTTTTAGTTTGAATGGCTCCTATGATAAAACAGGCAAAGTTCATTAAGATAGCAAAATTTATTGAGGTAATAAGATATTCTGCACTGTTGTCCCATACTGTACACTTTCAATAATGACTAGCATTTTATATTTGGTTAGTAATATTTTTTTCCCCATTATTTTTTTATAGTTTTTATTTTTTATTTTAGTTTTTTATTTACTTATTTATTTATTTATTTATTTTTACTGTTCATGAAAAAAGTGAACTATTGTAAATTATATTTCTTTCCTTTAATTATATTCACCATACTTTTTATTGGGGTAATACATTTTTATGATCATCCAAAGTGCATGTCACACTTCCTTGTTCTTTGTAACTGAAGAAAACTTGAATAGTTTTCATGAATATTTCAATGTAGTGAAATCAAACTTTTTGTATGGAAAAGAGTTTTGTAAACATACTTTAAAATTCTGTTTGCCAATTACACTAGGAGAGGAGAGATAAATTAAATCTTAATTAAGCATGCCAGGCCTATATCATTTCTGCTGTAATGGACATTGGACAACATTCCCAGGGCAAATGTTGTTAGAGGTTAAAGTTAAGTAAAAGCTATTTGATTTCATTGGTCTTCTTTAATAGATAGTTTGTTTTGGGTTAATACATGAAAGATGATACAGTATGTTCATGTTTTGTTTTCCAAGAAATAATGTAGTAAATATATTTGGTTTGTGACAAGTGTAAGTCCTGTTCTTACAGTAATATTAGGTGCAAGTTTGGTGTTTTATTCTCACCAGAAAAGTCTGAAAGAATATCTTTGTTTTTAAACATTTTGAGATTTTCTCTTACAATTGTTTCAAAGTTAATTAATAGTTTGAACTGATGTGGTGGTATTCTTCCTACTGTCATAAGTGCTACAGTTTGAATTTTGACCATTGGTGCCTCATATCCAAATACTACAAAAAATGTATGATGTAAGAGTTGATCTGTTCATTTTTTTTTTTTTTAGTCTCCAGTGATATAATGACCAGTCCAAATCTAGATGATGCCATTGACACTTCTGCAAAAACAGACCATCTTCCTGCCATAGAAGGAGAGATCAGCAAAGACAACGATCACTGATGGTGAATACAAGCTAAATATACAGAGATTTGTCAATAAAATAAGACTCTAAAGAGAAACTCTCTACAGATACATGTACAAAATTAAAAGATCATATCAAATGGTGATAATTAAACTTTCCTAAGGATAATGAACAGTCTAGAGAAGAAGGGAGCAAACTAGATGGTCAAGCAGAAATGAGTGAAGCACCTGAACTGTGTGACTCTGATTCATCAGATAACAGCCTGGGTAAGAAAACAACAATATTGCTTATAATAAGACTTGTTATTATGATGAAGTGTTTTGATGTGTTCAACAACAGTTCTTCAATGTTTTTTCTAGAGTTCATATTTCCCAATTTATCCATTGTATTAACTGGAAACCCTGCGGCCATTGAGACTGGGCATGAAAACATTCTACTAGGTGAAAAACATATGGAAAATGCAGAAATATCCAGGATTGTTCCTTTACAGAGGAAAATATCAGAGCATCATGTCTCTGTGATCAACATGACCAGCTTTTATGAGGATGAACATGAGAATCATCTCATTGGTCAATTAATGAATCAAAATGAAATCCATGCCTTCATCTTTGTTGTGCGACTGGGTCAGTTTACAGATGATGACAAGATGGGTCTTGAATGGCTTCAGAGAGTGTTTGGTGACAAAGTTCTTCAGTTTGTGATGATTCTCTTCACCTATGAGAGAGAAGAAGAGTGTAACACTATAATAGATGATCTGAAGAAAAACCCTGTTCTGAAGCAGCTGCTGGAGAAATGTGGAGGAAGATATCACACCTGCAACAAGATGATGAACAACCAATCAGAGATGAGAGAACTGATGAACAAGATTGAGCATCTGTTTAATGAGAATCAACAACAGTGCTACACTAGAGAGATGTTCAACACGGCAATAAGAAAGAGTGATGTTCTGAAAAACAGTGAATGTGAAAGTGGTAAGAACACAGATTTGGTTTCTTGATGTTTCACATGTTTTTCCTCATGCTCTTCTAACATTTTAATTCAATATTCAATAAACAGTCAATTATCAAACATGTACACAAAGTTACGGAGGCCTCAGGGTTTCTTATATGTATGGAGGGGGGGCTTCGTGGACAAAAGGTTGGGAACCACTGTCATAGATGATAAAACTTTGTAACATGGTTTAGCTATTGTGGCGTTTTCCCTGGGGAACCCCTGGTGTCTGTCATTGATACCATGTCAGCAGACAGATAGGGAAAGTCTCTATCTAATTCTCTTTTTCTTGTGAGATGAAGTGTTTGCACCTTGCGGTTCAGGCCCCTTGTCTGCTGAAGCAGTGTGGCAGCTTTGATTATGGGGTTGCAGGTGAGCATAGTAGAGGCAGCTGAAGGAGTAATATTTAGCAGAGTTAGAGGAAACATATTTCTCTCTCACTCTAGGCTCCACCACTCCAGCTTTAAATTTAAATTTAACACAAGTTCTGATGTTCGTTCATGTTTATTTTGTAATTTGTAGAGGATGAGATGATTGGTTCACTAACTTTTACACAGTTCTTCAGAATTCTGTCAGGACCACTATTGTCAGAGATGATCAACAATTAGCATATAGTTTGGATTGGTGGTATGGTTCTGTTCTGGGCAAGAACTCCTTGCCCATCCATGCAGCCTAGCATGGATAAGAGCAGGGAGCACAGCGGTAAACAGAACAGAACCATTATAAATGTATTGCAGATATCATGATATCATGTTCTTAATGACAATAATTTAATGTGACAGCATAAATCAAGATAAATGACAACCTGATTTGAAAAGAAACATCAGAAGGCCAAATCCTGACTGTGGACGAGAGGAGGGGCTGGGGATGGAGGAGGGTAATTAGCTTCTGAGGAACGTGACAAAGCTGCTAATAATACTGAATGGAACTTATATATAGGGATGCTGTAATAGGCGTTGTATTCCTATAGGTAGACGCAGATCAGCTGAGAGTGAGCTGATGCAAGAATGACTGATGTGACCTGCCAGAACTAATGTTATGCTTGATGCCAATTTTTTTGATTTTTTTTAACACTTTACAATAAGGTTCAATAGTTAAACATTAGTTAATGTATTAACTAACATGAACTAACCATGAGCAATACATTTGTTACTGTATTTACTAGTCTTCGTTAATGTTAGTTAATGAAAATACAGTTGTTCATAGTTTGTTCATGTTAGTTCACAGTGCATTAGCTAATGTTAACAAGATTATAATAATGTATTAGTAAATGTTGAAATTAACATTAACAAAGATTAATAAATGCTGTATAAGTGCAGTTCATTATTGGTTCATGTTAACTAATGTTAACTAATGAACCTTATTGTAAAGTGTTACCATTTTTATTAGTTATAAAACTAACTCTTAATTATGTTTAAGCTTAGATAGGCTGTTTTCTCTTTTTCCGATTTAGGAGAAAATGCAGAAGTTGAAAGTTTTGTGCTGCTGAGTAAAGCTGTAGATGAGGCGACTGCAACAGGAAACCTCACTGAGCAAATGAGTGAAGATAAAAATGAAAGAAGAAAAGAGGAGACTTTGACTACAATGTTTCATGTTTCAGTGATGGTGAGTGTTCAGAGGAAAATATTACAAGACAAGTGACTGTCTTTATAAATGAGTTCTTGAATCATACAATTAACCGATTCCTTGAAAAATTAATTCAGAAATAAACACCACTATGGTGTGTTTGTAGCCACTCAATGGTTTAATCTACTTTAACTTTGTTTGGAACTGGCTGACAATATTGTGTCAAAAATGCAATTATTTATTATTAAGTTACTGTTAATTGAGCTGTTGCATAGAAGCACTATACAAAGGGATTCAACGATACACTTTGTTATATCGAGATATTGCAATAAAAAATGCTGTACAATTTTTGTTAACTTGTTACCATAAGTCTTAGAAGTAATAATAGTATGAAGAGTTTGGTTCCAAAACGCTATAAATCCATTTTGATTAATTTGAGTAAAAATGTGTTTTCTTTACCAAGAAAGTGCCAAGATAAAAAATCGCATTCTGCAGAGAAGGGAGACTGGCGTTTGTCGCGTTTTGGAAAGAAAGGGAGAAAACATGACAGAATAAAGCCACAGTCACACTAGACTTTGAACGTGCGAAATTTCTTCAGATGCTGTAGCAGTCGTGATATGAAGTCACGGTCTTGTTGTGGCAAAAAATCAAAATCAACAGACTCTTACTGCATAAGAGATAAACACGTCCAATTGTCTTTAAAGGTTTTATTTCTTGCAAGAAAGGTCAAACAGTCATACAGAAACACAAGTAGCTGCAGAGTGTAAGACAAAGATTACAGGTTTTCAGTCCCTCTTTATACCCTCTAATCTCCAAGGTTGAAACTCTATTCTCTTCCCATATTAGGCAAATAACCAGGAAAACAACTCTGCCACCTGTCACGTGACAATCATAACCCTCTTACACTGCAAAACTTATACATTTGTTTCATACAAACATGGTCTTTTGCTCAGGCTTGGCCACGAGCCAAAAATAAGCCCCCAAAAGTAGCTGTTCTACGTGACTGAAATGTTGTACACACACACACTTGTAAGAGAAGACAGCTTAGACTTCTCCTAAGAGAAGACTTGTAATCATCAGCATGTAAGGATAATTACCATAAATTTTAAAATTTCCACAACAGTCTACAGTGTCTTTTTTATAAACATGAATTCAACATATAACTTAAAGTAATACATTCAAAATGTAAAAATATACAACATACTTGTCTTTACTGCAAAAATATCATTATTTTAATTCAGCCAAGAGGTCATGCCATGACGAATCGTTCTTCTACTGGTTGCACGTCTTCACGTGATGCGAATTCGCAGGTCAGAGTTCACCAAACTTGAACTTTGGAACGCAACGAAATGCGAAATTTTTTCGCACTAGCTTGTGTTTCCGGTCTGACGCATTTGCATGCGTTTGAATGGAAGTCAATGAAATGAAAAGTACAGTGTGACCGCACCATAACACGGCGGATATCGCATTTTGCGTAAAAATTAATAAATGACTTTTCAATACTAACCAGATACAATACTGATTTTGGCGGAAACTCAATTTTTTTTTTAAATGCTGTTTATTGTGTTTTGGAACCATACTCTTCATATAATCTTCTTATTTATTTTGACTTAAAGTATCGCAACAGTATCGTATTGTGAGAACAGTATCATGAATCGAACTGAATTGTGACACAAGTGTATTGTTACACCCCTAACTACACACTACATAATAGTGCTGTTTGTCTGAATATCAGCACAGCTGTGATTACCTGTGGCAGAATATCATCTGTGTTGATATTTGGAATTACAGCACTCTTGCATATATCACCCATGTGATATTGCTTCATTTTTACATTATATTTAGCTTGTTTGACTTTTTTGTAAAATAAAAAATGGGGGGAGATGAGAATGAGAGTTCTGTTAAATTCTGTAGTGTACTTGCAACACTATTCAAAGGAATTTTTTTTTTTTTTTTTTTTTATAGAAGGAAAGGAGAAACTTTGAAATAGTCAGACAAGGTCAATACCGGAAGTGGGAAAAATGTGAAAGAGAAAAGGAACATCTATTTCAGAGACTTCATCTTGACAGGGATCACAATAATATGAGAGCTGCAGACATTCTTCAAATGACTGCACATTCATTACAGTCCCATGAGTCTTGTGCTGAAGAGAAGTTGGTTCAGACTTTCATACAAAAACTACTGATGATGGACTACAGAGCAAGATATATTACTATTAATAAGGCCAATGAACAACATCACACAAAACAAACAGACAATGATTCATCTGAAGAAGGTGGTGATATATTCAAAGCAATGTGTTTTTCTAACAAGGAAGCAAGTCAATCTGAGCAAATTCACCCAATGGATGTTCAGATGGCCGTGTTTCATTGTGCTGATGGTTTCCTGAAGCAGCTGATGGTGACTAAACTATCCGAGTGTCAGTACGCTCTGCCTCTGCTTGTTCCTGATCCATTCACACAACAGATTGAGTTTCCTCTCTGGACATTCAGACAAATCAACAAGAGCTGGAAGATGAGAAACACCAACAATGAAACCATCAGTCAAATTCAGCCAATCTACAAGGCAGAAACTCCAATGGTGTTTTTCTTCAGGTTTGGCTCTGTGTCTTCATCTAAGTCTCAGCTGATGAACAGTCTGATCAATGAGAAACACAACACGTTCTTCCACAGGAACTGCCCAGGCAGCAGCAGAACCAGAGTCCTGATGGATGGAGTGGTGGAGATCGCCTGGTTCTGCCCCTCTGGGAAAGATACGGATAAATTCACTGACTGTGTTGCGTTCTGTAATCTACACGGTGATGCAGGAGACCATGAGAAACAGCTGCAGATCCTCACTGAAATGGCCTCAGTCAATGTTGTTCTTCTACCTCAACTGAATAGGAATGACAGAAGTGCAGCAATAATCCAAAACCTTTACAGGAACAGAAAGCCACTCATTTGTCTTTTTACTGAGGAGGAATCTACTGTAATTGAGACAAAGAAATGGAAATTCAAAATTGGTTTGAAAGACAGAAATCAGTCAGTTGTATCTGAAGAACTAAGAAGAGTTATAAATGATTGTCTCTCAGAATCATCTTTCACTTTCAGACTTGAAGATGTGTCCAAACACTCAGACGTCAGAGTAGATGAGGAAGATGATGATGACTGCAGGAGAGGAAGAGAAGCAGCACAGCAGATGATGAGTTTACTGGAGAAGAAAGATCTGACAAAAATCAAAGACTCATTTCTGCCCTGTCAGGGAAAACTGTGGCGTCAGTGGAGTCAGAAGAACAAAGAACTACATCGACCTCGAGCAGATGAGACAGAAACAGACATCAGTAAAAAACAAAGAGAAATGAAGAAAATCCGTCAAAACCAACATGAATCCGACATCAACAAGTTTATAATGTTCTTTATTAAAGAAATGAACTTACATGCTGAGAATAAGATGTATTTCCTTAAATGGCTTGGAATCTTCTTGGATGACTATATCTCACAGAATATTTCTGTTCTTCATCACAAATATGATGAAAAGTGGTCAGTGGTTGTAAAACTGAAAGAGAACGATAATAAACCTGAACAACTTAAAGTTGAACAAACTGAACTTGAGAGAATATCTGAAGAACTTCAAGCTGCAGCCTTTGGTTTGGAGCACATCATGAGGGAGATCAGTCAGATCTATGAATCATGTTTATCTGTGAAGAAGAACAAGAAAGATCTGCAGTTTCACTTCTCTTCTCTCCCAAGTCTTGCAGCAGAGATGATGATCTCTGGATTTCCACTGGAGCTGATGGATGGAGATGCTGCTCATGTTCCTGTGGTCTGGATCTCTGCTGTTCTAGATGAACTCATCCAGAAACTGGGAGACCAGAGAGTCTTTGTGCTGTCAGTTTTAGGGATTCAGAGCTCTGGGAAATCCACCATGCTGAATGCTATGTTTGGACTCCAGTTTGCCGTCAGTGCTGGCAGGTGCACCAGAGGAGCTTTCATGCAGCTGGTCAGAGTGTCAGATGAAATGAAAACACAGATGAACTTTGACTATATTCTGGTTGTTGATACTGAGGGACTTCGTGCTCTAGAACTGACTGGAAGATCAACAAGAGATCATGACAATGAATTGGCCACATTTGTTGTTGGAATTGGAAATCTGACCTTGATCAACATCTTTGGAGAAAACCCAGCTGAGATGCAGGACATTCTTCAGATTGTTGTTCAGGCCTTCATGAGGATGAAGAAGGTCAGACTGAATCCCAGCTGTGTGTTTGTGCATCAGAATGTTTCAGAAATCACAGCTAGAGAAAAAACTAAGGAGGCAAGGAGACGACTGCAGAAGACACTGGATGAGATGACAAAACTCACTGCTAAAGATGAAGTCTGTGATGCAGAATGTTTCAGTGATGTCATTAGATTTGATGTTCAGAATGATGTGAAGTATTTTGCTCATCTTTGGGAGGGAAACCCACCAATGGCACCACCAAACCCAAACTACTGTGAGAATATTCAAGAACTAAAGAAAACTATTATGTCTCAAGCCTCAAAATCACATGGAATGATACTTAAAAATTTCAAAGATCGTATTAAAGATCTCTGGGAGGCTTTACTGAAGGAACGATTCATCTTCAGCTTCAGAAATTCTCTGGAGGTCACAGCCTACAGGAAACTGGAGACAAAATATAACAAGTGGTCCTGGAGTCTTCGTGGTGCCATGATGGAAACTGAGAACAAACTACACAATAAAATAGAAAATGAAGCAATTCATGAGGTTGAGGAAACTGATCTTCAAAGAGAACTGAAGAAGACAAGTGAAGAAGTGGAAAGATCAATGTCTGCTTTCTTTGAGAAAGACACTGATGCAAATATACTGATTCAGTGGAAAACATCATTTGAAATCAAAATCAAAGAGATTCAGGAAAACATTGTGAGAGAAACAAAAAGGAAATTAAATGAGATTCTTCAGCAGCGAGACCTGAAGAAAAAGATTGATGCTCAGAGGACACATCATGAAAACACTCTCTATGAAAAGAGCAAAGAGCTTGCCTTAAAACTCAAAGTTAAAGCAAAAGATGAAGAAACACTGAAGAAAGAGTTGGATTTGTTTTGGAATCTGAGTGTAAAGAAGATCATCACAGACACTCAAATTTCATTCAAAGACATTGATATGATGAGAGATGTGAAACTCCTTCTCAATGACGTCTATGAAAGTACTCCTGTAGACCACAGGAAAGAGGGCAGTGAGTACAATGATATTTTCACTGTGAAGAGTTATGGTGAATATGTTATTATTAGAGATTTCACAAAAAGAATGTCTGTAAAGAGTGTTCTCAGAAAAATTAAAAAAACATTTGGATTTACTCAAAATCCAAAGAGTGATGACCAAATTCGATCATTAGTCAATGATGTTATACAGCAAACAGACAAAATGATTAAATCATTTAACATTTCAAAGATCGGCTACAACATCAGCTGCATTCAACAACTCACAGATTACATCAAGAGGAGAGTAACAGAACATCAGGAAGGATCTGTGGAATATAAGTTCAAGAATGAATTCTTCATTGATTTGGTTTATTCCATCTGTAAGAGAGCAAACAAAATTATCACTGACCAACACAGAATATTCAAGGAAGCCAACAATCCGGTAATATATTTGGAGAAGAAGAGAGAAGAGTACTATCGTATTTTCAAGAAATACTGTCATGGAGCCGCATCAGCTGCTATTTTTGGAGAGATCATCTGTCAGAAACTGAAAGAACCCATTGAGCAGAGTGTCTACAAGAAGACTGCCAGAGATCTGACAGATGAAATGAGATCAAACTGTGAATCACTGAATGGAAACAGATCAAATCTGGAGAAACACATCCTGAAGACACTGGCAGAAGAGGAGAATTTTGACAAATACATGAACTACATTGATAATCCCAGAGATCACTTCAAGAGTTTCATCAGAGATGAAGTCAGCCGGTACATCACTGATAAGTTCAGTGTCAGTGTTTTACCCAAGATGAAGGAAAACATTAAACTCCTGCAGCAGAAGATCATGGAAGCAGCATGTGAATCTACTGAAAATGTTCAAGTGAACAGAGGAGATGTTGGTTTGTGGTTGAAGAGTTTCACACAGCAGCTCTCAGATGTGCTGATCTTCTCTGAAAAAGACCTCCGTGGAGTGAAACATGATGATGTTGATGATTTCAACCTTCTAGAAGATGTGATAAGACAAGAACTTCCAGCTATAATATCAGACATCAGCAGAAGATTCAACACCGATACATTTCATGCAAACCTGGACTTTAAATTGAGACCAGATGAGCTTCTGATTGATCACTTCTGTCAGTGCTGTTGGGTTCAGTGTCCATTCTGTGGAGCCACCTGCACCAATACTATAGAAAACCATCATGGAGATCACAGTGTTCCTTTCCATCGTGTTACTGGCCTGAATGGGTGGTTTCACTACAACACAACAAACTTGTCTACTTTAATCTGCACATCAGCAGTAGCAAGCAGTACTACATATTTTCATCCCAATGACTCAAAAGATGAAGTCCTCTGGAGAGATTATAAAAGTGCAGGACAAGAATATGCAGACTGGAGCATCACACCTGACCTCTCTGATCTGCCCTACTGGAAGTGGTTTGTGTGCAAATTCCAGAATCGTCTTGAAAAGTACTACAATAAAACATTTGAGGAGAAGGGTAAGATCCCAGATGAATGGAGAATATATTCAAAACAAGATGCTTTTGAGAGTTTAGATAAATACATTTAATTGAACAAATAAAATAAGCTTCTTTAGGTTTTGACTCACAGAATAGAGTTTGCAACGAGTACACTTATACACTTCACTGAGTCCGAAATCAACTAAACCTCATTTCACAGAATATAAGACTGTACTTCATAAACCAGTATTTGAGAATTGATCTACACTTAAAAGCAGCATTACAGACAGTTCCAGCTCTAAACATCTCTGAAGATTTCCCACGTCTAACTCAAAAATAATTACTGGAATTGTGCAGTCAACTCCGAACTCAGTGTGAAGTGCTATCATTTCAAAGATGCTGGCAACTGATGAGCATAGCTTGGCATTCAGTTTAGTATGTAATATAAAGATACTTTTCATAAAGATTGCTTTTCATTGGCTGTTTTTAGCCAAACTCAAGCATTTTGTTGTTCATGAACTTGTGCCTGTGATTGACTAGAACACACTGAGATCAGAAGAGTGAAATACAAATGTGAGTATTCACCTTTTACTTTGTAATGTGGCATACAACAATTGATGTTGGAACAAAATGTCTAATTGTGAGAAAACAATTTGTCCTTTCAATTTACTTTAGTTTTAAGTGTTCAATATTTTCAGTGTCTTCTAGCTTTATTTTAGATTTGTATTTTCTGGCTGTCAAACTACATTTTTTTTATTAAAATGATTTGCATGTGCTTAACTATGTTAAAAAGCTATGTAGTGCTATTACTGTAGTGGCAATGAACTTATGAACTTACATTATACTGTGTATTGTCCAGGAGATGGGCCTGACAAATGAGATGAACTGTACTGATAAATTTCTGGTAAAAGAACCAAATACACGAAGAGAACTTAGGGTTGATATGGTTGATTTGATCACTCAAGGTTTGCAAAAAGAACAAGACAAAATCTCGAAGAAACAGGCCGAAAAGGAGAAGAAACACCGCTAGAATGGGAGGAATGAAGATGGATTCGAAGGCCAAAGAGATGATTAAATTACTGAGACAGCAACAGAAAATTAATTTGAAATTGATTATGCTTATTAAACAATCATATGCTTTGAATACTTTTACGCATGAAATGGAACAGATTACAAATGAGGTTGAAGCTTTGACCATAGAAGCTTCAGCGCCGGTTGTATCTGAAAATGGTGTTTAAGGGTTTAAGGATTTAAAGGGTTAAAAGGTTAAAATGATATCTTTACTGCTGAATTTCTGAGAAACTAACCAAGATGTATGGGTTTTTTTTTATATATCTAGAGGTGTTAATGGAAACTACCCGAAATGTATGTTTTATTTTAATTAGAAGTGGAAAAAGGAACTAATACGAGATGTATGTTTTATTTTATCTAGAAGTGTCAATCGAAACTAACCGAGATGTATGTTTTTATTTTAACTACAAGTATTAAAGGGAACTAACCCGAAGGTCTTAAGTCCAAGTAATTAAAATGTGTTAAAATTCACAGAATATGACGCAGCCTGCAAAAAGGTGTCACTAGACAGGCTGCAGTTGATCTTTGTATCTTATACTTTGCATACAACATGAGACTGTGAAGTATTAGGGGCTGTATTCATGTTTACAAATAAGGAAATGTTTATGTTGGAAAAAGGAAGTGATCTTTGAGGAGTATATATTGGAGATATGTAACCGAGTGTAACAGAAGGACGCCATACCTCGGGTGAAGACTTTCTCGCCTTTATGTTTTGTATTTTTATTCTGTATCTTGGTATTAAACCGAAATCATTGTATTTGGTGATTCGTAAACCTCTCTAAACAAGTCTCAGAGTGAATTTACTTATACATAAACTGTTATCAATACCTGTAATTAAATTACTTCCATCGAGCTTCAAAAGCATCGGATCCTGACTGAGCTGGTGTGGACTCCACCTTGAAATCTCTAATTGTCGTACAACGCTCTCAATCCAACTGATCAGAAGGTAAGGCCAAGTTTTTTGATGCAGTAAAGGATTATAGAGATGTGTGTTTGATTAATTGGAGATTGAGGGGGATAACAAATACAACAGTATCTAAAACAAAGATATGTGGTCATTGTTAGTTTTGGAGTGATGAAAATGTATTTTAGTGTGCAAAAATATTTGTACAATGTTTGTAAAATTTTAGACCTACAGTATGTGTGCATGTGTTTGTGATTATGTAGCCTACAATACAGAAATATATCTGAATGTATGTGTGTTTAGGTATGGATGCTCATGTAAAACATAGCAATATAATTATTCTCCAATAAATTTAACACATTTATCAAAAATACAAACATTAATTTTGGAAGTTAAACATTTTTATATTGCCACCAAAGTTATCTGTGCGTGCGTGTACCTATCTGAGGTTTAAGTCAAATCTAAACGTATTGGCCGGCGACAGCCTATGACGTCACTACTAGTGCGACCTGGACTCACATAAGGGGTGCCTAGAGAACAAGTCATCCTCTTTTCGTCTGAAGGGACTGTTTGTCTAAACGCTGTTCAAACGCTGTTCTAGGTAAGAATAGATTTTTAAGCAGACGTTTCAAGTGGTGTGTACATCCGTGTCAAATATATTTGATGCTTGATGACTTCATGGCTTGTGTGTCCTTTGTTAGAGCATACATGTTCAGTGCTTTACATGTTTTTATGAGAGCTTTTTCCGTTGAGGAAGGTCCACTCTCATTTGTCTCTCTTAATGTGGAAAGAGGGACAATCTTTTGTGCTCCATGCGCACAGAAGAAGCTCGACTGAAGTGTTTGTAGGTGTTTATTTCGTATGCTTCAGCGGCTGACGAGAGTGTTGTGTTGTTTGAGGATGCTTTGTCTTTTGCATCCTCAATATCAGCAGTCTGTGCACTTTTACATTTGAGTGATGTGTGGATTGGTTCGAGTTTTTGACACTTAATCACACACATTACTTTTACGTTGTTTGTTTGGACGAGGAGTGCGCACGTTCAGTTTTTGAGGAAACTGTTTGCTCGCGCTGTGTGTGTGTGTTTCCCATGGCAACACCAGCCGCGTGTTGTTTATCTGCACCTGTGTATATGAGCCTTCCTTTCCCTTTTGATCTCCACTTTGAGATCGCCAGGGCGTGGAAAAATCTGTTTTTGTCCCGTATCCGTTAACATCAGAGTGTATTTTATGCAGATACGTGTCGATGCCCCAATCGGACGAGATGTGCCTGTGGCCGTGTTATGCTAGAGTAGTTGGCCCTATCTGGAGCCTCCTCCTAAGCCCGGTCGCATAGATTTGTACTCCCCTTGTTTTAAGGGTAGAAAGCAATATGCTGCCTGCAAACCTCTAGTGGTTGCTTTCTGCTGGAGTTAGATTTGTTACCAAGTAGTTGGCCCTCATTGGGCCTCCTTGACAGCAATCCTCTGGGTTGAGCTAGGTTCCTGGTGTTCTAGTTCCCTAGAGTTGAGCAGACGGTAACGGTCTCCCTAGAGTTATATCAGAGTTTAAGCTCTTCAGGAGTCTCCCTGGTACTTGGATTGAGCTTGGCCAACACTCGTCTCGGTTGAGTCCAGTTGGTACTCCTCTTGCATTGAGGGTCATTTTTTAGAGTACAGCGCTCCCGAGGTGTGGTGTAAGATCGAAGGTCTCTCGTGAGACCAGCATTTTAGGCTGTAGGTACTCCGCCTCTCTTGTGTGGGTCGTCATATGGAGGACCTCGCCCCTTGAGCTGGTCTTAAAGGTTTAAGAGATTCTTTTAATAAGAACTCCCTTAGCAGATCAGATCTGTTGGAGCTGGAGGTATGCCTCTCATTAGGGACCCTATGTAGAGTACTCAGCCTCCAGACTGCCTTGTTTAAGAAGCACTCTGTAGATCCTAGGTTGAGCAGAGTAACTTCCCTTGATTGCAACGGTTTTAAGTGCTATGCTGAGTCCTGCTCCCCAGGATGCCCATCTCTATGATCCAGTCTGAGTCGGTTACTGCCAGTTTGCAGTCCCTCTTTCTGGACTCCTCCTTTGGAGGCAAGTGCTTTAGAGACTCTGTTTAGGTAACAGACAGATTGCTGGCCAGACTAGGTCACTAAAGTAGGATCAGGTCGGCCTCCCTGGTGGCATAATTTATTTACACTCATGTTTGTTGACTATATTAGGGCATTCCTCAAGTAGAAGTCCTCAAGTGGTTTTGACTGACGGCGCTCTGAAAAGTGAACAGACGCTCTGAGTTGGAGACGGTAAAAGTGAGTGGGGCCAACATCATTGGTCTAAAGTGGAAGGGGCTTCACCTACCCACATACAATGGTTCATACGCCCACGCATTATACCATTAATTACCGCTCAATACACATTATTCTAAGCCATTTACTCATGTTCACACAGTGTGCGTCTGTAGTCAATAGAAAGGCAAGAATCCATTGATTATAATCAGTGATATTGTACACTGAATGCGGCGCGGCCCGACGTGACAGGTCAAATCCCCAACAGCAAACAAATTCCCGTTATTTCTGACGCAGTCCAGATTAGCATGCTAATCACTTCACACCAAATATACTTTAAAACAACAATAGAGAAGCTTAGACAAATGTTTCAAGCGCTGAGAAAGCTAACCTAACATATAAATACAGCTCATAAATGTTTAAGCACAGACTCGCAGAAAAACAACTGCAGCTCTAATTGGCCGAAATGCTTCGTTCAAATTTTCTGAGACCCTCTACTCTTCCCTGCGGATGGCCTCTGACCTACTTTCTGTACGATCTGAATTTCTGCGCTTCGAATTTACAACATTGAATTTGATGTTCTGAATTTCTTCTTCATCTTGAAAACTTGAAGCTGTATTTTTAAAAACTGGTTATTTGTAGTCTAAAATTTCAGAACTAAAAATCTGCTGTTTGAAAATACGTCTATAAAATTCTGCCATGAAAACATTTCAGTTGTGTTCAATTTCAAATGTTTAATATTCAAGTTTTAAAAAAAATCAAATTATGTAAACTATGTAAAATGCCACATAATATTCAATTATATTAAATTACACTTGTCTATAATTCAAATTTACACAATTCAAATTTAAATAGTATTGTCATAATCCTAGCTCCATATTTTCTCTGGATCTTTTATTCCATTCCTGATACAAAACAAAAATAAGCATTTGAGTGAATTGCCCTGGTTATCACTATAACTTAAAATTTAACTAAAATTAAAACCAAATTTTCATTGACAGCTAAATAAATGCTTTTTTAAATAGTAATGCTCTGGCACCATCTAGCTGTCAGAAAAACTATAACACATTTCTAAATGTGCAATTTACTAACAAAACTACAGCATGACAAATAAAAAAATGCATGGTTGTTTCAATCCAAATTTGGGTCAGATATGGACAAACCCAATGGTTGGGGCATTTTCAATCATGGGGCATTTCTAACAAAACACAGTGGAGACCTGGACTGGAGTTATTGATTTACAACTTGCTTATGAATTTATTGCTTTGTCAAGACTAAATAAGTAATTAAAATGTTACAAAAATACATACTTTCTTTGTTCTTGGCACTTTATTCTGTTCCAGAAGGACAGTTTCTTTTTGCAGCCATAGCCATGTCAAGACGCATGTTATTGTACACTATACTGCCAAAAGTTTTTGGACGCCTGCCTTTACGTGCACATGAACTTTAATGACATCCCATTCTTAATCCATAGGGTTTAATATGGAGTTGGCCCACCCTTTGGAGCTATAACAGCTTCAACTCTTCTGGGAAGGCTTTCCACAAGGTTTAGAAGTGTGTTTAATGGAATTTTTGACCATTCTTCTAGAAGCACATTTGTGAGGTCAGACAGTGATGTTGATGAGAAGGCCTAGTTTGCAGTCTCTGCTCTAATTCATCCCAAAGGTGTTCTATCGGGTTGCGGTCAGGACTCTGTGCAGGGCAGTCAAGTTCCTCCACACCAAACTCGCTCATCCATGTCTTTATGGACCTTGCTTTGTGCACTGGTGCGCAGTCATGTTGGAACAGGAAGGGGCCATCCCCAAACTGTTCCCACAAAGTTGGGAGCATGAAATTGTCCAAAATGTTTTGGTATCCCTAGTGAAAAATAAATATACTAAAATCTATTTGAAATAATTTATTTTATGCTAAGTGTACTACAATTGCATTTACATTTGCATGTACTTAATATAAATACCCTGCAATTGTGCTTTTAGTATACTAAATTGGTATACTTAAAGTCTGCTAAACTGGAACAAGTATTTTTGTGTTGAGGTCCAACTTGTTACAATACGTTGCTGTGTAGGAATACTCACGACGAGGAACGGAGATCAAGGAGCGCCCAGGCGCCCGCGACAGAGCCACAGCGACGACCATCCGAGGAGGAGGCAGGGATCCTGAGGGCTGAGGTGTAGCTGGAGCGACCGAGGGCGGCGACGGAGCCTGAGGGAGGGCGGAGCTAGCTGGAGCAGTAGGGGTGGAGGGCCGGAGAGCAACGGACGGCCCGTAGGTCCGTTGCGTAGGCGGTGTGACGTCCAACCCAGGTGAAGTCGGCGGTCCGAGGCAGCTCCGCGAAGCCGATGGCTCGAAGGTCCCAGCAGACGACGAGGGAGGGAGGAGCGTAGGTGAAGGAGTCAGGGCGACGGGTTGAGGAGGAGAGACGAGAACAGATGCTGGAGGCGGAGCCACGGGATCCTTACGCCCCGGAGGAGATGGCTCACAGTAGTCCCGCGAAAAAACCACGTCACTGAGAGGAGGTGATGGTGGTGTAGCGGGACTGATGGGTGACAGCTCGGGCAGAACAGCAGACTTGGTTGGGGTCAAGGAAGAAGACAGAGATGCAGATTCCGTATATAATTCCAGGAGGGGATGTGGGAGAAACAGGCTGGTAGGAATTGATGAGTCCAGTATAGAGTCTTCAAACAGCTGAGGGGTATTATTGTTGTCGGTGGACTCACTCTCAGTGACGGGCGGGTGGGCGGGACTTCTGTCCTGCTCGTCGTCCTTGACACCAACTCCCTCGACGCTGGAAGGGACCCCCGACTCGAACTTCTCCTCTGTTGGAAATACCTCAGGCTCCGGGGTGATGTCAGGTTTCCATCGGCGGTGGGTCTCTGGTTGGGATCTGGGTTCGGAGGGGTACCGGATCGGGGCCGCTTGAACTCCACGCATTTCAGCATGGCCTCCCTCCAGTTCAAGCCGGTGGTATCTGGAAGCTCGCAAGGTCCATTGTAGCTCGCCCCAATCCAGTACAACTTCCTTAATTCCTCATCCTCCAGCTGGCTGTTGACGGCGAAAAGAAGAAAACGTGAGGAATACACAAAAAAGTCATGGCTCTCCTGAGCCAAGGCGATGAATTTGGCCCATTCATCCATTTAGGGTGGTCGGTTATACTGTTACAATACGTTGCTGTGTAGGAATACACACGACGAGGAACGGAGATCAAGGAGTAATACTTTACTAGAGGTATACACACACAACATTAACATGTAAGATAACCGACAACACAGGAGAGTAAAGTGACTGTTTATATAGGGAGTCCAAATGAGTGATAATGATGAAGATTGCCTTCAGGTGCGGGTGATGGTGATAACGTGCAGGTGCAGGGCAGAGGGAATGCTGGGAAGTGTAGTGCAGGAACCGGTGACTGTAACACAACTAAAGATATACTTAAGTATATTTGATTATGCTAAAGTGGAACTATTGCAAGTATACTTTAGTACAAGTATATATATATATCGTATATATATATCTTGCATTCAAATTCTACTGTGATCATACTATCCTTACTAATAGTGATATTAAACACATTTTAGGCTTAATATTTAGAAATATGCATTGTGCATTGTGCAATAAAGAAGAACTACAAATAAAGTTTAATTAAAATATTTATGTCAGTATGTCTGTAAATAGTCAACATTTGAAGCGGATCAAATCATCAAAGTTGTCCTAAAACCTTCTTCTAAGGACAACTTTGATTAACTTTTTTGATCCACTTCAAATGTTGACTACTGTATATTAATGGGTTTTTAGTTAGTGTGAAATGAATGTAGACCTATTTTCCATTTTGGTAGGGTTTTTTCACTAGGGCAGACTCTGCATCCATTGCCTCTGGCATGTTTTCTCACCGTCACGTACTTAACTCGGAAACTCTTAAGGAAATCCAGAGTTACCTAAACTCATATTTATGAGTTGTGCTGATGTTCATGTGCATTTTAAATACATTCTTTTTGACATGACTTGAAAACACTGTAACTGCTGAAGCTAAACCTTGACCCCCATTGGCCTGCCCCAACGTCCTACTATTGGTTGAACCACAATGATTGATATGTTTTGAACACGCCATAAAGCCAGTACCATCACACTCACCAACAATCGGTTTTGCTGTACTTTTGCTGAACAACTGAACTCGCTGGAGTGCACACTATTGGGAATCTGTGTTGCAGATTTTGGCACATTTGTCAGAAGGAAACTTTAAAGTCTAGAAAGTCATTGTAGCAAAAGACACAAGTCTCACCATGTATTTCAAATCCGAGAATGATCAAATTATTTTTAGATGATGCTATATAATTTTTTTGAGGAGACTTCCTTTTGTGCAAACCACAGAAAATATGAGGTATGAACTGAAACATCTAGTTTGTTTCTGCTAATTGGCTGTAAGGGCAGAATTAAAATAAAAAATAAAATGGGCAAATAAAATGATTTCATTTGTTACATTTTTAAGTAATTCAGTAATTTATTTTTGTTGAATACTATGTTGAACTGTTATGACTAAATGTCCAATTCAATGAATAGTATTTGAGTTCTACTTGTTCAGTATAAAAAATAGTATTGGCCTAGATAAAAGTTTACAGGAAATGTGTTTTGAGTTGCAAAAAATAATTATAAGTAAGTTTTATAATTATGACCTTTACCTTTTTTAATAATTTGCTCACACTTTGAATATCAGGTAGGCTATTGTTTAATTTAATTCAATAGCACTTTTCACAATTTTGCATGGTTGCAAACAGATATACATACATATAGAAAATAGCTACATAAGTAAATATTTGTAATTATGACAAATAAAGAAAACAACATATAGTCAGTTTGAAATGGTGAAAAAAATTCACGTAGCCTACCTGATCAGAAGTTTTATTACATTAGTGTATTCCTAATGCACTTCAATGCACCTACTGTAATACACTTTTCTCATTAATGCTACTTTAATGGCCCTTATTTGCACTTTGAAATATGGACTGCAGCCCTTTGGGCTGTCATTATGAATTATTAAATTAATTTTTAAACGGATCCTGAGCAAAAAAAAAACACAGAAAGTTAAAATGTCAAATAAATCCAGAAACGTTTACTGCATGAAAAGTAAATCCTTTTAATTTATGCGTCACATGTAAATCCGCAGCTTAATGCAAGACCGCCAAATCATTTAATTGCGTTTTTGTCAGGAGCAGTTGTGGTGCATTGAGAGTTGAAGCGCGCAGAGACAATCGGCAGAGGAATGTTACAGATGATTATATTTCATCCACACTCACGGAAGCACAAGCAGTTCTGCACGTTCACATTTTTCCACCAATGAACAGAACTGTCTGTGTTTTAGTGCTTGCACAAGAATAAAACTAATGTGCCGGTTTATGCAATTGCTTCATGTTGCGTTAATGACAGATCATGTCAGGTATAAGGGAAGCAAAACATTCTTGATATTTAATGTTGCGTCTGCTGGTTTTATTTCTTCAACAGCTTAAAGTTTAATGCACGTTCGTGTTGTATAGCAACAGGCCGTTTCACGTTTATTTTCACGCACCACTTACTGTGTCATATTAATAATTTTGTCGGCGATTCACAGTCTTTTAATCCATATAATTTGTGTTGTCATATAGAGAGAACACAAAGTAACACCAGTTTAGCATGGTTTATATCTGCGTGGTGGCGCAACAGGTAAGCCGAGTGTTTTTATGCGACAGTGGCCCGGGTGACCCAGGTTCTATTCCAGTCCGTACTAGTTCCTGCATTCAATATACATATAAATCTTCTTGTCTCACTGATGTTCACTGGATAAGTAAGTTACTTGTATACTGTGGCTGTCTGTAAAAGGCATATTCTAAAGCTGTAACTTTATTTATAAAGATTACTTTATTGTAGCCTATTTGAAGCACACTATAATGATGCCATTAGCGCACTACAAGTTAACTTGGAATGCCATTGCAATGTATTTTAAAATCACTAAAAGTTTGTTATCAGTATAACATGTATAAAATGCATGTTCAACACTCTTACAATGTAATTGAATTGCAATTCTAATGTCACCAAAGTACATTTGAAGTTTATGCTGAGTGAACTCTGCTTTTCAAAAAAGAGTATATTTAAAGTGTACTTAAGTATACTTGCAATAGTTCCACTTTAGCACAAACAAGTATATTTAATACAACTTTAGTTGAACTTCAGCACTGCTTTTGGACAACTAAAATGCATTTAGTACAAAATCAGTTGTTCCAATTTAGCAGACTTTAAGTATACCAATTTATAGCGTGCCACAAATACATTTAGTTATACTAAAGTACATACAAATAAATTGTGCTTAAGTATACTATTTTTTCACTAGGGATGCTGAATCATTAAGTGTTCCTTTCACTGGAACTAAGGGTCCAAGCCCAACCCCTGAAAAACAACCCCACACCATAATCCCCCCTCCACCAAACTTTACACTTGGCACAATGCAGTCAGGCAAGTATCGTTCTCCTGGCAACCGCCAAACCCAGACTCGTCCATCGGATTGACAGACAGAGAAGCGTGATTCGTCACTCCAGAGAACATGTCTCCACTGCTCTAGAGTCCAGTGGCGGTGTGCTTTACACCACTGCATCTGACACTTTGCATTGCACTTGGTGATGTAAGGCTTGGATGCAGCTGCTCGGCCATGGAAACCCATTCCATGAAGCTCTCTACGCACTGTTCTTGAGCTAATCTGAAGGCCATACAAAGTTTGAAGGTCTGTAGCTATTGACTGCAGAAAGCTGGCGACTTCTGCTCACTGTGCGCCTCAGCATGCGCTGACCCCGCTCTGTGATTTTATGTGGCCTACCACTTCGTGGCTGAGTTGCTGTTGTTCCCAATTGCTTCCACTTTGTTATGATACCACTAACAGTTGACCGTGGAATATTTATTAGTGAGGAAATTTCATGAATGGACTTATTTCACAGGTGGCAACCTATCACGGTACAATGCTTGAATTCACTGAGCTACTGAGAGCGACCCATTCTTTTACAAATGTTTGTAGAAGCAGTCTGGCCTAGGTGCTTGATTTTATACACCTGTGGCCATGGAAGTGATCGGAACACCTGAATTCAGTGATTTGGAGGGGTGTCCCAATACTTTTGGCAATACAGTGTATGTTACAGCCAAGCGGGACCGAGAGCCTGTGACATTTTACCTTGCTGTTTTTTATTGTGCTCATGTACCATAGTCAGCCACTGCCGCACATTTGGTTTTGTTTATGTGTTTGTTTGAACTTTAACTTTGTTACCATTACATCACTCAAATTAACATTATTCTATTTCATTCTAATGAAATAGACACAAGTGCTGAATTACTACTCGCACAGGTCGCTTATTAAATATTATGAATTAAAATTGTGGGGTAATGCAGTGCTGTTTTACTTGGTCAAAACAATCATACTAAAATATATTTGAAAGTTATGTTATAACGTTACTCTGTGCATTTGCTCTGTGGCTGGTATAAGAAACTTGTTGCACACTGCAGTAAGCTAGATCGATATTAGAATATCATATTAATAAAAGCTGAATGACTTGTGTTGCTATGCGATTAATTATAAAATATATTATATGATGGAGAAAATGCTGTATTACTGTTACTGTAATACAGTATGCTCTTCTCCTAGCTTCTCTGAAGTCCCAATCTGGCTAGGTGTCAAAAAACAAGGTCCCTGTGTATGCATACCAACTGAGCATGTGTCTGTGTGTAAGCATCTTGAAAGGTTACGGGAGCTTGTGTAAGGCCAGATCCAGTACTAAGATCTAAGATTGGTCTCAACCCAATCTTACAATGAAGTAGGATGAAGTGAAGGCTGTAACAACCTTTCTTTAGCTGTAACAACCTATCTTTATCTTTATCTCGGCCAGAGGGACAATTTGTATTGCATCCTTTGCAAAAAGGACTGCGATCTCCTTCCAAGCTGTGACGAACGGTGTACGAGAGCACCTACCTTGGACCAGAAGCCCGCGGTGGCGGAGGTCAGTGACGGTAAAAAGAGCTGAGCTGCTTTGCATCTCATCACACTCACCTCTGTGCAGGCCTGGTGCAGCAGAATGCGGGGAGGCAAAGTATTTGCATTTGCCAAAATTCTAAAACAAACATTTGATGTGCGGCCATCGTATTGATGAGGACTGTGGACATCGGATATTTGGAATTGACCCAGGGAAAGAGGAAACTGCTCTTTTATTAACCATTTAACCACCCCAAGTCCTGGGGAAAACGGGTCCATAGCCTCTCCTTCCATGGTCACCTGTCTCAGGGCCACTTCAGAGACTTACGATGGTTCTTGATGATCTGTTGATAGGTGGGAGGTGCCACCTTCTGCGTGAGGATCGCTGGGGTCTGGCTGCCGGTCCAGGCTGCGGCGGGGCTGGTGCAGCCTTTGCAAAGGGGCCAGCCTTGACAACGAGCAGGCAGGGCCTGCGACCTTGAGGGTTTGGCTTCCTTGAAACCAGACACGAGCCGAGTTAGGATTTGTTTAATAGCCTCCATCTTCTTTTTCACAAGTCCTCGACAATGTCGCCGAAGAGACCATCTTGGGCGATGGGGATGGCAGGAAAGCGAACTTTCTCAGCATGCTGATTCTCCGCAAGGTTCGGCCACAGGTGGCACTCCTGGACCAAGCAAAGCAGGCCATACACTGAAGGAGAGAGATATTAACCACATCCAGCAGGACATGGATGGAATGGCATCTTTAAAAAGACACAATTCACTGTGAAGCTCTTTTAGAGGAATTTGCTCTGTATTATAAAAGGAAATTGTCTTTTGTAGATCGCTGCTGCAAAAACACCCTGCACTTATCTGTGCAAACGCCATGAGAGAAACAGCTGATATGTTCTCAGGATCCAGCAGCGTCTCAGAAATTAATGGAAATTGCTTCACTTTTAGCATAAGAGAGACAGTGCTTTGGCTCTGAAGAACAAAACTGAGTGTGTGGTGCATGCTGGCTGCCTTTTTGTCCAGGGGCGTGGCCAGACATGCAAATTCCACACACCAATTTCATTGGCCTTTTCTGAATACATCAGAAGTGTTTGGGGCTCCCAAGAGTGACCTTTAGTGTCGGGATATCGACACACACTTCGAAAGTGTCCGACAGAAAAAGTACTTTATTTATCATGCACTTTGATCTCTGAACTTTGCAGACTTTTTACATTCACAAACAGCTATATTACACACTACATGAAAAGTAATATTCGAAAAAGCATAATGGGGCACTTTAGGAGTGTAGACAAATTGTGATGCGATCTGGGAAAACCCGTCGAATGTCGCGATGGAAAGTTTTCAGTAAAGTCAAAAAATAGGTTGAATGTCATTTTTTGTCAAAATTGGGTTTTCATTAAATTATTATTCTATAATATCTTGTCTATCATCTCTGAAAATATCAGTAAGATATTAAGTACAGAAAAACAGCGATTTATAGTGGCAAGACTGTCTTTCTCTAACGTTACTCTTTAAGAACACACCCGGCAGAGGTGTATAAAAAAAAAAAAATCGGCCATATCTTTCCCTCTCTTAACACTGCAAAGACAGTTCACCTATCAAAATAAACCACACAACATGTAGAATGAAGGTTTATTAATGCAAATTTCTCGCCAGTCCTGTATAAACTACGGCACGCAAAGATTTTTTTTCTAATACGTTATCATGAGAAGGCGGAGCACAAGAGAACAACGGAGCTATAATGAACACACAATTCAAATCAAATACTGCCAGACTGCCCATACTACTTCTGAATAGGATGTCTATTTCGTAAAATGTATTAAAATATATGGTTCAGATTACTCAAATAAATGGCCAGATAAAATGGTCAAATATGGTCTAGTGCAGGGGAACTCAAGTTCAGAGGCCAAGAGGGCCGCAGTTTAACCACATGAAATGCAAAGGGCCACAAATTATAACTTGGATCGTAAGACTTTTATTTAGGCCTACTTAAGACAATATTTGTAGTTTTACTGAGTATTTACCAAAAGTGCAGTTTATTATCTAGCTAAGTCTTACTAGTACTTTAATGGTTGTCCTATTTAAAGTGTCACGGAACATGAAAAATGGCATTTAAAAAAAGGATTAATAGCTTGTCTTGCTGTATTCTTAATGCACAAATGCATTATTCCTACCTTTTAATTTGGTCAGAATCCAAAAATCTTTTTTTTGTGTGTGTGTGTTTTTGTTCAATCACAATCTCATGAATTCTCTAATTATACTCAACGTTGTAAACATGATAAATAAGATATTCTAGCTCAATGATGAGACGACAGATCTGTAAGATCTGTGTCACTCTCTGCTTGCTTTCTGTTTATAACACATTGACATTAAGAATAAAAGTTGTTTTTCATACTGCTAAGAGGACTATCGGCAACTTATACACTGCAAAGTTTGAGGAGTGACATCTGCATTACATGATGAAAAAATAAGGTTACTTCGTTTTTTTACTTGTGTGCACAGTCTTGAGCCTTTGATAGCGTTCACGAACACAAATGCTCGACACATGCGCACTAGAGAGATTCATGCTTGTCTAGTCTTTTTCGCTCAAATAGTTACAATAAAATGTCTTTGTACTTGTTTAAAATAGAGTTGCTGGTATCTTTTAATCCCCTCACATGAGCGCTCTTCAGCATGGCCAGCTATTGTGTTTGTTTTTACTCTTGTTCTGTCTTCTCCATTTCAGTGCTGACACCTTGTGGACACACTAAATTAGTGCAAAAACTATTCAGAACGCACTGTACGCCTACCCTAGTGTACATGTAAAAAATATGAAGTAATATTCACGCTAATTTTGAACGCAAATTATAAAAAAACTACATTTATATGTAGCATGATGTGGGCCACAAATTTAATGCTGACGGGCCGCCTGTTGAGTACCCCTGGTCTAGTGAAAATGTGTGGTACTGCGCCCAAACAAACTCTTACTGAAAGCTCATTTTTGAAATATTTCAACCTAAAATTTGGAATGTTGACATTTTTGGCTTTGATTTTCTTGCAGTTTAAGAGTAAATCATGTTTTGTAATATATTATTATAAAATATAAACAATTATATTTTTACATTTTCATATACTTAAACTTTTGTAACTTTTTTTATTTCACTTTCATAATTTATTTTGCTTCTACAATAAACTGCCAAGTGTCTTCTTTAAAACAAGACCAACCTTAGGTCTATATTCCAAAGCATTCTTGAATTACAACCATTTATGTTTGGATAGTGCATTTTCATGTCTATGCGAAAAAGGGGGGTACCTGTTTTTCTCAAAATTCCGTTCCTGAAAATCAGAGCTATCAGCCGACTTCAGATAACCATAACTTTTGTTACAGACAAGCTATGAAAGAAGAAGTAAAAACAGATTTGGAAAGGGCAGATTTGGTATTGAACCGATGAAAATACCAATGAAATGTGAAAAATTTCACCATGTGATGGGTTTTTCGCAGATCATATCACAATTGTTATATAGACTGTTATATTATACACTAACAATAGACTATTAGACTGTTGTCCATGGCTCAGTACTAGTCACTTATCTCAATTAACAAATATCATTATGAACTTAAAATCTTTGGAATTACAGTAAGTGCATCATTATGTCTGTAAAGCTCTGCAGTTTCTGCCCCATTACACTTTGGTCTTTGATGCATGTTTACACACCCTGTGCAGACATGTCAGTGTTTTGTATTCTTAATCTTCAACTTGACTGTCTTGTTTTTAGCCCCTGAGATGGAATCTTTGTTTAACATGTGATTTAAAGTAACGCAGACATTGCTTTCAGGTGTCTAAATAAAAGTCATCAGAGACCTTTCATTTGCTATTTTTGAATTCAGGAGATGAACAGATGACTCAGGGAGACATTAACGCTGAGGTTAGTCTTTATTTCTTAATAAGATCAATTTTATGAGTTCTAATTATTCAATGTTTTTAGGACCAGAACATGAGTAACTTAATTTGCTACTGAATGGATTGAGTAGAACTTGTTTTATCAGTGCCTGCATATTACTGTGCAGTAGAAAGAGACAGCACAACATAATTTGATATAACCATTATTACAGTATCAATATAAAATTCAAAATTTAATTTCAGTTTAAAATATAAATGTGAGATATAATATTCTAATGTAGATACTTTTATTATACTTTTTGCATAAATCTTGGGTTTGTAACAAAAAACAAAACAACAACAAAAAAACCCTGTACAATATGTATATTTTACAAACTCCTTAGCTGTGAAAAAGATAAATATGAGAATATTCCTTACAGTAAAAACTAATTTAAAAAAAAACTTACTTTTTAAAAAATATTTGCATGTGAATATATAAAAGCATACTGTGATTGCAGCACATTATATTTTAAGGGCCAAGAACAGTTTTAATTAGTACAAAAAAAAAAAAAAAAAAAACTTTTTTAGAAAATATGTAGGCTATACAAATATATAAAAAATCTAAATACCTCTTACAAATTCTAATCTGTCATTGACCTAATAAAGACCCATATCTGTTTTATCAAACTTACAAGATGATAAATGTAAAACTGACCACATTTTAAAAACATACTCACTGAATTGTATAACAGATAGAAAATATACCTGTTTAAAATAGTTTCTGTTCTAAACAAACTGTCATGTGATTTACTGGAGATCTGACAGCCTTCATGTCTTCAAGCTGCAAATCCTGTTAGACTGGATCTGCAACTCCTGCTAGTTCAAGTTTCTAGAGTCAATATTTGTACATTTGATTGCTTCTGTTTTTTGTTGTTGTTGTTGTTGTTGTTTTTCAACTGATTTAATGAATATTAAATCAAATGATAACCAAACTTTTTAAGTTTGAGTTAGTTTCATTTTGTTTAATTAGATGTAATTATATTTTGACTCAAAACTCAATCAATATTTTATATACCATTTGACAGATTTAAGACTTATTAAAACACATAGTACAATAATTAAGACATCAATAAGTAGTTAATTAAAAACAAAATGAACCCACATATATAATACAAAGCATATTTTTAATAATAAATCTTTACAATTGTATCATTTTATACATAATAGTAGGTGCAAGTTGGTGTTTATAGTTAATAGTTGTCAAAGTTAATGATTTAATGAGTTAATGAGTTTGATTTTGCACAAATTCTACTCACTGTCAGTGCTACCATTGACCTCTGATGACTGAATACTATCAACATTTGTGTGGTGTAAGACTTGACCTATTTAATATTTAACATAGTGACAGAGCCAAAACTAAATGTTGCAATGGACACTTCTAAAGAGACAGACTGTCTTCCTGCTAAAGAAGGACATTATGGCAAAGACTACATCAACCAAACTCAAAACAAATCAAATCTAGAGGTAGACAACCTCACGGAATCTAACCAAAAAAGTTATGAAGAGAGCGACTTGAGTGACAATGACTCATTCAGGAGCATTGGTAAGAAAACAAAATCAAATAGTTTTTTTGCATTGCTTAAGTTCTTATTGCTGAAGTGCTGTATTAATGTGTTTGACAACAGTTATTTTGTGTTTATTCTAGATATTATTTTTCCCAACCTGACAATTGTGTCAATTGGAAACTCTGCAGCCATCCAGTTTGGAAAGGAAAACATTCTACTTGGAGAAAAACAGACTAATATTGAAAATGCAGAAATATCCAGAATTGTTCCTTTACGGAGGAACATATCAGAACGTTACATCTCTGTGATCAACATGACTGGTTTACATGAGGCTGAACTTTACCTGGACTCTGTGGATCATCTCATTGATCAACTAGTGAATGAAAATGAAATCCACGCCTTCATCTTTGTTGTGCAACTGGGTCAGTTAACAGATGCTGATAAGATGGGCCTTGAATGGCTTCAGAGAGTGTTTGGTGACAAAGTTCTTCAGTTTTTGATCATTCTCTTCACCTATGAGAGAAAAGAAGAGTGTGACACAAAAAAAGATATAAAAGACCCTGTTCTGGAAAAATGCGGAGGAAGATATCACATCTGCAACAAGATGATGAACAATCCATCAGAGATGAGAGAACTGATTAAGAAGATTGAGTGTCTGTTTAATGAGAATCAACAACAGTGCTACACTGGAGTGATGTTCAATGCTGTGTTAAAAGAGAGAGAAACCCTGAAAAACAGTGAATGTCAAAATGGTAAGAACACAGATTTGGTTTCCTGATGTTTCACATGTTGTTTATTCTGGTGTGAATTTGCCCCTGATGCTATTCCATTATTTTGATTAAATATTCAATAACCACACAATCATAGAATCAAATATACTAGTACACATGGACCTCCATCTGATACATGCTCAATGTTATATTTAAAATTTTAAAATTTAATTCGATTTTAAATTTTATTTTTTTATTTAGGCTCGTAAATAATTCAGGAAAGTCTGTCTAGATTAGACTACTTATTTCTGCTTTAAATAATTTAACTTTTCCTTTGAATCATTTCAATAAGAAATGATCATTTATATAAGACTGTATATAATATTATAATATTGGCCATATAGGTAGCAGTGCTATTAAAATATTATCAGCTTGTCATGACTACTGAAGAAGCCTTAGCTGATGCTCCTTTCTTGCAACCACACCTTTATAGATAGAATCCCTGTTTAAAAACAATATCATAAAAATAATTTTTAATAAATAATTAAAATAAATCCATTAATTAAAAATAATGATAATATGCACAACCCATTATTCTTTTTGAGATATGCCTTAGTCTTAAGAGAATAATTAAAAAATAATAATAATAATTATGGGATACTTACATTAACTTTAGAATTTGCCAGAACTGTACATTAATGTAAAGACAGACGGCTGTGCAATATAACATTAATTTGTACAATAATAATTTTCTAAGCTGGTAATGTAGCAGTTCTGTGTGGCTGTAATAAAGCGCATGACACAAGGAGATTCAAAGAAGTAGTATTTAATAAATTTAAAGATCACTCAGGAAATCCACTCTAACACAACAATGTAAACGAGCCGAACAAAAAAACTGAATGAACTGAAGGCTTAAATACACAGACTGAGTAATCAATCATTGTAAAACAGAACAGGGGCATTCTTATTGCATAGAAATGGTCCTACGTTTGATCTTACGATCATTTTTCAACTGTGCGTACGTGTGATTCATAGAATGAACGTACACACAGAAAACGCGCGCACGCCTCTTTCAGGTGTGAAATCTATAAAACGTGAATGATCTTGAACTTGCGCGCAGCTGAATGGTTTCAGTTCTCCGCCTTGTAAACAACGCATAATTAATGTAATTTACAATTAAAAAAATCACCAGTCATTGTCCAAATTCTTGAATTTAGAATGGCGAGCTGCAAGAATAGCTTAGATTTCCAAAAACCTGCAGCACTCTGACAAGGAAAAGTGCTTATGTCTGGTCAGGCTGCTCAAATGAGGCCCCAGATGTGTAAATTAGGAACTATGGTAAAATAAACACTGGGAACTCAGGTAAACTATAACAAGGAAAACAGAACCAAAATACAATGAAACTAAACTAAAACAGAACATACGTTACAGGTAAAAGCCTTTCTTTTAAAATGCATGTGTTTTGTTTTTGCTTCCTTGAAGCAGATTGTTGTTCAGAACCCACAATCAATAAAGAAGGAATGGCAGACACTACAACATCAGAGACTGGAGAAAAACATGACGTGAGTGCACACATAAGTTAAACAAAACATATTTAATGCAATGATTATCAACCCGTTACTTTAATTTTTATCTGAGTTTTAATTTAGGTTTATTTTACTTTGCACTTGCCCAAATAGATTGAAGAAAAGGGATTTTAGGGATTGCCAGTGAGGGACTAGTTCACCACAGATGTCTGGTTAGAGACATGAAGAAGCAGCATGAAAGTTCTTTGATGTTTTGCTTTATTTCACCACCTTAATTCCACAGTGTGAATAAACTTTGTACGGAGCCCGGCACGTCACCTATAGGAGAAAATAAAAACAATCCGTGCCGACGGTTTTGCAATCCGTTCCCTCAGTTTATAAACCGTGCTCACGAATTCTTAAACTGTTCCCTCGGTTTAACAAATCGTGCCCACGGATTAATAAACCGTACCCACGAATTTCAAATACGTGCGCTCAGATTTTGCAAACCTTACCCTCGGTTTTTAAACCCGTTCCCCATGGGTTTGTAAAAACCGTACTCACGGATTTGTGGCCCCGCCTCCAATCTTTGCCGGCAGATTCAACCAGGCCTCCTATTTAGGTGCGGGATGCATTGTAAATAAATAAACTTTATTTTACAAAATGGAAAATTTCCTGAACTTCCATTCAGAATTCATTTGAGAATTTCCATTATTTTTATCTTTTAAAGTCCATTTTGGGCAAAAAGCTTAGTATAAATAAAATCACCAAAATAAGTCTTCATGTTAAGAATGAATAATACACAAACATTTCTAAAACTGTAAAAAGTGTTGTTTTTTTTTTTTTTTAAATAAAGCATTCATTAATTATTTTATGATAAACATACTGTCTTAAGTGCACTCATTTATAGTCATAAATTAAAAATAATTGATAAATAAATACATTTAAAAAATAAATACAATAATTAATAATAATTGTTGTTGTTGTTGTTATTATTATTAGCCTATTGTTGCATTTAGGCTACATGCATTTAGAAGAAGAAAAGAGGAACAAAGAAATTAAAAGTCAGTCATAATACACAATGCCAGGTTTATTAGGCAATAATAATAAAGTGCTAAGATGATCAGAAATAAACACAAGATTTTGATGCACATAATTCTTATTAAATCGATGTATTACGCTTCCCGTTGATAGAGAATCACTGCAGTTAATATAATTTGATGAATAATACAAAATAAAACAATAAGATTCGTTAACACGTACCTCCCAGGTGAAAAAATACTATAATAATTTATAGTAAATACTATAGTGTTTTTGAACCATACTATAAAGTACTTGAATTAATTTATTGTGGTAATTCTATAGTTGCTGTGATAATATAACAACTATAGTAATATAAACAAATTACTTTACACAATATTGTAGTTTTCTACAACTTTAGGATATATTATACTACAATATACACTACAGTTTGCTGAAGTAAAAACTAAAGTATACTATAACAGTTTATCAGTTCACTATAGTTAATACTACAGTATGCTGTAGCATTCATTAACGAAGCGTTGTAAATACTATAATATATACAGTATACTACAATTTACTATAGTATGGTTTAAAAACACTATAGTATTTACTATAGTATTTTTTCACCTGGGGGAGTTTGCTGTTCTTCTTCTAAAATAAATCCGTGAGTACAGTTTTTACAAACCCGTGGGAACGGATTGTGAAAGCGTGCGCGCGGATTATGAATTTGTGGGAACGGATTTAAAAACCGAGGGTACGGTTTGCAAAATCTGAGCGCACGGATTGGAAATTCGTGGGCACGATTTGTTAAACCGAGGGAACAGTTTAAGAATTTGTGAGCACGGTTTATAAACTGAGGGAACGGATTGCAAAACCGTCGGCACGAATTTTTTTTTTTTTTTTTTTTCTCTCCTATAGGTGACGTGCCTGGCTCTGTAATGAGCACATAAGTGCAAGCACATTGGTATTTGAGTGTGTGTGGTTTGTTTCTACGGAGCCCCGGACATGCAGGAAAAAAATAGTAGGCTAAATCGTGCGCACGATTTACTAATTAGTTCCCTTGATTAACTATTTCATTCCCTCGATTTAGTAAATCGTGTGCATGCTTTAATATTTCGAGGGAACAAAACAGTAAATCGTCTATTTTCTATCGCATTTTTATGCGCATGATTTATAAATCGAGGGAACAAAATAGTAAATTGTGCGCACGTTTTAGTAAATTGAGGGACCGAATTAGTAAATCGTCTATTTTCTATTGCATTTTCATGCGCATGATTTATAAATCGAGGGAACGAAATAGTAAATTGTGCACACGTTTTAGTAAATTGAGGGAAATAATTAGTAAATCGTGCGCACGATTAAAAATTTTTTTTTTATTGAATGTCATGTGCGGGGCCCCATAGTTTCATACTATATACGAACACGATACCAAACGTGAAGGAAGCATAATGTCTTAATGGGCGGAGCATAGTGTCTTTAGGTTGCTGATTTGACAGCGTGCTTTGACATTGGCTGATTGCCAGAGCAAGTCTCACAGACACAAATTCAAAATACATTTACAATGGGCCTTTTTAACAAGATGCTATTTTTGGGTTTGTGTTATACTTCTTTACAGTAGTTTGATTTAGAATTGTGCATTTTAACATTTTTCATTCAACTTGTGAAAAAAAACTAAATGTTATAAAATTATAAACTAAGTGTTTACAGATTTAGTCTTATTTCAATAAATGCCATTATGATTTTCGATGATTGTTTAAAATAATGTATACTATGGGGCTGTTGAATGCTTGAATCTGATTAGTTGACCAATGTTCTAAGATGTGCAATTATTTTGAAGAAATGCATGGCTAAAGTAGTTCTAAGGAGGTCTTGACCGCATTACAGTTCCATATCACTTCGACAAATGATTTCATTTATTTCAAAGGTCCTGCCTACAACCACAAAAGAAACAAATCCCACAATGACACCAACCAAGCAAATAAATATAGTAAAGAACAGGATAAAAACTACAAATTATTGTCATGGTTTTACATTTTATTTTGTCCTGAAAGTGCATACTCTCTCACGCTCTCTTTTTTTCAAACGTACACACATACTGTATAGTACAGACACACACTCGCACAGAAACGTTTTGTCAGCTGCTCTGCCGAATTAATCAGTAAAATAGTTGTTAGATTATTGCTCCCGAGGCATGCCTCATTCCCAGTCCTCTTAATTGGCAATTGAATGAACAATCTCAGCGCTGAGGGAGAGTATAAAGTCTCATTTTTATTTAGCTGGGTCAGAGATTATATAGAAAGAGTACAAGGGATGTAGTATAGATTTAACCAATGAGAGAGAGAAAACATCATATAGCTCATTATATAGGAATGTGATACATATAGAAAAACAAGTTTAAATATGGTCATCTCCCGGTCAGGTACCTATGCCTTCCTGGGGATCCAAGAAGACCCTCTCCCATACTTGCAATACAAAAGGCAGGGACCATTCCCTGTCTCCCCATTTGGCCATAGAGGCCTCAAACTTTACATGGGAGTGGTTCCGGTACATAAAGAAAACCAGATGTTATAGTGTAGAATACAGCTTCAATAGAGGACAAAAGACCCTCTGTCTACCTTCCTTCAATGCTGAGACCAACACTTTAAACATAAAATCTTTCAATAGTTTAGTAACTTAAAAGATACATGACATTTCTCACCAGCAAGGTAATAACAGTGTAGTTCTTGAGGTGGATAAACTTACATTTTCGCTATTAGTAGAGACACTGCTGCCGTGAGAGACGCAGACTCAGGTAGGCTAATTCATATATGCTGCTTATTCTCTCTCTCTCTCAACTGTGTTAATAACTGTATCAACTGTATTAATTTGCTATCAAGGCTCAAGCCTCCGTTACTAGTTATGAAATGATGCTTCACTTAGTGGCCACATTACCACCTTGGGTGTGCATTATTTTCTAAGAATTCAATGGTCCTTGTTAATTATTCTTTACTGATTCTACTCTGTAAGCAATTGAGAAAAACTAAAAGTACAAAAAAATAAATGTTATTTTGATGGTCCTTTTTACAAATTCTGTTGACTATAAATAATGTTGCACATAAATGTCTACTAACTCTCATTAGAGATGTAGTAGAATATTAGTAGACTGCAGGGTTAGGGTTAGAATAAGTTCACTTAAAGGGTTAGTTCACCCAAAAATTAAAGTTCTGTCATTAATTACTCACCCTCATGTCGTTCCACACCCGTAAGACCTTTGTTCATCTTTGGAACACAAATTAAGATATTTTGATGAACTCAACTCCATATCTCTCTGTTCAAATCCATTCTTCCTGCTTTCCCCAAAAGCTGCTGTCATTTGCTGACGGAAAGCATGGAATTACCATAATGCCGAAAAGCGCATGTTGTCTACAGGAGCAATTTTAATTATTTTGATAGTGCAAATGATTGAAGACTTGGTTTAAAAGTGAATACTTACTAAGTTGGGCATTTTGACATATTGCTGTGTATTTCATCATTTAGGTGTGAACCCGAAGCTCAAAGTTCACTTTGCTTGTCGGGCACATCCTGCAGTTTAGCAACAGACTGTATTTTATGACAATGACTGATCTAGCTAATTTCAACGTTAAGTTTTGGCTTTTAGAGATAAAGAAAGCACACCACTGTGAAGGAAAGAAATCCACTAAAATCCCACAGCTCTAGTTTCTTTCTTGCTTTGTCATCTGAACAGCTCTTCTGATTGGCCTTTATAGAGACCACTGATCAAAGTTATTATCATCTGAGATTGATCAGTGCCCGATCAATCAGAGCCCCTTATTAGAATGGTCAGACTTGAATTATTGTATTTTTCAGTTCTATAAATCCAAAACCCCACTACACAGATGTTGTTTATTTATTTAACAGGTAAAAAACAAAGACTTCGGACCAGATCAATGCCTAAAAAAGGAAGAGACTAAAAAAATGAATCTTTGAATCTACAATCTACAATCCAGAAAGGGAGCACAAACCAGCCTGAGGCTGATCCTCAATGGGAGGCCTCAAGGAAGCCTTCAACCAATGATCAGCTTAGGGACCTAAGCACTATACAAACAACCCGAAACAGGGGAGTACAAAGCTCAACCTAACAGATAGACCATACTGTAGGCACAAAATCATGGAGGCCAGAGAGGGGCCTACAACATGACAATAGTTCTGCGAAGAGTAGAAACTCACACATGCTAACATGTTTAGTCACAACAGTGGGAAAAACCAAGGGCGGCCTGTCAAGGCCAAGCCCCTGAACACCAATCTTGCTGGAAGCAAGAAACAACCACATGACAGTAACAGCTACATGTAAGCAACATGTGAAACTACATGTAAAATCTGCTGAGGTTTCAACACCCAGAAATGGGGGTGGGAAAGCTTCAAGGGCGGCCTGTAAAGGCCAAGCCTCCTAAAAGGCTAGCTTGCTGAATGCAAGCACCCACAAACACATGATTCGTGAAAAAACGAGTCAAACCAGCAGATAAGACTGTAGAGTGCCCACATAACAGTCCACCTAACACAATCCAACAAGCAGTGCACTCAGTAAAAGAAAAGAGTCATAGACCAAACAGACACGAGCATGGAGCATGGACCTGTGGCAGTGCTAAATTAGGTGAGAAAAACTCATGACCATATACCAACAACACTTGTAAACACAAGCTGCTAAACTAGAAGGAGGCTAAATCCATTAGAGCCTACAACTCCTACAGTTATACACAATATAGCTGTTGTGGCAATGATCAAACTAGCGGGAGCTTAACAAAAAAACAAACTGAAAGGGAGGTTCTCTACACTCAACCTAAGTGTGCAATCCAACAGGTGATGCACTCAGTGAAACACCACAAACCCTAACCGGGGAGTACAATAGTCACCATGCTCTTAACTAGAGGCTAACACAAGCCTACTATTATGAGAACAGGTGCTAACCTGTGGCAGCACTAGAGTCAAGCTCACATACGTGTAGGGCAAAGACTAGAACCCATAGCAAACATAACGCTTTGTAATATACATGCTATCCTGAAAAGGATAAATGCTCTCACCAAACAGAATTAAAAATCTGTACTGAACCCTAGAGAACGGAAGCTAAAAATAAGCTAGCACCGTAAACTCAAACTTGAATGTTAATTCAAGGGGCTCAGGGGAAAGACAAATTCATAGCATGAATCAAGTTCTAGAGAGTGGGGCCTAGCATACACTGCATACACTTATCTACGCAAAGATAAGGGCCTACCACCTGAGACCACAGCATCAGGGAGGCTCATAACAGCCTACTACCTTAGCTGTTATCCTCAGCCATTGCACCTATACAATAAACAAGGGGAAATGGGCATAAGGCCTAACAACTCCCTCAGGAGGAGGCCAGAACTAGGAACTATACAACCTACCAAGGGATAGTAATACAAAGGGTGATTATCACAATAAACACCTCAACCTAATCCTAATCCTAGCCTGGGCTGCTAAGCTGTAGGCCGACAGGGCCACACAAAGCATAGCAATGCCTGGGCTTCACCTCTGAATTCCACTGAATAAGAGGAAATAAAGCGAAGCTCAACAAGCAAACAATGTCAGGCGGCTGATTAAGGCCGACACTAGACATAAATATTAACTGAAGTGACGATTGCTAACTCAAACTTACTCTAGCTAACACCAGAGGAGAAGCTACTCTATACAAAGGTGGCTAAGAGGCAGCCATTTTGTGGCCTGCACAAATATCGTTCTAGCCGACCTAACAAACTTCAGTCCGCCCAAAAGACCCCTTACTTTTTCCGACTACATACTCAGGAAAAAACTATATAGGAACACAAGGTCAATATATTTAGAAACATAAATACAGACCCAGCTTACCTTCCTGCGGCTCGAAGACCGAAGACTCTCTTTCCCTTTTCTTCACAAGGAAGGATGGAATCTAGGATTCTTTGAAGCCTAAAAGAGCCTCTTTCACTATCAAGCCAGAAGGCGGGCCCTTAGAAAAATATTCATCAAGGGCCCAGCTGTCAGCCTGACTGTTTAAGAAGCGCCTGAGTATGTTAAACGAAACCAAAACCCAGGAGGCGGAGGAAGAAGGGGCGAGGGCGGAAAGAGGGGGAATCGATTACCGATGGAGCTGGCGTCCGCGATCGGTCACCTCCCTTAAAACCTGCTTCTTCCTCCTCAAGTCCCGCCGTCTCTGTGACTTGCTCCGAAAAGGAGGAGGCGCCCGAGCGGCCATACTGGACCTCTGGCCCTGTCTCTGAGCCTCAGCTCAAGACGGACCAGCCTCCTGGCTGTCTACATGCTAAGAAAAAACTATACAGGAAAAACAAGGTCAACATATTTTAAAATATATAGACCCAGCTTACCTTCCTGCGGCTCGAAGACCGAAGATTCCTCATTTTCCTTTTTCTCTACATGAAAGGATAGAATCTAGGGTTCTTTTAAGCCTAAAAGAGCCTCTCATTATCAAACCAGAAAAGCGGGCTGTCAGAAAAATAATCACCATGGGCCCAGCCATCAGTCTGACTATAAGAAGCATCTGAGCATGTTATATGTTTATAAAATATATACATCCAACAACTCATCCTCATCAGCCCCAGGGGGCTGAGAAAGAGAATACACCTCTCTCAAACTTTCCAACGAACTCACCTGAAGCCCCATGATTGCAGCCGCCGTTTTGCCTTATAAGATTCCCTTACCGGATTCGATACAATCGCGATCAGACAAAACAGTCCCGAAAGATGAAGAGATACTGACTGATTCTCTAGGTGCTCCTTATATACTTCCGGGTCGTGCTATGATGATGTCATAGGCTGTCGCCGGTCAGTAGGATTGGAGTGGTTTGATACTTGGCTTTCAGACATTGGTTCACGAGTGAAGTTCCCCATAGCGTTTTCGAACGCAGAGTTGAGTTCCCTTTCGAAAGGGAACCATAAGTTATTTAAATCAGAGTTCGGATAACAGATACTCCATTTAGATTGTGCGGAGGGTTCTTGGAGTTGAAGAAAGAGCATTTCTAATAAATAAGTTGTTGCATTTTTAATCTAATACATGAACACTATTGATTGCAAGTGAAAGAATGTGATTGTTTAAACAGCCATCTTAAATGCGCTTTAATTAAAGATTTTAAAATGCCAGGAATATGTTTAATCACCTTATTAAAATCTCTTACTGAAATGTTAACACCTTTCAAAGGCACAAAATCAGAAAAAAGGTCTCCTTGAACATTGAACAAATAAGAAACAAAAAGATTATTTTGATTCACCCATTCCTTATTTGTGACCAGACAGTACATTTTCATTATTCCAAATAATATATGTGTTTGGGGAGAAATTATGTTTGAAAGCAATCTTCCAGGATTCTAGAGCTTGTTTGTGAAAATTCAAGAGTTTGATAGGTAATTTGCTGCACTTAAAATGACAAGATAATAAGAATTTAAGGTCAGCACAATGTTTGAAGATTAGGTTAGGGATACAAAACCAGAGTAATCCATCATTAGAAAAACAGTTCTTATTTTGAATATCTGGTTGATACTTTGAAAATCTAAAGCTTTAAGACCACCCTCCTTGTAACATCTTACTAAAGATTTCCTTTGAAGACATTCCATTTTATTTTTCCAAATCAATATATAGGGAAAGAGCAGGGTAAACTAGGTGAGATATGCCCTCAGTCTTAGTCAGCACTCTCCCATAAATTGTCAAGTCTCTCTGCAGCAAGCAACATAGTATTTTTATAATTAGTTTTTTTTTTTTTTGTTGTCTTGTTGAGTGTGGTCATGTGTTTGTGTACGTCTCATGTGGGTTCCTCCCTGGTTGCTGACTCTTCTGACCTAGCAGCCAATCTGGTGTTTCTGCAGTTAGATCTCCCCATGCCAAGCCTAGGATTCCTTGAGCCACTGCCTTGTCTCCATTGTTGCCTTTGCATCTGGAGTTGCCACATCCCTGACCAGCTTGTTCTCCTGTTGTGTGCTCTGCCCTTTTGTATGGAATGTGTTCCCACCTCACCAATCATGTACTGTGTGTTCTGTTGTTAATAAATATCATTCTGAATCTGGGTGCTCCCTCTCTGAATCTTGACAGTTGAAGGTGCGGTACACTTGCATGTGTGTGCATGATCAAGGTTTTACCACATCCACCTCATTTTGAGCCAGGAAAAACCCTGTGTACACACACAGAGAGAAACGTCTTCCTTGCTCATGGAGATATTAAACAGCACTTCAACAGACAGGTATCACCTTTCTTTATCATTTTTTTATTGATCGTTTTGTGGAAATATATATAGCAGAGTGTAAGAATTATAATCTTTAATGGTAGTACTACCTTGTTTTGCTTTATTAAATCTCTGTCTGTTTAGTGTTGTGAACCATAAACTAAATATAAAATATACATTTATATAAAACTTAATATCAAAAACAAGGTATATTAATAAAGATGTGTTGCAATTATCACATTGTATACCAAGAAAGTTGTTTTTGGGTGTAGCCACCTTACACCCAATGATAAACTTTACATTATAAAAATGTGCACATTAATGCTGTTAAAGTAATTTATGTTGATTTGATGTTTTATAACATTAAGAATTCAATGGTGATAGTGAAATAACTGTTTGTTACTGAAATGTGTTTTTGTTCATGTGTTCAACAATGTGCAAACTGCAACACAAAAGCAAATTATATTAAAGCAGCTTATTTCATGTGAACAGGATTAAATAGCATATATTTATAAGTAGAGGTGATACTTAGTCTGTCCCAACCACTGCTACTTTCTTACAACCCTTCTTAGTACCCTATTGAACAAGGGACAATAATTATTTAAGATAATAATAATAATAATTTAAAAATTAATTTGAAAATAATAATATAATATTGTGTAGTACATCATAATATAACCAGTTTTACTTATTGAGAGATTTATTCATGAGGGAATAATTACCTAATAATTTTATTGGCATCTTACACATGATGTACAGACATGGGCAATGGCCCAGGGCAGCATCTTGCCGGGGGCGGAATTGGGCACCCGGGCAAGAAAAAAAAACAAACAAACGAATGAACGATCTGGTTTTTACTGCTTATTTGCATGTAACGTCAATGATATCATGTCACTCTGTGGGTAAATTAACCTGGTCGGGAGGGACTCTGAGTGTGTTTCCGGAGAAGACAACTCACTCAAAAGTATACGAAAAGAAGGGATGAGGTGACGTCTGTAGGGACAGCGGGACAAGTTCTAAATCAACACTAAATTATGGTAAGACAAAAGGTCTAAGCCACCGGAGGCCGATTTAAGTAACGCAAATAAATAAAAAGGAAGAGGGGAAACATGCAAAAGATAAAGGCATGTATGCAACTATTACTCATATCATAATAGTAGGCAAATAATAAAATATAGGGCCTATCATTTATGTTATGTTGCTTGCTATGCTATTACACATTGAGCAACAATATTCATTTTTCTGTCCAACTATCTTACATAACCAGAGAGTAAAATGTGATTTTGTAACCTAATGTAACTTTTTTAAACAAACATAATACTTTAATATTTTACTGTAACTTTGTGCAATTTTGGGGGATTCATGGTATTTTGTGTTATTTATTTGCCTAAATTTACGTATATACACTTATATAAAATAGCAAAATTTTATGTTAATTGAAACTCCAGAAAATGAGTCCCAGTCCCAAAGGGACTTAGGCTATGGCTGGATGTCAGTTATAGTTAGAACAAATGTCGACATGTCTACAGTTGCTTCACATACCCCACCTTTAAACGAGTTCTACATGTCATTTGTCTTTACCATGCTGCATTTTCCAGCCAATATCCTAGAATTTACCTTAGGGCAGAACAAAACCGCTCATCAGAACATAAAACAAACATTTATACAAACATTACCTAATTAGATAAAGTGACACTAATATACAAAACAACCATTTCTGTGCTTCTCGTCTTCTCACTTTTCATGTTTTGTTTTGTGGTTATTGTTTTTTTGTTTTTAGAACCAACTGATTTTTCAAAGCTGTAATTAATGTGAATTAACTGAATTGCCCACAGGACAAAAAACTGCCCCCAAGGAAGCTCAGATGTGTGAACTACAGCACTGAATAAAGACACTGACATCTGTGGACAGTGGACAATGGCCGACAGGCAAGGCAGATGTGAGTGCACAAAGTCTGCATGAAACATTCAGGATCAGTCTTCATAATGTGATCATGGCCACATTCAGCAACAGAATATGGTCATCAGTCTGGTTTTAAAGTGATGAATACAATCATGTTTGGGTTATTAATGAGAATGACAACTGCATTTAATAACCAAACTGATCAGGGGCATCGGACCAGGGAAATGGTGGACATGAGTTTCAAGGGCCCACAGAATATTTTTAATGAAATTTTTAAGTTAAAAAAAAAAAAAAAAAAAAAAAAAACTTTCTTAGTTCACCCTTGAGATTTGGAAAATATTGAGATTTTTGGTATATTTTATTATAATTTCCCTGGTAAATTGAAAATTATATAACATTTGCCTCTTTGATAGCAATATACACAATTCTGTTTTGATGTAAGGATGCAACTCCTCCATCACACAATCAATGGATCAAAAGTGTGATGCAGAATATTAAGCTGGAAATTTGAGGTATTCTTTGTGGTTTATTGTTTTTGTAGCAATAGTAGTGTCAAAGTTCTGTAAATGAAAAATCCTAATTAATAGTGTTTAAAAAAGAATTAAAAATTTTTAATTGGTTAAAAATCAACCAAACTTTCACTGTCATTACCACAAACAGTTGATGAATCAGGTAATCAGGGCGATGCACCGATACCAGTATCGGTATTGGGCCCAATACCAAGCTCATGTACTCGTACTCGTAAAAATTCCCCCGATACCAAAGACCGATACCGCACGTGACGTAACTGACAGAATTTTTCGTGCACAGAGACACTGACAGCAGCAGAAACAATGTCAGCCTCAGAGGTGTGGAAATACTTCAAAATGAATGATGACAACCCACACATTGCGAACTGCATGCTTTCAGTCACAATTCGTTATCGATTAGTGAAGGCGGGATAGGCGGAATCGCGCTGAATGACACAGACCAGAAGCTCTCTCTCTCTTTCTTGCACGCAATTCCAGTTCTCTCAGACAGCGCGCGATCAGTTCTTCTTGTGCCTGAATGCACACATAGTTGTCAAAATGTCCAATGTGTGGAGTATCAAGTAAATATGGCTTATGGTTATGGCTTAAAAGGATAGTTCACCCAAAAATGAAAATTCTGTCATCATTTACTCACTCCCAAGTTGTTCCAAATCTGTATAAATTTCTGTGTTCTGCTGAACACAAAGGAAGATATTTTGAAGAAAGTTTGTAACCAGGCTGCTTTGGGGCACCATTGACTTCCATAGTAGGAAAAAAAATACTATGGAAGTCAATGGTGCCCCAGAACTGTTCAGTTTCTCACATTCTTCAAAATATCTTCCTTTCTGTTCAACAGAACAAAGAAATTTATACAGGTTTGGAACAACCTGAGGGTTAGTAAATGATGACAGAATTTTCAGTTTTGGGTGAACTATCCCTTTAAATGGATGTAAACATTTGGGTGAAAACAGGATATGTGTCAGCATCCATGGATTCGGTCTTAAAGGGACAGTAGCCTATATTTGTCATTAATGTTAATAAAACAACAAAAGATGGTAAATAAATGTATACATGGTAAATAAACCTACTGTATCTGAAAAACAAGTTTATTTAATTTGTATCCCTATAGTATTTGTTGTATTGTTTGTAATTTGTTTGTAAATTTCTTTTTATATAACAACAATTATATATACTGGTAATTATGCCCTTTGAAGGTTATTGTACACTGTGAAATTTTTGTTCTTTAAGTTTGTGACAAGCACATAGCAATTACTTTTTTCATTAGAGAAATAATAAAGAAGCTGTCCTACATTCATTAGTTGTGTTGTGCTTGGAAAACTGCAACATTACCAAAAAAAAAAAAAAAGAGAGTGAGAGAGAGAGAGAGAGAGAATGAATAAATGTATAGGCATCGGTATCGGCGAGTACTAGAAAAAAGTATCGGTACTTGTACTCGGTCCTTAAAAAATGGTATTGTGCATCCCTAGTTTTCAGAATTACCTCATATACTATAACTTACTAAAATGAATCATCATCACTCAGGTAACTGAACAATCAGTTTTTCAACTGCAGGAAGACATCAATTAAACATAACACTTACCTCAGGAAAATTAACTCATTAGTTAGAAAATAAACTCTAGAGAAGCGCATATTGAGCATTAAATATATAAAGTATATTTTCACCAAATTAGTGTTTTAATTATTTATTTATTTTCAATAAATCATTAGAAACATTTTGTTAGAAACATTCTTTTTTTTTTTTTTGTGCATAAAACGAACAGCTTTAACAACTAAGAAAACTAACTAGTGAACTAAGGCAAACAGTAAAGCAGAAATTGAACAGAAACGGGGCCACAATCAGTAAAAAGTTATTAAATTTGTTGTAATGCTTTTGTCTCTGCAGCGGGTGACTGGAAGACCGGGGAAAGATGCCATGATAGGAGCAAGAGCATGGATGAATACCCTAAAAGTATTTAAATGAAACAGAACAGTTTATAGATTTAAAATGCTTGTACTGCTTTTTCATATCATGGTGTGTGTGTTGTGTTGTGTTTTGCAGTTGGCAGTCCAGATTTGAATCGCCCTGACAGTAAGTCAATTAAATAATTCTATTACTTATTAAACTTATTAAAATCTTAAACAACCCCTTGCCTTCTCTAACATTCCACAAGGTCGCCTTAGAGAGATTATTATGTCTCAATTATTGTTAAAATTGAGATTTATGCATCATAACAAACATGTCGCGATAAGAATCACAATTCATTAGTTGTTCACAGTTTTTTTTAAATCACTTTAATGGATTTGCAGTAATACATTTTAATTTTACTAGTCAGCATGGACAGTTAAATATTTACCTGAACTTTAGCTTCAAGTTTATTAAAACTTTTTTTTAAGAATGAAATCACTGTGTAATTTATAGAGTGAATCCGCATTTACATGTAGATTGCGCTTCCAACTGGCCGTTGGTCCAGCAGTAAGAAAAAATTTTATTTTAAGTTTTATTCAGTGCATATATATAGCCTCAAAAGTGTGCAAAGAGTGCTCCCTTGTCTATCACTAAAACATTGTCACTCATCTCAGTTCGCGATCTCACAAAGTTCTATTAAAATCAATGTCTACATGGCATAATGAATCTTTTGCTTTCATTGTGTTTTTGTTTGTTAATGAGAGGATTTGTGAGCGTGTACAACTCAGCAATGAACAACAACTGGTTTTAAGTTAGTGGATTATGATTAAATTAAACATCTCTGATTGGCTTTTGTGTTCTAGAAATCAACAAACATGTCTGTGATTGGCTATATTTCTCACCGCTGCAAAAACATGTTGTAAATCAGAACATTTGATGCAGCCTTGGCAAACTACTAGAGTCTTAAAATTATTTACAGTAGATTTACACAATGTGCTGTACAAGTCAAAGACTTAATTTCTATGAATACATGTGATGTGAATTGCACAGTGCTTCCCAATCCCAAACAGTAGAGACAAACAGTCAGTTATTTCACTCAGGTGTGTGCAAATTTAGTGACGTAATACAGTGATTTTTGGAGATGAATATTCGCTGCATGCACATTGGATCTGAATTTAGGTGGAAAAACATTTTGAATTAACACACCAATTTCCTGTGTGATCACGATGGTATTTCAGGCTCTTTTAAAATGTAGCAGTTGAGACTTTTCACATAAAACCCCAGAGTCCCATGAGTAAGCATTTAAATAAAACTGAACTGTTTTAATTTGCTTGTACTGCTTTTTCATAACACAGAGTGTGTTCCAGAGAGTGATCTGAGGATTGTTCTGCTGGGAAATGACTTGCAGGAAAACTGCAGAGTTGGAAAACTCATTCTAGGGAATGAAAAGTTTGACATTGAAGCTCCTTCAGATCAAGTGCAGACAGAAAGAAAAATACACAAGACAGTCATCAACGTTCCTCACCTGCTCCAGCCACATCTTTCAGACCATCAGATCATAGAGGCCGTGAGAGAGTGTGTGAAACAGTCTGATCCAGGACCACATGTGATCGTTCTGGTCCTCAAACATGATCAGTGTTCAAAAGAAGATCAAGAGCATGTGGAGAAGGTGCTCAACTATTTCTCTAACAAGGTCTATGAACACACCATGGTGCTCACGATACAAGAGTCAGACAGTGTTGAGCTGACCGAAGTCAATGATGTTATAAAGGAAATAATTAAAAACTGTTTTAACAGACATTACAAACTTACAAAAAACAGCCCTTCTTCTGATCTTAGAGAGAAATTAGAGAAAATTGCACAAATAAACAGTGGACACTATCTGATTTGTGATGAATCTGAAGGTTCAGAGCAACAGGCCAGAGAAAGAGGTGAGTCTGGAAATATTTTATTTTATTTTGATTTACCGATTCCTAATAAATGGAAGTCAATTACATATCACACTTCACACATCCTGTCCAATGATCTCCTGCAAGGTGAAGGTTATAAAAAGAAATATATAATTGCATGAATGTAGGATAATATGCACAAAAAAGTAAAATAAATTAATCTGAATTTAAATTTCAGATGATCATTCTTGATCTCTTTCTGTGGCACATTTTATTGTAGATATTGAAGTTGTTGTTTTTTACTTCAGGTCATAAGGAGACACCTCTGACCATTGCAATGTTTGGAAACTCTGCATCAATCCAGTTTAGACATGACAACTATCTACTTGGAGAAGAAGAGTACCGTTTTAAAACTACAGACACATCCAGTATCATTCCTTCACAGAGGAAGATATCAGAACATCACATCTCTGTGATCAACATGACTGTCAGACATGAGACTGAACTTAACTTGGACTGTGTGAATCATCTCATTGATCAACTAGTGAATGAAAATGAAATCCACGCCTTCATCTTTGTTGTGCGACTGGGCCAGTTAACAGATGCCGATAAGAAGAGTCTTGAATGGCTTCAGAGAGTGTTTGGTGACAAAGTTCTTCAGTATGTAATGATTCTCTTCACCTATGAGAGAGAAGAAGAGTCTGACACTATAAACGACATAAAAAACCCTGTTCTGAAGCAGCTGCTGGAGAAATGTGGAGGAAGATTTCACACGTGCAACAAGATGATGAACAACCAAACAGAGATGAGAGAACTGATGAACAAAATTGAGCGTCAGTTTAATGATAATAAACAGCAGCGCTACACTGAAATAAGGCAAAACTTCCAAAAGAACGTGAAAGAAAGTGGTAAGAAATCAGTTCATTTTCTGACATCATGCTATCTCATAACACGTCATGCCCACACATATTGTTATCAATTATAATATAATATGGTAACACCAAAGTGAGTTGGGATTCAAGCACAGGATTTACCACTTAAGAGAACCAAATATTACAGTTCTCCAATGTTTTGTCTGTTTAAATAGATACAGTCGCAATCATGAAAGACAACACTCAGCAAATCACTAAAAGCATGGGAAATGATCCACCAAACAAGGTATGTGCTGGCTGAAATATAACTATGGAATAGGTGCACAAAGTCAAAATGAAACATTTTTGACATTTAATGTATATGGAATAATGAGAATGTGTCTTTGTCACATTTTATCTTCTACACATTTGGGATGTAAAACTTATAGAATAACTAATAATGAATGAATGTACTGAAAGGTATGGAAAGTGACCCAATTAGGCCCAAACATATCCAAGTTGTAATTGTTTTTGTATACTGTAGATACTTAAATATAGTTGGCATTAAATGGATTTAGATTTAACTGACAATTAAAAACATTAAAAATGTTAAGTTTTATTATAAATTGTCAAAATTAAAGGTGTTGTGATGTTGCCGATTTAAAATGAGTCACTGTAGAGTGAACATACAGGTGATGTACACATACATTTCAGGAGTGATATGTATACATACTCACAAATTTGGAGGAATTTAGTTTTGTTAAAAATTCTTGTCTATTTAGAACCGCTTTTTTTATTGAACATCATTTTATTGAACACCTATTCACATCCAAGCCAGAATTTTAAACTTAAGACTTATAGATTCATAAAGATATACAAATATAAAAATATAATCAGATATTTGAAATAAAACATTAAAAATAACAATTTGAATTAATCAATTTGAATGTATGTTCAGTTTGTTTTCACTTTTGGTAAAAGTGTTTGTCACTACGTGAATTTTTTAGAGTTGTAGAATGTGATTGTACTCTTACGGAACTATGTGTGTACAGAATAGGATTAAGCATTTAAGGTGAAGTAACAACCAAATTTAACTACAGTGTTTACATGACCGTAGTACGCATGAGCTGCATATATTAAAGTGAAGTGCATTACTGTTGCGCAAACTTGTTGAGCATGTGCTTATTATACAGGATTTTCAGTGTCTCAGAGCAGCTCATTTTGCAGTAGGGCTTGGCAATATGGCCAAAGATCTTATCATAATACTGTTTGTATTTTATATTTTTTCAATTTTAATATTTATCAGTATTAATTTCATACCATTTAATGGAGAATTAAAAACATTCTGCATGTTGTAGAGATGTGGTGGTGGGCTAATTTTACTTTGGGAAGTGTAGTGGAGCCATTGGAAATATTTGTTTTCGATAGCCTTCAGTTTGACAAGATGTAGTATAACAGCACAATAGGTTTTTTCAACATATACAGAATATAAAATGTGGCTTTTTATTTTAAATAAAATGTGGCTTTTTTAGCCATATCAAAACAGAAGAAATTTTACCCACTGGCGATTTTAGGTATACAACGACCCCTGTCAGTTCTAGTTTTACTTAAAACTGATTCATTGAATAATTATCAAGATCATTAGTTGCATTCTTTTATTAGTGAACACTGTCCTTTATAACAAATTGCCAAATAAATGGTTGTTTCTTTCACAGGTAATAGCTTTAGAAAAAGAAACAAGATTGGAACAAGACAACGGAAAAGAAATTAATGGAAAAATAAAGCATCTCTTTAAAAGACTTCATCTTAAAGACAGGGATCATAAACTGAGAGCCGCAGATTTTCTTCAATTAACTGCACATTCATTAAAATCCTGTGACTCTTGTGTTGAAGAGGAGCTAATTCAGACTTTCATGCAAAAACTACTGATGATGAACTACAGAGCAAGATACATTAATGTTGAGGAAAACAATGAACAGCATCACACAAAACAAAGAGACAATGACTCAAATAAAGATATGGGTGATATTTTTAAAGCAATGTCTATTTCTAAAAAAGGAACAAGTCAATCTGAGCGAATTCATCCGATGGATGTTCAGATGGCCGTGTTTCATTGTGCTGATGGTTTCCTAAAGCAGCTGATGGTCACTAAACTGTCCCAGTGTCAGTACGCTCTGCCTCTGCTTGTTCCTGATCCATTCACACGACAGATTGAGTTTCCTCTCTGGACATTCAGACAAATCAACAAGAGCTGGAAGATGAGAAACACCAACAATGAAATCATCAGTCAAACCCATCCTGTCTACAAGGCAGAAACTCCAATGGTGTCTTTCTTCAGGTTTGACTCTGTGTCTTCATCTAAGTCTCAGCTGATGAACAGTCTGATCAATGAGAAACACAACACGTTCTTCCACAGGAACTGTCCAGGCAGCAGCAGAACCAGAGAAGTGATGGATGGAGTGGTGGAGATCGCCTGGTTCTGCCCCTCTGGGAAAAACACGGATAAATTCACTGACTGTGTTGCGTTCTGTAATCTACATGGCGATGCAGGAGACCATGAGAAACAGCTGCAGATCCTCACTGAAATGGCCTCAGTCAATGTTGTTCTTCTACAACAACTTCAAAACAATGACAAAAGTACAACAATAATCCAAAACCTGTACAGGAACAGAAAGCCACTCATTTGTCTTTTTACTGAGGATGAATCTGCTGTAACTGAGCTGATGAAAGGGAAATTCAAGATTGGTTTGAAAGACAGAAATCAGTCGGATGTATCTGAAGAACTCAGAAGAGCTATAAATCATTGTCTCTCAGAATCATCTTCCACTTTCAGACTTGAAGATGTGTCCAAACACTCAGACATCAGAGTAGATGAGGAAGATGATGATGACTGCAGGAGAGGAAGAGAAGCAGCACAGCAGATGATGAGTTTACTGGAGAAGAAAGATCTGACAGAAATCAAAGACTTATTTCTGCCCTGTCAGGGAAAACTGTGGCATCAGTGGAGTCAGAAGAACAAAGAACTACATCGACCTCGAGCATATGAAACAGAAATGGACATCAGTAGAAAGAAAACAGAAATGAAGAATATCCGTCAACAGCAGCATGAATCTGACATAAATACTTTTATACAGTTGTTTTTTAAACAAATCCAATGTCATGCTGAGAATAACATGTATTTTCTGAAATGGCTTGAAATCTTCCTAACCTCAAAAAATATTTTTGTTTCTCAAAAATATGATACATCCAAACAACTCAAGGCTGAACAAACTGACCTTGAGAGAATGTCTGAGGAATTACAAGCTGCAACCTTTGGTTTGGAGCACATTATGAGGGAGATCGGTCAGATCTATGAATCATGTTCATCTGTGAAGAAGAACAAGAAAGATCTGCAGTTTCACTTCTCTTCTCTCCCGCGTCTTGCAGCAGAGATGATTATCTCTGGATTTCCACTGGAGCTGATGGATGGAGATGCTGCTCATGTTCCTGTGGTCTGGATCTCTGCTGTTCTAGATGAACTCATCCAGAAACTGGGAGACCAGAGAGTCTTTGTGCTGTCAGTTTTAGGGATTCAGAGCTCTGGGAAATCCACCATGCTGAATGCCATGTTTGGACTCCAGTTTGCCGTCAGTGCTGGCAGGTGCACCAGAGGAGCTTTCATGCAGCTGGTCAAAGTGACAAAAGAGATGAAAACACAGATGAACTTTGACTATATTCTGGTTGTTGATACTGAGGGTCTTCGTGCTCTAGAATTGACTGGAAGTTCAACCAGACATCATGATAACGAATTGGCCACATTTGTTGTTGGTCTTGGAAATCTGACCTTGATCAACATCTTTGGTGAAAACCCATCTGAGATGCAGGACATTCTTCAGATTGTTGTTCAGGCCTTCCTGAGGATGAAGAAGGTCAAACTAAATCCCAGCTGTGTTTTTGTGCATCAGAACGTCTCGGACGTCACAGCTGGAGAGAAAAATGAGGAGGGAAGGAGACGACTGCAGGAGACACTGGATAAGATGACAAAACTTGCTGCTAAAGATGAAGTCTATGATGCAGGATGTTTCAGTGATGTCATTAAATTTGATATTCAGAATGATGTGAAGTATTTTGCTCATCTTTGGGAGGGAAACCCACCAATGGCACCACCAAACCCAAACTACTGTGAGAATATTCAAGAACTAAAGGAAACTATTATGTCTCATGCCTTAAAGTCACATGGAATGATGCTGATAGACTTAAAAGATCGTATGAAAGATCTTTGGGAGGCTTTACTGAATGAACGATTCGTCTTCAGCTTTAGAAATTCTCTGGAGATTTCAGCCTACAGGAAACTGGAGACAAAATACAGCAAGTGGTCCTGGAGGCTTCGCAGTGCCATGATGGAAATTGAGAACAAACTACACAACAAAATAGAAAATGAAGCAATTCATGAGGTTGAGGAAGCTGATCTTAAAACAGAACTGAAGAAGACAAGTGAAGAAGTGGAGAAATCAATGTCTGCATTCTTTGAGAAAGACACAGATGCAGATATACTAATTCAGTGGAAAACATCATTTGAAATCAAAATTAAAGAGATTCAGGAAAACATCGTAAGAGAAACAAAGAGAAAATTAAATGAGATTCTTCAGCAGCGAGACCTGAAGAAAATGATTGATGCTCAGAAGACACATCATGAAAACACTCTCTTTGAAAAGAGCAAAGAACTTGCCTTAAAACTCAAAGACAAAATAAATGATGAACAAACACTAAAGAAAGAATTTGATTTGTTCTGGAAACACAGTGTGAAGAAGATCATCAGAGACACTCATCCAATAAAAGACATTGACATAATGAGAGATGTGAAACACTTCCTCAGTGACATCTATGAAAGTGCTCCAGTAGGCCACTGGATGGAGAGCAAGGATATTTTCTCTGTGCCAAATTATACTCAATATGTTCTTTTTAAGAAGGAGTTCAAAGAGTCTGCAATCAACTCATCTGGATACACTCAAACATTATCTCCAGAAGATAAAATAAGAACATTCATTACAGATGTTGCTCAGCAGACAGGCAAAATGATTCAGTCATTTAACATTTCAAAGATGGGCTACAACATCAGCCGGGTTCAACAACTCATAGACTACATCAAGAGGAGAGTAACAGAACATCAGGAAGGATCTGTGGAATATGAGTTCAAGAATGAATTCTTCATGAATTTAGTACTTTCCATCTGTAACAGAGCAGAGAAGATGATCACCGACCAACACAAAATGTTCAGAGACGCCAATGATCCAGAAATATATGTTGAGAAAAAGAGAGCAGAGTACTATAGCATTTTCCAGAAATACTGTCATGGAACAACATCAGCTGCTATTTTTGGAGAGATCATCTGTCAGAAACTTAAAGAGCCCATTGAGCAGAGTGTCTATAAGAAGACTGCTAAAGATCTGACTGATGAAATAATGAAAAATTGTCAATCACTGAATGGAAACAGATCGAAATTGGAGAAACACATCCTGAAGACACTGGCAGAAGAGGAGGATTGTGAAAAATACATGAACTACATTTATAATCCCAGAGATCACTTCAAGAGTTTCATCAGAAATGAAGTCAGTCAGTACATCACTGATAAGTTCATTGTCAGCATTTTACACAAGATGAAGGAGAACATTAAACTTCTGCAGCAGAAGATCATGGAAGCAGCACATGAATCTACTGAACATGTTCAAGTGAACAGTGGAGATGTTGGTTTGTGGTTGAAGAGTTTCACACAGCAGCTCTCAGATGTGCTGATCTTCTCTGAAAAAGACCTCAGTGGAGTGAAACATAGTGGTGCTGATAATTGCAACCTCCTAGAAGATGTGATAAGAGAAGAACTTCCTACTACAATGTCTGATATCTATGGTAGATTCAACACAGAGACATTTCTAGTAAAGCTGGACTATACGTTTAGGCCAGATGAGATTCTTATCGATCACTTCTGTCAGTGCTGTTGGGTTCAGTGTCCATTCTGTAAAACTGTCTGCACCAACACTATAGAAAACCATCATGGAGATCACAGTGTTCCTTTCCATCGTAGTATTGGACTGAGTGGAATTCATTACGACAATACATTGAACTTGTCTACTCATATCTGCACATCAGCAGTGGGAAACAGTAATCTATATTTTTATCCTATTGGATCAGAAGATAAAGTCCCCTGGAAAGATTACAGAAGAGCAGGAGGAGTTTATGCAGACTGGAGCATCACCTCTGACCTCTCTGAACTGCCCTACTGGAAGTGGTTTGTGTGCAGATTCCAGAAAGATCTGGAAAAATACTACAGTAAAACATTTGAGGGAAGTGGTGACATACCAGATGAATGGAAAATATACTCAAAACAGGATGCTCTAGAGAGTTTGGATAAATACATTTAACTGAACAAGTAAAATAAGTTTCTTTTGGGTCTTAGATTTACAGAATTGTTTCAATGAAGCTGAAATCATCTAAACATATTTGATACCTTGGGGCACCTAAGAGAGAAGAGTTTAAAGATTTAATAGTGTTCTTTTTCAGAAGACTGTATGTATTGGTGAACTGATCAAAACATTAAGACCTATGGGTGTTGGAAATGCCTAAATGTGACAAAATAATCATAAAAGTCTTTATTTGTCCTTTCAAATTTAGTTTGAGCACTTAACTGCATCCTGCTAACTTTAAAAAAAAAAAAAAAAAAAAAGATTTCTCTTCTACTTTGCTTTCACTATTTCTTAATTCCCTCCTTGCTCTCGCCTGTACTATTCTAGACAATGTTTGAAAATTCGTATTATTAGCACTTCTCATGTTATTGCCTCCTTAAGAGGAATCCTTGTATTTTCTCATTTTCAGTACAAGTCGCTTTGGATAAAAGTGTCTGCTAAATTAATAAATGTAAAAATATACATGTTGTTTACTTTAGTTTTCATTGTTCATTCTTTCATTATTTTTAATGTATTCTAGTTTTAGTTGTTTTTATTATATTTTGTTTTTTATTTATATTTAATATGTTAGGGCTGGCTAAGTTAATTGTTGAATTAAAATCATTTACACATATTTAACTATATTCAAGTATCTATCAATGGGGAAAACATCCATGTTAAAGACTCCAACTCTGCTGCAAAAGCCATTAAAAATAACATCAAAGCTAAATGGCAGTGTGTACATGGCTGTGGGTCAGACCGTGTACGCTTTCCAAACAATGTCGATGTTGCAGGCCTACCAGGCAAACCTGCTTAAAGACCTAGATGATGGCAAAGGTCTGTCCCCTGAAGCGGTGACTGAGCTGCGCTGCACCACAGATCTTGCTCTCTGGACCACCAAACAAACAGCAGTCACGATCTGTCGTACAATGGCGGCCACGGAGCACAGCAAAATCCCTGGTTTTAACCTTCTGGGGTCTGAGGGTGTTTTTGGGCCCTGGAGGTGTTTTGACATTTGTTTTGACATGCCCTGACATTTGTGCTTTTTTCAGTTGCTTATAAAGATATTAATGGCTAAAGTCTAATTACACTGCATTCAGTACAAACAGGGCTACAATAATATGTGAGCAACATGTATCTACATGTTTGTATTTTTGAGAAAATAAACATTTTTTTAAAAAGTATGTGTGGTTATTGAAAAAACTTTTAAGTCCGTTATAAGGCCATATAATGCATACTACATTTGTTCACAAGACTTTTGAGAACTGGATCTTGTAGCCTAGTTTTTTCTTCAAAATGATGTGAAAATCATCCTGGCCACTCATTCACATAAATAATGTATTGATTTAAATTTTGTCAGACACTTTTTGTTTAGTAAGGCCATATGCAAATATGTGTGAATGATCATGAATAATGATATGATTCACACCTGAGGAGATTATGCCCATCCCCTAACCTTTTTAGTGAGGAGTGTGAGAGGAAACAAACAAATATAGTTAACAGTATAATCCAAATATAAATGAACGTCAAAGGCACATTTTGAGTACACAGTCATACCTGGAAACAAGTCACGTTCAAATATATGTGAACATCACATACCTGACATTTCCAAGGTGTTAGATGTTTCTGGAGAGTGACTGACTTTCAGTCAGTTAGCTCACCTTCACCATATTCATGTAGAATATCAGTCCAATGTAGCTGTACAGCTCACTGATGCTCACATTTGTCCATTTAAATCTGTGACATCTGCATTTGACCTGGTAGCCTGAGCTAAACTGAGACAACATTCTCAGGGGAAAAAAAAAAGTCAGGGGAGAGCAGAGTCAGGGGAGAGTTTGTGGTCCAGGTTCACATGCGGGCACTTTCATTCTTACATCTAAAAAATAAATAAATAAACAAAACAAACATCGGTGAGCATACTGATAAAATAATCATATCAACTATAGTATTAACATTAATATAATGTACACTCATAACACAAAACATGATTTTAAAGTTATACATACATGTATTATTAGACAGTACATGAACAAAATGTGTATATATTTAATATTATTTAACATTCAAACCTACATCTGAGCAGAAATTTGCAAACAAAAGCTTCATTGATGAGGCAGTATTTTACAGCAAACACTTCATAAACTAATCCAAAACAGGCCAATGACATCTTGTCTAAACATTTATATTACTCTTTACATACTATATTAATGTTATATCATAAAGCATATAAATGTTCTTCCTATAGTTTAATATGTTGCTTGTAATAGACACTTTATATATCAACATATTTCAGTCGATTTCATTCATCATTGTCAGTATAGCAATTTGGGAAAAGCCAAACTAGTCAATAAGTAGCCAACATGTTAATGTAAAAAAAAATAATGCACGTAAAAATAAAAAACTTACCCGTTAAATATGGTGGATCAAGTCGCTCTTCAAAATCTGAGGTAAATTCTTCCAGGATTATTCATCACCGCATCCCAAAACAATGTAAAGTAAATGAATCTGATGAAATGTTTTATATACAGATAACATAAACAGAGAATATTAGTTTCTACAAATAAAAGTTTCTATAGATATATTGGTCCCACTTTATATTAAGTGGCCTTAACTACTATGTACTTACACAAAAAAAAAAAAAAAAGTACAGTGTACTTATTGGGTTCATATTGAATTGCAAAACACTTTTGCTGCTACTGAGGTGGGATACAGGTAAGGTTAGGGAAAGCTTTGGTGTTATGGGTAGGTTTAAGGGTAGGGGTAAGGTGTAAGGGATGGGTCAACAGTGTAATTATAAATGTCATTACAGAAATTACAGATGTAATTACATGCAGGTGTTTTTAAAATATAAGTACAATGTAAAAACATGTTTCTACAAATAAAAGTTTCTATAGATATATTGGTCCCACTTTATATTAAGTGGCCTTAACTACTATGTACTTACATAAAAAAAAAAAAAAATAAGTACAGTGTACTTATTGGGTTCATATTGAATTGCAAAACACTTTTGCTGCTACTGAGGTGGGATACAGGTAAGGTTAGGGAAAGCTTTGGTGTTATGGGTAGGTTTAAGGGTAGGGGTAAGGTGTAAGGGATGGGTCAACAGTGTAATTATAAATGTCATTACAGAAATTACAGATGTAATTACATGCAGGTGTTTTTAAAATATAAGTACAATGTAAAAACATGTTTCTACAAATAAAAGTTTCTATAGATATATTGGTCCCACTTTATATTAAGTGGCCTTAACTACTATGTACTTACATAAAAAAAAAAAAAAATAAGTACAGTGTACTTATTGGGTTCATATTGAATTGCAAAACACTTTTGCTGCTACTGAGGTGGGATACAGGTAAGGTTAGGGAAAGCTTTGGTGTTATGGGTAGGTTTAAGGGCAGGGGTAAGGTGTAAGGGATGGGTCAACAGTGTAATTATAAATGTCATTACAGAAATTACAGATGTAATTACATGCAGGTGTTTTTAAAATATAAGTACAATGTAAAAACATGTATGTACACAATAAGTACATTGTATCAAATGATTAATTTAAATGTAAGTACATAGTAGTTAAGGCCACTTAATATAAAGTGGGACCGATATATTGCTTATGTCTGAGTGATAAGTATTTGCTGAGTTTTGTTTCATTTTTGTGAAGTGCTCCAGAGACGGCAGAGAGCACACCCTGTATGTTTTCTTTATTTTTACAAAAGCACAATGTTTTGATTTGATTGTAAGTGGACACATATAAAAGTTTATTCGAATTATGTATTGCTTTTAGCTGTATGACCATAAATGACATAGAGTTTAAAGTCAATTTCACTACTATGTGAAAAAAAATCCACTAAAACATGCCAACATATTCATCAACCCCAGAGGGTTAAATTAAGACTGCTTGGTGTTTTATGGGAACGACCAGCAGGGTGTTAAAAGTTAATTACATAATTAAGTGATTGAATGAGGTTTCTTTAAATATTAAAGATACCTGATGATAAAGAGCACAATCACTGAAGAAAAGAGAAACAAGAACTACAACTGACTTCCAGCCACAGCCTTAAATGAAATCAGCAGAAAAGACATTAAATCTCTTAAAATTTTAGCAGAGGATTAACACCTCCACAAACAGCATTACCAGCTTCACTTATTATTAACCAGTTTGACTATTTCTGTCATTCATCCACAGTTCTTTTTGAGAATTAACAGAGGTTTAGATGTTGATGTTTTATTGAAAATAATAGTTTAGGAAGTCACCATTATGTGATCAGTGTTTGCTTTAGTTTTGCAGTTTGGCTCTTGATTTTTTAATGTTAATTTTTCTCTGACTACTGTGTGTTTGTTATGGCAAGGAAAGCCAGTGATAAAATGATGTTTGGCTACTTATTGATGATAAATATGCAATTATCATGTAATAACATTTACTGATCTCATTAAGAGTCTAATCTCTTATTTTATAGGTGATGTCTTATAAATATCAACTCATTGATAGTAGCACTGTGACTGCAAATATTGATATTAAACAGTGTTGTGAATATCTGAAGAATATTAAAAACAGTTGACTAATTTTTAAAAAAATGAGAAACTCATTTGGACACAGACATCAAGAATCAGCATATGAATCTCAACAATGGTGACATGCTTCATGCTGCAATTAGGGATGCACCAATCCGATACTCAGATCGGGCATCGGCTCTGATACTGCCATTTTTGGGTATCGGTCAGACAGGACCGACCCATGGTTACGACAGTCAACACAATGATACTCTCTCCAAGATGATTCAATGTTTCTATTATATTTGATCTTTAGACAAAGGTCTATGTTTTTGCATAAAAGGACTTTCTAGCTGAAGTTTATCATGGTTTCTAAATCATTTTACTTTCTACTTGGTGTCTGTTAGATCACAACGCTGGAGTAGAGAACACTCTAAATTGATCTCCACGCGCACAGTAACTGAAATTTCAAACTGTTAAAAGAAAAGTCTCAATAATACAATTACAAGTAATACAATACGCATCAATATATCTTCCCTTTGTGCTTTGAACTTTTCAATGCGGAGCGCAGCTGTGACTCCATGTTGCTTCAAGCGCATCATTCTGCACATGGGATGCGCATAAGCGCTTTGTGCTGCTCTATATGGGAGCTGTTCATATTATAATACTTTTGTGCAATGAAATATTATTACAGTTACAGTCTTGAAGCTATGCCTCATATTCTCAAAACAGTAAACACAAATCCATAACGTCTCACCCAATTCCCCAAACATCCTATTTTTAAGTCAACACTAAAACTTTTCGCTGTAAATTTACAGTAAAATACTAGCAGCTGGGTTGCCAGCCACTTACTGTATTTTTACAGGACTACTACTGTAAACAGCATTTACAGTATTTTACTGCAATTACCAAATACAGTGACCTACTAATGTTCACTGTATAAATTAAATAAAGATCAATCGTTATTATTCAGTCATGAGCAATGAGTGATTTCCTTGTCTTTTGCTGTGAAAAATGGATGTGCGCGCCACCTTCTCTGATATATCCATTCTGTTCTCTGTTTGCTCTGTTGTCAGTGTTTCTTTGTCACAAGCACTGTACTGCACACGCTGTGTGGTATTGGAGCATTTTAATGAGTACAGGAGCACAGTAATGGGCCTGATACTGGTATCGGTGCACCACTAATTATATTTGTCCTATTGTTTTTTTTGTTTTTTTTATGCTGATGTTATCATTGCCCTATACAATAAAAATCATGTTTCAAGGAAAACAATTCAAAATGAATATTATTTACAAAGGACATGGATGTAATACTGCAACAATTTATCTTTTTTGTGCAAAAGATAAACAACTTAGAGTTAAGCTCATTCAAAAGCATTTGTAGCAATGTCATTTTACAAAATAATAATAATAATCTTTACCACAAATATCTTGCTTAGTGAGGCACATGCAATGAATGGGATCAAACTTTGAAGGCCATAGGTCAAGCCATCAAACAGTGAACTGGACTAGATCCAAAAAGCAACAATATGAACACAAAGAGATCTGAGACCACATTCCTACTTAAGTGGACCAAAAAAGGATCGGAGTCCTCTTTCAGGGACAGGGACAGAAATGTAAAGAGAACTTTGTCCTTTTTCACTTGGTTCATCTCATGGTCCACTTAAAGCAGTGTGAGTTCGGTTCTTTTAAAGAGGACTCAAGTGTGAAAACACCCTGGCATTGTTGTATATTATCAGTATATGTTTTTCTAATTTATATTAGAGGTAATATAGCTGATGATGGTTAATAACAAATAATCTCATTTATTTGTTTGATGTATAATAAGGTTCTTCACCTTATTAGTTTCAGAGAAACAACAGTTTATCTTTCCACAAGACAACATATCTCTTCCATAGCCACACTCAACTTAATTTGTTTTTTATGCGTCTTGTGAGCTTTATTCCTTTATTATTCATGGTATTCATTTAGTAGTTGTGTTAGTTATTCTTGTTTATCTTTTGTTAATAACATTTATTTTATTACACTTGTGTCTTCCTTGTGCTGATAATATAGAAGAGGCTCTACAAGTTAACGATCTCACCAATCTTTTAGATAAATAAGCTGACCAACTCCCTCCACTTTACTTTAACTCTAAATGATTGAACAGCCCCCTGTTGGGAGTGTTCTCATACTTCCAAGGTAAAAGACCTTGGCTGCATCCGAAATCGCATACTCTCGAGTAGGTATTTAGTTTAAATAAGTAATTACTTCAAAGTACGCTCTATATAGTATGAGTGTGTGTCGTGTGAATGAAATCCGGACGTACTACATTTGCTGTGTTGACCTACCAGAGTCAGTTGCGTCACTTCATACCATTCTCATGGGATAGTAAAGTGTCCATCGTATGCACACATTAGGATCTCGTTAGAAGTAGTAACTAGGTCATCTGGGTACTTTTTGTCTTCTCTTTTATGAGTAGCCTACTGTGAATTTAGACATACCTCATTTGTCACATACTGTTTTTTCCCTAATAGTAGGGAAGTATGCGATTTTGGATGCAGCCCTTGATTGGTGTCACAAACTAAGATCGAGGGGGTGGGGAAGTGGTCATCTAATGTACTCATAACCACAACCTTAAGTGACGTGTGGCCCAAAGATCACTTGAGTACTAAGCACTACATATAATAACGTCATATTATGGCTTTGCGTGACTAGACATTTAAATTCGTTACTCACTGATAATGGATCCTCCGTATTCTGCAGATTTCCATTCTTGTTTAAATTTAAACGGCTGAAGTGTTGCCAGAACGGGTCGACGACGATTTCCAGCTCAAAAGCTCTCAAAAGCCCGCCCAAATCATTCACTACGAAAAGAATGTTATAGAATTCTATTGTCATGACAACCGTGTACCATTTACCTCCTTAAAACTAAATAATGATAATAAAATAAAATGATAAAAATGAATTAATTCTCCTGCCAGGAGAACAACAGGAAAACGGATCGAAACATGGCAAATACAGTAAAAGAAAATTAGCAAATGACAAAAATGCACAAGACGACGAACAGTCGTCCCATATTTGATTTCAATTCAGTCGTTCAACTGTTCTCTCAGAGTTGGTTATATTTGAGATCGAGTCATCTCCCACCACAGATGTAATCCACGTTTCGAGAGTCTCTCTTCCACTATATTTCTGCCACTTTGTCATAAAACCAGTCACTCGTGAACGATCGCGTCTACCTGCTGATAGCTGCTTGCTCTTCGGCGACTTCAACACCAACGCCAGCCGACTCTGCGGTGGGCCTGAGTGTTCAGTAACATCATGATGACTGATTTTATGGAGTACTTGCAATGAGTTTTGTTTATAAAATGTTGATGTCTGAAAATTACCTGCCCAATCTAGTTACTGGCTGAGACGTCTGACCGTTAGTTGTGACGCATCTCATAACTAAAAATAAGAGGATCGCAAACTATCACAATTTGCGCTTTTTAAATAAATTATATTATAGTGTTACGTCAGTCATCTCAAATAATTGTTAAATATATAAATTTTAATATACAAATAAGATCCATGTACTTCAAAACTGTGTTGCTTAGGCCTATATAAGAGAAATTAATTCATGCTTTAAGATTAATAGGACTTATGTGAAATCTACATCAGTAATTATATATATATATATATATAATAATTTATATATATATATATATATATATATATATATATATATATTCACTCCATAAAATTTGAAATGAGATTTTTTTTTCTTCACACTCCAGTCCAGTAGGAGGCGGAAATGCGCTTTTATGTTGGTTTTCCAGCCACCATTAAACACCAGCAGAAGAAGAAAACATCCTGCAGACTGGTGGTCAGATGAAAAAGCGGAATGTTTATCCAATTATCTTCATAAAATAACACTGAAACATTGTTTCAATATTTTCAATTGCTAATAACATCTTAGTGCTTCAACAATTCATCGACGGAGCGGTAAGAGAGACACCCGAATTATTTATTTGCGTTAACACCTGTCGCCAACTCATAATAACAACGGCAATAATATTAACAACAGCAATAATATTAAGCATCTTTTTTAAAAAATAAAAAAAATGAGTATGTCTCAGTTTGGGATGTTAGTACAGATTATTTAAAATGTGAGTTTTATTAATACTGTTGTATTTCAGTTGGAGAGTTCAGCTTCTGAATGAATGAAGAGAGTTTGATAATCAGATCCACATTGAACACAAACGATCAGAGCTGATAATGTTCACAGACATGGACTATGAGCTGGAGGAGGACAAACTGTGAGTATCAAAAATGTCCATAATTAACAAGTAGCACATCAGTATTTATTTGTCTTCATGATGTCACATCCTGTGGTGTTTCTACAATGGGGAGGAAATGGAGATATTAATGCAAGTCACACTTATTGCATTGCATGTTGTCAAACAGTATGTAATTGCAATTGAAAGAAAGGAGAGCAAGCACTCTTTTCAAGCAGAGCATTTGACAAAAAGATAAATCAACAGATCTAGTGTATAAAGTGAAGACAGAGAGTATTTAACACGTGTGTGTGATGTTGTGTCTGTGTCCAGAGGGATTCCTACAGTTCCTGGAACAGTGACTCTGAAGAAAGACTCACAGAACCTGATTGGGATCAGTATTGGGGGCGGAGCTCAGTTCTGCCCGTGTCTCTACATCGTACAGGTCACACTTTTACTCACGTCCTGCTCTGACTATGGGAATGTTATGTATATGAATGTTTTTGCTGACGCTTTGAATATTTTGTCAAATGCAATTTGATATCGATTCATTTGGATATATATCAGGTACAGTTCATGTCAAAGGAAAATAATGTCTCACAACTATTGCTGTGAACTTCACAGGGAACCTGTCAGTCGGTACATTACTATAATATTAAAGGTTAAAAAATAATTAATTATACAAACTTTTAAATTGCACATAAGGCAGTTTTTATTATAATAAAGGTATAATAACTTATAATAATAATAATAAAATAAAAACTTTTAAACGTTGGCTTTTCATGATGGATTTATTCAAATGTACATGAAGAACAGTTTAAGTAAAAATATAATGAATATGTAATATAGTGCATATATTTATCAAAATGCTTCTCTCTACTTATTTTTTCTTTTGAACTATTGAGTTTATGGTCACTGAATGGCTTTTCTGAGGTAAAAGTGTGACAAATTGTTCTAAAGCTGTTTTATTGACACCTTTCCCCATTTGAAACACTGACTGAGCAATTACATGTGATGAAACTGACAGAATTTGAAAGCTGAGACTTGGTTTCTGATCAAAAGTATCAAAGCACAAAGTTTATTGTGATTATTGGATGGCAGGCGGTACAAATAATGTGAAGTTTTGTTCACGCGTCAACTGAAAACAGCACTGATGACTAAAAGATCAATTCTTGGGATTAAATCATTTCTTCAAAATGACAATCGAGAAATCTATATTTTTTTATGTTAAAATCAGTGAAATGCAATATCTGCAGAGGATGTCCACACTCCTTTTGCCTTTTATGAATTTGCAGGTGTGATTTATGAGTTATGATGTCTTATTTGAGATGACAGAGATCATGTTTGTGTGTTCAGGTGTTTGATAACACTCCGGCCGCTCTGGACGGGACTTTGGCCGCAGGAGACGAGATCACTGGAGTGAACGGAAAACCAGTGAAAGGAAAGACTAAAGTGGAGGTGGCCAAGATGATCCAGACAGTGCAGGTGCGTTTATAAACGTCTCTATTCACCGTACATGTTGCTTTAAAGTAGCTTTATGGAGATTCATAATGTTAACGCTTATAATATCTTATGTTTCAAAGTCATATTGAGACGTTTAGAGCTGGACGATAATGTCGTTTACATTTTGGAGATGATATAAACCATCAATCAAATGAGATATCCTCATTCCTTTAACATCTACAGCACTCAAGCAAAACTGCTCATTTGATGATTTGAAACTTGAATTAATCAGTCATTCTGGGTCAGTGTGAATCAGTGTGAAAATCTTTCATGTTTTACAGTGTTAAATAGTGGATTCTTCATATGAATCATGTTTATTCATGGAAATCATGTCATATGACATGAAATTAAACTGCAGAACATTACAAGAACCACAAGTATTATTATCCATAGATTGACATAATATTGACCCATGTATCATCAAATGAAAACTGCTGCTGCTACACACCTGCTATAGTCAGTAAATCACATGATGTTTTGTGAAGGACGGGTTTATTAGTCTTGATGAATGTGTTTGTGATCTGCAGGGTGAAGTCGTGATCCAGTACAATAAACTGCAGGCCGACCCGAAGCAGGGCAAATCTCTGGATATCGGTAAAAACTGTTTAATTACAGCAGTAAATATTCATTGTGCTTGAATGGAGGCAGAAACGTGTTTGTTTGTTTAGTTTTTCCTAATTTTTTTCCTAGATTGCATGTGTATATATTAAATCAAATTCATAAAACCTTAACAATTTTGAAATGTAATCAAATCAATTCCTTTGCACCAGAACCTTTCATTTTGATTTTTGTTGTCAACAGAGATTTATATTTAGATATTTATTATAAATAGTAATATATTTGTCATAGTTTCTTCAAGTTAAAGCAAGAGTTTATTTTGTCGGTTTGTGGTGAAGATCTTTGAGTGTGTGTGTATTTTGACAGTATATATGTGTGTGTGTTTCAGTGCTGAAGAAGGTGAAGCATCGTCTGGTGGAGAACATGAGTTCAGGAACCGCAGACGCTCTGGGTCTCAGCAGAGCCATTCTGTGCAACGGTCAGACCGTCTCTCTCTCTCTCTGTCTGTCTGTCTGTCTATCTGTCTGTCTCAGTGTCCTTTTCATTTATACAGCACATTTTATACTCAACTAGTAAATCAAAATTGACTTTATCTACTTCCCCTCCTGCATTAGACTCAAAAGCCACAGTATGAAAATGAGCTTTAAGGGTTGATTTAGGAGCGTGAAGGGTGGGAGATACTCTGATAATTAACCCTCATCCATCCCTCAGGTCATTTTGTCCTTAAATGATTTTTTTTTTTTTTTTTTTTTTTAATTGAGTGGTCCAAGACCTCAGGACTTTATATGCACTTGGACTTGAAATACACACACACACACACAAATTGACTGGATTCGAGGAGTTTATGTGGTTGTAATAAAAATAGTAAGAAAAGCGTCCCTTTTAGGTCAATTTGACCCGCATAGGAATGAATGGAATGTGTGGAATGTTGTTTTTTTTTTTTCAAATAAAAATGAATCAGTCACAATGTAGACCACACACAGATATGAACACATTTCCTGCTGTCCACCTCACTAACTTAAATTATTACAATATCTGACACTTCAGTGTATATATAGAAAAACCTAAAAAAGCTAAAACTTTACCAAAAAGGATTTTGTAATGTTTAAATAGATGCCTGAATGCATAACTGAATAAATAATTGAATAAAACTATCTTTAGGACCCCTGAGAACAATTCATTTGCTCCATATAGAGCTATAAGGGCATCTAGTGGCAAGAGACGTGAAATATCATGTTATATTATTGTTATTTTTCCACAAGAGGTCAGCAGAGACACCCAATGCGAGATATTTTGAGCTGAATCAAGTTACGCATGAAATGGTGAGTCACTTTGAATTTAAGTTGAAAGAATGTGAGGAATGTGCTTAAGTGATAAGTTATTTATTGATAAAATCTAGTAATTTAAAAGTAAATAAAATAAAAAAAACAACAACAAAAAATCCAAAAAAAGCATTTAAAAAATAGGCTTTCTGGAGAGAAAAAAAAAGTAAAAGTATAATTTTAGGGCTTTGGGTCATTTTGACCCATGAGGGACACTTTTTTTATTATATGGGCTGGGAGGGATGGATGAGGGGTCCTATTATTCTGCTTTTTGCCATGTTCGTCTTTGTTTAGTGTGTAATGTTGCTGTTTGATCATGAAAAAGCTCTGCAAAGTTTCAGTTATGGAAACACCTCCATTGTAGTTTTGAGTTTTCTTCCAGGAACGAACACTTTACAATATTCCTCATTTAAATAATTCATAGGCAGAATAAAGGGGCGGGGCCTGCTTGAGTTAGTTAGTAGTGTTGAAACTGGCGGTTATGGTAAAGGGCGGGGGATATCCCAAACACACTCTCAAAATGCTTGACCAATCACAACACACTGCTCCAGCCGACCAATCAGAAGGAGGGGCTTCATAGAGACAGGAACTAAACAGAGCGTTACTGACAGACTGGGAAGACGGGAGCTGCAACAAAGGAGAATATGAGGAAAATAATAAACATTCAAGGATGAAAACCTGTTCTAGTAGAGCCCAAAAACAACATCAAGACTGTAAAAGGGCATGGCCTCTTTAATAATAACTGTTATTTTTTAGGTCAGTTATTCTCTCAATTAAATGTGCAGGTTATGAAAATGTTTTATTCATAAACAAAATGATGCTTTTAAGATTTTGCGCTGTGATGTTATTTTTATGACAAACACATTTAAACCCCCATACTCTCCTTAATTTAGGGGTTAAATGATTTCCAGTACTGTAATGCACTCGGATGTTTGCTCTTGAGTTTTTATTTAATTCCCATTTGTAATTCTCATCATTGCAATACAATATATTTTTCTACACAATTCATAGTACAACAAATGATTTGTAACGTTATTTCACATTACAGTACTTAGAGATTTCTTGAGTCCTTTGTTTGGGAGCTCCATCACTGAGAGTATTGACAGGTTCATGTGTGGATATGATCTGTGAAATCTGTGTTTGTGTGTTTCAGATGGTCTGGTGAAGAGGCTGGAGGAACTGGAGAAAACGGCTGAACTTTATAAAGGTCATTCATTCACACTGATTCTGCATTAAACCAATGACTGAGAGAGTTTCATAGGGAAATAACCTGAGTGTTTGTGTGTGTTTAGGACTGATGGAGCACACGAAGAGACTCCTGAGGGCTTTCTATGAGCTCTCTCAGACTCACAGAGGTCAGATATCACAAACTCACACACACAGTAATGGGCTGTTCACACTGACAGCTGATTACAGTGACAAGAGAGACTAGTTTCAATCAAAATGTGTGTTTTAAGTGACTTTAGTGATATTATCAAAGTCTTTCTCACTTTCACCTGCAGAAGGTTCATTTTATAGACAAGAAAGACTGATAATGCATCCAATTTGTGATCAGATATTCAAAAGATGGACTATAGTTACACAACTCCCCAGTAACATTAAGTTGTTTGGCATTAATAACCAAATATGACCAAAAAACACTCCACAAACTCCATCATCATCTATATTCATCTGATGTGTGATTATAATGTTTGGTTTTCTCTCTCAGCGTTTGGCGATGTGTTTTCTGTCATCGGCGTCCGTGAGCCGCAGGCCGCCGCCAGCGAAGCCTTCGTCAAGTTTGCTGAAGCTCATCGAAACATGGAGAAGTTCGGCATTCAGCTGCTGAAGACCATCAAACCTGTAAGAGATCAGATCTTACACGACTTCTTATTCTTACAGAGATACTGACTAAAATATAGATGAATGTAGAGTAACTGTAACATACATAAAACATATGGTGTATATCAACAAAAAATACAATGAAAACACTACGGCTTGTTTAAAAGATAAATGGGTAACTCTTTACAATAAGGTTGCAGTTTTTAATATTAGTTAACTACATTACTTAATGAACAATACAGCATTTATTAATCTTAGTTAATGTTCATTTCAAAATTTACTAACACATTTTTAAGTGTTAACATTAGTTAATGCAGTGTGAACTAACAATGAACTGTGTTTTTATCAACTAACATTAACAAAGATTAATAAATGTTGTAAGAAATATATGGTCCATTGTTAGTTCAATTGCATTAACTAATGTTAACAGTAACAAGATGAGTTGTTATTAATAATAACCCCTTTAATAATGCTGTCTGTCTGTCAGATGCTGCACGATCTGAACACGTATCTCCACAAAGCGATTCCAGACACCAAACTCACCATCCGCAAGTACCTGGACGTCAAGTTTGAGTATTTGGTATGAAACCATTTGAGAAGACTCATTTGGGGTGTTTATGATGATTTTTCTTTATTACTATTATTATTGATTATTGATGTGTGTTTGTGTTTATTCAGTCGTACTGTCTGAAGGTGAAGGAGATGGATGATGAAGAGTACAGCTGTATCGTAAGTTCACTCACTCACTTCATTCATTTAATCTTTGTATAAACAAAACTCCCTACATCACATGAGGGAAATCATCTTTCGATCACGTGACCCTTAACCTATTTTTACTGTTTCAACCTCCTTAACCCGTTTACTGATTATAACAAGTGTTTTGGAGGTGGAAGAGCCAGTTAAGTATTGAACTCTGATCAGTGTGAGGAGTGTAATCATGAGCAAAAAATGGTACTAAATTAAAACGAGAGAGAGATTGTGGCTATACTTGCTTGCTTGCTTATATCAGGGGCGTCACTAGGCCCATTTTAGGAGGGCTTTAGCCCCTCTAAATATTTGCAATTAACTCTGTAATATGTACACTAATTCGTGATCGCCTCAGTCCCCTTTAAAACACATATGAAGTCGGCAATATGAGGAAGCGCAGTGCTAGAGCTGTTAACAGGTCACGTGCTGCATTTATTTAATCAATGATATTGACACCGCAAATTTTCAAATAAGAACTGTAACCCAGTATTTAGAAATGTACACTGTGAAACGACAGCTTATGAATACCCAGGGTTGCTTGATAATTACAGACAGGTGTGTTGGAGCGGGGTTGGAACTGAAATCTGCAGGACGGTAGCTCTCCAGGAGCAGGGTTGGACACCCCTGATCTGACTCAATCCCTCTAGCGCCACCAGCTGTCCAAATTTGCACTCATGTTTATGCTAATACGTATTCAACCGTAAGGGCTAGAAACAGAATTCTACTAAAAACTACTTTTTCGAACTCCTCCTAGGCCGTTGCTCCGATTTTCACGAAAAATGTCATTTTCGAAAAAATGTACGAAGGAATTTTACACAGTGCTTTTGAAAATTGATGTGAGGCAGTATCTCCTCAAAGCTTTATCGTATTCAGACCAAACTTGGTCATCACAAGCATGATCTGAGGTAACATGCTGCATTTCGGAGCAGCGCCACCTACTGGTCTGGAGATAGGAAAACTGGCTGTTTTTGCTTATATCTTCTGAACGGGAATTATAAGTGTGGTCTCATTAGATTCAGGGAGTCATGCCGAAACGATCCAATTTCGAATTGGCCATTTTTAATTTTGTCATAAAATGATATATTTTACGAATGCATCAGCATATCATTATAAAACTCAAAAAGTTTCGGGGCAGCGCCACCTTGTGTTACAAAAATGCTAATAACTTTTGATTAAATTAACCTGTTGTAATGAAATACTGGTCTTAATAGATTCCTTGGGTCATGCCAAAAACATAGATACAAAAACTTATGGATTTCGTGTCGATAAACGAAATCATTTTCGTTTACCACAGCAACAAATTTGAGGAATGATGCTAAAATGCCTCTTAAGGCTGTATGTCTGCAATGCTTTGGCATTTGACACCAAACTTTGCATGAGTCATGGTCATCTCACTCTGACAACACCACATCAATTTGGTCACAGCGCCACCTATTGGTCAAAAGTGATAAACCATTAAATCGTCACTAATGACTGTGTTTGTTTTTTTTGTTTTTTTTGAGTAATTTTTGCCTAAAATCATCTTAATATGCCTTTAATTGCTCATTGTTGCAGTCAGTGTGATGCTCCCAGCCATGCTGGCATGACTTATTTTGCCTTCTTTGTGCTTGGCCCCTTAATGGCTGCTTAAAGCTATATTTAACTAGCTGTGTTTTGTGTTTCAGGCATTGGGCGACCCGTTGTACCGCGTCAGCACCGGTAACTACGAGTACCGTTTGATCCTGCGCTGTCGTCAGGAAGCTCGCGCACGATTCGCTAAGATGCGCAAGGATGTTTTGGAGAAAATCGAACTCTTGGACCAGAAACACGGTGTGTTGAGCAGACGCATCAGAATACAGCACATGATCTGTTTTACGCTGCTTTAACCCTTTACGTTCCCCCTTCAGTTCAGGACATCGTGTTCCAGCTGCAGCGCTTCGTCTCAGGCATGTCGCGCTATTACGACGACTGCTACGCAGTGCTGAAAGATGCTGACGTGTTCCCCATCGAAGTGGATCTGTCCCGAACCACCATCAACTACGGCGGACAGAGTCTCTCCTACGAAGACGAGGAGGAGGAGGAGACGAGCAGAGCAGGAGACGAAGATGCTCCACAGACTGAGAACGGAGCCGAGAAACTCATCGATGACGAGTGAGTGAGTGAGTGAATTAATAAAGGAATCAATGAAGGGAAAGTGAATGATCTCACTGTGGCTGAAAGAAACTACAGATGAGATATTGTGTGTTCAATGAAAGATGATTTATAAATATTATGAAATAAAACAGATTATATATTACATATTTATCTATGATACATTTCTATAATGATAAAACTACATTGATCAGACAGAAACGGAATCACTGAAGCGCCTGGTTGCCATGTTACATTAGAGTAGAATGTTATGTTTAGTTACTATGGTGTTGGAATTTAAACTTTCAAACAAACATTCTTTGTTTTCTTTGCACTCGTTTGTTTCAAAACATTTCAAATGAATGAGACCAGAGGTTAAATATTCAAATGAGTTTTTGCACAACTTGTTTGAGTTCTTTGTTACTTTTGTTGCCTCTGAAACACTGGATGAATGTCTTATAGCATTAAAAAAAGACACTGTTTTGTTGGTCTTTGTTTGGGGTTATTTAATTTAATTAAATTGTCTAACTGTTGTTTATGTACATCCTAGAAAGATTCAAATGTCTTTAAGGTAAGAAAAACAATTATTTAAAGAAGTTTGATGAAGAAAGATGCTTGTGAAACCTGTTATGTGTGAGTAAAAATATAAATCAGACTTGTTTTATGGGCTTTTTCTTATTAAACGTCTCAATTTCAGGAATATTTGTGGTGCTTTCCATCTCCTTTCCTCTGAATGATTCACGTTTGTGTGATGGCAGAAGCTCAGAACTGACGGTTGGCATTTTAACTGGGCTAAACCTCTTTTAATTGTGTCCGAATCAAAGGTTTTACAATTAAAATGTAATTAAAATATCAGTTTTTAAGCAAAACTTTAGTAAAACAGTAAACAAATTAGCCAGACAAACATGCAGTTCATTATTTTTCACTTTGATTTCACTGATACAGTTGATCAGGGTAGTTGAGGAGGTTAACCATGTAAAAAAAAAAACTAACAAAATATAGATTCAACATTTCAGTTACATTCTCTTAGATCACAATTATTGTTTAATGTCTTTTTAACCCATTTACATTATTGGTAATGTTGTAAAAATTCATGAATCATGTGAGAACTCGACAATTAATGCTTTTAATTATCATGTTTTTGAGTTTTAAATTTATATTCATGTAGTTTTAGGCATTAAGGTATTAAATAAAAGAAAGGTAAGTAAAACTAATTTAGTCCTGCCAATAAAAGCATATTTTAGACACTTTAAACGAGATTAATTCCAAGGCCTCAACTATTTCTTTCTTAAGGTAAGTCAGTTTTAAAGCTTACGTTAGTGATGTAAATTGGTCACCAGTGCTGTTTACAGACATTTTAGATGGTTAATGGCGCCTTAACGTTTCAAAAAGTTAATTCAAACCGTTTAACTTCACATTTATTAAACTAACATAGTTAGTTAATAACATGTAATTTATCATAACGGCTAAATAATGCGTTTCTGAACGGTTAAATTAACTAATTCCCGACTATTTTAGTAGGAGACTTTTCCACTTCCGCGTAGAACGCCTGCAAAGGTCACGTGTCGCCTCACTGAGTTTCCATTGGACGCCCTTAAAAGGGTCTCCACCGCCCTGTTATTATTATGTGCCCCAGTGGCCTAATGGATAAGGCACTGGCCTCCTAAGCCAGGGATTGTGGGTTCGAGTCCCATCTGGGGTGAAGATTGTTTTCCATTCGGTTTTTTTTTGCGTCTGTCAGCGTTCATTGTGTCGTTCAGTGGGTGTCTTATAAACGTACTTTCGGATTATCTCGTCTGAGGATCGCGTTCAGATTTATTCATATTGTTTTGTCATAAGGATTCTTTGCACTGACGGATTTACCACTTTATTTTCACTTTCTGTGCTTCGACTGACTGAACATCGACACAAACATGACAAACAACATTTGTGTTTTAATTCTCGCTTGTTTTGCAGCAACAGCCAGAAGCGACAGTAAGTATCTCAGTTATTTAACATTGACTTTCACAAAGCTTGTGTTTCATACAGTGTGTTTTTATGTTTGTGTGACCATATGTTCAAAATGTAAATCTTATTAAAACACGCAGTGCTTTTGTTTCGCTGCTTAGAGTTCAAGTCGAGTGTGTTTTAAGTGAGTTAAAGAGGAATTGACTTACGCTGCAGGTTTGTCTTATAATGATCATGAAGCACATGATCCTGTAAAACTCAAGTCTGAAATCTGAGATGGGACTCCAGTTACTTTATGGTTGCTTAACAAAGAGATTGTACTGTTACACTGAAAGATAATATCATTTTCCCTCTAGAAAGATAGTGATGATAGGATAGCAATGCATAAAATACTAAATTATGCACTGAAGCAATAAAAGGGAGTTTAAAAACATGTCATTATAGTGAGTTAACAAGGTTTGTTTAAAGTGTTATTTTTTTATTTATTTAAAGTAGTATTTTAAAACCTAGGTTTGAGAGAATATGAGAAAAACAAATGTATTACCCATCTCTTGAATTTGTGTGGAAAAAAATATCTTAAATTATATTTAAGTCACAGACTGAATCTGTTTTGAGTGTTTTGTTATTTTATATTCTCAGTTTATAGGATGTCTGCAAAGAGTAAATGTCGAGGAGTATTAATTTCTGATCTCATATCCTCAAGTAAAGTTCCTCTTAAGGTTAAAAACGGCATAAAGTATTAAGGAAGTAGCAGACGCCCACGTGACTGTTGATTCATGAAGAATCAGAACCTTATTTTGTTGCTTTGTTTTCCATATCATACTAATGTTACGTTTGTGTGTGTTTGATCCAGAGCTGCTGAAGGCCACGGCGTACTGGGATTCGACCCGTAAGACCGTTGTGCTGAAGCAAGGTGTTCTAGACCCGCAGGGCGACGCCTACGGCTACTATAATGACACGCTGTCGTCCACGGGATGGGGTGTGCTGGAGATCCGTGCCGGATACGGACAGACGGCGGAGACGGACGACGTCACCATGTTCATTGCTGGATATATGGAGGGCTTCCTCACCGCACCGTACGTGTCTGAAGCCTTAAAGCAGGGGTGGGGAACGTTGATCCTGAAGGGCCATTGTCCTGTAGAGTTTAGCTCCAACCCTAATTAAACACACCTGAAGCTAATCAAGGTCTTCAGGATTACTAAAGTTACAGGCAGGTGAGTGTTTTTTTCTTTCAGGGTTGGAGCTGAACTCTGCAGGACAATATTGCCCTCCAGGATCAACGTTCCCCACCCCTGCCTTAAAGGGATAGTTCACCCAAAAAATGAACATTGTCCCATGATTTACTCACCCTCACACTTCTTTTTTCAGACGAACACAATCAGAGTTATATTTAAAAATATCCTGGCTCTTCCAAGCTTTATAATGGTAGTGATTTCAAAGTCCAAAAAAATGCATCCATCCATCATAAAAGTAATCCATACATCTGTCAGAAGCTACTTATTATAGTTAATAAAGCTTTAAATAGGGATATTTTTCTTACAAAAACCCATTGCTTCTCTTCAGAAGGCCTTTATTAACCCCCTGGAGCCGTATGGATTATTTTTATGATGGATGGATCCACTTTTTGGGCCTTCAAAATCGTGCCCCCCATTCACTACCATTATATACAGTTGCAAGAAAAAGTATGTGAACCACTTGCAGAATCTGTGAAAATGTTAATAATTTTAACAAAATAAGGGAGATAATACGAAATGCATGTTATCTTTTATTTAGTACTGTCCTGAGTAAGATATTTTACATAAAGGATGTTTACATATAATCCACAAGACAAAAAAAAATAGCTGAATTTATTAAAATAACCCCATTCATAAGTATGTGAACCATTGATTCTTAATACTGTGTGTGGTTACCTGGATGATCTACGACTGTTTTTTTTGTTTTGTGATGGTTGTTCATGAGTCTCTTGTTTGTCCTGAGCAGTTAAACTGAGCTCTGTTCTTCAGAAAAATCCTCCAGGTCCTGCAGATTCTTCAGTTTTCCAGCATTTTTTGCATATTTGAACCCTTTCCAGCAGTGACTGAATGATTTTGAGATCCGTCTTTTCACACTGAGGATAACTGAGGGACTCAAACACAACTATTAAAAAAGGTTCAAACATTCACTGATGCTCCAGAAAAAAAACATGATGCATTAATAGATGGGGGGTGAAAACATTTGGAATTTGAAGATCAAGGTAAATTGTATTTAATTTGTCTTCCGGGAAACATGCAAGTATCTTCTGTTGCTTCCGAAGGGCAGTACTAAATGAATAAAAATGATATTCAAGCGAAATAAGAAAAATTTGGACCTCTCCATCCTGTTCAAAAGTTTTCACCCCCCGACTCTTAATGCATCGTGTTTCCTTCTGAAGCATCAGTGAATGTTTGAACCTTTTTTAATAGTTGTGTTTGAGTCCCTCCGTTGTCCTCCATGTGAAAAGATGGATCTCAAAATCATTCAGTCACTGTTGTAAAGGGTTCAAATATGCAAAAGATGGTGGAAAACTGAAAATTTTTTGGGACTTGGAGATTTTTTTCTGAAGAACAGAGCTCAGTTTAACTGCTCAGGACAAACAAGGGACTCATGAACAACCATCACAACAAAAAAACAGTTGTAGATCATCCAGTAATGACACACAGTATTAAGAATCAATGGTTCACATACTTATGAATGGGGTTATTTTAATAAATTCAGCTATTTTTTTTTGTCTTATGGATTATATGTAAACATCTTTTATGTAAAATATCTTACTTTTTATTTAGTACTGTCCTGAGTAACATGCATTTTGTATGATCTCTCTTATTTTGTTAAAATTTCGCACATTTTCACAGATTCTGCCAGTGGTTCACATACGTATTCTTGCAACTGTAGCTTGGAAGAGCCAGAATATTATTTAATATAACTCTGATTGTGTTCGTCTGAAAGAAGAATGTCATATACACCTAGGATGGCTTGAGGGTGAGTAAATCATGGAATTATTTTCATGTTTGGGTGAACTATCCCTTTAAACTACCTGCTTATTTTAGATGTTGAGTCAATTGTTTCTTAATTTAAAAAAAAAAAAAAAAAAAAAAAAATACTTGGCTACATTAGTTGCTGCTGTTTCTTTTAAGTGCACTTATGTTAGTCAAAGTTTCTTGCACTATAAACATCTATGTTTACTATGGGGGTAAAATTGGAGCAAAATTCCAAATAAATAGATTATGATCCACAAATTATGATATTCACAAAAAATAATCGTATGCACAAATGAATAGAATGAGATCCACAAATATATGTTAGGAGTTTAACAAAAATTAATTGAATTCACAAATAAATAAAAATGAGATTTTCTAATAAAAAACATATTCACAAATATGTTTTTATGTCACAAACACAACTTTGCCTGCATTTATTTGTGAATCACCACCTGTACATTTGTGGATCTCTTCCTGTGTATTTGTGAATCACCTCACGCATTTGTGGATTCTGAAACAATTCTAGCATCACGACTGCAGACAAATCCACAAATAGGTCGATTCAGTCTATGTAATACGCAGGTAAACGCCGTATACCCACTAGGAAAGGTCAAGGATTTCCGTATACCCACTTAAAAAAGTGCAAGGATACGTAACCATCCAATAAATCACAAAATATGATTAGTGATTTGTTGCTTTTGACATGAAACAAAGTCTCATATTTCTCAAAGTCTCAAGTTTAGTATTTTGGCCATTTTACTTCAGAATAATAAAACATAAATACCGTTTTGGCGTCTTTAATGTGGCGTGACAGATCGCTGTAGTCTCAGTTCAATAGAAGCAGCAGCCTGACTCGCACGTGAACTGATCCTCTCCTCCGCTTTAATACCAGTTACAGCGCGAAATAAACATGAATAAACTTCTCAAGGTATGATAAAAGATACAGTACAACTTAACGAAATCCGTATCATGTCTCCTATAATCGTTTCAACCGCGGAAAGACGTTAATAACTTAATAAGTAACGTCACATTTACCTCAGAACAAACACATTCAGTGACCATAAACTCATTAGTCAGCTAGAAAAATTAACTATAGAGAGGAGCATTTAGCTAAATATATACACCATATTACATATTAATTATAATTTTTAATGTTCTTCAATAGCCTATATTATGCATGTTTGAATAAATCCATCAAGTTGACAGCCACCATTTGAATGTTTATATTTCAGAAAACGAATTGGAGTAGAAATAATTTAAGTTAGTTGGCCTATTATAACTTTATTAGCATATTATAAAAATTTCCTTAAGTGCAATTTAAGTTTGTAATATATAAATCAGTTCATTTTAACCTTCAATATTAATGTAGTACCAACTGATTCCCATGTAGCCTATATTTTACAGCATTAGTTGAGAGAATTTTTTTTTTTTTTTCTTGAGAAAATGCTGTGCTGTACTGTACCTGATATACAGAATATCCAAAATAACTGATATCGATTCAAACTGCAAGTTAGTGAATTGAAATGCACAACTATGATGACAGACTGGCAGGAAATAGTGCAAAAGAGTTCATCAGAGTTTTCTTACGGATAGAAAGTTTACCAGTTTGTTAAGCAACCCTGCTCTTTCAGCGATTACCTGGAGTTAAAAACTGACATTTTTTTTGGCACAACTATGATGACAGACTGGCAGGAAATGGTGCAAAATGGAAAACAAGTCCAAACAGGGTGATCTTGTGACATACTGTCCTCATCTTTCCATTATTGTTGCACTCTAAAAAATGCTGGGTTAAAAACAACCCAAGTTGGGTTGAAATTGGATAAATCCAGCAGTTAGGTTAAATGTTTGCCCAACCTGCTGGGTGGTTTCATTTAACCCAACTATTGTTTAAAAATGACTATGTCTGGCTTAAAATGAACCCAAAATAGGTTGGAAATTAAAAATCAGACACATAATTACTAGAGGCAACAATAATAATCAAAGGTGCACATTTATTATTAAACAATTTAATAAAAGTTTGTTGTTTAATTATTATATTTAATATTAATAAATGTCAATTTCCAACATATTTTGGGTTCATTTTTAGCAAGCAATACAGCCATTTTTACACAATAGTTGGGTTAAATAAAACTGTCAAGCAGGTTGGGCAAACATGTAACCCAGCGGCTGGGTTTGTCCATTTTCAACCCAACTGACCAATCACAGCACACTTTCGCTACAACCAATCACGTTTTGCTTCACAGTTGGGGGCGGTCTCATCCCGCATTGGCTTAGAAAGGAAGTAGAGGGTTCTTAAAAAATGGTACAGTAAAAAGAGGTTTAACATTTAGCCAAACTATTATATTTTATGCGCCATTTAAAAATGCCAGAGAAACGGTGCTCTCTGTTACGGGAACAACAAAGGTATATTGGATACAGATGCGTTATGGAAGCGTCGCATTATTCAAGATTAGCCTCAGAAAGCCTTAATAATTAGCTATTAACTTATCTAACTGGATTTAACCTTGTGATAAACATGCAAGTTTGCAAAATAGCCCGTAATAATGTGCACGACACGTTCTCTTGCTCATTACTGCAGTGATCAGTATCACTGAGATCATAATACCCGTCAAAATAAGAGCCCCCTTTTTGTAAGATGGATAATGCAGACCTTATATATAATTACACCCACAAAAATATGTACAAAACTAATTAAAAGATTAATCACAATAAAGTCTGTTACATTTTGTAAACGGGGTGTTTTTATCACACAAACAGCTTCAGCTCAATTCGAACGATGCGCCCCTGGTGGAATAGTACGGAGCTCCTTTCAGAATCTGTTCCCGCCCCTGATATTTGTGAATATATGTTTTTTATTAGCAAATCTCATTTTATTTATTTGTGAATTCAATTAATTTTTGTGAAACTCCTAACATATGTGTGGATCTCATTCTATTCATTTGTGCATATGATTATTTTTTTGTAAATATCTTCACATTTACACTACCAGTGAAAAGTTTGGACACAGTAAGATTTTTTATGTTTTTAAAAGAAGTTTCGTCTGCTCACCAAGGCTGCATTTATTTAATTAAAAATACAGTAAAAACAGTAATATTGTGAAATATTATTACAATTTAAAATAACTGTTTTCTGTTTGAATATATTTTATAAAATAATTTATTCCTGTGATCAAAGCTGAATTTTCAGCATCATTACTCCAGTCTTCAGTGTCACATGATCCTTCAGAAATCATTCTAATATGATGATCTGCTGCTCAAGAAACATTTATTGTGTACAATTGTACAAAATATTTGTGTACAATTTTTTTTTTCAGAATTCTTTGATGAATAGAAAGTTCAAAAGAACAGCATTTATTTGAAATATAATCTTTTTGTAACATTATAAATGTCTTTACTGTCACTTTTGATTGATTTAATGCATCCTTGCTGAAAAAAATTATTTCTTTAATTTCTTTAAAAAAAAAAAAAAAAAAAAAAAAATTCTTACTGACCCCAAACTTTTGAACGGTAGTGTATAATGTTACAAAAGCTTTGTATTTCAGATAAATGCTGTTCTTTTGAACTTTCTATTCATCAAGGAATCCTGGAAAAAAAAAAAAAAAAAAAAAAAAAAGTACACAACTGTTTTCAACATTGATAATCATGTGACACTGAAGACTGGAGTAATGATGCTGAAAATTCAGCTTTGTCATCACAGGAATAAATTACTCCATAAAATATATTCAAACAGAAAACAGTTATTTTCAATGGTGGTAATATTTCACAATATTACTGTTTTTACTGTATTTTTCATTAAATAAATGCAGCCTTGGTGAACAGACGAAACTTCTTTTAAAAACATTAAAAATCTTACCATGTCCAAACTTTTGACTGGTAGTGTATTTGTGGATCATAATCTATTTATTTGGAATTTTGCTCCAATTCTACCCCATATTAAACACATTGTTTCTGCTACAATAACATTAAGCCAGTATAAATATATGACTTTATATGTAAATTGGCAAACTTGTTTGCTTGTGAAATGAATATTAGTGATTGCATTCAGGTTAATATTTTAAGGCGGGTGCACACTGTGCGATTTATAATAGTCCTTTAGGATTGTTGCTTGTCAGACTGTACAAACATGATTCTCATGTCACACTGTGGGATCTCAGCTGTCATTTATGTCAGACTGTACGGCGCGTGCATGAAAACTCGTCCGGAGTTTTACATCATCAACCCACACACGTTCGGTGACAGTGAGCTGCATTACACGCGGGACTGAAATGGTGGCTAACAAAGACATCTCTAGTGTTAATTTTGATCACGGCTTGTCTTGAAAAATGAAGACAATTTGACATTCGTCGTAGGAGAATTCACACTGCAGGACTGTGCGCCAAATCTTCCGACACTGCCAGAGTTTCATCCTAAGTAAAGTTTGATCACAGCGGTCATTAATCGGCTGTCCGTGAACATGTCAAACTAGTGATCAAAGACTACAGATTTTAGCCTAGGATTATAGGAATCTTTTAGGATTCTCAAAATTTGAACAAAAACAAAGAACAAAAAGTTATAATATAAAATACTATAGTATATAAATCATATTAAAATGACACAGTATAGTGTAGTAATGTAGTACTTTTGATATGAGTGGGGGAAAAAAAAAAAAAAAGTGAGATTATTAATAATGACAGTTGGTTGTGTTGTGTTGTGTGTTTTAGGCAGATTTTCGATCATTACAACAACATGTACCCGCAGCTGATCCAGAATCCCAAAACACTGATGGCTGTGAAGCGCTTCATGGCGTGAGTGATGCTCTTCCCCGTGTTTCTTTCCTGTGTTTGCTCCGTACAGTGTGTGTTGATTCTGTCTGTTTGTAGTAAGCAGGACGAGTGGTCTCGGATTCAGGTGAAGCGTAACACTACTGATCCTCTGTGGATTCACACCGGTCTGATTCTGGCGCAGCTGGACGGGCTGCAGGCCGGAGTGACCGATTGGGCCAAACAACAGGGGAGGAAGGTGAGAGGAGGTCTTCTCATACTGAACTGGGAAGATAAAGAGCTTTTATTTTTATTTTTTAAAGGCTCTATTTCCTGTATTTTTCTTACTTCTTACTCAAACATTAACTAAACATGTAGTTTTTATTTTTTGTTTTATTAAAGCTCTATTATCTCTATTTTTCCTTCTTCTTACTTTAAAAAAATAGCTTGAACATATAATTTTTTTTTGTTTTATTAAAGCTTTATCTCCTGTATTTTTCCTATTTCTTACTCAGAAATGACGCAAACACCTAAAGTTTTATTTTTGTTTTATTAAAGCTCCATTTCCTTCGTTTTTCGATTACTTACTTAAAAAATTATTTAAAAATCTAAAAAAAAAAATGTTTTAATGTTTTATTAAAGCTTTATTTCCTGTATTTTTTCCCCCTATTTCTTATTCAAAAATGACGCAAACACCTAAAAAGTTTCATTTTTGTTTTTTAAAGCTCTATTTCCTGTATTTTTCCTACGTCTTATTTTAGAAAATGACATAAACATCTAAAAAAAAAAGTTTTTCTTATTTTGTTTTCTGAAAGCTGTATTTCCTGTATTTTTATTCATGTCTTACTTTAAAAAATGTAAACATCTAACAAGTTTCTCTTTGTTTTATTAAAGCTCTATTTCCTGTATTTTCTATGACTTACTTAAAAATGACTCAAACATCTAAAAAGAGTTTTTTTTATCATTATTATTATTAAAGGTCCATTTTGTGTAATTTTCTATTATTTAAAAATGACTTAAACGTCTAAAGTTTATTTTAAAAAAAGCTCCATTTCCTGTATTGTTCCCATTTCTTACTTAAATGACTTAAACTTTTGAAAGTTTTATTTTGTTTTATTAAAGCTCTATTTCCTGTATTTTCCCTACGTCTTACTTTAAAAATGACCTAAACATCTAAAAAGTTTTTTTTAATGTTTTATTAAAGCTCTATTTCCTGTATTTTCCCTACGTCTTACTTTAAAAATGACATAAACATCTAAAAAAAAAAGTTTTTCTTATTTTGTTTTCTGAAAGCTCTATTTCCTGTATTTTTTCCTATTATTTAAAAATGACTTAAACATCTCAAGTTTTTAAAAGCTCTATTTCCTGTATTTTTCCTTTCTTACTTTAAAAAATGTAAACATCTAACAAGTTTCTTTGTTTTATTAAAGCTCTATTTCCTGTATTTTCTATTACTTACTTAAAAATGACTTAAACATCTAAAAAGAGTTTTTTTTTATTATTATTATTAAAGGTCCATTTCGTGTGTTTTTCTATTATTTAAAAATGACTTAAACATCTAAAGTTTATTTAAAAAAAAAAAAAAAAGCTCAATTTCCTGTATTGTTCCCATTTCTTACTTAAATGACTTAAAGGGATAGTTTACCCAAAAATGAAAATTCTGTCATCATTTACTCACCCTCATGTTGTTCCAAACCTGTATAAATTTCTTTGTTCTATTGAACACAAAGGAAGATATTTTCAAGAAAGTTTGTAACCAGGCTGCTTTGGGGCACCATTGACTTCCATAGTATTTTTTTTTTTTTTCCTACTATGGAAGTCAATGGTGCCCCAAAGCAGCCTGGTTACAAACTTTCTTGAAAATATCTTCCTTTGTGTTCAATAGAACAAAGAAATTTGTACAGGTTTGGAACAACATGAGGGTGAGTAAATGATGACAGAATTTTCATTTTTGGGTGAACTAACCCTTTAAATGTTTTATTTTTATTAAAGCTCTCTTTCCTGTATTTTTTTCTATTACTTAAAAATTACTTAAACTTTTAAAAAAGTTTTTTTTTTTTTTTTTTTTTTAAGGCTCTATTTTCTGTATTTATCTTGTGTTAAATACAAATAAAACTAAGATTTATTTAGCTGAAGGTTTATTAGTACTACTCATTGTATTTGTATCTTGTTTCTGAACGGCACGTTTGCATCTGTTGAAGCTGAAGCACGTTTTGCTCGTTCTCTCTGTTCAGACGTTTACTTGTGTTTCTCTCTGTAGCCTCTGTCCCAGTTTGCCATTCAGTTCCTGAGTGCGGTCGGCGATCTGCTGGATCTGATCCCGGCGCTGGTGCCCGGCAGGACGCCCCTCATGAGTTCATATAAAGCTCCTCCTATGGGCCACTGCTCTGCACTCATTAAGGTAACATCAGTGATGTTCATAAGTCAGCTGATGTGATGGTTTCTCACATCTGTCGTATGTTTCAGATGTTGCCCGGCTATGAGAACCTGTTGTTCGCTCACTCCAGCTGGTACACGTACGCCGCCACCATGCGCATCTACAAACACTGGGACTTCAAACTGAGCGAACCGCACACGGCCACCGGAAAACTGTCCTTCAGCAGCTACCCTGGTATTGATTGGTTCATTCGTTCATTGGTTCATACATGGTTTATTGATTCGTTTTGTTATTTATAATGTACCACTTTATAAAGTAGTAGGCAGTATAGTGTGTCGTTTGTGAACGTAGCCGGTGATGGCTGGTGTCTGTGTCTGTGTGTTCAGGGTTCCTGGTGTCTCTGGATGATTTCTATCTGCTGGGCAGCGGTTTGATGATGACACAGACCACTAATAACGTCTTCAACACCTCGCTGTACTCCTACATCACTCCTGCCAGTCTCTTCTCCTGGCAGAGGGTTCGACTGGCACACGTCCTGGCACAGACCGGAGAGCAGTGGGCACAAACCTTCTCTAGATACAACTCTGGTCAGAAGCAGTCCATCATATAAATAAATTCTTTGACTTATGGAGTAGTACATAATTTAAGACTGAAAAGTAAAATATATATTATATATTATAATAGAACATTTTTATTTTTCATATATATAATTCTTTGATTTATGTAGTAGTACATTATTAAATATTGAAAAATAAAATATAATATATATTATAACAATTAAATAAACTATGGAAAAATAACAAATGTAAAAAAAAAAATATTTAAAATGATTTTTAAATTTAAGTGTAAGATTATATAATTCCTTGCTCTATAGAGTAGTACATAATTTAAATTGACATAAAATATAAATTTAATATAAAATTATATATTATATAAAATACCATGTAAAATAAAGTGAATGTAAAAATATTTATTTATATTAAATAAAAAAATGTAAAATGTATTTTAAATAATTTCTTAACTTATTTTTCATATTATAAATATTTTTAAATAAAAATACATATTTGATTCTATATATATATATATATATATATATATATATATATATATATATATATATATATATATATATATATATATATATATATTTGAAAATAAATAATGCAAATAAATGTAAATAACTAAATATAATTATTTTTATTTTATTTATTTATTTTGTGTGACAAGATAAAATGTATTTTAAATAATTTCTTAATTTATTTTTCATATTATAAATATTTTTAAATAATACAAATTTGATTCTCTCTCTCTCTCTCTCTCTCTCTCTCTATATATATATATATATATATATATATTTGAAAATAAATAATGCAAATAAATGTAAATAACTAAAGATAATTTATTTTTATTTTATTTCTTTATTTTGTGTGACAATAGACTTTTCATTTTTTTCTTTATTGCTTATTTGAATTGTTTCTTATACCTGTGAAGTTCAGATTATCATTCTTATTGTTTAACACTTTAACCCAAGTGTCACGTTGCAGTTCCTAATAAAGCTGATATTTTATTTACTTGACAAATTTAGTTTTTGGCTTTTGTGAGTGTTTGGTCTGGATTCAGTTTGCTCTGTCATACTGGTGTGAATCAGTGCTCTGATCCTGTGCTGAATCTCTCCATCAGGGACGTATAATAATCAGTACATGGTTGTGGATGTGAGTAAAGTGCATCTGGGCAACAGTCTGGATGATGGGGCGCTGACTGTGGTTGAGCAGATCCCAGGACTGGTGGAGTATTCAGACCAAACGCAAACACTACGCAGAGGTCAGACTGACACAGACTTAATTTTCATTTCTTTGTTTTGATTTTATGGTGAAATCAATTTGAACATGTTGTACTAAATCTGTGTGTCCCGCAGGTTACTGGCCGTCCTACAACGTGCCGTTCCACCGTAAGATCTACGACCTGAGCGGATACGAGCAGATGTGGAAGAAGTACGGCGAGGAATTCTCATATGACCTTTGCCCTCGCGCCAAGATCTTCCGCCGCGATCAGTCTTCAGTGAGCGACCTGACGACCCTCAAACACATCATGAGATACAACGGTAACCATCTCTCAGTTACACGTCACTAGTCACAACACTACCATTTTGGCTTTTCTGTTGATTTATGGTACTTTTAGTACATAATATAAGATAGCGATGCGCTGAAATTTCAACAACCAACAGTATTCACCTGGAAAAACTGATACAATACATTTTTGGATAGTTTTGGATGACCAAGACCATTGACCTAAAAAAAACAACAGTGACATTCAATTGGTGCTTCTCCAATGATGCATGAACTTCATCTGTAGAGCTGCTCTTCACCAGCATTTCACTATTTCATTTGCGAAAAACTATTGTCATATACACACAAAAACACAAAGGTCTTCACCACAACCCGCCAAAATACAAGTCTGGTTTAACATGAAGAAATTATGACTGAGATTTATTTCTAATGTACAGCAGAATGTGCTTCTCGAAGTAATAATGATAATAATAATAATCAGTGTTGGGGTAACGCATTACAAGTAACTTCAGTTACGTAATCAGATTACTTTTTCAAGTAACTAGTAAAGTAATGCATTACTTTTAAATTTATAACAAAATATCTGTTATTTTTTCAAATAAGCAACACATTACATAAAAAGTATCTTTTTTTTTTTTTTTTTAGGGAAGAACTGAATATTGTAATGCATTACTTTTAAAAGTAACTTTCCCCAACACTGATAATAATAATAATAATAATAATAATAATACAAATAATAATAACATTTATTAAACAATCCAATTGATTTATTAGATGCAGGATATATTTTCAATCCATGTTTTAATTTTATTCAGTACAGTAATTTGTTTTAAACTTTTGTTGTAAATTTCATTTGATTACATTTTTATTTTATTGTTTAAATTGTTAGTTTTATTAATTCATTTTATTAGACACCGTTTTTGAAGATATATTTGTATCATCATGTAACACAGAATCCAGCATAAAATAAAACGGGAAACACAGAATTTGGGAAAAAATAAACCTGATTTCATGGGATCCTAAATTAAAAATCAGCTTTACCGAAATTTAATTACCCACACTTTATTTTTGGTTTTGGCTTTCGGCTAAAATGAAAACTTTAATTTTTATTTCAGCAAAAGAAAATCTGTGCATCACTAAGTGATACTTAAATATTAAAATGAAATGTATAAAATATAATATAATATACACTACCAGTGAAAAGTTTGGACACGGTAAGATTTTTAATGTTTTTAAAAGAAGTTTCGTCTGCTCACCAAGGCTGCATTTATTTAATTAAAAATACAGTAAAAACAGTAATATTATGAAATATTATTACAATTTAAAATAACTGTTTTCTGTTTGAATATATTTTATAAAGTAATGTATTCCTGTGATCAAAGCTGAATTTTCAGCATCATTACTCCAGTCTTCAGTGTCACATGATCCTTCAGAAATCATTCTAATATGATGATCTGCTGCTCAAGAAACATTTATTGTGTACAATTGTACAAAATATTTGTGTACAATATTTCTTTTTTAGGATTCTTTAATGAATAGAAAGTTCAAAAGAACAGCATTTATTTGAAATATAATCTTTTGTAACATTATAAATGTCTTTACTGTCACTTTTGATCGATTTAATGCATCCTTGCTGAATAAAAATATTAATTTCTTTAATTTCTTTTCAAAAAAATAAAAATAAAAATTCTTACTGACCCCAAACTTTTGAACGGTAGTGTATAATGTTACAAAAGCTTTGTATTTCAGATAAATGCTGTTCTTTTGAACTTTCTATTCATCAAGGAATCCTGAAAAAAAAAAAAAATAAATAAATAACATTGATAATAATCATAAATGTTTCTTGAGCAGCAAATCATCATATTAGAATGATTTCTGAAGGATCATGTGACACTGAAGACTGGAGTAATGATGCTGAAAATTCAGCTTTGGCATCACAAGAATAAATTACATTTTAAAATATTTTCAAATAGAACAGTTATTTTAGATTGTAATAATATTTCACAATATTACTGTTTTTACTGTAGTTTTAATTAAATAAATGCAGCCTTGGTGAGCAGACGAAACTTCTTTTAAAAACAATAAAATTTTACCGTGTCCAAACTTTTGACTGGTAGTGTATGTGCTAGTATGCTTTACTTATTTAGCTTTTAAATATCACAGTAAAAGTCATTATAATATAATATAATAATATAATGAGAGACCTGCTTGTTTAATGAGCTTTAGAAATTTGATGATGGGAACCAATGAGCATAACTTCAGTTTTACAACTGTTTAGACACAGGAAATTATTACTCCATGTTTTATCTCCATAATACAGTTGGAAAGAAAAGCAGCGTCACGTTAAAAATAAAGGTCCCAAGACTGAGCCCTGAGGAACACCAGTGAAAACAGAGCTAATCTCAGACCTATGAACTGGGAACGGTCAGTGAAATGGGATCTAAACCCCTTCAAAATTGTCCGCGACACCCCAAACACTCAAGACGTGTGAGTGATAGATCGTGATCAACAGTAGCAAAAGCAGCTCTTAGATTGAGAAGGATGAGAATGGATGTTGCACTAGAGTCGGAAGCCATCAACAAATCATTGGTGACTTTAACCAAAGCTGTCTCGGTATCATAAATATGTATGCACCTGTTTGTTTAATCACTGTCTACTCCTGTCAGTCATCACTGGATGCCGGTTTTTCCTCAGATTATAAGAGCGACCCGTACTCGCAGGGCAACCCATGTAATTCCATCTGCTGTCGTAACGACCTGCAGGAGCGTCACGCCAGTCCCGGAGGATGTTACGACACTAAGGTCAGCTGACCGACTCTCATTAGCCAATCAGGTTGAGTTCTCTGCCCCTGACTCTCTGGTGTCGTCCGATCAGGTGACGGATCTCCGCATGGCTGAGGGGTTCGTGGCGGAAGCGGTGAACGGCCCGACCACAGAAGGAGGGCTTCCCGTCTTCTCCTGGGAGGCGTTCAACAGCACGGCACATCAGGGTCTTCCTCTCAGCTACAACTTCAGCTTCGTCAGCATGCAGCCGCAGCTCTTCCAACCCTGAGGATCGTGGGATTTCACATCTAGCCTGCTTTTGAACCGATTCTCTATTCGATGTCTGTCGCCAACACAAATCTGAGCCCTTCGATCTGTCGAATCAGCATTTATTTTGAACGCTAAACTCTACAGCTGCCATTTGACAATCAGACCAGGACTGTTTCTGTCTCTTTTGATTGAAAGATTGAGTGTGTTTATGTGTGTTTATTATTGTGGAAGCCCATTTCATGCTTTGGTGAATCACAGCTATCACAAAAAAGGTCAAAATTATGACACATTTATGAGATGAAAAGTTGACATTATGACAAAGTCATCATTATGAGATAAAAAGTCATATTTATGTCTCATTTATGAAATGAAAAATAGAAATGAGAAAGATTATGAATTGGGTGTCATTTTGATTTAAGTCCAAATTTTGATATACTAAATCTTATGACATTAAACACTTTTTTTTGTCATAAATGATATGTGAATTTCAACTTTGTTATGTCATAATTTTGACTTTTCATCTTATAAATGACATAATTTTGACATTTTTGTCAATATTGACGTCTGTCATAATTTTGACATTTTATGTCATAAATATGTGAATTTCAACTTTTTGTCATGTGACTTAGTATGTCAAATTTTGACATTTTATTTCATAATTTGGACTTTTCACTAATATGACTTTTTACCATTTTCACTTTTTTGTCAGTTTTGACATGTCTGTCATAAAAATTTTGACATTTTATGTCCAATCCAAAATTAGGTGAATTTCAACTTTACTCCTAAATATGACTTGGTATGTAATAATTTTGGCTTTTAATCTTATAAATGTCATAATTTTGACTTTTTTGTAAATTTTGACATGTCTGTCATACTTTTTGACATTTTGTCATAAATACTATGTGAATTTCAACTTTGTCATAAATATGATTTGTCATAATTTTGACTTTTCATCTTATGACTTGTGTCTCATAAGACATTTATATTTATAAGATGAAAAGTGAAAATTATGAAAAAAAAAAGCGAAAATTATGACATTTTTAAAAGTTGAATGTCATAATTTTAACTTATGTCAGAATTTCGACTTTTCATCTTATAAATGACTTGTCATAATTTTGACTTATGTCATAAATATGATTTAGTATGTCAAATTTTGTAATAAATGACTTAGTATGTCAATTTCCACTTTTTGTCATAAATATGATTTAGTATGTCATAATTTTGACTTACCAAAGCATGATTTTTTTATGTGTCAGAAATGTGTTTCCATATATGTCCACAACAGGTTGTTTTCGAACAACTCGAGCAGAAAAACAAAGTTTCTGAACGATTCGAGCGTCTTGTGATAAGACGTTTCTTACATTCACAGATGTTTTCTCTCAGGGAGCGTGAGTCTAAAGTGCCTTTGTTAGTATTGGAGTTTGAATGTCTTTGAGTATCGCTGTCACAATCGCATCTCCTCATATATGTTTGTGATCTGATCTATGCTGCCTGTGATTTTCTCTTTGATTCCACCAATGAATGAATAAACACAAGCCTCATTTCTCAGTGTTGAGTGTTTTTGTTGGATACGGTTTCACTTATTCCGTCGGTTATTCTGCTCTCGTGTTCCACTGAAGCTTTTGATCGGTCTGATTCATCAAGGGGTTTGAAACCAACAGACGACTGAAAGAGCAATGAAGGTTAGGTAGATTGTCAATACTGACACAAACACATTGACACCTCAACACGAGAGTGAAGGAGGATACACGTGTTTGGGTCATTTATGTTTTATTATTACAGTAATTGTTTTGACTGTCCAATATGATGTCTGAAGGCTGAAGGAAGATATTTCTGGTACTTCTGCTGTAATAGTGAAGCTGCTTAACATTTTATTTACACAAAATAATCATTCTCACTCTTATGACTATTGACTTTTCCAGTCATTCATGATTAAGTTTTTTTTATTATTATTATTTTTTATTCATAAATAGCAATTTCTACATGTTAAAATATTTTAGAGCTTTACTAGAAATTTTTTTCTCTATGAAAAAAAATTATATTATTTCTAGAAATTTCCATGACTTTAAGATTTTGATAATTTTTGATGATTCTTGAAGTTTTGAATTTCCATGGCTTCTTAAAGGTTTTATTAATTTTATTAATTTTTAAAAAATTTAAAAAAATATGTTTTTATATATTTCCAAGACTTTTAAAAGATTATTAATTTCCTTGATTTAAGAAAAATATTTTGAAGACTTTTTTAAAGATTTTATTAATTTCCTTGATTAAAAAAAAAAAAAAAAAAAAAAAGACTTAATATTTTATTTATTTCCATGGTCCATTTTCATGTCTCTGATTCTTAAAGATTTTCTTAATTTCCTTGATTTTTTTTTTTTTTTTTTTTTAATTATTGTATTTATTTCCATGACTTTTTTAGGTTTAAAAATCACACTTTTAATATTCCCTCATATATCCAGGTTTCCCAAGACTGTGTGAATCCTAGCTCTGAAATAAAAATGAAAGTTTTTAAGGGAATTAATTAAATCTTTTATTTAATTAAATTAGATTTTATATTGGTTTTAGCTTATTTGAAAAGCTTGTTTTGTCTTATATCTAATCAGTTTAAGTCTGTTGAGAACCACTGTATTATTAGATCAGATCCATCTGTTGTCATTGTTTCCTCTTTCTCTCTCTGTTTCCATTCACTTGATTTCTCTTGTTCTGCTCTAATGTCTCTCTCTGGACCTCCTGAACTGAAACTACACTCATCCTTGTTCTCAGCCATGATGGAGACGAGTTCATCTGCTCCTGCAGCTTCACCACAGGTCAGTAATCACATCTTCAACTCACACATGCAGTAAGAAGAAGAACAGGCATCAAGATCTTTGAGATGTTTCTGCACACTGTTTGAGCAGGTTCACCTGATGACGTCCTGAAGAACACCGAGACCTGAGACCTGATTACTTGATTATCTGAGACTGACACATATGACACATCATTGCAAGATAAGCAAGAAATTAGAAGTAGAATTGTCAATTCAAAGCAGTTTCATTTTCATGATTCACACGTTTTCAGTTTTAGTATTTAAACATTTATTGGCAAAAGGAAAGAACGTGCACTTTTGTGGTGAGGAAACCGAAAACATAAGTCAGACAATGACGTTCATTTGTGCGTTAAAGGTTAAACAGTTTTACACACACGGGCTTTGAAAGAGTATAGACAGCACTGGTATCTTCACATTCTTCCAAACACTTCAGAAATTCTTCAGTGGAACACAAAAGAAGATACTTAGAAAAAATATATATTTTGTCCAAACAGTGAAAGAAAAAGATGGCACAACTTACATTTTGAGTGAACTTTTAACCCCTACCCCACACAGTAGTGAACACAAAGTCTTATGAATGTTATTAAATGAGATATAAATTATTACATCAAGTATCATTTATAGCAAAGAAAGATGCACAAATGAAATGTACAATCAAAACAGACGTTTGTTGGGTTTGTTAAATGATATGTTATCATTTTGACTTATTCATATTTGACATTGTCATTGTTTCAACTTTTTATATCATAAAACACTGTCGATTTCTACTTTTCTCTCAAATTTTGATGTCCATTGTCATTTTGACGTAATAATTTTGACCTTTTTCTTCTCCTCATTTCATTGTGATTTTATGTCAATTTTAACTTGTCATAATTTTTACTTGTTTCATAATTGACATTTCGTCCAAATTTGTCTTTTATCTCATAATTTCAACTTTTTCCATCATAAATTCGCCCTTTTCTCATAATCTCAACTTTTCATAACATTAGACATTTTGTCAGTTTCTATACTTTTCATTCATATTTTGACTTCCATTGTCATTGTGTCAATTTTGACATCATAATTTTGATCTTTTCCTCATAATTTTGACATTTCATAATTGACATTTTGTCCATTTTGACTTTCTCATAATTTCAACTTTTTATATCATAATTAAGGTATTTTGTCAATTTCAACTTTTCTCTCATAGTTTGATTTATTTTGTCAATTTTGACTAGTCATAATTTTTGACTTGTTTCATAATTGACATTTCATCCATTTTGACTTTTTATCTCATAATTTTATTTTTCTCCATCATAATTTCACCCTTTTCTCATAATCTCAACTTTTTATATCATAATTAAGACATTTTGTCAGGTTCTACTTTTCTCTCATATTTTGACTTTCATAATTGTCATTTTATGTCAATTTTGACCTTCTCATAATTTTGACATTTCATAATTGACATTGTCCATTTTGACTTTCCCATAATTTCAACTTTTTAATATCATAATTAAGACATTTTGTCAATTTCGACTTTTCTCTAATATTTTGACTTTCATAACTGACATTTCGTCCATTTTGACTTTGTCATATTTTCAACTTTTTTTCATCATAATTTCGGCCCTTTTCTCATAATCTCAATTTTTATATCATAATTAAGACATTTTGTCAATTTCGACTTTTCTCTCATATTTTGACTTTTTCATAACTGTCATTTTATGTCAATTTTGACTAGTCATAATTTTGACTTGTTTCATAATTGACATTTCGTCCAAATTTGTCTTTTATCTCATAATTTCAACTTTTTCCATCATTAATTTGCCCTTTTCTCATAATTCCAACTTTTTATATCATAATTAAGACATTTTGTCAATTTCAACTTTTCTCTCATAGTTTGTCATTTTGTCAATTTTGACTAGTCATAATTTTGACTTGTTTCATAATTGACATTTCATCCATTTTGACTTTTTATCTCATAATTTCAATTTTTTCCATCATAATTTCACCCTTTTCTCATAATCTCAACTTTTTATATCATAATTAAGACATTTTGTCAGTTTCTACTTTTCTCTCATATTTTGACTTTGATAATTGTCATTTTATGTCAATTTTGACCTTCTCATAATTTTGACATTTCATAATTGACATTGTCCATTTTGACTTTCCCATAATTTCAACTTTTTATATCATAATTAAGACATTTTGTCAATTTCGACTTTTCTCTAATATTTTGACTTTCATAATTGACATTTCGTCCATTTTGAATGTCATATTTTCAACTTTTTCCATCATAATTTCGGCCCTTTTCTCATAATCTCAATTTTTTATATCATAATTAAGACATTTTGTCAATTTCGACTTTTCTCTCATATTTTGACTATTTCATAACTGTCATTTTATGTAAATCTTGACTAGTCATAATTTTGACTTGTTTCATAATTGACATTTCATCCATTTTGACTTTATCTCATCATTTCAACTTTTTTTCATCATAATTTCGCCCTTTCCTCACAATCTCAACTTTTTATATCATTTTATAAGCATCCTGCAAATACAGACACTTGATCTGAATTACATTCAGACATTTAAAAGTGAACAGACACTCTTTGAAGCCACTGTTTATATGAAAGATTTGGTGCATGTTATGAAGAACTGCAGATAACAACATGTGGTTAAAAATAAAGTTCGGTTTCCTCTCGTTTCTCTCCGTCTTTCTCTTCTGCTGGTCTGTTTCTCTCTAGAGACTTGATCAGTGATTCATTCTCTCCGACGTTACAAATGAAGAAGTGAAACGCCCCTGTGCTGCTCTCACCTCTCATGATCTCTCCGTCTCTGTTCTCATCAGTTTATCAGCAGTGATGGAGAGGAGACCATGTGCTTCTGGTAGTCGGTGGGATATTCTCCTCAAACAGTGCATCTCCCTCAAATCCCTGGAATTGGCTCCGCCAGGTGAGTAAATATGCTATATAAGTGTGGTTTTATTCTTCAGTGCCCGTGGATGTGGAGAATACAGATGATTTTGATTCTGTAGCGGATCCTCCGCCGGAGCTGAAGCCCGTGTTGAGCACCAGAGGTCCTGGTCCGGATGAGTCCTGGTCCGCCATCAGCCCCAGCCTGTGGATCTGTGTCGGGCTGGTCGCGAGCGGGTCGGTTCTGGTGCTGCTGCTCTGGTTCATCATCTACAGACGTCACGGCAGGACCTCACAGAACACAGGTAAGATCATTACAGCGCAAAACTAAAGTCCCGTCACACCAAGGACAAGAGTAAGAACTTACTTTCACTATGAATCACTGTTTTTGCAGCTGATGAACGATAAAAACACTGACAGACGAATCAGAATCCACCTGACTTCAAAGAGCTTGCGCATTACAGATAGCATATTTATTTTTTTAAAAAGAACAATTTCATGTATTTTTTAAAAAGCTATTTTACATACATGTTTACCTATAGACAAAACAATAGCTGAACTGATCACAAATGAACCAGTTCAAAAGTTTAAATACCCTTGATTCTTAATACTGTGTAACCTGGATGATCGACGACTGTTTGTATTATTTATGATGGTTAAACTGCCCACTGTTCTTCAGAAAACTCGGACTTTTTTCTCAGAATTGCATGATATAAAGTCGTAATTGCGAGATATAGCCCCGGATTCACAGACAAGGCTTATGCTAGTCATAGACTAAAATGCATGTTTGAGCAGTTTTAACTGAAAGTAACTTGTACTGACAGATCTTAAAATATGTCAGTACCATTGTTTTGTCTCAAGATTCACACCTGTAATGTTTTTTTCAAGTGTACATTTATAAAAGCTACTTAAATATCCTAATTGAACTAAGGCCTAATCCTTGCTCAGGCTAAGCCCTGTCTGTGAAACCGGGCCATAAAGTCAGAATTGTGTGATATAAACAGTTCTGAGAAAAAAAGTCAGAATTGACTTTGACGCAATTTCTGACTTTATATCACGCAATTCTGACTTTATAACTCACAATTCTGACTTTATATCTCACAATTCTGACTTTATATCTCGCAATTCTGACTTTATATCTCACAATTCTGACTTTATATCAGACGATTCTGACTTTATATCTCACGATTCTGACTTTATAATTCACGATTCTGACTTTAAATCTCAATTCTGACTTTATATCTCGCAATTCTGACTTTATATCTCGCAATTCTGACTTTATATCTCGCAATTCTGACTTTATATCTCGCAATTCTGATTTTATATCTCACAATTCTGACTTTATATCTCACGATTCTGACTTTATAATTCACGATTCTGACTTTATAATTCACGATTCTGACTTTAAATCTCAATTCTGACTTTATATCTCGCAATTCTGACTTTATATCTCGCAATTCTGACTTTATATATCGCAATTCTGACTTTATATCTCACAGTTCTGACTTTATATCTCACAGTTCTGACTTTATATCTCACAGTTCTGACTTTATATCACACAATTCTGACTTTATATCTCGCAATTCTGACTTTATATCACGCAATTCTAATCTTTTCTAAATTATTAACATTTTGCAGATTCTGCAAGGGTGAACTTATGACCTCGTAAACATAAAGGCTATTTTTAAAACAACAAAGTGCAATATGCTGATAAAATGTTTGAGAGCTGAACATATCTGAGCTCATTTTAAAATAGCAGTACTAAATAACAACAAAATGGTATTTTTTTTTTTACAATTATTAACCAAGGGTGAACTTATGACCTTAGCTGTATAAATATTTGATGTTGCCTTTTCAAATGACTTTTGGTGAAATAAAGAAAGTAATGGAAAGTGATAAAACATCCTATAAATGTATTTTATTCAAATCTAATACAACTGAACTACGCTTCTGAGTGAATCATTCTGAATTTGCAAAAATTGTTTTTGAATTCGATCAAATACTTATGAATCATGAATTGTATCAAGCCTAACCAAACTTCAAGAAAATGCCGCCCCAGTCACGGACCGGACCTGATCAATACTCGGGCTGTTCACACAGAACACGTTTTTCCATTCCACTGAAATACTGTTGTTGTTGTTTTTGTAAACGCACACTAGTGACTAGACAAACATCTTTAATCATTGACAAGGCCCTCTAAAAATGTGGCGCTCAAGAAGTTCAGCTTTTAAAAAACAGCATTTCTAGACCTTCCAGGGTTTTTTTCCCGTTCCTTTTACACAGCATTATAAAACCGTAGTGCTCATGTGAGATGTGAGCGCAATGCTCAAAAACGTTTGTCTTGTGTAGAAAAACAATGGAAAAGCAGAAAGTGGACTGCAAAAATGCGTTCTGTGTGAACGGCCTAAGAGGTTCAGTATAGGAGTTTCTACCCAATGAAACCTCACACACACACTTTAGTTAGTTTCTGTTCCTCTCATGGGGTCAGGAGGGTGGCGAGGGGTCTTCAGGGACTGTCCCGTGTCTCACGTCTCGATTCCACACACACAAGCATGCATCCGTTACCTCAGGATACAGAACGCAGCTCTTAAACTAGCGGAAGAACCCAACAACACTCCTGAGGGCTAAATTTAACCCCAGCACTTTCAGACTTGAGGAAGAGTTCACTGTTTACCACTTGATTTTGATGATTCAGTGATGTCATGCTGTGGGCAAGTATTTCTGACTCACAACTGTATAATTTACTTTCCTCTGACCTCTGCGATTGTGCATAGCATTGTTTTTCTATGCACTTGACAGACATTTTGACAGTTTTTTCCATTCCTCTGCCCTGCTTCTCACTTTTTAAACAAGCCCTTATAGATGTCAGTATGACTGATCTCGCAGCATACTGACATCAGTGAGATCAGGTGTGAAATCTGACGTGTGTTCTGAATCATAATGGCAGCGTGATTCATTAGAACTCAACAGTTTTTACCCTGTGACCCAGAACCTCTCTGAGTGTTATGCAAACCTTTATCCCACTGAGAAATAACACTTAAAGATGGCACCTAACAACTTTTTAGTACTGTTTACTTAGTCACCCATCGCTATTAATGGTGCTGATAGGGAAACATCTAAGTAACACTAGAACACCTTATCAACTGCAGAGCACCACACCAAAAACACTCTGAACACTTTAGAACTATATAACACCGCACCAAAACCCACTTGGAACACTTTAGAACTGTATAACACACCAAGAAACACTTGGAACACTTTAGAACACTATAACACCGCACCAAAACCCACTTGGAACAATTTAGAACTGTATAACACACCAAAAAACACTTGGAACACTTTAGAACTGTATAACACACCAAAAAACACTTGGAACACTTTAGAACTGTATAACACACCAAAAAACACTTGGAACACTTTAGAACTGTATAACACACCAAAAAACACTTGAAACACTTTAGAACTGTATAACACCTCACCAAAACCCACTTGGAACAATTTAGAACTGTATAACACACCAAGAAACACTTGGAACACTTTAGAACTGTATAACACACCAAGAAACACTTGGAACAATTTAGAACTGTATAACACCTCACCAAAATCCACTTGGAACAATTTAGAACTGTATAACACACCAAAAAAACACTTGGAACACTTTAGAACACTATAACACCGCACCGAAACCCACTTGGAACAATTTAGAACTGTATAACACACCAAAAAACACTTGGAACACTTTAGAACTGTATAACACCGCACCAAAACCCACTTGGAACAATTTAGAACTGTATAACACCGCACCAAAACCCACTTGGAACACTTTAGAACTGTATAACACACCAAAAAACACTTGGAACACTTTAGAACTGTATAACACCTCACCAAAACCCACTTGGAACAATTTAGAACTGTATAACACACCAAAAAACACTTGGAACACTTTAGAACTGTATAACACACCAAGAAACACTTGGAACACTTTAGAACTGTATAACACCGCACCAAAACCCACTTGGAACAATTTAGAACTGTATAACACACCAAAAAACACTTGGAACACTTTAGAACTGTATAACACCGCACCAAAACCCACTTGGAACAATTTAGAACTTTATAACACAGCACCAAAACCCACTTGGAACACTTTAGAACTGTATAACACACCAAAAAACACTTGGAACACTTTAGAACTGTATAACACACCAAAAAACACTTGGAACACTTTAGAACTGTATAACACCGCACCAAAACCCACTTGGAACACTTTAGAACTGTATAACTGCACCAAAACCCACTTGGAACACTTTAGAACTACATGACAACACACCAAAAAACACTTGGAATGCTTTAGAACTGTATGAATACACATTATAAAACACCCAGAACACTTTATACACTTTACACTTTACAACTGTATAACGCAAAAACCCACCTGTGACACTTTAGAACTGCATGACAACACACCAAAAAAAACCCGGAACACTTTACAACTGTATAACACACCCCAAAAAAAAAAAAAAAAAAAAAAAATGGAACACTTTAGAACTGTATAACACACCAAAAAAAAAAAACACTTGGAACACTTTAGAACTACATGACAACATGCCAAAAACAATTGTTACTCTTTAGAACTGTATAACACACACACACACACAACACGCACAAAACACACAAAACACACACACAAAAAAAACACACATTTGGAACACTTTAGAACTGCATGACAACACACCAAAAACAATTGTAACTCTTTAGAACTGTATAACACACACACACACACACACACACACACAAAACACACAGACACAAAAAAAACACACATTTGGAACACTTTAGAACTGCATAAAAACCCACCAAAACCCACCTGGAACACTTTAGAACTGTATAACAACACACCAAAAAAACACAAACAAACAAAAAAACACTCAGGACACTTTAGAACTGCATGACATCACACTAAAACACTCTAAACACTTTTGAACTGCATGACAAGACACCAAAAACCAATCGGAACACTTCAGAACCACATAAAAACATACCAAATAACAATCTGAACACTTTAGAACTGCATGACAACACACCAGAAACACTTGAAGACTTAATAACTGTATAACAACACACCAAAAAAACACTCAGAACACTTTAGAACTGCATGACAACACACCAAAACACTTGGAACTCTTTAGAACTGCATGACTGTACACCAAAAAACACTCAGAACACTTCAGAACTGCATAAAAACAATCAGAACACTTCAGAACTGCATAAAAACACACCAAAAAAACAATCGGAACCTCATGACACACCAAAAATCACATAGCAACACCCCACCCACAACACACTAGTATTTTAACAGTGAGGATTTTTGGGGGAAAATCTAGTTAGCATTAGTGGCTATAGTAGAAATCTGTTTGTTTTAACTAACTCACTAGTGTTGTTTATATGCCCCGCAGGTGAAAAGGACTCTACGCCTCACACCCCGACAACCATAGAACAGGAAGAGGAAGCCCTCTCGCCCTGGCTACATGTCAACGGCCAGACACAGGAAGTGGCAATCAGCGTGGGATCCTGTGGGCGGAGCCTGTGTAATGGGCGGGCAGAGCACGGGCTGCCACTTCCTGCAACAGAATTGGGAGACTCTGCCCTCGTCACCGCCAAAACCGGACAACCTGTTGAAGTCTGATGAGTAACAGCAGAGCTAATTCTGATGTTGAATAATGTGAAAATCATATCATTTGAACTCTTGATATGAATCCAGTTCAGCTGTAAGATCTTGTCAGGCTTTAGAGAACTTCACATGGAAACAGATTCACCATCACATTTTTTAAAAAGATGAATATTTTCTTTTGTGTATATTTTGGGAGATTTCCAGCACACCAATGAGAGTCATATTTGTTCATAAACATTTGGCTCTGTGACTAATTGCTTATGCTCCTCTGTTGTAAGTTGCTTTAGTGCATAAATGCATAAAAAAAGACGTATGATTTTTTTTTTTTCTCTGCCTCTGTTCTTTTATTAATAAGCAAGTTAAGCAATAAACCATCTAAATAAAACACAGTTGGTTCTCTTATTGTCTTTATGAGTCAGAAACAGTTGTTGTGAAATCATATTGTACATTACATACATCATTCATTTTACAGTCAACCGTTTCAGAATGATTAAATTACTGAATATATGATCAAATAGGAACACTGAAACACAATGAGCAACACTTCATATAGTTAAATACATGCAGGTAGGTGTGTGTGTGTGTGTGTGTTTTCTACAGGTATGTTGCGGGGTCGGTCAGGTGCAGGTATTCGAGCTGCCCCTCGCTGCTGTGTCTCTGTGTTCGCCGCTGCCGCGTGGAGAGAGTTTTCCGCCGCTCGTTCCCGCGCGTGTTCAGCGTGGAGACGATCCTCTCGGCCAGATCCTGCTGCAGACGCTGGAAATTCTCACTGGGGATCAAAACGCACACAGAAAGATTCAACGTGTGTGATCATCAGTGATCTTAAGAAGCAGGGGGTTTTGAAAGAACATTAAAGTTAACATTAAATAATTATTTTTAACCCTTAATCAGTCCTTGGGCTCCAGCTGACCCCATTGAAAGATTCCTTCATTTTTAAAAAGGGTTCCCTTCATCTCAGGGGCATGAGAACACGCACAAAAAATCTGAAATTGATTTGGTATAATAATTTGCAAAAGCAAACAATTCAAAATATATCAGACAACAACAGATTTTTGAATGTATTTTATAATGTTTAAATATATATCCACAAAATATATATCAAAGTTGTGAGGAGAAGTTGAAGCATCAAAAAAAATGAAGTGAAAATGAAATGATTCCCTATTGACCTCTATTGGATATATGTGGTCATTTCACTTTCTTTCTTTAATTATAATTCCTAAGGTTTTTCCACAAACCTGTAGATGGTAGTATTCTATGGAAGCCCGTTTCCGCCACTAAATAAAAAAAAAAAAAGAGTAATTGCGACTTTTTATCTCAGAATTCTGACTTTTTATCTCGCAATTGCGAGTTTATATCTCACAACTGCGAGTTATAAAGTCAGAATTCTGAGATATAAAGTCGCAATTGCGTGATAAAAAGTCAGAATTGCGAGTTTTTATCTCAGAATTCTGACTTTTTTTCTCGCAATTGCGAGTTATAAAGTCAGAATTCTGAGATATAAAGTCGCAATTGCGTGATATAAAGTCGCAATTGCGTGATATAAAGTCAGAATTCTGAGATATAAACTTGCAATTGCGTGATAAAAAGTCAGAATTGCGAGTTTTTATCTCAGAATTCTGACTTTTTTTCTCGCAATTGCGAGTTATAAAGTCAGAATTCTGAGATATAAAGTCGCAATTGCGTGATATAAAGTCACAATTCTGAGATATAAAGTCGCAACTGCGTGATATAAAGTCAGAATTCTGAGATATAAAGTCGCAATTGCGTGATATAAAGTCAGAATTCTGACTTTTTTTCTCACAATTGTGTGCAACTTTATTTCTCATAGTTCTTACTTTGCTTGCGTTTCCTTTCATTGCGGGTGACCATCAGGATTGCTGCTTCGTTATTATTATACATAAAATGGAAGACATCATAAAGGATTATTTTTAGCGCGGATTTACCAATAAAGAAATTTTGATTTTATTGGAGGAGGCACATAACATGAAGATTAGTCTCCGGACATTAGAGAGAACATTATGCAGGAATATGCATAGTATAGCATGTTTCCACGGTAACCTTGTACATGAGTACAGCGTTTCCAGGAGAAAAAAAACAGCTTTTACTGCCATCTAGTGGGCTTAATACTAAAACGCATCATATTTCATATAATTTCAAATCATATTTCATCAACTTTTGTAACTGCAACTCAAGCCTGGTGGCTCCATAAAAGCGGGCATTCAAGGGTAGAATTACAATTACAAAATTACAGTGGAAGTATTTGGTGAATAAAAGTTGTTTTTAACAGAATTAGATACAATGATGAATTTGACAAGTTTTGAGCAAATGTGTTGTGATTACACAATAATACCAATATAATAGTAATAATAATAAGAATCAACTGTGGCGGAGGCGCAATAAAACAGATGAAGCTGAAGTGGCACATTTTATACACCAACAGCTTCAGACATCAGGATGGCAGCACGGCTATCGTTGGATGCACCAGATGTTGGATGTCCGTATTTGTTAGACAGAGAAACTGTCCATCAGTTAATTACAAGAAAAAAGTCATAATTCTGAGATATAAACTCGCAACTGCGTGATATAAAGTCAGAATTCTGAGATAAAAACTCGCAATTCTGACTTTTTTTCTCGCAATTGCGAGTTTATATCTCAGAATTCTGACTTTATATCACGCAATTGCGACTTTATATCTCAGAATTGTGACTTTATAACTCGCAATTGCGAGAAAAAAAGTCAGAATTCTGAGATAAAAACTCGCAATTCTGACTTTTTATCACGCAATTGCGAGTTTATATCTCAGAATTGTGACTTTATATCACGCAATTGCGACTTTATATCTCAGAATTCTGACTTTATAACTCGCAATTGCGAGAAAAAAAGTCAGAATTCTGAGATAAAAACTCGCAATTCTGACTTTTTATCACGCAATTGCGAGTTTATATCTCAGAATTCTGACTTTATAACTCGCAATTGCGAGAAAAAAAGTCAGAATTCTGAGATAAAAACTCGCAATTCTGACTTTTTATCACGCAATTGCGAGTTTATATCTCAGAATTCTGACTTTATATCACGCAATTGCGAGTTTATATCTCAGAATTCTGACTTTATAACTCGCAATTGCGAGAAAAAAAGTCAGAATTCTGAGATAAAAACTCGCAATTCTGACTTTTTATCACGCAATTGCGAGTTTATATCTCAGAATTCTGACTTTATATCACGCAATTGCGACTTTATATCTCAGAATTGTGACTTTATATCTCAGAATTCTGACTTTATAACTCGCAATTGTGAGATATAAACTCGCAATTGCGAGATAAAAAGTCAGAATTCTGAGATAAAAAGTCGCAATTACTCTTTTTTTTTTTTATTTAGTGGCGGAAACGGGCTTCCATAGTATTCTATCCCTAACATATAGAGCAATCTCCAAATACAATTTAGATTTAATTAAAGGAACACTCCACTTTTTTTGAAAATAAGCTCATTTTCCAACTGTTGAGTTTTACCGTTTTCGAATCCATTCAGCCGATCTCCGGGTCTGGCGGTACCACTTTTAGCATAGCTTAGCCTAGTTCATTGAATCTGATGAGACCGCTAGCATCTCGCTCAAAAATGACCTAAAGAGTTTCGATATTTTTCCTATGTAAAACCTGACTCTTCTGTAGTTCCATCATGTACTTAGACTGACGGAAAATTAAAAGTTGCAATTTTCTATTTTCTAGGCAGCAAAGTTCCTTGATTATTATGCCGGAATGAGAGTATAGTTCCTAGCCATATCGGCCTAGAAAATCGCAACTTTTCATTTTCCGTCGGTCTTAGTACATGATGTAACTACAGAAGAGTCAAGTTTTAAATAGGAGAAGTATCGAAACTCATTGGTCATTTTTGAGCGAGATGCTAACGGTCTAATCCGATTCAATGAACTATGCTAAGCTATGCTAAAAGTGGTACTGCCAGACCCGGAGATCGGCTGAATGGATTCGAAAACGGTAAAACTTAACTGTTTAACTCTAGGAGAGTTGGAAAATGAGCCTATTTTCAAAAAAAGTGGAGTGTTCCTTTAAGTTCATCATTAAAGTGATTTTTTCATTAAAAATCAATCTTTCATAAGTAAATAGGTAAAAAACTACCAAATATCCACAAAAACACAGCATAAATGCATAGTTGAGAAGTAAATAAAAAAAAAAAGATATATAGTTTATCACTTAAAAAATGTATATTTCCTTATGCAATCGCTCTGTAAATGTTTGGGGTCTATCTGACCCCATGGACCTTTAACGTAAAACCTACTTTTGAACACTACAATATATTTTGTGAAAGGCACTTTTAAAAAAAATCCGAATCAAATGTTTTTCTTCAGGTTTATACATCTAACATGACTATGACATAGGTAGAGTATATATACATTGTTTAACTACAAAAAACAATTATTTAGTACTTTACATTTAGTAAAAGGGTTCCTTGCAAGGGGATCAAAATATTTGGGGGTCAACAGTTCAGTCCTGGAATCTGATTGGTTGATGACTCCGTAGTGACATGTCAGTAACTTGACGTCTTGTTTATTGAACTGTTGTATAAAAGCAACATCACACTCACAATTGAAGTTGTTTCGAATTATGGCCATATGTCGCTCTGATAATAAATTCAGCATGTGTATATGTTTTACTGGTGTATTCTGGGAGTATTTTATGATTGCAGGACATGAGTGTTGGTGGTCTTACGCTGTTGGTGGTGTCGGCAGATTGTATTTCTGCCCGGTGACTCCAGTCAACCAGTAAGTCATCTCCTTCCCTTTACCCTGAAACACAAACACACACGTTGTGAGTCTCTGCCGTTACTGTGAACTCTTCTTCAACAGACTGTGATTGGCTGAAGGGACTCAAATAAGAGCCAGCGATTAGACGGAAAATGAAAGAAGAGCCTACAATTGGTTGGAAGCTGAAATAAGAGCCTGCGATTGGATAGAAACTAAGCGTGTCTGTGATTGGCTGGCATCTCTCCTCTCACCTTCAGGTACGTTTCTCCTCGGTGCTCACACTCAAACTGGCAGTCGGTTCGCTGCAGGATCTGGATGGTCGACTCGCTCACGTGAATCCTCAGAGCTGGAAAACACATCAGCTGCTTCACCGAAGAGTGTGTTTTTGTATTTGTGTGTATGTGAATGTGTGTGTTTGTGTCTTACGCAGGCCTGTAGACTCCATCCGTGACGCTGTGTTGACCGTATCCCCAAACAGACAGTAACGCGGCATCTTATTACCCACCACACCAGCCGCACATGGACCTACACGCGCACACACACATGACTAATAAGAGTCAGTAAGTTATTAGTGAAGTGTGAAGTGACATGTGGCCAAGTATGGTGACCCATACTAGGAATTTGTGCTCTGCATTTAACCCATCCAAGTGTACACACACAGCAGTGAACACACACACACCGTGAACACACACCTGCGGCGCCCGGGGAGCAGTTGGGGGTACGGTGCCTTGCTCAAGGGTCTCACCTCAGTCGTGGTATTGAGGGTGGAGAGAGTGCTGGACATTCACTCCCCTCACCGACAATCCCTGCCGGACCTGAGACTCGAACCCATGACCTTTGGGTTACGAGTCCGACTCTCTATCCATTAGGCCACGACCGCCCATCTGCACATTATAATCTTATCTATTTAGCAAAATGTATAAGAAAAGATTTGCAAATTGGTTCAAGAACTTGATATTTGAATGATTTTTGGGTAATTAATGCATGTTGACCAGCAGATGGCGCTGCCACAAGATGTTGCAAGAATGATTTCTAGTAAGTTTCCTCTATAACATCATCTCTTTTTTCTTCTTCCCGTGTTTCTGTACCTGAATGGATCCCGATACGGATCCACAGTGGGATTCCCGGCAGGTGTCTCAGCTGGAACGTCCCCATGAACTCCAGGATGTCCAGAGCCATAAGACAGATGTCCACCGCGTGTCTGTTCCCGTTGCGTTTCGGCAGACCGGACGCCACCATGTATGCGTCACCGATGGTCTCCACCTGAACACAACGGCAAGTTCTGGCTATTTAATCACATTCTGCCTTTCATTTTTTATATTAAAATAGTTATTTAAAAATTATTGAATTAAACAATTTTAAAAAATCAATATTAAAAGTGAATAATTAAATGGCTGACTGCTAGATGTTCTCTCTGAGCATCTTCACACATCTTGTGTGTTTGTGCACCTTGTAGACGTCGTGGTGGTCGAGGATGCTGTCGAAGTTCTTGTAGATGTCGTTCAGCATGTCCACCACCTCCATGGGCGTGCTGTGATGGCAGAGGGTCGTGAAGCACACGATGTCGCTGAAGTAGATGGTGACCTCGTCGTACAGCTCCGGCTCCACTCGACCCGTCTCCTTCAGAGAGCGCACCACAGGCCTGTGTGAGAGACGCACATCTGATGCTCAGAACACAGTCACTCGGGTTTGAGACGGTTTATCATGGCAAATCAGAGTCACTTCTGCTGCTCGCCCAGGAACACCTGAACACGGCATTTGCTAGGGTGTTCTGGGTAGTTGCTGGGGTGTTCCTAGCCAGTTACTACGGCATTGCTATGTGGTTGCTAAGCAGTTGCTAGGGCATTTCTATGTGGTTGCTAGGCAGTTGCTAGGGTGTTCTGGGTGGTTGGTGGGGTGTTCCTAGGCAGTTACTATGACATTGCTATGTGGTTGCTAAGAAGTTGCTACGGCATTTCTATGTGGATAGAAGGCAGTTGCTAGATTACTCTGGATGATTGCTAATATGTTGCTAGGATCACCTGGGTGATTGCAAGAGTGTTGTTAGGCAGTTGCTAGGGGATTGCTATGTGATAGCCAGGCAGTTGCTAGAATATCCCAGATGATTGCTAATGTGTTGCTAGGCAGTTGCTAGGATCTTCTGGGTGGTTGTTGGGCAGTTGCTAAGGTTTTCTGGGTAGTTTCAAGGATGTTGCCTAGGCAGTTAAAAGGGCATCACTATGAGTTTGCTAGGAAGTTGCTAGGGCATTGATATGTGATTGTTAGGCAGTTGCTAGGGCATTTCTATGTGGTAGCTAAGCGGTTTCTAGGACATAGATATGAAGCTGCTGGGCAGTTGTTAGGACATTACTATTTTGTTGCTAGGCAGTTGCTAGTGTGTCATGGGTGGTTGCTAGGCAGTTGCTAGGGTATTGCTATGTGATTGCTAGTCAATTTCAATGGCATCGCTAGGCAGTTGCTAGGATCACCTGGGTGGTTGCAAGGGTATTGTCTAGCAGTTGCCAAGGCATTGCTATGTGTTTGCTTGGCAGGTGCTATGGTATTTGTGGTGGTTGCTAGGGTGTTGCTAGGCAGCTACTAGGGCATCGCTATGAGTTCGCTAGCAAGTTGCTAGGTCATTTCTATGTGGTTACTAGGCAGTTTCTAGGGCTGGACAGTTGTTAGAACATTGCTATTTTGTTTCTAGGCAGTTGCTAGTGTTGTTGCTAGGGTGTTGCTATGTGATTGCTAGTCAATTTCTATGGCATTGCTATGCAGTTGCTAGGGCATTGCTTTGTGACTGCTATGTTGATATATGTTGATAGGCAGTTACTAGGAACATCTGGGTGGTTGCAAGGGTGTTGCTAGGCATTTGTTAAGGCATTGCTATGTGGTTGCTTGGCAGTTGCTATGGTGTTCAGGGTGGTTGCTGGGGGGTTGTTAGGCAGTTACTAGGGCATCGCTATGAGTTCACTAGGAAGTTGTTAGGGCATTGCTATGCTAGGCAGTTACTAGTGTGTCATGGGTGGTTGCTAGGGTGTTGCTAGGCAGTTGCTGGGGCATCGCTATGTGATTGCTAGTCAATTTCTATAGCATCGTCATGCAGTTGCTAGGGCATTGCTTTGTGACTGCTAGGCAGTTGCTAAAATATCATGGATGACTGCTAATATGTTGCTAGGGGGTTGCAAGGGTGTTGCTAAGCAGTTGCTAGGGTGTTCTCAGTGTTAAGTTAGCTGTACATGAAGTGTGTGTGTGTGTCTAACCCTGGCAGCAGCATGAAGTTGAGCTGATCGGCTCGGTCTCTCTCGGCCTTATACAGAGCTGTTCTCTCCTCCACCAGGTGCTCCAGGTTCCTGGAGTACATCTGCAGCCGGCGGATCAGGTTGTCCATGTAGCTGGCGTTGGCCTGGTTATGAAGGTTACTGCGGAAACACACAGCAGCAGATCAGTATGTGCTCACAACTCCGTGAAACGTGAGCGTCCAGCCGACGTCACTCACGCACCTGAAGATCTTCCCCAGAGCGCCCTCAATCCGCTTGAAGTCCGGACGCTTCTCTGGATCCTCCTCCCAGCAGCTCTTGATCAGCACGAACAACTACAGATAAAAAAAGTTGCTTTAAAGTGTGTATTTCACATTTCAGTGACATATTTCAAATCAGTAATAAAATCTGACATGAACTATTTCATAAATGTTGTTTCTTACGCACAAACAGCATTAAAAAAAAAAAAAACATTTATTTTAGGTTCGTCCAGCCAATGATACATTTATGTCCCTGTTCGCAAACAGGAACATGTGTCGTATACTATTGGGAAACCCGCCACGGCAATTATTCACTTCTCCTCCATTCTGCTTGGGAACTAATGTTTGGTCGGAACCAAAGTTTACACAACTGCCTTCTCTGGAATCCTCTCAGGTGGAGGACCTCTACATTTGGATCATTACCATCATTATCATAAAGTTGACCTGACTCTCCTCGATGGCCACACCGTCCAAGATGCACCGAAAATGAATGACATCCTGTCACTTTGATGGTCTCGCCGGCGGCGGTGTAAACACACAGTAACGGTATTAGAAGGCAGGGCTTCCCTTGCTAGGTCTACAATATTTGGGTGTTTCAGTTTCTCCCATTCCCGTTTTTTTGTGGTATATACTGTACAGTCTTTAGTAAAGGTACCTCTGCTTCTGTTTCTCCAACGGACTCAAAACTCAGATCCGGTCGGAAGACGTTTGGGCCCCGTGGATACTGAACGCGATAGATTTTCTCTAGAAGAGAACAGCACAAATGCAAGAATGAGTGAGAAACAAATGTGTTTTATAGAACATGTGAATGTTTAAGTTTAATAATTTAACAAACATTCACCTATTCACAGACATGGAATAATGGTCACATGACATGTAGGCAAACAAATAAAATATGTATTTTTTTTTTAGTATGTTTTATTTTGATTGTTTTTAGGGATGCACTGATATGAACATTTTGGCCGAATCCGATAACCGATAATTCTTTATATTTGAAAGCCGATAACCGATATATTGGCCGATAAATCTAAATCAAATTTTTTATATATAATTTTTGAAGAGTTTCACCATTAAAAGCCATGTCTCAATTATTATAATGTTCTCATTATAATTTTATGTAGCCTATATGACAGACTTGCCCTGTACTTCGCACTTAACTGTATTTTCCTTTTTGAAGTGATTTCAATCATATTTCAAGCAATTCAAAACCATAATGGCGGACAGTGTGCATCTGAAGTGTCTCAGCTGAAGGAAATAATACATTATTTATCTTTCATATATCGACCAAATTTTCGTATCTGGCTGATAACGATAACATTAAAAATGAACATAATATCGTCTGATACCGATATGCTGGTAGATATATTGTGCATATTGTGTTTTATTTTAAAATGATTTATTCATTTTATTGTTGCTTTATTTTTACTTTTCATCAACCCACATCCCACAAACTCACACAGTAAAATGATATATAATTTATTATGTATAATTTCATTACAGCATCTGCTAAATGCATAATATTTAGTATCCACATGTATAAGATAATCTAAATATCTCTGATCTCTCTTTTCACCTGCCATATCGGAGCAGCAGCTGGTGTGAAACGGGCTCTTCCTGAGGATGATCTCCTGCGAGATGATTGCAAAACTGTAGACGTCGCCCTTCTGAGAAATTCCCTGAACACGCATGTGCTCCGGCGCCGTCCACAGGTCTGACACAGAGAAAGACTTTAGTTGTTTTCTTGACATATTTCCAATGACTTAAAGAGACCCTGAATGTTAAACTGACACTCCACAAACTATCTGAACAGCAGCTCTATGTTAAAGGGGAACTATTATGCCCTTTTTCAAAGTCTTGATGTTGTTTTTGGGCTCTACTAGAACAGGTTTTGATGCTTGAATGTTTATTATTTTCCCCATATTCTCCATTGTTGCAGCTCCTCTCTTCCCAGTCTGTCAGTAACGCTCTGTTTAGTTCCTGTCTCTATGAAGCCCCTCCTTCTGAAAAGCACAATGTGCTCTGATTGGTCGGCTGGAGCAATGTGTTGTGATTGGTCAAGTGCTTCGAGCGAATGTCCTGCCCCTTACCATAACCACCAGTTTCAACACACTACTTACTAACTCAACCAGGCCCCGCCCCTTTATTCTGCATATGATTATTTAAATGAGGAGTATTGACGTGTTCGTTCCCAAAAGAAAACTCAAGACTACAATGGAGGCATTTTAGACCTTTTTCATGCTCAAACAGTAACATTAACGACTAAAGATAATAGTCATCTTTAATGTGACTGCCAGTAGTATTTCATTTGAAAATATTTTATATGCATTGGTATTATTTCTGTAGAGGAACAGAAAGTGATCTCGCTGACCTTTCCCAGGCGTGAGGATGGTGTTACAGCCGAAGTCAGTGATCTTCACCACCATGCGATTGTCCACCACGCAGTTGGTGGATTTCAGCCGGCCGTGAACGCCGACGTTACTGGAGTGCAGGTACGACATGCCCTGATGACACAGACACGTGATGATGTCAGCAGAGGGCAAAGGTCAAAATAGAAGCAGAAAAATAACAACTGCTTCCAAACATACAGAACCCCATGTGTGTCCTATAATCATTATTATATTTCTGAAAATTGAAACTACTGATTTCTTAAACTGCTCAACAACAACAAAGCTGGAGAATCTCACGCAGCCAAAATGAGGATTGTCAGTAACGGTGGAGTCAAAACCGGAGTCGGACACTGATGGAGAGACTCAGGAAGAAGTAAAAACTTTTAAAATGAAACTGGATGTTTCTGAATGGTTAGTGGATAAATTTATGTAGTTGACTAGCATGTGCCGTCATGTTAATCTTTCCATATAGCGTACCTGTTTGCCAAACAGAGCCATACACACCAGGCTAACGTTTATGATTGCTATCAAATGCTGTGAATGCTCTAATATTTTTTTCGAAACATCGCTCAGACAGAAACGATCCTTTTTTAGCAATTAAGCTTGCCAGGGTCAACTTGCAGACTATTCAAGCTAACGAGACTCTAAATAGTGTTTTGTGCTCGTCTGTGCAGCCAACGACAGAACAGACAAACTTTTGCCATGGAGTTAGAACTGGTACACCGTTGTCGCTTGCGAAAACAAAATGGTGGCGCCGTGGGTGGAAACGTGCAGATTGAGGGACGGTAATATTATAATAAGGTCCCCTTCCTATGTCACAAGGGGAGAGAAATCTGAGCGCCTCATTTTTTCACATGCTTACAGAGAAAGTGTGATGGAATTTTTTAATTAATCATAACTAGCATTCTTTTTCCTTGCAGGAATAACATTTATATGCTTTTAATACCTAATTGTTCTCAAACCTTGGGCCTAAATCAGTGTGTCTGAATCATGTCCAAATATAAGAAAAGGGGAAATTAAACTTAGGGAGAGCTAGACAACCATCTAAATACAATAGCCCCATGATATTGAGTAACCAACGAACTAATAAACACATGATTTGGGCAGATCTTGCTTTACCTTGTAACAGAAGGGTTTGACATATGAAGAACCAATCATGCTTTGCCATGCTCCTATCCTATATAAACTATTGTATTCTTCTTGCTGGTGGGATTCTCTGTGATTGATACGAGGTCCTCTGGCCGTGATTAAAGCATATTCTATAAGGCATAGTCTGGAGTCTGTTTGGGTTTTAGGCTGCGCAGTAGACTAGACACTAGAGAATCTTATTTCTATACTCAAGTGATAGTGTTTAGTGGAGCACTAAAGAAAGTGCTCAAACAGGTCGAGACGTCGGCCGACTCGAACAGGTATTGAAGTACGCTTAGTAGAGTATAAATTCATAGTTGTTTGGGACACCCGGTTTAACTTAAGTCAGGTGCGTAGGGGAAAATCTACCACAAAAGGTAATGATGATAACCCTGATTATAGTTAGATATAGAGATATATTAAAATATTTGGTATGTCTGGAAACAGAAACGACATGCGTGACCTTTAAATGGACCTTTCTATGGTTTGACCCCACAGGTGTTCAGATCTACACTCCTGTTTACAGCAGAAGTCATTCGTGACGTGAGGAGGTTTATGTTTCCATCTGTGATCCATCATAAAACCATTAACGGGTGAGCAAGTACATTTTTATAGATGGAGCAGTAAAAGCAGCATTAACTGTCTTCATGATGAAACACACACACACACACACACCTTTGCGATGTCATACATGACGGAGATCTTGAACTCCAGATCCATAAAACTCTCATCGGGATATGAGATCTTATCGTTGAGCACAGACTGACGGAACAAACAGACACACAAGGGTCATGTGACAATGATGATGATGAAGGGATTGTTTGTCCTGTGATTTACGAGTGTGAACAGAGAGACGCTTTTACCCGCAGTGATCCTCTCTCGCAGAACTCAAACACCCCGAACACGCCACACTCGAACTTCACCGTCCCGTAGAACTTGGTCAGGTTATAATAATCGATACGCAACAACTGACCGACAGAGAGAGAGAGAGGTTAGTTACAGTCTTCAGAAAACAACACAATAGCCAGGTCAATCTCACAGAAACATGTTCATGACACACTTCACCTTCAAAGAGAAAGAAAAAAATAAGAAAATATGTATTACAGATATATATATATATAAAAAAAAACTAATATTAATGACAAAAACACAACAAAATTACTAAAACTTAAACTAGAACAGAAAATGTAAATCTAATTCAAAATATTAAAAACTACAATAATTTTACATTTTTATGATTCAAATTATTAGCTCTTGATCAACTCACAAACTGGATTACCTTGGAGCTTAATAATACTTCATATTTACAGTGGTGGTCAGAATTGTTGGTACCCTTGTAAATATGATCAAAGATGACTGTAAAAATAAATCTGCATTGTTTTTCCTTTTGATCTTTAATTCATAAAATTAGCAAAAATCTAACGTTTCATTGAAGGAAAAGAATTGAAAGTGGGGGGAAAATCACGTTATGAAATAAATGTTTTTCTCCAATACATGTTGGCCACAGTTATTGGCACCCCTAGAATTTTTTATGAGTAAAATATCTCTGAAGTATATTCCCATTCATTTTTACATTTTTTTTATCACACCAGGGTGATCATGAACATGAAATTGTCCAGCCATGACTTCCTGTTCCACATGAGTATAAACATGAGGAAACACAAAGGCCAAATTCCCTTAATCATTCATCACAATGAATAAAACCAAAGAATATAGTTCTGATGTACAGCAAAAGATTGTTGAGCTTCACAAAATGGCTGTAAGAAAATAGCTAAAGCATTGAAAATTCCCATTTCCACTATCAGGGCAATAATTAAGAAGTTCCAATCAACTAAAGATGTTACAAATCTGCCTGGAAGAGGACCTGTGTGTAAATCGTCCTAATGCGCAGTGAGGAGGAAAGTTTCGAGTGGACAAAGACTCTCCAAGGATCATAGGTGGAGAATTGCAGAGATTAGTTGAGTCTTGAGTCTCAGAAAGCCTAAAAAAAATTATCAAACAGCACCTACGTCCACACAAGTTGTTCGGGAGTGTTTCAAGAAAAATCCTCTGCTCTCATCCAGAAACATTCTCCAGCATATTTAGTTGTCAGACTGGAATTTCAAACGGGAGCAGCTTCTATGGTCAGATGAAACTAAAAAAAAAGAGCTTTTTGGCAGCAAACCCACCAGATGGGTTTGGTGCACACAGGGATAAAAAGTACCCCATGCCCACGGTTAAATATACTCCTCGATCTTTAATGTTGTGAGACTATTTTTCTGCTGGAGGTCCTGGACATCTTGTTCAGATACATGGTATGATGGATTCTATCAAATACCAACAGATAAAAAAATCACAACTTGACCGCTTCTGCTAGAAATCCAATAATGGGCCGTGGTTGGATCTTCCATCAGAACAATGATCCAAAACAAACATCAAAATCAACACAAAAATGTGTCACTGAGCACAAAATGAAGCTTCTGACATGGCCATCCCAGTTCCCTGACCTGAACCCTAAAGAAAATAAGTGGAGTGAACTGAAGAGAAGCAGCACCAACATGGAGCTGGGAATCTGAAGGATCTGGAGAGATTCTGTATGGAGGAATGATCTCTGATCTCTTGTCAGGTGTTCTTCAAACTCATCAGGCATTATAGGAGAAGACTCAGAGCTGTTATCTTGGGAAAAGGAGGTTGCAAAACGTATTGAATAAAAGGGTGCCAATAACTGTGGCCAACGTGTTTTGGAGAAAAACATTTATTTCATAATGTGATTTTTCCCCCACTTTCAATTCTTTTCCTTCAATGAAAGGTTAGATTTATGCTAATTTTATGAATTAAAGATCAAAAGGATAAACAATGCAGATTTATTTTTACAGTCATCTTTGATCACATTTACCAAGGGTGCCAATAATTCTGACCACCACTGTATATTATAATTATGATTATTTTCATGACACTTTACTCATTATTACTCATTCTAGAGCAGTAATTTATCTTTATTTGAATTAGCATAAATTAAAAAAGTGCCACGATCATTTCTAAAAAAAAAAAAAAAAAATGTATATATTATGTAAAGAAATTACATTCTAAATGAAGAAAATTCACTCAATCACACTTTCAGGATGTTTTCTAATTAGATTCTCGTTACTGTAACACAATAATATAATTTTATTTAAATCAGCATTAATTTAACTGTATTTAACTGTATCATGAAGGACAGTGCGCATCTGAAGTGTCTCAGCTGGAGGAAATCACAAAAATATAATATTTTTTTTCTTTTGATTTGAGGGTGACACGTGTTTGACAGTTTTTACAGAATTGAGCTCGATTCGTTGATCCTCAGAGAAGTTCCCGTCGGTGTTTCTCAGCTCCTTCATAATGACGGGCTACAGAAACACAGACATGCATGTAAACATTCATTATACACACAATACAAACACACACACACACACACGTGTGACGGGACACACAGACCTTCTTGTCGTATCGGCCCTTGTGTATCTGGACGCTGTTGTCTCCCTTCTTATCCTCATCGATCTACGACACAAACACACACAGACAGCATCACACTGAGAGGAACACAGATCATCTGCACATGTAACGACAGACAGATGGACGGGAAGGACGGGCGGTTTTACTCTCAGACTGAAGTGGTTTCTCTCTTTGTCGTCCAGCGGTGTGATGAGCGACGGGGCGATGTGAGACCATTTCTTCTGATCGAATCGCACTCGCCTGTTCTGCCTGAAAACACAAACACATGCATGTCTGAACCCACTAAATGCCTCGAAACTCACACTTGTCCTCATCCTGAGAGATACAGCTGGAAATGACTGCAGTTTCACTCCAAAATCAAAAGAAAATGAGAAGAAATTATATTTTGTATCATCTAAATGAAGCCTGTTTTTATGACCATTAAGATTCTTATTAAATTGTGAACTGAAAGCTCAGATGTCACATTGATTTTGGGGTGAAATGTGGCCCATTTGGATGTTTATGTTTATGTAATGTCTTCTTTCTTGTATTTATGTTTTGTTTTTACGTCTTATGATGTAGTGTAAAGCACATTGGTCAGCTGCTGCTGTATAAATGGTGCTATATAAATAAACTTTGACTTTGTGTGTGGTTGTACCTGTACAAGATGAAAGCGACGGCTGTGGCCATCACCACACTGAGCCCGAGGACGATCATGATGATGTGCTGAATCTCTATACCTGAGAAACACACAATAGCGTGATGTCATCTGTCACATGACGCTTTATAAGCAAATGCGAGCCGGTTACCGTTAGCAGGTCTATCGCTGGGCAGCTGCGATCTGTCCCAAAAGAGGTCAGGATTCGTGTCATTCAGCCGTATGTCGTTCAGAGATGTGCTGTAGATGAATAGAGTCTTATACTGACAAACACAAGATATACATATATTAGTGGGTGGTTTTTGTTTTAGAGTTATTTGATAAAAACATTATTTGATGGAAATAATTTTTAATTTTACATTTTCATGATTTAATTAGCTTTTCATCAACTCATATAGAACTCATAAACCCATATGGAAAAACTGTATATATAATTTTATTTGATAAATTATTTTACTTTAATTATGTCATTAAATCAATCATTATTAAATAATTAAATTATATATATATATATATATATATATATATATATATAATATGCCAATTTTAAATTTATTTAATAAATGAGAGAGAAAGCACTTTTCAAAGCTAAAAAGAAAGAGGTGAACAATGATAGTCAAACCCATTTTACTTCTGTAATCTGATGTAATGTAAAACAGGATATTTAAAGGGTTAGTTCACTCAAAAATGAAAATTATGTAATTTATTACTCACCCTCATGTCGTTCCACACCAGTAAAACCTTCGTTCATCTTCAGAACACAAATTAAGATATTTTTGATGAAATCCGATGGCTCAGTGAGGCCTGCATCGCTAGCAATGGTACTTCCTCTCTCAAGATCCATAAAGGTGCTAAAAACATATTTAAAACAGTTCATGTGAGTACAGTGGTTTAATCTTAATATTACAAAGCGAAGAGAATATTTTTTGTGCGCCAAAAAAACTAAATAACGACTTTTTAACAATACCTAGTGATGGCCGATTTCAAAACAGTGCTTCAGAGTGTTACAAATCTTTTGTGTCTAATCAGTGATTCGGATTGCGTGTCAAACCGCCAAACTGCTGAAATCACATGACTTTGGCGCTTCGAACCGCTGATTCGATTCCTAAAGCGCCGAAGCTTCATGAAGCAGTGTTTTGAAAACGCCCATCACTAGATATTGTTAAAAAGTTTTTTTTTTTTTTTTTTTGGTGCACAAAAAATATTCTTGTCGCTTTATAATATTAAGATTAAACCACTGTACTCACATGAACTGATTTAAATATGTTTTTAGTACATTAATGAATCTTGAGAGAGAAAATGTCATTGCTGGTGGTGCAGGACTCACTGAGCCATCGTATTTCATCAAAAATATCTTAATTTGTGTTCCGAAGATGAACGAAGGTCTTACGGGTGTGGAATGACATGAGGGACAGTAATTAATGACATTATTTTCATTTTTGGGTTTACTAACCCTTTAACTCTTTCCCCGCCATTGGCGGAATTTTCTGGTGTTGTGCCGAATTTCGACCTCCTGCCAAATTATTACCCCCCTTGTTGAAATCGCTACCTGATTGCCTAATCCTAACCCCTCCCCCACACCTACTCCTAAATCTATCAATACTAGAGGGGTAATAATCTCACAGGAGTTCGAAATTCAGCACAACACCGGCTTTCCGTGTTTTCACTGCACTGTTAGATTAGATAAATCAACCTTTTCTTTATTTATTTTAACCCATTTTATTATTTATTTAGTTAGTTATGTTTTATTTCTTTATTTTTACACTGTTTTTTTTCTCTAAGCTTTTCCACAGACCCACAAATATGATCATCCTCATGCGAAAGTAAAATTAAAAAGCAGCTACATATTTTCATGCATAAAGACACTACCCATCTGATTTATATTTGAAAAATTTATATTTAATGTGTGTAAAATATTATTTGGAAATCGTTACTTGTATTATTACTGTTAAATGTATTATTTATTTATTTTAATCAATTTTTTAATCTATTCATTTATCTATTTATTTATTTATTTATTTAGAAATATTATTTATTTATTATTTATTTATTTTCACATTTTTGCACAGTTTTTTCTAAACTGAAAAACCCTGATTTAGCAGATGCTTTTATTCAAAATGACTTACAAATAAGGAAAATGAGGAAAAAGACTTGAAAGTGTCTCTAAATGATCAAATAACTAATAAGAAACAATAAGAGGTCACCATTTCTTCATATTTCATATTTATGCTAGTATGTCACGACACAAATGAGCATCTTTTGTTTGTTATGAGTGAATCATTGAAAACTAATACAAAAAATAAGAGGTAGTGCTTTGATTCATCCTTAGTGACTATATTCACGCAAAAGAATCGCTCACATTCACTCGGAGGCCATTTCTTCATATTTATGCCAGAATGTGGCTACACAAATGTGATCCTGGACCACAAAACCAGTCACAAGGGTCAATTTTTAGAAATTGAGATTTATACTATTTGGTCGAGATACAACTGTTTGAAAATCTGGAATCTGAGGGTGCGAAAAAATCAAAATATTGAGAAAATCACCTTTAAAGTTGTCAAAATGAAGTCCTTAGATTTGATAAAATAGATTTGATATATTTACGGTAGGAAATTTACAAAATATCTTCATTAAACATGATCTTTACTTAATATCCTGATGTTTTATGGCATAAAAGTAAAATCGATCATTTTGACCCATTCAATGTATTGTTGGCTATTGCTACAAATATACCTGTGCGACTAATGACTGATTTTGTGGTCCAGGGTAACAAATGAGCGTCTTTTGAGTGTTATTATGAGTGAGCAAGTCAATTGTTCAATCTTCATGACTCCAGAAGAAGAAGAACACACTGACTCACTTTCATTGAGCTGGATGTGTAAACCACAGACAGATCGAGATCTCTGTCTCCGCTGCCGTCTAATTGATAGTGTCCACCCACACCTGAATACAAACACATCATATATATCATATTAACTTTCAAAACAATGAGTGCTGATCCAGTGTGGTGTTGTTTTTTCAGCTCTTACCTTCGAACGTCGTGTTCCTGAAGGGATGTTCAATGATGCCGCTGCTCTCGCTGAACGGCTGGTTCTTCATCGCCAGCAGATTTTCTCTCATCATTTTGCCGAAGAGAACCACGGCATCATGATAACCCACCACATAATCGTTCAGCGCCTGCAGGACAGGAGGAAACTTTTTTTTAAAAAAAGAAGCCTGAAGCATATAATGAACTACATCAAATGACACTTTAACATGAACCTCAACGCAAAGAAAACAAATGAGAGAAAGACGGACTGAGAGAAGTGTGAAGATGACGCTCTACCGTTGCGTTGGACTTCCAGGCCGAGTGGTTGGAGTAGCTCCTGTAGCTGTGCATGGTGACCACCAGCACGTTTCTCATGTGTTCGAAGCTGGACTCATTGGTGTGATAACCCTCACTGAAAGACACGTCACGGTCAGCGCGAGCGACAGTCATGCTATCTGAGACGGGATTATGGGAATCACAGACTTACTTGTACAGGTCGATCAGGACGAAGACCACATTTGGAGGAATGTTGATGTTCTTCTTAGCGGTGAGAACGTCATCTGGAGTCCCACACAGGACAAAAACTGTGAATCAAAACATGGATGCAAAGAGTTTACTGCTATGACAACAGAGAAAAAATAAATGTTTATAAACATATGGATGGATGGATGGATGGATATATATATATATATTCATCCCGAACCATCTCAGTTCATACAGTCAGACGACAAATTCAGTCAGAGGCTATCCACACTCCAATCCAGAAGGGGGCAAAGTACAAAAATAATTGAAAAATAATTTTATAATTAAATTTAGGAGTTAATGCAAAACCTACCTTATGTGCAATTTACATGTTTTTGTTAATTGTAATTTTTAATATTATAGTAATGTGCAAGGAAGGGCTCCTTATATAGTTTACAGCATTAGCTGAGATAGATTTTTAAAAAAAAAATGCTAATTACAATTTAATTTATACACAGAGAAAGGCACAATTTGTTCAATAAACCACAGTTTAATAAAAAAAAAAAAGGTACGTACCGAACCGTCATGTTTGTGTACCGTTACACCCCTACTAGGTAGGTAGGTAGATAGATGGGTAGGTAGATGAGTAAGTAGGTAGATGGGTACGTAAATGTAGGTAGATGGGTAAGTAGGAGATGGTAGGTAGATAGATGGGTAGGTAAATGTAGGTAGATAGATGGGTAAGTAGGAGATGGTAGGTAGATAGATGGGTAGGTAGATGGGTAGGTAGATAGATGGATAGGTAGATGGGTAAGTAGGTAGATGGGTAGGTAGTTAGATAAATGGGTAAGTAGGTAGATGGGTAGGTAGATAGATCAGTAAGTAGATAGATAGATAGGTACGTAGATAGATGGGTAAGTAGATAAATGGATAAGTAGATGGGTAGGTAGATAGATGAGTAGGTAGATGGGTAGGTAGATAGATGGGTAAGTAGATAAATCAGTAAGTAGATAGATAGGTAGGTAGATGGGTAAGTAGGTAGATGGGTAGGTAGATAGATGGGTAGGTAGACAGATGGGTAAGTAGATAGATAGATAGATACATAGATAGATAAATACATAGATAGATGGGTTAGTAGGTAGATGGGTAAGTAGGTAGATGGGTAGGTAGGTAGATGGGTAGATAGATATGTAAGTAGATAGATGGATAGGTAGATGGGTAGGTAGATAGATGGGTAGATAGATGGGTAGGTAGATGGGTAAGTAGCTAGATGGGTAGGTAGTTAGATAGATGGGTAGATAGATGGGTAGGTAGATGGGTAAGTAGGTAGATGGGTAGGTAGATAGATGGGTAGGTAGATAGATCAGTAAGTAGATAGATAGATAGATATGTAAGTAGATAGATGGATAGGTAGATGGGTAGGTAGATAGATGGGTAGGTTGATAGATGGGTAGGTAGTTAGATGGGTAAGTAGATAGATCAGTAAGGAGATAGATAGATAGATAGATAGATAGATAGATAGATAGATAGATAGATAGATAGATGGGTAAGTAGGTAGATGGGTAGGTAGGTAGATAGATATGTAAGTAGATAGATGGATAGGTAGATATATGGGTAGGTAGTTAGATAGATGGGTAGATAGATGGTAGGTAGATGGGTAAGTAGATAGATATATGGGTAGGTAGATAGATGGGTAGATAGATGGGTAAGTAGATAGATAGATGGGTAGGTAGATGGGTAAGTAGGAAGATGGGTAGGTAGTTAGATAGATGGTTAGATAGATGGGTAAGTAAATAGATAGATGGGTAGGTAGATGGGTAAGTAGGAAGATGGGTAGGTAGTTAGATAGATGGGTAGATAGATGGGTAAGTAGATAGATAGATGGGTAGGTAGATGGGTAAGTAGGTAGATGGGTAGGTAGTTAGATAGATGGGTAGATAGATGGGTAAGTAGATAGATAGATGGGTAGATAGATGAGTAAGTAGATAGATGGGTAGGTAGATGTATATATGGGTAGGTAGATAGATGGGTAAGTAGATAGATGGGTAGGTAGATGGGTAAGTAGATAGATATATGGGTAGGTAGATAGATGGGTAAGTAGATAGATAGATGGGTAGGTAGATAGATGGGTAAGTAGATAGATAGATGGGTAGGTAGATAGATGGGTAGGTAGATAGATGAGTAAGTAGATAGATAGATGGGTAGGTAGATGGATAGGTAGATGGGTAAGTAGATAGATGACAGACAGACAGACAGACAGATAGACAGACAGATAGATAGATAGATAGATAGATAGATAGACAGGTCATGTGATGTTTACTCACTGTTGCTGTGTCGGTCCTTAGCTTCCAGTGCTTTCTTCAGATCATCTTTGTTCCTCAGCATCTCTCTGGATATGTTGGAGGCGAAGAAAGCGGACGGAGCCTCCAGAGCATTGATGTACCTGACGGACGAACAGAAGGATCTCAGTGTGTGTCTGTTGTGTCGTGATGTCATTTATGTATGTTATTGAGCATACCAGAAGCATTCCTCTGTGTTGTTGAGTTTTTTATAGATATACGCTGTTTTCCACTGCGGTTTCACTTTTTTGAAATACGAGTGCCAGAAATGAACAAAGAATTCTGAGATTTTGCGTGCCGGAGGAAGCAGCCGGGTCAGTTTCTCCTTGTAGTCGCAGGAAAGACCGAAACTCCCAGCTGAGATGATGGGGATAGTCAGCGTCAGACCGACCTCCTGACTGACAGACAGATGGACGGATCATTGAAATTTGGTACAATGACTTAACACAGAATTAGCTATAAAGAACAAAAATGCAATTCTACATATATTTTGTTGTTATTGAAATTACAATATTTGTTAGTTAAAATAGCTAAACTGAATGTATTCCGTTGTCCATTTAAATTTTTCTTTTAAAAGAAATCTGAAATTGTATTTACTGGAGTCAGTCTTTGGCTCAACACATTGAGTAAACAAAGTGGGTCTTGTTTCTTGGCTATGATGTTTGTTTTATTTGCTTATTTATTTATTACTTCTTTCCTTCTGCGCTGTTGGTCTCCCTTTTACTAGTTACTATTGTACAGCACTATAAATAAATAAAACAAACAAATTATTATGCCTGCATGATTTCCAAATGTATTTTGATTGGGGAGAAATTATTAAGTGGTTTTGATCTAAGGCACATTCACACCAAGAACAACATCTATAACTATTTTAGCATCTTCACTAATGGATGTAATAGCATTCTGTTTATTCAAAATCCATCCATACTTTGGGTTCATTTTAAGCAAGTAATACAGTAATTTTTAAAGAATAGTTAAGTCAAATAAAACAACCGCTGGGTTAAAACACTATTATGTTAATATTATGATTATGATTATGATTATTATTAAAACAACCCATTCGCTGGGGTTAAAACAAACCAATAGCTGGGTTTGTCCATTTTCAACCCAACTTGGGTTGTTTATAACCCAGCATTTTGTAGAGTGTAGAGTTAATGATTAACCTATTAAAACTTTATGGTTATATTTCTTGGTGGCAACGGCTTTTAGCAATGAAAATATACTGGTAGTCTACTTTTGCAAGACTATAATCACATTCTGAAAGTGAAAGTGACGTGAAGGCCAACAATGGTAACCTATACTCTGCATTTAACACATTCAAGGGCACCTCAGTCATTTCCTGCTGGTGTTGAGACTCAAACCCGCAACCTTCAGGTTACCAGTCTGACTCTCTAACCATTAGGTCACGACTGCCCCCACTTTATATAATACTTGGGATAACAGTTAAAAATCAGCCTATTGATAAATCCAGTTTGTTGATTGTTTCAGTTTAACTTACTCCACCAGTTGAAACGTCGCGTATGTGCAGGATGGGCCCAACATCACACATCCGAGTTCACTCTTGTTCTAATGGACAAAACAAACAGGAAACAGCATTACATTTAACCGTTAATCAGCGCTGCAGGGTTTCATCCACACTGGTTTAAATCTTCACCATAATGAAGTGCCATAACCAGCGTGCCTGAGGACAGACAGTTTTAATAAACCTGAACGTCCTTCAAACGTCCTTTGAGCTGATGGCAGTGAAGCAGAACTCACATGCAGTGATTTGAGGATCTCCACAGCCTCGCACGTACTGCTGCCGCAACCCCTGCGCCGGTAATGCGTCGTGTTGAACCCACTGAACAGCACCTTGATCTGGAAGTCTAGGCCTACAAGAACAACGAACCACCATGTTTGAATCATTAACTTTATTCAACATCAGGTCAACCTCCTCTGGTGTTTGTTTTCTTCTCATTCTGAATGACTTCATGCCTCAATTAGCAGGGACTTTAAAAAGATTGTATTTCTTTATTGGGCACTTAACTAGTGCACTCTTAAAAAGAAAGGTTCTTTAATGGCATTGATGGTTCAATGAAAAACCTTTAACATCCATTAAAATTTTCCAATGCACAAAAGGTTGCCTCAAAAAGAAAAATGGTTCTTTTAAGAACTGTTAACTAAAAGGTTGTTTTGGAAAACCTAAATACTTCTTTTATGCACTCTAGAAAACGCTGGGTTGAGACTGTTGGGTCATTTTGTTGGGTTGTTTTTTCTATTGTTAAATAGTTTTTGTGTAACCCAGCCATTGGGCTAGAGGCTGGTCAGTCTCACTGACAGTTGAAATAATACACCCCTGCCCACCTGCCCTCCAACAACAACCGTTACTACAACCCAGCTGTTGGGTTAGTGCGGTCTTTTTGCATCCTCGTCAGGAGAGAGCAGATCTCAATACCGCTGAATTGGTGCTTTACTTCGGTAAAATATGTTCTCAGAACTCTGTACTGTTTGCTTATGTGCAGGTTATAAGGAGCCTGCCACGATATCTTTCGGTTATGAGGAGCGCGGAGCAGCGGTATGAGGTTCGCAGCTCCCACCCCGAACAACGGCACATCACCCGCTCAGATTTCGGCAACACACCGCTGCGCTTACGACAGGAATATATGTGGAAAACAGAATAAAACTAAGCGAAGCGGAGAGGAGAGAAATCTTTGAAAACTGGCTGCAGCGAGTTTTGGACATACTGCATTATCAAATGTAAATATTAAACGACATAGTAAATTATTAAATGTAAAAGTAATTAAAAAACTTTTAAAAAGCAATTTCGTTAAACTGTACTGAGTTGTAATTTTTTTCTGCACTTTTTCACTCACATACACATGTACACGTCGTTTTATCTTGCCTATATTTTTGTGCATTCCTGGGTGTTCTTGCTTATTACAGTTTTCTCAGTCTCTTTGGCACATTTCTCAGATCAGAACTGAAATTCTCCTTGTTCAACCTCCACATCATCTAATCAATTGTGCACATCATAAAAGCAGTTTCTCATTCTTTTGAACAAATTGAAAATGCTTTAATACATTCAGGCAATTGATTATGTACAATTGTCTGCTATTTCCTACATTATCAATTGCTAATGTCATGTTGTGTTATATGGTTCTCTGTTGAATAGTCTTACCCTTCAAAACATCTAGTCATTAGTTAATCGCACAAGTCATTAAATGCAAAATGGTTGACCTAGTTATCACAATGTGTCAAGTATATTATCTATACATTTCTATTAGACTTTTGTAAATGTGTGCTGAATTGATGAATTTTGCAGGTGAATCCTGAATTTCACTAATGTATTCAGGGGAATGTAAAGCATTAGATCAACCAATGACCCAACCAGTTCTCTAAACCAGCTGAAAGATGCATGTCATGAATCTTCAATTGGAAAGCATATATAGACAGAGCACAACACAAGAGTTACAATTTCTGATAATGAAAGAACATCATGGAAACAAACAGGGTCAACAGCTGGGAAGAAGAAGAGGAGTAAGGATGTGTGGTAGAAGGGTAGGGAGGCAAAACAGAGGAAGAGGTAGATAAGGAAAAGGGCGTAGGCACGTTTCTGGTAAAATGAGGGCCACTATTGTGAATTATGTTCTCAGTCATGACCTTACAATGGCTTATGTGGGTCTAAATTTGCAGCCGAACGTTTGGAGAAAAAACATTTTCCTCAATCATTCAAGCATTTCGTAGACATAACAGGTATGTATCTCAGCAATGTGCTCTGTATTCTAATATAGTATACAGGCTATAATCTTAATATTACAGTAGCATTTCACACTTACAGTGGCATATTACACTTGCTTTACACTTACACAGTATAGTAAGCTAAATGAACCTTATACAGATACATACTACATCCCACACATACACATGAATGCATATATACAGAGTATGTATATATAGTCTTGTGTTTTTCATTTATCACAAGGACATTTTTCAATAATTTGTGCACTGTCATAAAAACCGTAGCCATAGTTTACATCTGAAATATTCATCACTGTTATATTGACAACATGGCTAAGCATAAGACTATCTTGTTCGAGAACAATGACACAAGGACTTGTCATTCTGATGGCACTGATATGTTCACTGACATAAATACTTGCTTTTGAGAGATGAACTAAGGATTCTGAGCAAGTTACAGGCTTTTGCAGGTAATCCAATATGTTGTGCTGTTTGTATTGTTTCAAGAAATGAACATACTGTTTTGCAAATTTTATGGATGATTTGAGAAATGTGCCAAAGCAACTGAGTAAAACTGTAATAAATGTTCACCTTTTGATTATTACAGTGTTGTTACTCAAGTAGCCTAATTCTGTGTGTGATTTTAATTTTCAGCGTATTTTGGGTTAATTTTAAGCTAGCAATATAGTCATTTTTGATCAATAATTAAGTTTAATAAAAACAACCCAGCATGTTGGGTCAAATATTTAACCCATTTTAGTCTTGACTAAATACCCCATATATAAGTTAGGGTTTGTTCACACTTGGCAGGTTTGGTTTGATTAAAAAAAAAACGAACCCTGGTGCGTTTGCTCCGTTATTGCAGTTCATTGGAATAAGTGTGAACGCTGCCATTCGAACCCTGGTGCGCACCAAAGAAGTGGACCAAGACCCCTGAAAAGATGGGTCCAGATTCGCTTCCAAATGAAGTCTGGTGCGGTTCGACTGAAATATGAACGCAACACAGACCAAAGACAAACCACAAATCCGGACCAAACTTTACTTTAACCTGTATTGGTTCAACTTTCCTGGTAACTTTGATTAACAGAACCCAAACCTGGGCTACTGAATCTACTTAGGCTATTTTTAATACCTTATATATTAGTGGTCTTTTGCAATAATGTTTTCTTGCTAGTTTTACTTACTAACCTAAAGTATAGTTAGATGTGTTATTACCTCTGTCTTAGCCCATAGAACAACCCCACTGTCCTATCTATTCTATTCTTTATAAAATGAAAAATGTTATAAATTGACTAATCTGTGACCGTCCCACTTGGACTTTATTTTTTATTTTTAGGACTTAACATTCTTTGTTTGAATATGCAGCTGCCTCACCCACATCCTGGTTTTTTTTATTCTCCACTTCGACAGCCATTTCCACCACATCCTTCACAAACTTCAGGCTCCAGGGTGAATCTTCATCCTCCAGCAGAACCACATTTAACGTGACGGAGGAGTTTCTGCAGCTCAACACGTCGAACCCGGAGACGCAGAGCACAGAGCCGAACCAGAACCAGAACAAACCCAACATCCCGTCCACAGTGAGTGTCCTTCAAAAGACGCCCCTCAGTTTAATGCCACAGTCATTCCTGAAGCCCATAACTCCTGATTAATTCCATCAGAGATGTCCGATCAACAACCACATCGTGCACACAGATCACATGATGTCTCTGAAAACACATCATATACCGAGTGCAGCGAGATTTTTCTGCATTTGTGTTTTTACAGGAACCTGAAGGGGAAATGCGCGCTCAGGTGTGTCTCTGCGCGTTAATGAACAACCAGCATCAACCTGATCTGAGAAAAACAGTCTAGTTTCTGCTTTGTGTTTGATCAGAGACGACATCTACTGACCATATCTATTCACTTCATCAAGTAGGTCCATCAGCTACTGCCTACTTTGAGTTAAATCCAAATATCTCAGAAGAAAAGTCCCATAAACGTCAGCCCTCCTGCTTTCAAACATGGACAGGTGGTTTCTGTCCAATATGTCCCTATTTCTGCTGCTCACAGAATGTGCTAGAAGGTCTGAGCGGTTCATAAATGTTCTTGGGGACCTTGTAGGGGCCAAAGGTCCTTTGGGGCTGTAAAGCATGCAACTGAATGTGTGCAGATAGATTGTGTGTTATAAAAGCTGACAGATTGCGGCATGTAAATCTGCTCATAAAAAAATCTCTTTTCAGAACCAGGAACAAGTGTTTACAGATGGTTTAAAGATTTGGGTGTGATGCCCATGAGAAATCCGATCCCAGATCAAGTTAAGTTTTGGAGAACCTCTTAAGTTCAGTTAGATGGTGATTCTTCAATTAGAGACACTTTGCAATCTTGATAACAGAATATTTTGCGAACTGTCTTTCATCTGTAAGACACTGATTACAAGTGGAATAAAGATCTTATGATGGTCTTGATCAGCTTTTAAGTGCATTTATAATGCTGTGTGATTCTAATGACAATTCTTTAAAACTAGAAACTAAATGATTATTTTCAAGTTTCATTATGTGTAATTTGATTATTTTTTCATTCCAAACAAGAGGACAGAAAAATTAACTAAAGAATTAACGCTAAACAGCTTCAAACCTGACCGCTGATTAAAATAAAATTGTTAAAACAAATTATTGTATTGTTATTTAGCAGGTAGTTTTCATCTCATGTAAAATTTTCCACTTTAACCCCTGATGATGATGTTAATCTAATTTTTAAATGTTCGAAATTTCCATTATACTTGCAAAATCATATAAAAAAGATAAAACCTTCACTGTAAACCCAAACAAGTTGGCAAAACAATTTTTTAAAGTTAAAAATTCAAAGTTCAAGTAAACAGAACTGTACTCATATATTTGAATTTTTCTTAACTTAAAATGTTTGAGTACACTTCACACATTTAAAACTATCATGTAACCTCAATGTTAGCATTTTAATTAGTGTAAACTTAGCTAGCTATAACAAACTACTTCAGAAAATGTTAACTTGCTAACTTGTTAACATGTTAACAACAGTATGATATAGCATTTGTTGAATGAGTACAACAATATAAAGCAATATAACATACTTGCTCTCAAACCAAGCCTTATGCACCACTTGATACCATGATGGTAACTCTCCAAAAACCCACATTAACAGAAACCCTTCTAAATTAGCATAACAAAACATTAATCACTATTAAATCTCCCATTAATCTTACACAAAAAGAACATCATATAACACTTAATTTTAACATTTACTCTCCCTTTCGGGTGTCAGGACAAAGCATTCTGGGTAATAGAAATCCCAGCCCAGTTTCAGTTAAACTTAAGTTTGTCTAAATTAAAAGAAATAAGTTAATAAAACTCAAAACAATGAAAAAGTTCAGTTTACCTCAAATATATCAGTTCTGTGAACTTGAAAAAGAAAGAGCTAAATACTCATAAATGTTGATTTGACTGAACTAATTTGTTAGGATGTTCTCTTAATGTTTAACGTTCGCATAACCAAGATTATTTTAAACGTTCTGACGTTTTCATAACATGGGAACGTTAGCAAAACTTTTTTAGCACATTTTTTGCTAGCTGGATAACTTCAGTATGCCAAGGAAAAACAGAATTCTTTTAATAGCATTGAAAAAAATATCAATGTCTTTTGGATGTAAATCAGAGAACTGCTAAATCAGGACAGACCAAAGTACTCTAGTCTGTAGAATCATTTCTGGACGTTGACTGGCCTAAATTCATCAGCTGAAGACACCTAAACAAGTGCGCTTAGCTTGGAATCCATAGCCTGTTTGTTTTCACACACAATCATAAAGATGTACAGTCAGATACAGAAGTAAGCTGGCAGCGTTTCAGAGCTGAGTTCCCGTTTAAAGTCAAAAGGACTCACGTTAAACTTCTCTTCCTCTTCTGAGTTTGTCTAACACAACCAGCCTCATATTAACAGCGTGATGAGGTTTAGTCGAGCCTGACGGCCGTTAGTCGTTTCCAGTAACTAATTCAGCTCCAGGAACCGATTCATGTTCACTCACAGAGAACGATTGTTCCTTTAGGTGTTGATGTTGAATCGGCCCTTACTCGATATGCTACTTTATTTTTATTTCTTTATATTATTAAATAATAAATTGTATATTTTCATCTATGTACTCGTTCAGAATTATGGTCAGGAACACGTGGTAACATGTAAGATTGACATTGATTTATAATGGGGGTTATCAAAATATTATTTTAATTTTAAATCAACGAGCGCTCGTCTTATCACAAGACAAGACCGTGCGCCCGTCACCAGATGGCGCTGTAACACTGACAGCCACAACAGCCCGAGATCTGGTTTCTGGAGTCTGCCCCCTAGAGGAGAAACTTAACAATTTCTCCAGCCTGTAATTCATTTGTTCTTTTGCACTTCTAACATAGGCCAGCAATGTATTTTATATGTCAATGTCATTTGCAATGCACGGGTTTAATGCTTTTCATTACCATTCTATCATTACAGTTCATGTTTTAAGAGTAAAATTAATTGAATACAAATATTCTTAATTATTTATTTTCTTGATTTTCTGCAACTGCTGTTGTTGTTATGATCAGGTGTAATGATCAGTATGATGTACTAGGTGAAAGGTCGAACTGTCTCCGGGTTTGACTGACGCGCTTCTGCTTGTTATGTTTTTTACAGTCTACGTGACGCATCCGAGTTCCATATACTCGCGGTAACGCCCCCTTCACGCATGTGACCAGATTCCGCGCGTTTGATTGGCTGAGGCGGACCCCCTCCCCAGAGCGAATAGTGCTGCAGAAAGGAACCACATGTGCGGATTCATTCACACTCAGCAATGATCATGTAGCCTGCAGTATATACTTTAATCAAAGTAGATACTCGTCAGTATTGACTTCTTTATCTTTCGGTTTCAAGAAAGAAGAGAGACTGTGTCTCGTTATATTCTTATGCATTAACTCATCTTGAGTCATTTAGAGTCTTATCTGTAGCCTATTTAATTGTCTTGTTTTTTTTTATTTTATTGTTATTATTATTTTTTAAATATCTACTTCAATTGCTGGACAAGAAGAAATGGATATAAAGTCTCGTGTAGCCGGGGGTCGAAAGGTTTTGTGTTTGTTTGATGTGGACGGAACGCTGACACCACCTAGAGAGGTATGTGTTTATATTAGGATACTCTTTTTTATCCACGTGATAGTTGCGAGATATCATTAGGCGTTATACATGACAATTAAAGGGTTATAAAAGATGCGTCTTATCAGCTCTAATAAGAGTAAAATCAATTATGTAACATAATGTTTCTATTTCCAGCACGGATCTGTGTGTAGGTGAAGCTTGTCTCGTGAGTGCGTGTGTGTGTGTTACTGATGAATGAGTGTGTTTATGTGTTTGTACAGTATGGTACACTCGTTCTGCACGTAGCCTATACATTAGCTAACAGTGGTTTCCCATGCAACGTTATGGGAATGGTTAAAAAATCTACAAAATATTATTCTAAGAACGTAATTGGTTTGTAAACATTCAACAGAAGACCATAACCTAAAGTAAGGTATTCTGTGTTTCTGGGACAGTTTGTTGGAACGTTGTGTACCATCGGTTCGTTCCGTTGCATGAGAAGTCCAGTAGTGAAATCTGTCGCTTAACATGCCGTTCTCCTCATGTTTATTTTCAATGAGATGAATTTAGTACGGTATCGCTGTCATCATATGTCCACGCTGTCCATGTCCTGTCCTCTTCAGTTACCCAGAAAGCAATTCCTGGAACGAACGTTATAATGAACATATTAGACTGTCACACATAAAATGATAATGTTACAACGTTAAAGGCACGTTCACAATAAGACCGATAACGAAATTTTTAAAATACTAAGCGAATAGCGGAAACGCAGAGGAACGTCGTTGGAAACATTTGAAGAACGAAAATGTTTGACAGCCAGTCAAAATCCTTCCTACTTTAAAGCGCGCGCTGAAATTACGTCCACAGAACGTAAATTGCCGCGCGCGCGATTAAAAATACAGAATTTTTCAGTTCGCTTGGACGCTATCATCTCGTTATTGTTGTGAACGAACCTGTTTTAGGGTAGCATGGGAAAGCTTCGCTGATGAACTGCCACACCTTCACGATACTCTTCAACTCTCATTAAACGCCTGACCTTTTCCTATCAAAACGTCTATTAATATTCACTCCTCCTAGTGCACGCTGTTATTAATCACAGATTATTACAACATCTGAATGTATTGTGATTGTAGTCTGCAGCGCTGACAGAGGAACACAGATCTCGCGTTACGCAACCTGCCATTAAAGAACTGGAGTGAATTGCCATTATAACCAACTCGCTGCCATTAACGTGTCTAACGTACACTTTAAACGTCTGCTGAAACATCAAGTATAACATACAGAGCTGCTGCAGAGTTTCACGAGACTAATGGTGCTCCTCTCAATGTATTGAGGCTATTTGTCTTGTGAGGCAAATATTCTGAAACCTGTTGAACAGCTGAATGTCACTCTCTAATGGACTCATAAATCAGGCCACATGTCACAACAGAAACCTGATGTAAAACTATGTTTGTGTCTGCAGAAGATTGACCCCGAGCTGGACGAATTTTTCCAGGCCTTGAAACAGAAGGTGAAGATTGGCGTTGTGGGGGGTTCGGATTATTCCAAAATTGCAGAACAGCTCGGAGATGGAGATGAAGGTTAGAGAATGTTATGATACATTTCATCACGATCAGCCTACAGTCTCTAGTCTGTAGTATCATTATCTTCGCATGTCTTTAATTGGTTTAAGGTATTGCATCATATGTAGAATGTAAAGGAACTGGTTTGACTGGATCACTGACTCAACACAAACATTAACACAACAGCTGATATATCCCATAATTCTGGAAAAGCTGGGATTTTGAGATGTTTAGTTGTTAAAATATTCACCCATACAGGTTTACCCAGTTGATGAAATTAAAGGATTAGTTCACTTCAGAATTAAAATTTCCTGATAATTTACTCACCCCCATGTCATCCAAGATGTTCATGTCTTTCTTTCTTCAGTCGAAACAAAATTATGGTTTGTGATGAAAATATTCCAGGATTTTTCTCCGTATAGTGGACAGGTTGAAGATCCAAATTGCAGTTTCAATGCAGCTTCAAAGGGTTTTACACGATCCCAGATGAGGAATACATTCTGCGATGCACCATGCAAGACGTAATCACATTGGAAAGGTCACGTGTGACTTAGGCGGAAGTACAGCGATAAGGCGAAAAACTCACTCTCATTTTACTTCCGCCTAAGTCACGCATGACCTTTCCAGCATGATAATGTATTGTGTGGTGTATTGCAGAGCTAGTGCAAGATGAGCATTTGTGGTTAAAAAGTATATAATTTATTTATTTATTTCAGAAAATGACATTGTTTTGCTAGATAAGACCCTTATTCCTCATCTGGGATCGTGTAGAGCTCTTTGAAGCTGCAATTTTGACCTTCATCCCGTTGAACCCCAGTGAAGTCCACTATATGGAGAAAGACCCTGGAATGTTTTCCTCAAAAACCTTAATTTCGTTTCGACTGAAGAAAGAAAGACATAAACATCTTGTATGACATGGGTTGAGTAAATTATCAGGACACTAATCCTTTAATTTGTGACCATTGGAATGGAGGAACGGTTATGAAATCAATTACCAGTAGACTTTTGATGAGATCGAGAAGTGTTTGATTTCATATTGAGATCTCTTACTTTTGATTGAAAACTTCTCAGCATAGTTTGAAACATTGGTGAGATTTCTTCTGAAATTTTAGAGATACTGGGGTCTTTTTCTCAGGAGAAAGAAGCATTTGCTCTCCATTTAATTGCTGTAGCTCAAACAGTAGAGTATGGCACTGGTAATGCCAAGGTCATGGGTTCGATTCCCAAGGAATGCATTAACTATTTAAATATTTGCTTTAAATGCAATGTAGTTTGCTTTGGATATAAGCATCTGCCCAATGCATCAATGTAAAATCTAAATATTAATTCCATTGCAGTCTAGAAGAATAGGTTGAGATATATTAAAAATATTTTATTAGTGATTTTCTCTCACCTGTGGGTGTTCATTTCAGACTTGACTTTCTGTCTAGGTTTTCTAGAGATAGTTGTTTGTCTAGATCAGTTTCTAGTGTCGTCTCCAGTGTTTGATCATTGTTGTGAAGTGGCATTATATAATTGTGCAGGTCTGATTAGATTAACACTGAGATCAGTGAGATTATGATTGAATTACAACGCTAAGGTCAACACACTTCTGAACCGAATTCATCTGCATTCACACACAATCTAGAGCAGAATCCGGATCAGATATGTGAGTTAATATGACACTGACGGATGTGATGTTGGCACGAAGCATAAAGTAATTTAGTTGATGATTAAACAGGACTGTGTGTTCTTAAATGAAACCGAATGAGCACTGAAGGGGAACAAGCTTTTTGTTTATGTCAATATGTGTGTGTGTGTTGTGCAATACAGGTGAAGGTCATCAGGATGATGATAAGATGTGTTGAATCAGAGTGCTTTGATTGCGTCTCATTCTGTTGTTTTTCTCATTCTCGCTGCAGTGATTCACAAGTTTGATTACGTCTTCGCCGAAAATGGAACAGTGCAATACAAAGACGGCAAACTCATCTCCAAACAGGTGTGTGTCTGCAGATCCTTAAAATATTAAAATGTCTTAAATGAGATGTTTTAAATACCATAGAAGGTCTTGCATGTCATTCATGGAGGTCTTAAATGTTGATGGAAGAACAGAAGCAGCTTCACACTGTCCAGTTAAAGGGTTAGTTCACCTAAAAATGAAAATGATCCCATGATTTACTCACCCTCAAGCCATCCTAGGTGTATATGACTATCTTCTTTCAGATGAACACAATCGGAGATATATTTAAAAATATCCTTGCTCTTCCAAGCTTTATAATGGTAGTAAATTGGGGGTGAGATTTTGAAGCCCAATTCTTACCGCTGTTAAACAGCGCAGAAGTAGAATATTTTGAGTAATGCCCAGGACACACCAAGCTGACGGTCAGATGTCAGGCAATGTTGGACCGTTTTTGACCGTTGGTTGGCTTCGTTTTTTCGGTGTGTTCTGCACTGTTGGCTCTAGTCGGATGTCGTCTGGGTTTATTTTTTTGTTCGCTTGTGCTAGTTGACAGTCACCTTTAGTCCTTTTGGTGTGTTCAAGCACAGCTTTTTAGCCAAGACGCAGCCGACGAGAGGTGACACACAGTTGGCTTTTGTCGCCACTAGTTCTTTGATGCCGGCTTAAGACGGGGTTTGTTAAAGTCTTAACTACTTGACTATATTTGATTTTTCAGTCTCTGGATTGTTACAACATTGGTATCTTTTTGGTACATTAATTCTTTTTAGAAGTTAAAAGGCTTAAATTCTTCTTTTAAGTTCAGTCTCTGTTTCTCAGGCCATTCAGAATCATCTGGGTGAGGAGTTACTGCAGGACCTTATCAACTTCTGTCTCAGCTATATGGGGCTACTCAAACTGCCCAAGAAACGGTAACACAAACACACACACAGACACACACTCCAGAGATGATGATCTGTAATGTCATTACAGCACAGTAAACCAAATCTCTCTCTCAGAGGGACGTTCATTGAGTTTCGTAACGGCATGATCAACATCTCACCCATCGGACGCAGCTGCACGCTAGAGGAGCGAATCGAGTTCTCTGAAATCGACAAGGTATTCTCAGTTAATTCTCTAGAATTTGCCAAAAGTTGTTGATCTGTTCACACCAGACCCTAACCTTTTATTTTTTTAAATCAGCAAATGGTTTGTTCGTATAAAGAGTGACAAAACAGAAAGTAAAACAATTTGCCAATGAATGGTCTACTACATGAATCGAGAGTAAACCTGGAATAGTGACTGCAGTTACTTGACTTAAAAGGATAGTTCACCCAAAAATGAAAATTATCCCATGATTTACTCACCTTCAAGCCATCCTAGGTGTATATAACTATCTTCTTTCAGACGACCACAATCGGAGATATATTTAAAAATATCCTGGCTCTTCCAAGCTTTATAATGGTAGTGAACGGGGGGTGGGATTTTGAAGCCCAAAAAAATCCATCATAAAAATAATCCATATGAATCCAGGGCCTTCTGACACAAAGCGATGCGTTTTTGTAAGAAAAATATCCATATTTAAAACTTTATTAACTAAAATAAGTAGTTTCCAGCAGACAGCTGTATGCATTACTTTGCGGTGGAACTGACATAAACATTTGTATTAACTAACATTAACAATGGTTAACAAATGTTGCAAATAAATATACATATATAGTGAATGAATGGAGGGGAATGTCCTACAGAATGAATAAAAAAGTGAATATGTTCAAATGAAGGCATTTGTTTATCCCTGTTGTCAATAGACCTAAAAGCTCTTTGACTGTATTAAAACAACCCAAACTCTTCTGTCCCGCAGAGAGAGAAGATACGTGAGAAGTTTGTGGCGGCTCTGCAGCAGGAGTTTGCAGGAAAGGGCCTGCGGTTTACCAGAGGTGAGCAGGAAATGACATCACCAGCTTTCTGATGATCCAAAACAAATGGTCCGTGCTGAAGCAGCGCTGTTTGTACCTGCACAGGGGATGAAACACACACACACACACACACTCGCACAATATCTATGTTAAAGGTGATAAGTGAGCACTAACGGATGCACTCGTGTGTGTTTACAGACCAGTGAACTGTGAGAGAGAATGAGTGTTTACTCAACAACCTGTTTGCGTTTGTCGCGTATGGACACACACACACATACACACACACACACACAAATGGACACAGATTAGCTTTGACGTCTGGAGTCAGTCTTCAACGGTTTTGCCTCTCAAGTTCAGCTCAGTTTCGCACACAGTGGCTTTGTTATTTCTTTTTCTGTTTGACAGACAGTCCAAGGGGGAAGGGGAGGGGCCAGGGGGTGTGAGGTGATCAAGCTCTCTGATTGGCTGTTGCTCTAGCAACTGTTGGGTCAGTGGTGGAATGTTGCTGCAGTTCAGTGACGGGACACTAATGTGCATGTGTGTGTGTGAAGATAATTAATTTTTAACAGCTGATTTCTGTCTTCCAGAGTTTCTCAATCATTCGGTGAACAAACAGTCACGCAGTTCACATCTCTGAAGAGACACACACATATGGGTCATTACTGTGAGAATGTGCCTCAGGGCTCTTAAACTCTTTAAACTTGCTGTAACAAGATGCAGTTTCACTGCTGAGCACGTCACTGCGGCTTTAAAGGAGCTGGAAGAGGTTTTTATTTGGAGGAACAGACATAAAATGTGTGTCTCTGTGACAGATTAACCTATAAAGCCTGCTGTGTTATATTTGATTTGCGTTTTTCTAAAGCCTCTAAAATGAATAATCAACATGATCAAAACTTTGCTTAAAAACCTGTCGCACTACTTCATGCTTCTGTCATCTGATCGTTTAGACTATTTTTAGCAAGTAAAGACATTTAAGTATAATTGTACAAACGTCCACCTTCAGCTCGTGGTTTATGTGTCTTTCTGCTGTGAAATCTGCACTGATTTATATAAAGTATAAATAGCTTTGATATTATTAGTAATATTTCAAGATGAACACTTACATCCATACATCATTTATTAGTATAGTCTCAAATATGATCATCAGGCTTTTGAGGAAGGTTTATTTGTTCATCTCTCAATCATCGTTGTATTTCATTGCATCAAAACGTTTGTAAAACTATAGAGCTTTGATCATAAAACTAAGCATTTAAATATCATCTTATTAAGACATATTATTGACAAATATGATATTTATATGCCTTTTATGTCAGTAGTCTGTTATACTGTTATAAAGATCTCATTGATTTACATTACAAGCTTACTTTTTGTCCATATGAACGTCAGAATCTTCACAAAACTCTATTTTTGCTCAGTTTGGGTAAAGTTATTTTTTCCCACCATTTTCTCACTATATCAGACTATATGAGCAATAAAAGCCTGATGTATTAAATAATATGATCCTCAACTATTTTTTTATGTATTATTATTATTATTTTAGATTTTGTCTAAAGGTTCAATAAACTGTTCCATTTTTAAAAACAGATTTTTCATGTAAGGCTTTACACGGTTAAATAACTTCAATAACTGCGCAGCTCCCTGGTGAATTTAGCAAAAAAAAATTACTTCTTATTTTTTGCCATATACATATTGGTATCTTCACCAAACTGCATATTTTTGCTTAGTTTGACCTGCTGAATAAAACTGATGTGTTTTTCCCACCATATTCTCACTATACGATAAAAGACTGATGCATCAAATATGATACTTCCATTTAAAGGCACACTATGTACATTTTCACCACTAGAGGTCGCTTTTTCAAAACAAAGGCGTAGCTTGATGATGCCTTGATTTCGCAGAAACGAGGCCGCTGGAGCGATTGCTAATGGGAGACGATTATAGAGGGTTAATATTTTATAAACAATAAAACTAAATCAAAGAAGAGGTCTGAATTTATTTAGCCAATCAAAAGCACTCAATACCTGTCATTCATTTACATGTTCAGGTTTGCTGGCATCAGATTGGCTGGCATGTGTAAGGAGGGGTGGGGTTTGGTATGATTGATTGAATTTAGTAAGACATTTGTAAAAGGCTGAAATATTTCACTACACCTTTAACAGTTTTCTTAAACATTATCTCCAAATTTTTAGCTTCTGGCAATCTAAATCTTCTGATGGTCAAAGTTTACATCAGTGTTAAATTATTCTGAATTTCCCCTTAATTGTGTGATCTCAGTCAGAAGTAAGTTCTCATGTGGATTATCTCAGGTGTTAAGGTGTTTCTCTGTCTGCTTTCAGGGGGTTTGATCAGTTTTGATGTGTTCCCGGAGGGCTGGGACAAACGCCTCTGTCTGGACGTCCTGGAGCAAGAAGGATTGGACGCCATCTACTTTTTCGGCAATGAAACCTCATTGGTACGCAAGCAAGGTTTTGCTTAACAAGAAAAAAAAAAGAGGGAACATTGCATGCATGACTGTGTATCTGTACTGCTTTCATTTATTTTTAATATTTGTTTCCTGATCAGGGAGGAAACGACTACGAGATCTTCGAGGACCCTCGTACCATCGGCTTCACCGTCTGCTCTCCTGAAGACACGGTGCGGCTCTGCAGAGAGATGTTCTTCAGCGCTCCACCAAATGAGGCGTGACGGCAGCCGCACGTACACCAGACTGCCTGAGTGCGGCTCTCCTGTGCCCTCTGCTGGTCACTGTGGGCACTGCAGGCCGTCAGATTCAGACAAAACCAAATCACTGCTGGCCATCAGACTAAAGGGACTGTATGTAAATATCACTGATGGACCCTCCTCAGTGTGTGTTTATAGTTTTGTAATGTTCAAACATTAATTTTAAGTCTAAAGATTCCCAACTTTTCACAATTAAAAGTGTTTTACGGTGGACACGTTCACACTGCAAAGTTTCTGGAGTGACAGATGCACTAAAATACAGTGAATCCTCTGGATGATGGACAGAACGTCGGAATCACTCCAGAAATTATGATGACTGACATGCAACATCTCACAGCTGTAAACCACATGGAGGGCAACAGTTTAACCCCTCTGGAAGACCTGTTTTTAACCAATTAGCAATCAGTATTATTTATTAGTAAACCTCCTTCAGTAGAGGCGCACGTTTTTTCTGTTTCTAACTTTATTCCGTCACGTAATAGTCCTTTCTATTTAAATCGACTGAAGCTAATAGAGAAAAAGGATTATTAAGTTGGCTTGAGAAAGCCAACTTACTAAAATGCTGTCTAAACTTATTCTTCTGAGACTAAAACTTCTGACTCTAACTCCTCCTAGAGTTTTAACTCTACAACCACCAAACTCAGACTAGACCTTCAGACTGTTCTGACTTAGTGCGCTATATCTTTTCTAACTAATCTAACTTAAGGTTTTCCTAAAAATGACAATTAAATCTCGGAAAAAGCCCATAGACTTACATTGACCGAATGTTCAAATGAGCTAAGACTGTTCAAACTCCAACTGTCAAAATTCAAATTTAAACTGTCAGAAGCCCATTACACTAAATTAAGCTGCCATTCTATGTGCCATTTCTAATCTATCTATCTATCTATCTTCTGATAGACTGTATATTGCCTTCAAAACCATCCAACTTTAAGGTTTAAAACTTCCTGGTCAGGCTTTCTCAAGCCAACTTCAAAGTTTGTCTTGACAAACTTTTTATCTAGTTGTATTTACAATTTATTGTGAAGTAATGCATTTAAACTTTTTTTTTTTAATGTACACTTTCACTCCTAACATCTTCAAAACTACAAGTACAAGAATAATATAAACACCTGTAAATAAGTTGTAAATAAAAAGATTATTGTACTGTTTTACAAGAAAATACTTTCTACTTCAAAATGTCATGTTTAATTCTATGCATTACTTGCCTTTTCTTTGTAATTTACTAGCAATCTCTGAATGAAATTTGTTTCTTCAACCGTTTTTTGCGAATGATATATTTTTATTTCAACCCCCAAAATTTGACAAAAAGTAGTAGTAGAAGTCGAGTAGTTTGTGCCCCTGAATATTACTGTCGATCATTTAACATTTCTGCCTTACAGCAGTTTATCTTACCTCAAGACGTGATCACATTCTTCAACTGTTAAAACTGAAGCAACGCGTTTGAATTCCCGCTCGTGAAAATATATACTATAGTAAACCCCGCCTCCTGATTTGATTAGCCATCTCAAACATTGATGAGCGTTGTAGACCGACAGACTGAAATTTAAACTTTTAAAACTTTCGTCATCCTAACGACAAACGAGCGATGTGTAAGGAACTTAACCAGAGCAGCACCAATAATGTCAGAAATGAAAAGACAATTTGGTAATATCTTATTATTAATCAGATGACAGGTTTTTACGGCCTTGAAGACATCGGTTTCTGTGGTGTATGACCTCGGATGAGCCGTCATACTCGTGTCCCAAACCAGTTAAGTGTTTCAGTTCATTCGGTTGGCACTGCTGTAAATGACGGACCTCTTGTGTAGCCTAATGTCAATCAAACATTTATACTTCAAGTAATTTCAGTGTGAACGTGACCGCTGTATTCGTAACGAAACGAGTGATAAATTGTCTGTTCCGTGTTAATCTCAAGTTTTGTGATGGTCTCGTGATCTTATTTGCTGTCACAATTGATTTCAGACTGAGTTTATCGGTGTGTCCGAGTATTTGTAGCTGAATGTGTTTCGATTATTCCCCCTGTGATCTCAGACTGGACTCTTGAGATTCAACATCCCACATATGTATGAATGACAGAGACAAAGATTCACATTTGTATAGTGAAGGAACATGAGATTGACACACTGAGAATGAAAAAGCGGTGAGTTGATTTATAGTGATCAAATTTTGTTGCATTGCAGAAGGTGCACTCACATTTATCATTGCTCTGCGAGTTTTCGCCGGCAAAATCCAGTTATTGTGATTGGGAGTTTTGCTTAAGAGTTTTTTTTTTTGTTGTTTTTTTCCCCTCATTTGGTAATGCAAATAGAGTGTAACAGTTGGGTTCTAGAAGTAAAAACTCCATAGGGAAATTGATTTTTAATGATAACTTATAAACCTTTCTTACTGTGAGCTGCGATTGTTAATTGATAGTATTTGCTTCTGCTTATGCTGTCAGCCCACATTATTTCAACATAGTTTTAAAATAATCATGTTTAACAGTGGGATTTTATGGTGAAAACTACATTACCCATGATGCTGTACACCAATTCCACCGATTAGAGAGTCGAAACAAGCCAAAAGATCTCTTTAGCCCCACCCAATCCCATGAAGCACTGGGAATGACATAATCAATTCAGTCTCCCTTCACTCTCAAAACGTGTATAGAATCAACATTTATAAAAGCATAGTTGTATATGGGATTGTAGTTCTTTCGCTCACTAAAGCTGTTACACAGTCCAGTTTTTTTTTGTCAAATTTTCAAATACTTTTTTGCTTCAAATCAAGGTTTGTAATGTTGATTCACCTCATAGCTGGTTGGCTTGGTTCATGGCTTAAAACGCTTTAAAAATACTTCCGGAACCAATGCCGCTGAAAAAGTGGGCGGGCACTAATGCACTCTATTGACCAACAGAATGCTGCTTGATTTGAAAATGTCTTTTGTAGCTGTGCTTCATACATTGATACACTATTGACAAAAGACAGTGGACCTTTTTTGCTTGCGAAATTTCGTTCATGTGACCGCACCTTAAGAATCTGTTCAGATGTGATATTCACGTGTTAATCATTCCAGAGAGAGTCCACGTAATCACTGAAACACTCCTGTTGACCTCTGAAAACATGATGCCGATCCGATAGCGATATCAAGGGCATTTATTAAATTACTTAATCCGGACATCTCTGGATCAAGTGTTTCTAAATTTTTAGATTTTAATCCAGAATATGTTGTCTGTTTGATCTTATGGTTATATGAATGTTAATGTATTAGTGTTTCATATCTGATGGCATAAATGCACTTTAATTTGAATTGATTCATTTAATAAAATGATACTGATGTTGTAAATGGTGCTGGAGTGGCTTGTCCGCTCCTTTAGTTTCATCTCGAGTTTGTTTTGCTGGAAAGGTCTGAATTTTGATCAAGAAATCATGTGACCTCAATTCCAACAAGCAAACTTAATCTATTACACAAACTCATTTACTGAGGATCTTTATCAGTTAATTGTTTTTGGTTACACTTTAGTAGAAAGGATGTTTTAACACTCCTGATAAAAGGAAAAATGAAAAATGTGATTTTCATGGTTCAGTCTGTGTGAAAAATCCATGTGATTGCTTATAATACTTGTGATAAATCATCAACATGTCTGTTTATTATAAATACACATTTTTTCTGATCTTAGTTTATGGATGCAGCATGTGTATTATTTGTATATGTGCAGATGTTGTGGTTGAAAGTTTTGTGCAAATATTTTTTGTATAATTAATATCATCCTTTGCTTTGCAGTAAGATACAAATGTGAATCATAAATTAATTTTATTAGTTTGTCAAAGTTCACAAGGAAATGACGTCGACCACAGTGATCTGAGCTCTAAAAAGTGCTCAAAATAAAAACGACATTTAAAAAAACAAACAACAGTTAAAACCCAGCTGAGGGTCCAGAAGCTTATAGAAATCTGACGATCAAATCACAAGACAAACTCAAGAACATGCAACAGATCATGTGATCAAACATTTACCGCAACAGTGCATCACTGTCATTACCTCATCACAAACGTCGTCACATACATATAGCAAAAATAACACAAGATCTTTGCTGTGAAAGTTTGTTTAAACTGTTTTGCTAGCCGACTGTTATTCTTCAGCTTGTCTACAAAATGCTGCTTGTTTTACCCTGAAAGACTCCCGAGAATTCTGGGAGATGAAGTCAGTTTGGCAGTATATTTATATTTGGGGTTTCAAGTTTCAAGTGCAATATTAGTGATGCTTCAGTTCCAGCATATATAACAGAGCTTAATGGACGAAGCCCTCCAAACCTGTCAAGATCATGTCCGACTCAAATTTCACTCTGAAATTAAATGAAAATATTTTGCATAATGAAAATTAAGGTTAGTTTTAGGACCATTACGATTTTTGCATTGTGACTTTAATGAGAAAGTCATTAATTCTCACTACTATAAGTAAAACATCAGTGATAATTCTCATTATTACTGTAAAACAATGATTTTAAATTAAAATCAGTAAAATGCATTTAAATCCATACAAGTCAGTACAACAAAAGTACAATTACAATGTAAGCAGCAATTACGGGGCCAAGCACAGAGAGCACAATAAGCCATGCCAACATGGCTGGGAGCATCAGACTAGCTGCAATAACAGGAAAGTAACAGTCATTAGAAATATGATTGAAAGGTTTATCACAGTCAACCAATTGGATGGCGCTGTGACCAGACTGATGTGGTGTAGTCAGAGTGAGGTGACAATGAAACATGCAAAGTTTGGTGTCAATATGTCAAAGCATTGCAGAGATACAGCTTCGAGTCATTTTTGCATCATGCCTCAAATTTGTTGCTGCGCTATATGAAAACGGATTTGTCTATTGACACGAAATCCATAACTTTTTGCCGGCATTGTCTGAAGGTGATCTGACTCAAATTTGGTGAAAAATTTGGTGAGAAACGGTCTAGGAGGAGTTCGAACAAATATGTTTTTAAAGAAAATTAAAATGGTGGACAGCAAGCTTGGCCAACTATGGCAACATTGGTATCTATGTTCTCCGCATGATTCAAGGAATCTATTAAGTGTCATGACAATAAGTTAAATTACTCAAAAGCTATCAGCATTTTTTTAAAATTTCATTATAACATTTGACCACAAGGTGGTGCTGTCTTGAGTACCTTCAGAGGATGGTGCCGATGGCACCTATTGAGGTTCGTAAAGGTACACCAATGCATTCATAAAATATAGCATTTTATATCATAATACTGTATTGTAGTTAATGGCAATTTCATGTTTTGTTCAATTATAGCGCCACCAAGAGGCACAATCCCACCACTTTTAATATTTGTCCTCAGAGTGAGCCCATACATGTGTGTGCCAAATTTGGTGAAAATATCTAATTTTGTTTTGGAGTTATATACATTTATATCTATGAGTACAAAAAAAGACAAAATGGCGACTTTTTTTGCGTTTTGTTGCCACATACTATCAATATTTTGACATTTGGCCATTAGCGTATAGCCAATAACCTATGTTTCTGAATTTCCTATGGTGGTTTTGTCTCGAACAAACTAACGGTTTCGAAGATACACTAAATCACCACATTGCACAAACCATGATGCGAAATCTAGCATGTTTGGTATCGTTGGACTTGAGGATTCAAGGATTCAGGAGTCCCATGAAAATAAGTCAACCACACCCAAGTTATAAGCATTTTAATATTTGATTTACCACAAGGTGGCACTGGCTTGAAACTTCTCAGGCTCACTCAAAGCATCATGCTGATGACCCATACCGAGTTTCGTAACTATAAGCTAATGCGTTCATAAAATACAGCATTTTAGCACAAAATTCAAAATGGCCAATATGGGAAAATTGGATATCATTTGACTCGGCATGATGCCCTAAATCTAACGAGACCACTTTTTGGACAAACTGTTCAGAAGTTGTAAGCAAAAATAGCCTTTTTCATATCTCCAGACCAGTAGGTGGCACTGCGCTGAAATGCAGCATGTAACCTCAGGTCATGCTTGTGATGACATGTACCAAGTTTGGTCTGAATACAATGAAGTGTTGAGGAGATACAGCCTTATGTCTACTTTCGCAAGCGCGACATACAATTTGTTTGCGCGTTTTTCGAAAATGGTTTGAGAAATTGACTTAAATTCCATAACTTTTTGTTAGCATGGCCTGAAGATGATCTGGTTAAATTTTCGTGAAAATCGGAGCAATGGCCTAGGAGGAGTTACAATAGGTACACCTTCGGTGCTTGGCCCTTAAATACTTTACAATTGAAATAAAATATTTGTTTTTCTGCATTCCAGTAATAAGAATTTGAGGGTAAATGTAAACAATTTTATGCAGATCATAATTTCTGAACCTTTTGATTTAGAGGCAAATATGATGATGGTCAGGTTTTGTGAACTTCGCCCTATTACCATCAATTTAATACAGAATTATCACAAATTACTGCATAAATAAACAAAAATAAATATAAGAGCCAAAACCAGCCACAAGGTTGGCATGTGTGCCTCTAGATCGATGCGTTCGATTCGTTCACAGTTCAGTTTGAGGATGTTCAACCATCATTTCACAATCTCTCTCTGTCTTCACTCATTTAACCAGAAACAAACTTTATGCAAGTACACAAACACACTAAAGCATTGGCAACAAACCTGAATCTGTTCAACCAGCACTGTAAGCGTTTTTTGTATTTGTGCACAGTTTGTGTATTTGTGCACTTGCATATAGAGTCTGTTTCTAAGCGTTCCCAAAACGCAGGCTGTCTCCTTTAGACAGCTGAACTCATGTGACATTCTCTGCACCCTTCAACTTTCAACAGCCTTGCTCCCATGATGCTTTGCTCTCACAACAATCCTCTCTTGCGGGCGGTTCCTAGGAGCTGATGATCTGGCCCGACCAGGTCTCGTGTTTGGTTCCTGGCTTCAGGTGCGTGATGAGCACCTCCACGGCCTGGACCTTCACATTCTTGGGTGGGATGGGGCAGACCTTGTACGTGACCTCGTCCCCCTCCATAGGAACATACTCTCCTTCAATACTGTGAGAGAGATGCATGAGTGACTCACACAGACACACACCAGCATGAAAACAGACGGTTTAAAGCTACCGTGTCTTACAGTTTTACAGTTATTTTTGGAGATTTCAGCAAACAAACATGACATTTACTTCTAAGTGGTAAATACATTTCAGATTATATGTAGAAACATACTTTTTTTTCCTTGATATAAGTATAATTTTTATTAAAAATATAATGGCTTATGAAGTTTTCTGATTTTACAACAGATTTAACAAAAAACTTTTTTTTTTTGCTGTTGTATAACTTAAAAAACAGGAATTGCTCACATTATTTTAAAGATCTATTTTCTAAAATCACAGACAATAAAAAAATGTAGTCAAAAAATTATTGTTATTATTGTATTTTATAATACAATTATTATTATGCTTTATTATTATTGTTGTTGTATTTTATAAAATTCTTATTCTTATTCTTATTATTCTTATTATTATACTTTATAAAATTATTACCATTATATTTTAAAATGATTATTAATAATATTATTCTTTATAAAATTATTATATATTAAAATTATTGTTACTGTAGTTGTTATACTTTAGAAAATTATTGTTATTAGTATACTTTATAATATTGTCATTATTACACTTTATAATAATAATAATAATAATATATACTTAATAGAATTTTATATTTTATTATTATATTTATAAATTATTATATTTAATAATAAGAATATAATTTACAGTTATATTTTTAAAATTATTATTTTATTTTTTATTATATATTTTATATAAATATAAAATATATTATAATTATATATATATTTAAATAATTATTAATATAATTATTTTTCACTAATCTATTTAAATGATTATTTTTAATATTACTCTTTATAAAATTATGACATTACAATTCTTGTTACTGTTGCTGTTACACTTAATAAAATTATTAATATTATTACACTTTATAATAATATTATATACTAAATATAATTATTTTATATTATATAATCTTTATATAATTTATTATTATTATTATTATATTTCAAAATTATTATTGTTATTGTTACTGTTACTTATAATTAGTATTGTTGATATTTTAATATACTTTATATTAATATATAGCATATTTGGAATACTTCATATTATACTTTATAAAAAATAATATCTAATATTTTTTAAATATACTTAATATTTCTTGTAGTGTTGTTTTATTAATATATTATATTTATATAATTCATAATATAATTATTATTACTAATATTATCATTTTAAAATTAATATTGTTGTTATTGTTGTTGTTATTTTACCTTTTAAATAGTATTATTAATTGTTTTAGAATTATTATTTGTTTTTTCTGCATGTAAAATACAAGCTGATTTCTTGTATTTTCACTCTTGATTGGACCTGATTCAGAAGATCACAGCATCATTCTGAGCAGCTACTCATGAACTTGGACTCACTCTGAGATGTGAACGAAGATGTCCTCTCCACCATGAGCCGGTCTGATGTAGCCGTGACCCTGCGAGCGTGAGAAGTTTTTACACACGCCTTTAAAGACAGGACCCGCGTTAGCGCGCACAGTCCTGCGGACATACAGGTACGACAAAATCTCATTGCAATTCATAGCTATTTTATGTTTTGTCGAATCGGTGGCAAATTCATATGAATTCGTACCATCATCATTCTTATGATTAAAGAAACCAAAACTAAAACTGTTCAAACAGAGGGTAAAAACAGGTGCTGCAACAATGTAAATAATGTTGTTGTTTTTTTTTGTTTTTTTTACATTAAATCATGTAAACATAAACTTGTAAATGAGCATAATATGACCTCTTTACGTTTTTCCTTGAGTTCCACTTTTTTCCGAATAATATGGAAGGCCATTTCCACAAAACTGGAGGGCGTGGCACTTGCAACACCAAGGTAATGGGTTCAATCCCTATGAAGGGAACATACTTACTGATGTATATTTTGAATTCAAGTGTCCATTCACATGTTTTTGCATTTCACTTCTCCATTGTTTTTCTAAGTAAACATGCTTTAATCCCAAAGTGTACTTCAGCCGCCCACGTTCCGCAATGGTCCACGCACAGTCCGTGTGACGTCATTTTTGTCATCAGGAGGGTCTGCGGCAGTGTTGCCAAATCTGTGGTTTTACCGCAGAATTGGGCTACTTTAACACTGTTGCCACAGGTTGTTTTTCATGTCCGCAACCCCAAATAACATGATATTTAGCCCCTGGAAAGCTAATTTTACCAGGGGGGAACCCTGCTAAAAAGCAGATTTTACCCCTGGAACACGATTTTTACCGGGGACCCCTCCAAAGCGCGATTGGGCTAGTTTTGGGCTAGTTTTGAGTAGCAATTTGGTGGATTTTGTTGTGAAAAACTGGCAACCCTGGTCCGCGGACATCCACACACAGCCCAATTTTTGTGTCCACACAGACGGTGGATGTACAATGGTGCATGTGCAAGTGATTTGAGCACTTGAAAACAAATGTCCACTACGTAGTGCTCATGGTAATTGTTATACTTTGAAAGGCTCGCGCACTCAACTGTGAATGAGACGGAGCGGAACGCAGAAAATTAAGTAGAACCGGGGCTTTTCTGCGTCCGCGCAGATGGTACGCATACAACAGCGAATGCGCAAGGTCACTGTTGAGACAGAGGTGACCACTAGGTGGCAATACGAGAGTGCGGAAAGAGCAATACAAAACAACACTCTGTTCCAAGAACAATGAAATAAGCAGAATAGCCTTCTCCATCTTTTTTGGTTCTTGTTCTAAACTTTGCACACAATGGTGAATCCACTGCTTTTCTTCTTCTATCCTTCCGTGCAAATGTCCTGTAAATGACATGACTCAGTGCTGCCCTCTGACGTCTGGTAGAGTATAGAAAAGCAATTGTACTGTGCATGTGTCGAACTCCTCCATCAGCAGTTGAGTTCACTTTGAAAGCTGTGTGGACAAAACGGAATGTGGAAAATGAGGTATACCCAGGTCTTAAAGCAGAAAGTATAATTCTTTTTTATACACGTACGCTAGCGCACAGTCGAATGCACAGCCGTGCAAAGTATACTTAACTTGACTTGTACACATTCACACAAATTCCAATACCTCTACAAGTTACAACCCATGTAAACATCTTTGTATTCTTTCATGCTAGAGTTGTACAAATGAGGGTAGTTTCTAACCTCTTAACACAATCTCTCGTCTACGTAGGCCTCCATTGTCGCTGTAGCTTGCATGTGTTCCGGGCTGTTCTGTTTATGCAGTTTTTCCTTGTGAATTGACACCCCCAAGGCATGGTTGCCACCTTGTGGATAAACGAATTACTGCAAAAAATTTAAATGCGCATGTGCGACCAAAAATTTGGTTGTAAAAATCTGGCGGTGAAAAAAAACACATGTTCTGTGTGAACCTGAGGGAGGGGGTTCTAGCAGACCAATCACAGCGCTTGCGGTCCGCGTCGATTTGCGTCGGACCTGCGCTGGAGCCTCTGCGGCGTAGGCTATGCGTCTGTTTTTATTTATACTTCCGCGTCGTTGTCTGCGTCGACATGCACGCAGACTGCTAGTAGGCAGTGTCCGCGGTCATGTTGAGTATCAAGGCAAAAGCCGAAGAAGAAGCAGCTTGTCATGTACGTTGTCAGAGAAGCTTCAGAGGTGATGGCAAGTAGACATCGACTTTTGTTGCAGTTTGATGGCACGTGTCCCCTGAAGCAGAGCGTTTTTTCATTCCTATAGAAAAGTAGAAAACGCTCTTCTCCGCTTGCTCCACGCTAGTTTTTTTACATGAGGGAGGGGTTGTACCAGACCAATCACAGCGCTTGCGGTCTGCGTAGAATTGACGCGTTGTTACATGTTTGATGAGGTGCACGTCAGGCTACGCAAGCTACACACAGCCTACGCCATAGCTATGTACATTTGACGCAGAAGTATAAATTAGCCTTAATCGAGCTCAGTGTTTGTCCAGCATGTAAACAGGCATGGGGTTCAGGTCGTGACTAGTGTGTGTTTGACTTACGCAGAGTACGTGCGGGTGCGTTTGGTGGGCAGAGGGCTCGGTAACTCCCCGGGCTGCAGCGCGGCTCTCTCCCAGACTCGGCTGCCCTCGCGCAGGAACGGGAAGGAAAGCGACAGTGGCGCCGAGCGCGGTGACCGCAGGGATGGGTCCGCGGGGGACGACAGCTCCGGTTCTGCCATGATCAAGTCTGTTTGCTCTCTGAACTCCAGATGCTTGCAGAAGACAACCTGCTGTGGGAGAAACAGTAAACTCAAACATCAACTGCTGCTTTTCCCAGTGACGCACATGTTAAACAGTGTATTTATTGACAAATGCTCTGTGTGCGTACTTTGCTCTGCTTTTTATTTGCAGGGGCAGATTTTTCTGAGAGTAGCGACGTGCAGTGACACAGCTTTTGCACTGATATTTACTCTGTCCTCCACAAACGCTCTATGTGTGTGTGTGTGTGTTTGAGTTTACATGCAAGACAGTTTGTGCCCGGGGCACGAGGAGTGCGTGCCCAGCTCCTCGCGCACAAAACCCTGCATTGTATTCAAAGAGGCCTTAAAGAACACAAGGAACCATTCCAAGATCAGCGCATCACTTGTGTATATTTATTACTTCTACATTAAAAGGCTGTGTTCACAATAGCATACTACCATACTATATCTGCAGTAGCCTATTGTGTGCAGTGTTAGATAATATATCCCACAATGCGATGCGTTTGATTTGACCTTATAATTCCAGTCTATTTTGATTACATAATTGCAGTTTTTATAAAATTGGATTAAAAACGCTACATGAATATTTTTTTTCTGAGATGGATTACTGAATTAAACATGCAATATAATGAGGTCATGCAACAATGTAGTATACTATCTACTGTTTAAAACGTTTATGATTGAATAATAAGTAGACGACCCTAACATATTTTTTTTAATATTAAGCATACAGTAGTGTCCCAAATTACATATACACTATGCACTATGTTTTACTACACTGTCTAGTGTATGACATTTAGACATCAGACAATATTTTTTCCCACACTTTTTTTCGGTTAAATAAGTGTCATCCGCGGGTATTTAGAGTGCACTTCTTATTATTGGAAATTTCTGTGTGAACACACTATTTATACGGCATAAAATAGGTCAAATATACACAAATTGGGGTTAATAAGTATGCAGTAGTAGATACATATTATTATAGGAAAGCACACTGAGATCAGACCCAACTGTACATCAGTTGTCACATTATTTATGATTTCTGTATGGTTCGCAGTGACGCGAAATCTGGCCTCGTGACGTCAGAGCCGCGCTGCTGGTTCTACTGTTATTATGCAACACGCGACTTTAGCGTCATCACGTACTATTAAATTACTCATACAGTCAAGAAACATCATAGTAGGCTACACTACATAAGATCCACAATCACTGTCCTTCTTTTAGCTAAAACTAGACCAAATTCACAATGACATCACTTAAAATAAGAATAAGAGACAGTGTTTACAATATGACGCGATGGAATTCTGACCCAAAATTCCGCGGCAAAATAACCAGAACATAAATGACACATTCACGTTAAGGAACGTTTTAATTATGCTATTAGTTTTCCAGGTTTCGTTCAAGTCAGCGCCACCCGATTCCAGAATGTTCTTGATGGAGGGCAGGGATTGTGCCTCGAAACCTCGTCGGCTGACTTACTAGACAGCATTTTGAGGGCGTTATATGTGTGATTATTTTGAGAAAATACTGCTGTCTAGGTAGGTAGCGCGCCAAGTTTTAAAGCACGGCCGGTGTTTTGAACAAAAGGTAGGAGACAAGATGGGATATCACCCCTGAAATGTATACAAGCACTAACTTTAATCTTTTTGTTTTTAGATGTGTAGAGTTATTTCTAGCACACACATTACAGGAACAAATACAGGTAAAATAAAGAAAGAAAAGCGCTAGAATTAATGGAGCAAATACAGAAACTTACAGCTGGAGTTCACAGATGCTTCTGTCCCGTCCTGTCGACCGCCGTTATATAAGATGAAGTGAAAGAGAGCGCGCGAATCCGCAGTGAGGAGCTCGTGTGATGGAGGAGATCCCCGTTCACACGCTTTTACCGGGAGAACCGACGCGTTTACAGATGATGCATCACCGAATCCCGCCGATGACGCGCTGAACACGGTAAAATGAGTCACTCCCATCACTGAACCGTCTATATAATGTCACGAGAGATTATGTAAACAGCAGCCAGCTAACAATACATGAATGATAGTCTTGATGAATAAAAACAATACATTTAAACCCAATACTTTAGTCTGTACAATTTTCCAAATGTTTATTCCATTTTAATGTAGTAAAAAGAAAAAAAAAACCTTCCATTCAGTCAAAAAAGAAACATTATTTCTTGTAAAACTTTGTCTATATTTATATATAAAGTAAACTCTGACTCAAAATATCTCAATCCTCCAAACAACAGCAGAATTACAACGCAATATTCTATTTTAAATCATTACAAATGACTCTTTATTAAGAGTCTCCTATTGGCCAGCACCATCTGCTCGCTGATTGGTCCACAGAGCTTCAGTTCATCATGAAGGAGTAAATGAGTCTTGTGAAAAGCTGCGGCTGATGATTCACGGTTTATATCAAAGAAGAGACCGTTAATTGTTCCACCAGGACAAAAGACCCAGACCTGGTTCACTAACGGATCCCTGCGAAAGAAAAGAGGAGACGTAAGCGGTCTTTTCACAGACTGTGATGACGTGTTTTAACGGTCATCAATATCGTAAATCCAGCAAAGTTTTTTATATTTTCATTTTTTAAAAAAATGTATGTACATTTACAACACTATACTTAGTATTGTATTACCGTTGCATAACATTACAAAAAAAAAAAAAAGTTAACGCTGCTGTGAGGGTGTTTCTAATACAGCGTCTGACTGCCGTTATCAATCGCTCTCTATTTTTTTTCTTTTTTTGAAAGTTATAAAAAACACTATTGTGGAGTTTTCTTTTGCTATCTGTGCAAATGGAAACATAAAAAATATATTTAATGAAGTCTCTCATTCACCACTATAAAAGTTTACCCAAATATGACGACTTCCGCTTCTGAGAAAAATGCGAAAAGGGTCTATTATAAGAAATATATCAACGCATCCAGGCTAACAAAAATATGTTCTCAGAATGTTTTGCTAACGTTACTATTAAGTTACGAAAACGTTATTTCCGAGTGTTCTAAGAACATTCAAAATGTTACTCTTTGTGAAAATTACGAGAAAACATTCACGGAATGTTCAATTTCATCATTTTTCAAACATGATAGGAATGTTAATTTTGAATGTTCTCAGAACATTCTGAAACAAGTAACATTTAAAAAATGTTAGATGAATGTCCAACTAAAATGTTACAGAATAACGCTCCATAAGCGATGTATGAGTAGCGTTTTTGTGCTAACCTTTTTGGTAACGTTATTAAAGATAACTTTGAACAAACGTTCTAATAAAGTTAATGGAAGAGCATTTGTTCATAACTTTGAGAGAACCTTGCCTTCCAAAGAAAAATGGTGGATGGAACCGTTTTAAAATTCATTCTAACTATATTTTATTCATAATAAATCTCACTATGAGTGTGTAGGGAGCCTCTTTCTGCGGTGCGGCGTCCTCTGGGCCTGCAGGTGGCGCTGTGCTGGTTGTGCCGGCTGCACTCGGGGCTTCTTTCTCTGTGCTGGGACCGGTGGGCGACGTGTCGATGAAGACCTCGTCCACGACCCTGAAGCGGATCTCTTCGCCCTGGTCCATGTAGAGGTCGTGAGTGCCCTCGTCCGTTTCGTACTCCCACACCCACACCTGCTCCGCCTCATCGCTATGGCAACCGTGAAGGAACAGTGCATAATGGGCAACTCATTTCAGGTAATTTGCTATATATATAAAATTAAACAAGGTTAAATGTATATAATATATTCTAAAATATTAAATGAAGTTTATAAGTGATAATTCAGGATACAATTTAGCAGGTTGCTGTAGCGACTCAGGCGGGATTATGATGTCATCAAAGAATCCGAGGCTCACTGTGGAATCGACACACATAAACTGATTATTTACCTCATAATGGCCATATAATCATTTTCCAATGATTTTGGAATTTTTCCATTTCAAATTAGGTTTTAAATTCTAATTAAGCCATTATTCCATAAACAAAGTTCTAAAGCTTCAAAACTGTTGGAATAAAGGCTTGACTATGAATATGAAGTGCATGTAAATGTGCTCATTGTTATTTTAGCTTTTTTAATTAATTTTAATTTTATTTTATTTTCATTTTTATATTTTTCATACATTTTAGTTTTAGTTAAAGGTTTAGTAATTTTTTTCAGTTATATTTTTGCTTTTTAAAAATATTTTTAAGTAAAAAAAAAACATTTTAATTTTTTTTTTTGTTATTTTAGTATATCAAGTTAAACTACATGAAACTGAGAAATGTTGAAATAAAAAAAATTATATTTTAATTTATTTTAAATTACTTTTCTTTTCTTTTCATTTAATTTATTTTATTTTAAATTAGTTTTCATTTTTATATTTTCCAAAAATTTTAGTTGTAGTTAAAGGTTTAGTCTTTTTTTCTTCTTCAATTTTAGTAGTTTTTGCTTTTTAGAAATATTTTAATTTAAAAAAATGTATTTAAATATATATTTTTTTAATTTAATTTAGTAGATCAAATTAAACTAAATGAAACTTAGAATTTTAAAAAATATTTTATTTCATTTTTTAATGGTTTTACAGGGCTTGAAATTAACATTTTTACTTGGTAGCACTGGTGCTCCCAATTCAAAAAGTTAGGAGCACCACAACTTTATATATATATATATATATATATATATATATATATACACACAGTATATTTATAAGTCTTGACATTAAGTCTTCTCATTTACTTGCCCAGAAAAAAAATGGATTTTTGTGTTGTAAATATAATTTATTCTGAAGCAATATTCTCATCAGTTTTCTACCAGCTTTGACATATTTAAATCTGCATATTTGTGATATTTACCCCAAGGGCATTTTTTTTTAACCTTTATAAAAGGCTTTTTTTTTTATCTTAAAAAAATATTTGATCAGTAAAATTTTATCCTAAATTTGATCAATAAATTCTAGAATAATAAGACACTATGGGGCTGTTACCAATTAAATTAATTCATTTACACAGAAAAATTAAAACTGCATTAAATAATGCTATGAGATTCTTTAAAAAAAAAAAAAAAAAAAAAAAAATTTACAAATAAGAAATGTTGGGAAAAATGATACTTTCAAACATGAAACTAAACTGCCAATCGGTGGCGGCATGTGACCTTATTTGAGTGAGTTATTGAGTGAGTTATTGAATCTTTGATTCAAACGATTCGTTCAAAAAGCTGAATCATTCAGTAATGAAAACAAGTCCAAGTGTTGCTGCAAGATGTGCAATGGTTCTGCTGTGATCTCTGTTTGGAACGATTTTCGCTGCTGAAACAGAACAAAAAAGTCAATATTGCGTCTAAAATGTAAGCGATTTTCTTAGTCGTGTGATGTTGCATAACTGTATCATGTTATAAATATAAAAACTCCACATTTTGAATTTTTACCGCAGTATATTCACTGAGTTTGTGTGTGCTGCGCTCATTTGTTTCCATTTCTCCTCGAGAGGCTGCGCAACCTTGTTAACGTCAGTACATATTATATATTATTATTTCGATCGCCACTTACACTAAATGTAATAACATTGAAGAACAGCACGAGAGCAAAGCATCATGGGTGTTATGTGTGGCCTCTCTCACCGTGAACACCCTCTGCACTACAGCCTTTAATCTTTCCCACCAGAATGGCATCCAGGAACGGGTGGAAAACCACGTATCGAAAATGAACTGCAGGAGAGAGAGAAAGAAGGAGAGGTTTTGCTCGACTGTCTGAACGCAGTGTGTAACAGTGACTCTTGTACCTTTAGTATGAGATGCTCCGTCTCCAGGAAAGATGTAGGAATCCTCCAGTTTAGTGATGTCATACAGACAGATGCACAAACCCACGTTATACACCACCTGCAGACACATGAGCAGTTAGACGGGTTCATGGAAAACTGGATGTTTATATAAGAGTCAGTGTATTTCATTATGATTTTGATTCCTCTGAGTGCATGAAAAAAAAGAATTATTAATAACTATATTTAATGTTAAAATATTTATTTACATCTTTAAGTCATTTAATACGCTTCCTAAAGGTCTAAGGCCCCTTCCTCCAACATTTACATGGTAGCAGAACTGAATGATTTTGGTATATTTTGCTGTTTTCCCCCCCATATTTAGTTATAATCCTCTTTTGTACTTTATTTAGGTGCTGATGTCATTTGAAGTGTGGTCTGGCTTTTCTGTTGTTGTTGTTTATATGAAAATTAATTAAAATGATACTGAGTGAGAAAACATTTACCACATGAAGATCTGATCGAGTGCATCTGATGTTAATGACACTGACAACAAGTAAGACAATTTATCTAGCAGTACATTTACAAAAATTAAAAATCACTGCATTATAATTCTAAAATACTTTAAGTAACATTAATCGTAGGCTATATAAAGCTTGGCATGACAGCAGTATGGGGACAATTCTATTTTAAAAAAATGACAGATTTTACACATACATTAATCTGTCTAGTTTTCTTCTTTTTGTAGTTGTATATTGGTTACTTGTTATTTTATTTGGACCTTGAGACTGTAATTTGATGATAATGATACCACATTATTTAAAATTATAAAGTGCAAAGCAGAAGTTTCCTTGTTTATTTATTTATTTATTTTTCTTCACAAATTTACTATGGAGGAAAAGTTTAAAAGTCTGGATAAGTGACAACCGAAAATATTTCAACATTTTGGAAAATTAAAGCTTTCAGCACTCTTATAAATTACACAAAAGTGATTAAAAACAATATATAAACTATATTTTAAATTGTAATAATATTTCACAATATTACTGTTTTTACTATATTTTTTAATCAAATAAATGCAGCCTCTGTGAACATGTGAATCTTTTATAAATATATATATATATATATATATATATATATATATATATATATATATACTTTTGACCTTACTTTTAGTCTAACTTGTTTTTTTTGTTTTTTTTTAATAGGATCATTTTGTACTATAGTGATATAAAAATACAAAATTAAATTAAATTATTATGAAAATTTGTCATGAACAAAATGAAGTGCATTAAACATTACATGCCAAACTGGGGTTTCATCATAAGTTGATGAAAAGGTAACAATTAATTAAACCATAAAAATGTAACATTTTAAAACAATAAAGATATAAAAATGCATAATGATGAAATATTTTATTAGTTATGCTGTGTGGCCTCCGACTTGTGTAATTCCACAAAACTGGAAGACTTTCTGAACATAAATAAGAAATAGAAAGGACAATTTAAAAGATAAAGCAGAAGAATTAGTGAGAATCAATGAATTATGAACAATTTTCTTCCATTTTCTGAATATTAAGTAATCATGTAATCAATAAAATTAACTGTAGTGTGATTACGAATATTTTAAAACGTGATATTATCTAGTTACAAGTATTATTTTTGGGAATCTGATTATGTTAATCAGATACTACCCATATATTCATGAAGCATTTGTTTTTAAGGAAGTACCAATAATGACAGATAAACATGTCTGATGACTTCACCTTGTTGGCGAGTTTCTTGTTGAGCTCTTCGGCGATCGCGTCGTTCAGCTGCCGGTGGAAACTCCACGGAGGAATCCGGACCGTGTCCACCATCTCCACCAGCACGAACATCCTGGACCTGAACCAGACCCGAACCGAACTCTGAACACGGACAGAACGACCCGCGAGGAGCTGCTGGACTCAAACATCAGTGTGAGTGACACATAAACATCTATTAGTTTATGAATCTGTCACTCTCTGCATGTGGTATTCTGCTGTACTTTTTCTGTCATTTTACCTCTCAGTCCTCCTGAAGATTCGGCAACCCGAGTGTGTGCAGACAGAAGTTATCCAGCTGCTCCGGTTTACACATTTACACCATTAAATAATGTATTAACACTCATGATTTGAGCGCACAGCATGACAACAGCTACACATGTGCTGAATCACGACAGCGGCTGACGCTTTACGGCACTGACGTTACGCGACCACATTCTGTGAAAAAAAAAAAAAAAAAAAAAAAAACTTTTTATTTTCAAAAAATATGTTGATGCATAGGCTATTTGAATTCTTTAAAGGACTTCTTCAAATTGCCTTTAAGACTGCTGTAATACTTAAGAAAATAATAGGCTAGTTAATTTCAGAATTTTATTGTAACTTTGTCAGGCTAATTGTGTTTATGCTTGAATGTTGTTTTTTATGTTGTTTTAATGGTAGTGATTTTATCTTTAACATTTGTCAGATATTAAAATCATGTGTCATAAACATCTGTCAAGTGAGTTAAAAAAAACATTTTTTTTTTTAAGAGATTTCCATCCTAATAATTCAACATTTTTAAGGCATTGTGACTGATTTTAAGGGATCGTTCGCCCACAAATGAAAATTCTGTCATCATTTATCCTACTCGCCCTCAAGTTGTTCCAAACCTGAACACAAAGGAAGATATTTTGAAGAATATCGGTAACCTAACAGTTGATGGACCCTAAAAATACTATGGAAGTCATTTTGTTACCGGTGACATTTTTCAAAATATCTTTCTTTGTGTTCAGCAGAACAAGGAAATTTATAAAGGTTTAGAACAATTTGAGGGTGAGTAAATGATGACAGAATTTTCATTTTTTTGTGAACTATCCCTTTAAATGCCCTTTTGGCTAATTCTTATGTTTACATATCTGATTTTCACTTTTATGAATCTGCAGCAGACATCTGCAGACTTTTTAAATGATCATACCAGTGTTTGTGCAGAAACATTCTGCTCAGTGTTTGTTCTAAAAGGCCCATGATTCATCAACAATGTATATTTTGCATCAGTAGAGGTGCAAAACATGTTTATTAACACAGTTTATTCTGTCAGAAATATATCAGAAACAGTGTAAATGTTTAGACGCTTGGTTCAGTGCAGCACCTGCAATTAAAATGTTAGTTTTACAACAGATACTATATTTTGGTAAGCATTTTGACCAAAATAATTCTTTAAACTGTCTGTATTATGAGACATCTGTTGAGAGTCTGAGTATGTAGTGATCAAACAAGACAAGATAATTTACTTAAGCCCTTAATTATGTGTGAGTCTTCAGGATGACGTCAAGTAAGGTTATATTTAATTATCATAGACCTTTTTAAAATTGAGGTAATGACTTTGCAATAACATGTAGCCTATCGCTTTGTTTTGTTCTTTGTAAACTCCAATTCCCATCATGCACGTTATACACGCTGAAGCAAACGTCACCACGCCCCCTAATGAGTGGACGCTGCTCTCGACCAATGGCCAGCCGCGCCTCGCGCTTCCCAGCCAATTCCTACAGTGTTGCTATGACATCTTTTATTTTTAGCCTTCCGCAGCACAGCCTCACATATGGAAACATTATTTCGCCAAATTAATTAGAGACTAAGTGAAATAACCATGAGACAGGAATATCTCTGAGACAAATTAAAGTGTTAAATCGACAAAATTATGGATAGTACAACTGTTAAAACGTGATAGGCTATATTAAAAGTAAACATTGTTGTAGCCTATTTGTTTGTAAAATGAGTATAATATTATTTTTTAAAGTTTCATGACTTTAGAGAATTTTATAAAACGTATTATTCATCCGAATGGGTTGAATTATAGTGTTAATACTAATACACAAAATGTAACGACAATAAAAGCATTAAGAATGCAAAGAAAAAAAGTTACTAACTTGTTCACGACAGGAAAAGAAAAACCAACAACAAAAGAACACGAGGGTAAGAAATTATTTTTTACATCATTTAGGCTAGAGTATACAAATTAAACGTATTGCAAATCTTTCTGCTGAAGATGAAAAGGTTTTGAAATAAAATCTAAAAATACAAGAAAAATTGGTTTGATGTTGGTGAACTTGTGGATATAGTAGATAATTATAACAAAGCATAACTTTATTAGAGTCAGATTAATAGTGTCCTGAAATATTGTCATTAAAAGTTATGGTTACATCTTGTAGGATAATATTATTATTACTGCGCGCAGATCTAATAAGTAGTTCCAGCCGAAAACACGTCATAGCGGAGGGCGGAGCGCGCTCGTGCGCTGCGATATAAATGCACGAGGCTGTCAAACTGTGAAGTTTCCACTGGTGCGTGCGGGAGAGGGGAGACGTCACGCCATGAATAAACATAAAATTAAATAAAATCACAATAAAAGTGCGTTTCAGTCAAACGCAACATAACGCAGCGGTTCTCTGTGAAGGATTTCTTCAACGCATAGTTGTTGATAATTATGTAATCAATGGAAATCATAAACGAAGGATAGAAACACAAGCTTTGAATCAGTAAGTACTTGATTTATAATATTTAAACTATCATGAATAACAGCAGAATGTGTTTGTGCTTGACTTCGTGTTCATAGCTAACATTCATAGCTAATATTTGTTTTTCTTTTGAATGACTGATGAGTTGTCGTCCATTTTAGACTGTTGAGAGGAAACTAATCTAAAGGTACAATAATGAAATAGCCTACTAATTGATAGGCCTAATTTGAGGCATTTGTGTGCAACTCTATTGTGTTGGCATTTATTTCAAGATGAATGTGTGTTTGCACAGATGTCCTTGGCTTTAATGGTGTGCTGAGAGGACTAAAACAGGCCAAAGGTTTGCAAAAGCTGATTATTTAGCTGTCTGCTGTGAGTGTGTAACAGATCTGCTGTACATTTATAAGCTCATTTCATGTCTGACTGTCAGAAGTAACTTCAGGGAACATGTTGTTCTGTAATAGTTTTTGTGAATTGTGAAAACAGTGCAGCGTGAAGTGTAATTCCCAGGATTTGCAGATGTGAATTGTTTCTCTTGGAGTTAGATAATTCAGCTATGTTGCATGTGTTGGAAAACACTCTTCAAGGGAACCCCCAACACACACACACACACACAACACACAGCGAGCATCCCATCAGAACAGCGTGTGCTGCTTTAGTCGTGTTTCTTTTATGTAACACTATAATCATTGTGTTTGAATGTGTAGTTCAGTGTTTGCATCCCGTCGTGTGAGTACAAATAACAATAGAAGTTAAAGTCAAGAGATTAATGAGACTTTTTGTGTGGTGAAGCTGATGTGATTGTAGTTTAGGTTGATAATGTGAATCTGCTGGATGTGTTTTGTATCGTATGGCGCTTTGGGGAATGTAAACAATCAACCAGTCTTGTGGATAATTATGTTTGGTCAATGAAAACATCTTTTCTCTCAGAAGCCTATGCAGTTATGTTATGGCATTTGATCAAAACTTTGACATTGAGTGACATTGAATGCACGGTATGGGTTTTTAAAACAAACTAAACGAGTCACGTATCTGTCATACAATTATTAATATCAACACATTAATTAAATGACCGCAGAGAATATCGAGCAAATATATTTTATTTGTAAACGCTACAATTGGTATTATTAGGCTATTGATACTCTGTGAATAAGATAATTGCACATGGAAATGGTCAGATCAGTTTTATCCTCTGTGTCCATATGTCTAAAACGCGTTTTAAATTTGTTAATGGCTGTATGCGAAAAAATAGGAATAATTGTATTTATGATTTATTGGCCTGTCTCTGTATGAGCGCGCGTATAACACGTCTCTTTTGTGAATAATCATATGCGTTTCGTTACATTTACCGGCAGTGACTGTCCTCATATGTGTTGAAATTCATCGCAGATCCGACTTCTTTATAAATATAACGATCGCAGCGCGTTTAATGCAAGGGATTTAACTGAGCTTATCAGTGTTTTGAAAATGCGGAGGCGTCACATCAACATTTACACGCGTGGTGATGACGTCAAACGCTATGGCGTGGTGCATGCCGGGAGGTGTAGTTTTCTTAAACGTGCCTTCAACAGCACCATTTTAACGGCATTCCCCGTAGGTTTTTAAGTCTTGAAATGGGAAAATTTGATCTTTAGTTAATTACACTTTCTGTAATAGACTATATTATATGTTGCATCATTAGATGAGTGATTGTTTCTTAAAGGTCTCATGCTTTCTCCCATCTCAGTTTCATGTGCAGGTAAACTATAAGCTATAAATGTTACGTTAGTTACTTTCTGAAGAGCATAAACCCTGGCATGCTCAGAAGTGTCTTGTTGTTGTTTTTTTTACTATTGGCACTTCAAATTCCCTTTTTATGGTTAAAAGGGAATTAAAGCTACACTTGAGCTAGTGTGAGTGGGCCGAGTGCATTTGGTGTTGAAATTTTCCTCTCTTAGCACATGTAATCCTAAGTGCTTTAGCCAATGGGACAGATGAGGGATTTCATGAAGATAATCATGGATTGGTACCTTGGCCTCAGCATCTGTTGAAACAAACACACATTGCACACTGACAGTCAGTGAATTGTGCATTTACAATTCTTTAACTGCTCTATCTTTGTCTTTCCTCTTTCCAGAGGCTTTGAAGAAACTGGATCTTGGAGAGCGGCTGTCCAGTCTTCGTACGTCAGCGCTGATTCTGACAACTGGTCTGTTCAGAGGAACTACAGAGTGAAGATTTTTTAAAAATCAAATGGTCTCTGACAATCACTTTTAAGCAATTTCTGAGCAACGATCCTAAATCAGAGGCCCTTGCTTTTAAATTGACATTTAAGGCGAAGACTAAAGACTTTCACCCTAATATTTGCAAGAGATGTTAAGACGGCCGTAGGTCCCTGTATCACCGAAAATAACTTCCAAGAAATACTCAAATTCATCATGCATCTGGAGGTGAAGGTTGCGTTGAACTTTATCGTGTCTTATTTGTACAACAAGCTCCCGCGCCGCAGGGCTGATCTGTTTGGTGAGGAGTTAGAGCGTATCCTGGTGTCCCGTTTCAAAGGTCACTGGTACCCCGAGGCTCCTTTACGTGGTTCAGCCTTCCGCTGCCTCCATTTGGGGGCTCCCAGGGACCCCGTGGTGGAGCTGGCAGCCAGGAGAAGTGGTCTGGACACAGAGGAGGTCCGAGCCAACGTTCCCCCCGAGCTCAGCATTTGGATTGACCCTTATGAAGTGTCCTACCAGATTGGGGAAAAGGGTGCAGTGAAAGTCCTCTACATGGAGAATCCAGCAAGTTTAGGTGGCGACGCCGAGAGGTCCGACATCATGCTCAAAGGAGACATGGAGTTTGAAGAAGTCAAGAATCTGGGCTTTAACCCAGAGGCTCAGGTGTTTGTTCCCATCGGTGGCCAGGTGTCGCCGGTCATGCTACCATCGCTCTCCAGTTCGCCGACTCCACTTTCTACCTCATCTTGCCCAGGGCTGTTTAGTTACGCCACTCCCAGCACTCCCACCAACCCCAGCTCTCATTCCTCCAACACTTCCACCCCGTCACCGCCAAGCACCAGCCTCATTTACCCTCCGCCCAGCTCCCGGCCCACACCTCAGCCAATCACCTTCACCACAGCCAGCTTCGCCGCCACCAAATTTGGCTCCACAAAGATGAAGAAATGTGGAAACCCTGGAGTTTCCTCCGGTTCTGGTGTCGTCGTGGCTCCCCAGCAGAGGATGATCACCCGCTCGCCGAACACCATCTCCCCACCAGGGCTGGTCAAGCACAAACCCCTTTCCCTCTCCATGCACTCTCTGGCTGGACCCATCCCAAGCCAACTGTCTCCTAATGCCAAAGAGTTTGTGTTTCCTGTTTCCCAGAGGCCGGTCTACTTCGATGCAGAAGTTGCGCCAATGACCCCTTTCCAGGCTCCGCACCCACATGCTTCCTTCGATCCATTCTCCAGCCCCCCACCAGGCCAGGCTGTGGGAATCATTGGGGGCAACAGTGGCATTTCCTTCATGGATAAACCTCCATTTGTGGAAGGACTTGGATACAACCTGCAGTACTCTGGCCAGGCCTTTCAACCCGTGGTGTTGGCCAACTAAAGTCTCAGAGCTGAAGAGATCCCAATGCTGAAAGACTTTCCTTGATGACACTTTTTTTTTTTTTTCTTTTTTTTTTTTTCTCCTTCATGAATCATTGTTACTACCACCATGACAAATCAAGAGTATTATGACTACTAATTGAGTATTACTTGTGATTGTTACTTTACCATCCATTTGTTTCTTGTTTCATGATGTTGTTTTATTATTAGTTGGAGTAACCATCCTCCTGTTGCACAGGTGTTTTTGCATTTGTTGTTTATCAGTAATAAGTCACTTGATTATGGTGTCCCAAATATTTGTCTACATAATCTGATGATTTCTGCTGTGATTAATGTTACTTTTTAAAATTGATTCTGGGAAAAAATAAAATAAAGCTAATATTCTTATGAAAGATTCTAGATGCTAAAAAGGGATTTGAGATGGTGTTGATGTTCAGAAATAAGGCTCTCTGAAGATAACAGCCATGTTCGGTCGCACCTCAGTGGTCCTAATTGAGGATTTATGGTAACTTTGTGACATGTTCTCTGAACTGATGTGCGTCTTGAGCACATGACTAGCACATTCTGTATGTTGGCTCAACTTTAGGATTCTCCTTTTCAGTTTGAATGCATTAAGCCAAATCCTGATGAAACCAGCCAGTGTTTGAACCCTTTTCTAGTGCCATCAAGAGTCAGATTGAGGAATGATGCACATTCTTGAAGATCTCGTAAGTTCAGACACTGAAGAACAGACAGAATGATTTGGAGGATTGTTGTGCAGGTCTGATTGGTTTCGCTCTTGGTTCTCGGTCAGAAGTGCGTGAAGGTAATGGTTTAGGAGCAGAGGAGGTTTTGATAAACCGCTGTATGTCTTTGAAGGGATGGGGCACGAGATAAAAGGTCATTGGTGCAGAGATCCTCAGATTAGCTTTCCAGCATGTTGAATTTAACGCACTGTTATTTTTGTGTTCCAGAAGTCATAAATCGTGGTTCAGAAGAGATGATACCGTGAAAATTGCACTTTGTTTTCTCCGCTCTAGGACTTTGAATGTTACCTCATATATTCTGACTGCAGTGGCTGTGTTTTGTTAACCGTTTTATTGTGCTAGGATGGAGACTGGTGTTCTAGAATCTTCTTGAAGGTAGGAGCCTTATGATGGCTTCCTTTTATGACATCACTTCCCCCTTAGCGTTCCGTCCCATCCTGGCGCGTTGCACTTTACGCATCGGGCCTTTGGAAACTCCCGTAATGCCTCACGATAAACTCTATATGCTAGATGCTAAAGGTCCTTTACTTGCCCTTTAATGCCAATTATGTCTGAACTATAGCTTGGTAATGTAGTTTAAAGATTGTATTAAAAAAATGGAGGGGTTTGGGTGAGACTGTATGTACGTCCTGACCCTCTTGTGACGTCCCTCCCCGACATTGAAATGTGAACGTCAGCTTCAAATATTTCAATCGTTCCATTGATTTCATTTGGGGTGGGTGGGGTTTAGATTTCTCTATAAATGCTATGACTGGGTGTATTTTTACATTTGTTTGTAATTTATTTACAATTTTTCTATATTTTTTTTGTTTTTTCAAAAGAGTTCTCTATGGCATTTATAAAGCAAATTAAGAGATATATACGATGATGACATGAATATGTATATATTTCTTATGTTTGAGATCTTTTGTTTAGTTTCTTACGTGCTGAAGTTATTTTTTCAGAAATAACTATATGAATATAAATATATGCAAGATGAAATGACTAATAAAATGTTTAACAAAGTGCTGAATGTTTATTGTATCTGTCATTTTAATCCAAGATTGGTAGTTTTGTGTTTTTCTCCTGTTTATTGGAGGAAGCTCTTGAAGGGTTTGATTTTCTTAATGTTTTAACTTCATGAAGTATATGAATTATTCCAAAGCATGACTGAATATTTTACAAACCTCTCATCATCCCAAATGTTCAAACCCAAAACGTTCAGTTAGTGGTTTCTCCTTTGGTCAGTGTAGGTTTAGCTTACATTATCAATATTATTGGCCCTTAAATGTACAAAAATACAAAAATTAATAATTTTGTCAATGTCTATACTAATTGGTAAACAATCCTAATAAATATGCAATTTAAAAAAAAATTCTGATAGTATCGCAATTTAATACAAAACTGAACACCGTTCCTGAAAATATCAATAAGTCTTTCAGGTTTATAAAACAACTACAGCTCTGGGTTTGTTTTAATTTAATTAATTAAAATGGCTTCCTACAGGAAAGAGTATTGATTCATATTGAAAGAGTTTATGAAGCCATAAGATTGGACTGGACAAGCTTAATTTTTGACTAGCTTTCTGATGAATATCCAGCTGAACTGTCTTTTCTCAGCAGGTCATTGTTTTTCAACACTTTAAGTGCCAAATGAAAACATTTCAACACGTCAAACTCGAGGAGATGTGTGTTATGATAACCTCGGTTTTGTTTTCATGCAGTATTACAGACCAGCTGTATGAACACCTGTGTTGACGATCAAGCTCAGTGCCATGACCTCTGAACCCCAAGCACAGCCAATCAAAACACAGAACTGTTTACATGGGGTCGTTGCAATGTCGTTTTTTTCCAATAGCATTCTAAACTCATTGGATTTTTTTATTAACTTCTATTGGAAACGGCAAGCAAGTTTAAATATAATCTCCATTTGCACATTTTTTTTTTTTTTTTTTCCATGGCTGTTTAAATCTGTCTTAATGTTTTCCTTGTAGTGACTGACCAACACGTCTACAAAAAGTTTGTGTGTGAATCTGGATCAAACCGTCAGTTTGTGTGGTTCAAAAACTTTAAATTTAGTCAAAAATACATCTGTATCATAAATTTGTCTATGTAGGCTATTTTCAGTTTGGCTCTTGATTAGTTTAACTGTTAAAGTAATAAATTTAGAAGTAGAAATTAGGCTATTAAGACTTTCAGTACAGTAAAGTAAAAAAACAAGAGATTTTTGCACCATAAAATAATCCCACAATCATAAGAGATTAACAAATCGGAGTTTCTAACAGTTGCATCCCTTCTTGCATGTATATTTGTTTGTTTTTGTCAAGGGTCACATGAGGGTAGCTACAGAAGCTCTAAAGGAACATGGAGACAGGACAAATATGAGATGAGAGGAAAAATGAATTTTAATGTTTGCATTCTCTCACAAATGTTTTGCATTCCCCCATAAAACTTTGCATGCACCCTCAATTCAAAAACACTGAGTGAATGCAAAGTTTCATGGGGGAATGCAAAACTTTTGTGAGAGAAGAGAACACAAAAACATTAAAATATATTGTTCATTCATTTCCATTTTTTTTTCCATGCATGTCCCTTTAATGCCCCCATAGGGATGTGATTGTTTAAAGCAATTTGAAAATGGAAGGGGATGTTTGTTGTTTTCTTTCTCTTCATATAAAGCTCTTAAAGTAACCCCACATTGATGCTTCCACCTGTTGTTGTTTGTGTTGATTAAAAAAAAAAAAAAAAAAAAAAATGAGGCCTGCAGGTGTTTCATTACATGTTACCAATTACCAATCATACTGTATGTTAAGTGTCTCTCAGCAGCACATGAACTAAACCAACCTGATGTGAAATCTCACCATCAGTGCAAAGAAACTCATTCACTTGTGCTTGATTAGTCATAAAACAGTGCAGAATATGAGATGCTAATTCTACATTCAGATTGTGTCTCTGAAGCAGATGTTATGTAACGAAGCTCGAGTGTTTTTGTAGAACGCCGCACCATGCGCGAGACGCTGCAAATGACGCGAGCGCAACCGTTAAACGTGCCCATCTAGCGCGTTTACATTGAATATTAATGAAAAGACAACGCGGTGGAATCTAAAATCGCGCTGTATGTATATATTTCTCCACAGATGCTCGCGTAAGGTCATTCATCATTGCAGCAAGAGCCGTCGCCGCCACTGCAATGTCTCGCTCACGTGATGCCACAGGCAACAGCCAATCGCAGCGCAGATTCATAATAACCTCAACAAGGTCAAATCATTTATATCTTCCTTTATTAATATGCATGATACAGGATACAGTCATAACATACTGCATTACACGAGAGGAAATTGTCTTTTTATAAAAACAACACATCACTGTTTAAAAAAAAACAGTTACATATTAAAAAAATGTAAGTTCAATGGTTTTATTACAGACCAAAACGAGTTTGCTACATTTGAGCTTTATCGAGTCCGACACAGAACTCCACGTCTGGAGTTTATGTAACAGATTTCAATGAAAACTAAAGGCCAACGTCACAATTCAGTTTAAATCACAAAATCGGCCTAGAAAACAACAAACAAACTTCATTCTCGTACATAACATATAAACACAGTGACAAACAGGAGAAATTTTTGTGTATTGTTTGGTTTGTAGAATGTAATGAAACTGGACTGAAAAGAGCAGCAGGCTATACTAATTAAAAACACAACAGAAAATACCAAAATATGTTACTCTCTCGCCCTCTCTATATAGACGGTTTCAACGCACGCGCGTTGCCACGGTTACGCGCCTGGCCCGAAGTTAACTTCCGGTCTGTATTTGTTGAACGGGTCTGGTAGTAACTTTGTCGCATTTGACCAAGTAACTGTTCTTTTCTTCTACTGGTAACCCAAAATAATACTGGTTAGACATAGTTTTAACTTGCTAGCTAATGTAGTGTACTTGTTATTCATTTAGCTTGTCATCAGAAATAATCTACTCTAGAGGGACTCTGTGGAAGTCTACCGGAAGTTAAGTTTGGGCCACAATACGTTTGTTTGTGTTGTTGCCGTTGAAACAGTCTATATGTATGTATGGAAGATAAAGACACGCCTACTGCACAGCGTCACTATGACATCAGCATGCACTAACGTCTCTTTATATACAAAATTTTTGCCTGTAAGTGCTTGTAACCCGTTTTACAGAAACACAGTCCTGACAGAGTATTACATTAGTTTATATTATATATATATATATATATGAAAATTAAAATAATGATGATCTTTTCATAGCTTCTAAGGTTGTAAGCACACTTTGTGGTGTTCATGATATTTATGAGCACTGAAAACAAACCATGTACATAACTAATAATCTATCAAAATCCATAAAACACTGGAAGCACATTATGACTTCTTGTCATTTTTAGAAATGTCCCTTTGAAAAACCAGCGAAAAACTAGTGAGACTAATGTCATTGACTTGTCAAAAACACAAAAACAAATCACATTTATGCCACAATGATTTTACAAATGCAAGAATTGATCTAAAACTGCATCATTATTATTACTATTATTATTAATGCATTAAATATTGAATAAATGCATTATTAATTAGAATAAAAAACAAAACTTTTTGCACAGAAATTCATTCTGCTTGTGTTTTATGACTGACGCTGAGCTGCCTGACTATAGCAAACAAACATAACACCAACATTTGAAGTTAAAAATAATACAAACGTCCACTAGATAGAAACATCTAATCTGAGGTAAAGATGAATCGCATATTATTGCCCTGGATTAAACCCTGAAAACAAAACAGATCCAGTCGATTAGTTGCTCACAGTTAAAATCCTCAAACAATCGCCCGAATCACTTGCTGTAAAGACGCGTTTGAATGACGCGCTTGGAAAGACGTGGTTAAAAATGTCACTTTTACATGGCGAGATCAGTCTGGAAGAACGACGACACTTGGAGAAACGTGTAGCAGACAGACACAAGCGTATTTACAGACTTCCGTCTCTTCGCATCATCAGACATAATCTGCACTTGCACTCGTTTTTTTTATGGAATAAAGAAAACAATTGCTTCATATTGTGTGTCATGCTCTTGTTCTCTGCGACAAACCTCCTGTACACAAATATAAATAATGTGTCAAGTGCAAACCATGGGAGGAAACACGCTAAAAACTAGCCGAAAAGAGCCGTAAGATCACAGTTACTGTGACCAAACGCTCTCTGACTCTCGTTTTCCGCCAACTTTTGATGTGTGGAAACGTTTTCCGACTTCTTCGTTCAGCTCACGTCGCCATCTTCATCTCTTCTTCACACTGAATAAGCTCTAAACTCGCTGCATGGGCCACATTGGGGGTGGTGGAGAGGGGCAGAATGAGGTATGAGGGGTCAAAGGTCATGCTGTGGTATTTTATATTGTGCCCTTTCACTTTAGATCTTCTTAAAAACACTATTGCTCGCGTCACTCTCGTCCACCTCCCACACGGCCCAGCTGAGTAACGGTGTGAGTTATAAGGGAGACTGATGTGTGTCCGGGGTGAAGTGTGTCCCTCACAGCGCGCCATATTTGGCCTCATACAGCGACATGATCTTCTTGCAGCGGCCGAAGTCTTTCCGCAGCTCGGCCACTTCCTGTCGCAGCGCGGCGTTCTCCCGCTCCAGGAAGGAGGCACGGACGGCGATCTGGTTCTCCTTCAGGCGCCGGGCGTCCCGTGAGCGCTTCGCCGCCACGTTGTTCTTCTTCCTTCGTGACCAGTATTTATCATCCTACGGAAAATAAATCTTGTTACCAGAGTGGACAAAAAGATTTCACATCACTACATATACTTAATCAAAAACGTTAACAAAAACATGCTGTAAATGATTCTTTTCATAGTCTGTATCTCATTTATTTTAAGAATGTATCAGCCAATTACATTTTCAGTGTGAAATCAGGTCCAATATACAATGTGTCTGCCTACTTTTCCAGCTGCTTCCCGAAGTATTTAATTTTTAATTTAAGATTTTTTGAGTCTTTGTTATAATCTATATAACAAATTTATACTACGAGGTAAATCACAATATTACAAAGTCTGATTTTAAGCAAAAAAGTATTTGAAAAATCTGTCAAAAAGACGAAGGCTGTGAACTTAATGTGGAGATAAAGAACTTCAATACCCTTAAATATTCACAAATGATGTAATAATTAAAAAAATTACCAAAGAACAAAAAACTATTAATTTCAAAATGTTCACTGTGAGTATAGAGAAACAATGTGATTTATGTAACCTAATTCTTTTTGCAAAATAAAGAGTTATTAAAACGGATATTATAATTTACAAACTAAAATATTTTTTTAAAAAACTAACTTTTTAGTTTAACGTACTAAAATATCTAAAACTGAATTAAAAATTAATAAAAATATTGACATATTAAAAAAAAAAAGACAAAAACAACAAATTTACTAAAACTTTAACTAAAATTAAAATGACAGTGGACAATATAAAAATAAAACATTCAAAGTATTAATGAAAACTATAAGAGTATATTAATGAAACTATTGGTACAAATATAAAAGATATATAAACTTAAGACTATATTTGCGTCAACACTAACGAACGATAACGGTCTGTTTATTCTAAACTCGCGCGCTGCCGTTTCAAACTGTAACACGTCATTGAACCTGTGTTTTGCTGGTTGCATTTACACAGCTTTAACCAGCAGATGTCCTCATCATGCTATGTTTCGAGTGAACAGCTTGTGTTATCGATCTAATCTAAACAGTGAATTTAGCTGACGAAGTCAATATAGTGGAATAAAAACAACGCCTAGTCTTTTTCACAGCAACTTCAAAGGACTTCAGACGACAATGTTGTCGAAACTAACGCTGGATACCTGAGGTAATTTTATTTTACACTGTTTGCTAGCCTGGCATATTGATCTCATCATTAGCACTTCTCACAATTTATTCTGAGAGTATAACCGATTGTTTTCCATATATCCACTTTCTTTAAAGTATCCTTGAAAAGGGGGTTTACTTGTCAAACAGTGGTGGCTTTTTTCAGGACCTCGACGATTAACTTCTCCGCAGTGTCGTCTGCCATTTTAAATGCGCGAGTCCTTAAATTAGAATGGATTTTGATTGGCTGTCAGTGTTTTATCGTTCAACAACTGAAAAAAATTGTTCTGAAAGTGACCCCAACGATATGGTTTCTCTATATCGTTATTGTTATAGCTGTGGTTCGGACAGTGCAATTCTTTTATATTTAGAACGAATTTTAGAAATATCTCTTTATCGTTTTCGTCCTTGGTGTAAAAGGGGCTTAATCCTTATTAAAGCTACAGAAGTGATTCAGTCAAGAGCAGTGAATAATTTTCTCTTTGTCTTTTGTTCTTTGAAAATATTAATAAAAACTAGAATTAATAATTCTAAAATGACACTGATACAAATATAAAAGAATAGATATTTCTATGCAGAATCATGAATAGTGTAGCTCTTCAAGTTATCTTTAGGAAGCCAAAAGATTCAGAATCACTGTTATTAATATAGAGATATTAATATCTCTATCTCATAGAGATATTAATATCTATATCTCTATATTAATAACAGTGATTCTGAATCTTTTGGCTTCCTAAAGATAACTTGGTTATGTGTCGAGCCAGAAGGACTCGTGTTCAGCAACCTGTTTATTTTGAGTTTGTCATTCATGCAGGTGAACAAAATGGCAAATAATACAAATAGCCTTTACAAAGAGAATATTAATAAAGGGGCACCTGAGAAGGGATTAAACAAGATTTTAAGAAGATTATTAAAAGAAATAAAGTGAATTGATGGATTAAACAGAAATAGACTTCACTGATAAACAACCTCAGAGCTCACAGTATGACTGTCTTTACAGGCTTACGAGATAAAAGTCAATCCACCTATGAAGACAACGAACATGATTTTCACTTCCAGAACCTGACTATTCTGTGTTATTAAAAGCATCTTGCTTTTTTAGACATGAAAAAGTAGCTCATTATTGTGATCAATAAATAAAGTCAACAATAAAATTTAGTCTAGGTAATTTCCTAGTTCATGGTCTTATTGGGAATATGATGATTAGCTCTGGCTCCACATTGGTATCAAACAACCACTTTACTTGATCCAGTCAGTTCATGGCGGATATAAATCAAGTCCAGCCCTACATTTTATGTCCAGTTTTACCTGGAAATGTCAGATAACAGAAGTGAAATGGTTTGTAAAGAGTAATTCACATTGACTTTAAGACGATGGATCAATCAGTGAACAGAGAGAAATGAATTTTGCATTCATATTATGATTACAGCAGTGAAGAAAAACAGCATGTTTAAAAAAACAGCATGTTAACTTGTAAAAATCAAATTTGTAATCATTATAATTAAAATATTTTTCCTGGATGTTAGGCCTGGGTGTTCAAACGTGTCCCGCATTTGCTGCCATCTTTCTGTTTTTGAAGAGCGCATTCTAAATGATTGAATTTCAGTTTTCAGCCTTACCTTCGCCTCTTCAGGAACATACACTTTCTTGGCTTTCTTGATCATGGGCTGCGGTTTGAGCTCATCCTCTGAGAAGCGATGTTTCCGTGGATTGAAAAGCTCTCCTCCAGGAACGCTGGACAGGACCAGATCCGTCGGGTCCGGCTGGAACGCAATGTTCACCTCGATCTCCTCCGGGTCGATCGGGGTGGGCGTCACACGGTCGGGTTTGGAGTCTGGCAGGTAAAAACAGAGTGTCAACTTAAATACATCGCCAGAGAAAATAACTGTTAGCGACAGCATACAATCATCATGTTTATAGCATTTGAGCACTGTTGAGTAGGGTTGGGTATCGAGAACCAGTTCTATTTTAGAACCGGTTCCAAATTTCAAAGAACCGAGTATTCAATACGATGCGCGCATTTCGATTCTGTTTATCGATTCCTGACAGCAGTGAGCATTTTACAGTTGTATCTATCTGCTAGGACCTGCGACAAGGACCTTATCTCATCACGCACATATGCAGTTCATTACAGTTGGCACTGACTTTTGCTTCAACACGGCATTAATCTGAAGGAACGCACCGTGTTTGGGGCGTTCACGTCACGTCTAAAAATGTGTGGCGTCTGTCGTTGCTATGCAACCATGAACTGCGCTCTGCAAGAATGACGAGGAAGTATCAGCAAAGGATTAATTGATTTCTAGCCCTTGCATTAGCTTTACTAGATATATTTATGGAGATGAGAAATAAAACCTGGCTGAGCTTTTGATGTTGTTACGGAAAGGTCGAAGCTGATCGGTTGGTTCTTGTCACATGACCTGCGGTGCGCTTGAGGCGTTCTGAAAACCATAGGTGCGCCTGGAAACATTTGAAATAACGAACATTTGAAATAACGTGCCTACATTTGAAATAAGGAACTTGCGCGTGCAAAAGACGCGATATGTGAACTCTAACCCAGCCGCGAGTCCTAAAGCACCAGATACAGCTAATATTAGCAATGGCAGCGTCTCACACTCAGGTACAAAAACAGTTACCCCCCCTTCCTTCACTACCATTATAAAGCTTGGAGGAGCCAGGATATTTTTTAACATAACTCTGATTGTATTCGTCTGAAAGAAGATCATCTACACCTAGGATGGCTTGAGGGCGAATAAATCATGGGATAATTTTCATGTTTGGATGAACTAACCCTATCTTAAAACTGCAATTTAAGATACCAATAAAAGTAGCTACATTAAAGACTGGATGTAATTGAAGCTGTTTAAGAGGCATTTATGATATGTATTATTGCGCAGTCAGATGTATTTGCCTTGTACAAAAACAATGAAACATGCTTTTGTCTGTCGTCTCACCTGCTGTCGTCTCATCGCTCACTTCCTGTTCCGCTGCATCACTCACAGAGAGTGAATCCTCCTCGTCCTCGTCGCCCTCCGTTTGCTCCTCCTCGGGCATCTGCGGGACGGCTGCCGGCTCGTCCGAGGTCACAGAGGAATCCTGCGTATCTCCGCTTCGGCGCTCGGGCACCAGACCCTTGCTCAGCTCCTCCTCCAGCGTGACGGGAATCCCATTCTCCAGCAGGAACTCGTCCAGGTCCATGTACTCCAGGTGGAAGGTCTCGCCATCATACGGGATCGTCTTGTTCCAAATGGTGGGCGTGAGAGAGGCGGAGACGCCCTCCGAAGCACCGCTGCCGCCGGATGTCCCATCGCCAGTTGAACCCTGTTTCTCCTTCTCGATATCTGTGAGAGAGGAACTACAGGTTAGTCAAGTACCAAAGAAGTAGTAAAAAATTGCAATGCCAGCTTCTGTGAGCAAATACTGTACATTTTCTACCATTAAATAAAATAAAACAGAAAAATACAAAATTAAACGAGATGTTTTGAATTGACATATTAAAAATTCTAAAATGGTTTCTGGAAAGAAGTAAAATTACACATAAAAGCTGAACAAATAAAAAAAAAAAAAAAAAGTAAAACGCCAAGAAATAAAACAATGCTTTATTGAAAATGCCGACACAAACTTGATGGTCCAAAATTAAATATAGTTTTCTTAATTTTCCTCTTGTTATCACAGTGAAATTTGAGCCGCACATGTTCCTAACAGGTTTTGTAAAATTCAGCCTTTAGACATCAAACTTCATTATCTGCAGTATAAACTATTGTTAATAACTTTAATTGTGCATCACATGGTACAGATTAGTGTTTGTTATCAGTAACTAGCTGTTAGTTGCTAGTCAGAAAGGATTTTAGAAACTAAAACGGATTGGAGTCATGAATTTAACATATTCACATGCAACAGGTTGACCTGATGCGGGTTATTATCATGCGAGATGAATATTATTATTATTAATAACGTCCATATAAGGCAGATCAGTCTTTACTGTGGTAAAACTACAAGAATGACATTATGTTAACTAAAACACTCTTTGACGCTAGCATACGTGAATTTAAATGACAAATCCACAGATCCTGAGTGACTTTGACATCACAGCAAAAGAGAAAACACTAACATTAGAGTAGTTTTTAGTAAACGTTCCATTGTTGATATTATGGTTTATATCGACATTTAAAAATGACCTTGTTTGGTCAAAACATTGCAATATATTAAAGTTTTATGAGAGCAGATAAAACAGTGTGCCTTTTTTCATTTCTTTGTACATTAATTCATTTAGCAGACACTTTATATATATTCTTTGAGCATGATTGATGAATCTGACAATCATACACTACCATGGTACATTGTTCCTACATCTTTTGACCATTTAATTTCCAGGTTTTCCATGACTGTGGGAACACTGATGGTACAACATCATGATACTTAGATGGTATCAGCTGATAACACCATGGTAACTTGATATAAATGTACAGTAATTGTGCCAAGATTCACACCCTGGTGTTTTGATGCTACATTAAGATTCTTAAAAAAATACTATCACACAGAACATGCCCAAATAACCACAGTATTACCATGGTACCATTATGGTAATACTGTGGCACACGATAATAACAATACATTGCTTTTTCATGGTTTTAGCACGTCAGTCATTCTCAATGTCTTAACACTATCTTACACTTCAACTGTAAGTCAAATAAAAGGATGTAGAAATAAGGTTTTATGGACATGTACCATGAAATTTTAAGCAATCGATCAAGTAAAAACATGAATACGATAATATTACATTAAATACCGCGTTATTTCCATCTGATGGCATCAATAAACAAGCACTTTTTCTTAGGGAACTTTCTGTTCTTTTGAGGAACCAATGAACGCGGCAGCTGTGGAGGTGAAGCCAAGTGCACGACTACAAACACACACAATGAACAGAACGATCTGTATTTGATTTACATATTGGCATGTTTTATGGTTCTTACCGTCGTCTTGATCCGCCAGTATGTTTGGAGGCGGAATATTCATGATCTTCTTTAAAACAAAAGCGGATGATTTCTGAGGACCGATGGCCACAGTTACCGACGCCTGTCCGGGCATGATTAGTTCAATATTACCCTGAAAAATATACAAATATATGAAACTTCGGCAATGTCGCTTATATCCGTTAAACCTCCTGTTCTTGTTTGAGAAAACACAGCCAAAACAACACCGTAGCGATCCACTCCAGCGTATTGGGCAAAGCAATCACATTTTCATGAGAAACGCCCCGCTCGAAGCGCCGATTGGTTGTCTGGCCAACAGAAAAATGAATATTTAAACAGACAGGACGTGTAGAACTGTAGTTCTTAAAAGGCGCGGGGCGGATCCGCGCTCCCCTGATTGGTCAGCTGTTAATCCGCGCCACAACAATGAGCGAAACGAGGCGAACGATTCTCTTTGTTCCGAAAACAAACGAAGATTGTCCTTATAATGACCCTGAACACGGGAAACAGGCGAAATAGACTCAACATCATCATGACTCAACGACATGCATCAAAAAGGCAAATTATATTAAACTTTGCTTATGTTTTCATAAGTTAACGGTAACCATTATACACCCATGCGGTTTTAGAGTTAACTTATTGGTACTTTAAAACATTTTCATTAAAAAAACTGTCTATGTACTCATGGAGTTGTATTTTTCCACCCATAGCGGCGAGATCGTGCCTCCACACGTGCTACCAGCACGCGCACACACTGGGTGGGCGGAGCTTTTGCACGTGCCGAGTACAGCTGATCAGGAGCGCGCCTTTGCTTGGCAAGACATCGCGTGTATTTATAATCACTACAAAGGTGTTTACCGTCGCATTTGCTTTCAGGGCTGTTCCCTATGAACCAGATGCTTCACATAACAAAGACTGAAGGGGGGAAAACAGGCGGTTACATTCCACACATCAACTTTAGCCTGTATAGTCTAGCAGGATATTTAAAGGGATAGTTAATCCAAAAATCAAACATCATTCTAAACTCTTAACTCCTGTTTTGTTGAGCACAAAATGTGGTTTTTGGAAGAATATACCATGTCAATTTTACATTTTTGAGTGAACTAACCATTACACCCTTACAAAAAGTATAGTGTTTTGGTTGGTAAGGTCACCTCAGTGTTTTTAGCTTAGTAACAGGGACTCTATTTGATACAACTTACAGTATTAACATGAGCTAAAATGATATACTGAGAGTTTAAACAACATTATATTGAAATCTAACTGTGCAAAGAATAGCATATGTATGATAGCGTGGTTCAAGAACAAAATGTTCCCTTTTGTTACACAGGGTTAGAAGAGAACATTTTGTTCTTGAACCACACTGGTTTGCATCAAATGCAGTGAATGTCAGATTCATGCATTAATTACATAGTTATAATCAAACATTCTGCAGAGATCAGCCCATCAAATGAAGGATTATTTCAGAGACAACATCAAATGTCTTTGATTCAAATAATCTTACAGCTAAATCAACTAGTTTCCACTGACATGAATGTGTTATGACTTTTACTTAATGTTTAAATTACAGAGGACTGATAAGGGCACTTATACTTTATTCAATATTTAAAGGTCAGTAGTATTTTTACTCAAATATTTAGTCTGACATTTTACAAATCTACAATTTTGGAGGAATGCTGCTTCTTGTTCCCATACAGAGGATTGAATAACAGAAAGCAAAAACAAGACTTATTAAGTTATTTGCAGGTTACTGTAGAAACTTCTCAAGACAATAAACACTAATCCATGATCAGTTTACAGGTGTTAGTTCACCTTGACATCTTTATTCTCATGATACAGCAGCTTTTCAAATCCATTGTAGCTGCACACAAACTATTTTTAGATACATTTTCAATGACTTTCACATTTATTTGGATCTGTAATCAGAGAAGTATTTTAATTTTACCCTAGTGAGGGATTCTGGTACTTCTGAACGTTTTTGTTTCAGGCAAACAGGCTTAAATATGAAATTAGATTACGTATAAATTACGATATATAAATAAACTAATGTTGAGCAGTTCAAACTCCTTCATCACAACCTGTTCATTCCTGCTTTACTGATTCATGACTGTTTTATCTGCTGGTATTTTCATACAGTACTGTAACTGCATTCACTAAAAGCATCATCTGTAACCACTGTTATTAAAACACAGAATCTTTAATACAAAATCAAATTGAAGGACAACATCAAAACAATGACTGTAAATGCGTCATTAATAAAACATTCATTAGAATCTGATCAAATCACCTCGAGCTCTGATTGAATTTGTGATGCACATTCAAACTTTAAAAAGAATTGATCTCTTTCCATTTCTGCTTGCACGACATTCACACTACAGTCAAGACACAACAAAACAAAACAAAACATATTGCACCATATACAACAGGTGAAAAGTACAAAATGCATAATTTAAGCATCGGAAAATAAGTGAATTCTTACCACTGTCATTATAGATGGACAAGAGGGGATTTTCCAGGTAAGTTTTAAAAACTTGTTGGATTTCATTCGGTGTAAAATCACTCATGTTAGACATGTTGAAGTCCAGCGCTGAGTAAAGTCAGACAAAGAAGAAGAACCTCAGCTGATAACAGCAAAGTTCGTGTCGCATTTGTAAAAACAAACGTAAGACCTTCCTGCGCCAGGCCACGCCCTCTCATGCATATGCAAATCAGCCATGTGACGTAAATGTAATTGGCTCAACAAAAATTGTCCATTTTGTGATGTGTCCATGTGCAATGAAAGTTTGCAACAGTTAATGAGATGCGTTTAGAAGCTACACAATTTTACAAATTATATCAGTGACTTTTAAATGTTATGACAATAACACGAGTATTGATGTTATAATAGTTTATTGACAGTAACGGTCAGGTAACATTCATCAAGATTTCAGATTTACATCAATCACGAGGGTGAAATGTTGAGTTGTTGAAGAAATACATATAAACAAATATTATATAGGCTACTTAATTTATGTTGGTAAATCAATTAACAGCTAACAATGTAGATTTGAAACGCATTTTCTTTTTGTCTTTTATAAATATGCTGAAACATGGTCAGAATAATGTTATAGTATTCAAAATGTTTAAGGATGTCATTAAAATATATGTTCAATATTTCTCTGTTTCAAGGCTATTTGTATGTAGTCATATGACCCACATAAACTTCACAGGTGTGAAAAAAATAAGAACTACTGTAATATCTGGAGCTGCAGTTCTACAGTCTCACCACCAGAGGCCAGTGCAGATTTACATGAGAAACGACTCTATCATTCTAACTTAAAACCAGAACACACTTTTAGAAATTTGGTATTTACTTGAATTTAAACCATATTTGTAGAGGATACTGAAGCTTTAATTTGTGCTTAATTTTGTCCCATACAAATATGTATGTGTGTGTGTGTGTGTGTGTGTATATATATATATTGCCAACAGGAAAGCTGGAGGACATTTTTTTAAATGGAGTATACTCGTCTGGCCAAAAAGGTTTGCGTTTATGATACTTTAATGAAAAGTGATTACTAATTAAGAACAATTAATCTGTCATTTATTCATGGTATGCATCTTTTTTTTTTCTATACAGAAACTAGCTTAAATTTTTTTACCCGCTGTTGTCAAACAAGACAGACAGAAACCGGTTTTAATGTTTGCAATGTGACAGTACGAGTATACTCCATTTAAAAAATGTCCTCCAGATTTCCTGTTGGCAATAAGGAAAGAAACTATATAGAAAGCAATAAAGAAGTATTCATAATTTTCCGGTGAAGTCACACATTTGTAGGAACACCAATCTGGAGGCCAAAACAACATATGTTAACAGATATTTTTGTTTTTCTTCTTTTGAGAGGTGATCAATCATGGCTTGAAACAGATTAACAGGCCTGTGCTGCAGTTCTGTGGGTGTTGTCCTGGTCTCCAAGCCAGTCATGTGACTGAAAACTATGTAGAAATGTTGACGTGAAGCGTTCAGTTTATGTTCCCTTACTACAAATGTAAATGTGAATGATGATGCATTTAGAATTAGTGCTGCAATAACTAGTCGATAAAATCGATTGTTATCAATAATGAAAATAATCGACAACGATATGATTATCGATTAGTTGTGTCTGCAAAACAAAAGCAAGCGTTTACTGTGTTTGCCCAGTTGTTTGACAGATGTGTGTGCTCTTTAATGCCTTTGACACAAGTTTTCCTCAGTGCATATGTTATGTTTTATAGTTGTCCTTATCTGTAAATGTTAGAAAGTCCCACAAGCATTTCTATTTTGCATATTCTGACAACAAGATCTTGTTAAACTTCACTCACTTAAATGAACGGCGTAGTATAGGAGCGTAATAACTCTGACTAAAATACACACACACACACACACACACATATATATATATATACACACACACACACACATATATATATATACACACACACATATATATATATATATATATATATATTCTCTCTATGTAATCTAATGGGATGTGAGACAAACTAAACAATGAAACTACACTTCAAATACTTTTTTTGCCCCCAAATATAGTTTCTGTCATATTTTTATCATGCTAATGTAAGTGCTAATTTTGTGCTTGTGATTTTTTTTAGGATTGCTCTGTTGGATTGCTGTACTGATCGATTGCTCCATTCTGCTCCTATCTACCTCGCTGATGAATAGTTTGCATCTGTAGCTCCGTGTATCTATACCTCTGTAGAGTTTTGTTTTGAATCTATTTATTATAATTGCTTGTCTATTTTATCATCACTATATCTGATCACATTAATCTGACATCGCTAGCGGTTAATCTTTTAATCCAAATCGCTATCGCAGCGCATTAGCATTTCGCTAGCTTGTCATTAGGGGTGGGCTAGATATATCTTATATGGCAAAAATATCTTATCACGATTTTTTTCAGGAAAATCCCAATTCACGATTTTATCACGATTCTTCATGTTGTTTTTACTATTTTGCAAGTGACTGAGCATTACAGCCAAACTAATTTCTCTATTTTAAAAACAAAGACTTACAAAATAACAAAATATAAAACAAAATTAAAAATGGCAGACATTTAGGCCAAAGTGGCGAAGATAAAAATCTTTGTCATTATTTTTTATGTTATTTGTTATTAATTTTATCTTTGTTATTAAAAAAAGAAGAAAAACATAGGCTACACATTATACAAATTAAATTAATAAAATTATTTATTTTTCAGCTACAGTAGGTGTATGTAACAGTAGCATTCAAGTAAAAAATTAAATGAACAAATATAAAAATATAACACTAGACTTCACTGTATAAATTATACATTGATTCTTAATAAAGCTAATGTATTAAAGTTCTCAGTCAAGAGCAGTGGGTGATTTTCTCTTTAGGGATAATTAGGGATAGTTACCCCCCAAAAAATCTGCCATAATTTACTCTGTTAAGTTGTTTTAAACCCTAATGAGTTTCTTTCTTCTGTTGAAAATAACAATGCAACCAGACAGTTGCTGGTCCACAGTGACTATGTTTTTCCTACCATGGAAGTCAATAGAGACCAGCAAATGTTTGGTTAACCCACATTCTCCAAAATATTTTATTTTGTGTTTTGCACAAGAAAGAAATTAATACAGTTTTGAAACAACATTACAGTGAGTAAATAATGACAGAATTTTCATTTTTGGGTGAACTATCCCTTTAAGGACAAGCGGCCGCATGGTTAATATTTGGCTGCTCTGTCACTTTAAAGACCTGCACGTATATCTAATATACAGCCACGCATCCAATTTTCTCTAAGATGTTTACTTTCACTTTAGACATAACCAACTGTGTTTATGTAAACTTTATGCATATTTGACTGTATTAGAGCAGTCGGACTCTAATGATAACTTAGTAGCTAATCAGGCGCTGTTTGACAGGCTTTTAGTGCCTGTGCGCTTCGGGTGAACGCGTTCTGTAAAACGCATGTCAGAACAGTGCATCAGCACGCAAAAGAAAAGTTTAACCGGCAAGGCAAGGCACATGAAATAATGAACTTTTGTGGACTGAAGTGTCCCGCGAATATTACTCTACCGCTGCGTTAAAATGTGATGTGAATGTACGTCACGTTGAACAGTAAGCTGAGACGAAGGCGCTGGAACTGCAACTCATAGAAAGCACTGTAGCACGATACTACGATATTTCTTCATAAGCAGAACATTTTAATCGTCCACGATCAAAAATCGTTATATCGCACACCCCTACTTGTCATCTGGGCCACGAACCATCTTTTTCTCTCACGCGCTCCTTTTTCTACGACTCAAGTCCATCAAACAACTGTGGTAAGTCGGATCACTCTACAGACATGGTGAGTCATGTGATCCTCTCTTTTTGTTGTTACTTGCACTGCCTGTCACATGCATAGTATAGCTCTCTCTGTCAGCAGTGAGATTTACACATGTGATAAATGCAGGGAGATGACAGAGAGAATCTCAGAATTAGAGACACGCATCCAAACTTTAACTGATGATAGCAAGAATGCAAGGGCTTTAGATACTGTTATGGATGCGACTAGCTTAGTAAACTCTGTACAGCCGGAACAGAACAATTTTTTTTTTAGAGCCCGTGTAGCAGGGCAACTAGGTCACCGTGAGGTGGCCTAGCCATGGAAAACACCACTCTTCCTTTCCGATTAGAACATCAAACAGGTTCTCCCCACTCAGTGACACACCCACTGAGAATCCTGTTGAAAGTGCCCTAGTAATTGGCGATTCTATTACACAGAACGTGAAAATAGAGACACCAGCCACCATAGTCACATGTTTGCCGGGAGCCAGAGCACCTGACATCAAAGCAAATTTAAAAGTGCTGGCTAATGCTAATCACAAATACTCTAAAATTATTATTCACGTCAGCACTAATGATGTTCGACTTCGTCAGTTGGAGATCACTAAAATTAACATTAAAGAGGTGTGTGAACTTGCAAGTACGATGTCAGAAAAAGTAATCTGCTCTGCTCCCCTTCCTGTTCGTCGGAGTGATGAGATAGTTAACAGATTATCATTACTCAATGGCTGGCTGTCTAAGTGGTGTCCACAGAATAATATAGGGTTCAAAGACAATTGGAAAAGTTTTTGGGGCAGACCTGACTTGTTGAAAAGAGATGGTATTCATCCCTCCTGGGATGGTGCTGCTCTTCTCTCTAGTAATGTGGCACATAGTCTTAGAGCTGAAACATGACAAACTGGGGCCCAGGTCAGGAAGCAGCAGACAGACTGGCTAAACTGACCATCTGCTAGCTGCCTCACGTTACAGAAGTCAGCTAATTCCCATCACATAGAAACTTTTTCACCTACAGTGGTGTGAAAAAGTGCTTGGCCCCTTCCTGATTTTTTTTTTAATTTTTTTGCATGTTTGTCACATTCAGATCATCAATAATCTAGATTTCAGATCATCAAACAAATTTAAATTATGCCAATTATGATAATGGTCTGACTCTGTTTACAAACAATTGTTTTCCTTCTGTTTTTTTTTTCTCAAGGTTTTTTTTTTTTTTTTTTTTTTACTTTCCTGCCTCCATGTCCATTTACACATACTGTGTTTTTGACAATTTTGGTTTTCTTGTTTTTGTTTTGCTTTGTTTTTTCTTTTCAAAATTACATTCACTGTAATGCTGGAGTAAGATTTTAGAAGAAACCTTTTGGTCCTGTTTAATGTTTGTGCTAGTAAAGGTTTCAGAGCTTATAAGTAACAAGGTTCGGTAACACTTTATAAAAAGGTCTCATTTGTTAACATCAATTAATATATTAGACAACATGATCTAACTATGTGCATTAACTTTTTTACAGTATTTATTAATCTTTGTTAACATTAGGTAATAAAAAATATAGTTTTTTCAAGTTAGTTAATAAAATGTATAGTCATTGTTCATGTTAGTTTACAGTGCATTATCTATTAACATATGCAACTTTTGATTTTAATAATGCATAAGTAAATGTTAAAATTAATATTAACTAGGATTTATAAATGCTAAAGTATTTTTCATTCATAGTTCATGTTAACTAAAGTAGTTAACTAATAAAAAGTTATTGTAAAGTGTTACCCAAAGTTTTGAATATTTTCTTTTCTTTACATTTTGTTTGTATTAAGTCATGGGTATTATCTTATTTATCATCTTATAGATCATACAGAATGATTTTTTCTGAAAATGTAAAAATGCAGAAAGTTTTGTGATGGGTAGGTTTAGGTTTAGGTAACTTTGTATGTGAGGGAGAAAATGATCCTCCATACTCTTTCTAAATGAGAGTTAAAGTGTTGTAATTGTTTGTGATTGTGTATAGTGTTTCTTGGGTTTTTCTTGTGCATCAACAAAAAGGTTTTTGTGTATTTGTTTTAGAGATTGTTTTGTCATTAAATGTAGAGGGTTTTAATTTGCATTTGTGTTTATTGTAATATTTTGAAATACTAAATTGTAACTTCATTATATGTAATTACAAATAATGTAATAACAAATGTATTAAAATTAAAAATGTATGTAAATAATGTAATTACAAATGTATTAAATTATATAATAATGTACATGTAAATGACATTAAAGTATATTTTAGTTCACATTAATTGCTTGTCAGTACATTCGGAAATGCACTTTTACCATATTTCAAAGTACATAAAAAAAATTGTATTTAAGTCCCACTTAAGTGGTTCAAAAAAATCACTCAAAAGTTCAGCTTACTGCATTTAATATGAACTTAATCTGTGATACATTTGAAATTAATTACTAATAGAATGCACTTAAGCGATGAAAACATTACATTTAATTCACACTTAAGTGTGTTCTTTTAAAGTATATTATTTGTGCAATAAGTACACTTTATAAATATAAACTTTAAATAAAGTTTATATTTATAAAACTTTATAAAAAAAAATAAACTTTTAAAAAAATGTTATAATCTCGTTCACTGGAGAAAAAGCTGCTTACATGTAGCCTACACAGGGAAAGTAACCGTAAAGACACTGAATTAAACATAAATGCAGCTTTTGTGTCTTATCAGCTTTTCTGCATTTATACTGGCCCTGATAATCATCACACATTCACTTACTGCTTGCTCCATTTCTGCAAATCCATTTTTATGAATGAATAATGACTTACTAGCCATTGCTCTGGTCTTCGTAAACAGCCGCTAGCGGCTGGTGAGGACGACTAACAGCAGATGGAGATCATGCATCGGTACTCTACTGCTTTTCCTGCAGTTCCCGGATGTGAAATGTTGAATTTTCTGCCGAATTTGAACCACTGAATATGTGGAAGCGAATTTGTAAAGTGAAATAAAATGGACTGAAAATTGCTAGTCGAATTTTATAGGTTGTATTTTTAAACAGAATTAATATTCTGGAAGTGAAATCTGAAAGGTGAATATAAACTATTGAATTTTTAATAATGAAAATGTGAATTAAATATTTTTAATTGAAATATTTACAGCTTAAATATATGACCATGTTGAATTTCAGCCCATAAGAATGCAAGCCTTAAAAATACAATGCATCTAAATGCAAGCACAGCTAATGTAATGCATATTTTTTTCGATTAGTGCAATTCAACAGTGCTTTTTATTTCAAAAACATTTGGCATTAATTTACTTCCAAAGTTTTCATTTTGTTTTTCTTCAGCCATTCAGAGGTGGACTTGCTGGTGTGTTTTGGATCATTGTCCTGCTGCAGAACCCAAGTTCACTTCAGCTTGAGATCATGAACAGATGGCCGGACATTGTCCTTCAGGATTTTTTGGTAGACAGCAGAATTCATGCTTCCATTTATCACAGCAAGTCTTCCAGGTCCTGAAGCAGCAAACAGCCCCAGACCATCACACTACCACCACCATATTTTACTGTTGGTATGATGTTCTTTTTCTGAAATGCTGTGTTTCTTTTACACCAGACGTAATGGGACACACACCTTCCAAAAAGTTCAACTTTTGTCTCGTCAGTCCACAGAGTATTTTCCCAAAAGTCTTGGGGATCATCAAGATGTTTTCTGGCAAAACTGAGACGAGCCTTTATGTTCTTTTTACTCAGCAGCGGTTTTCGTCTTGGAACTCTGCCATGCAGGCCATTTTTGCCCAGTCTCTTTCTTATGGTGGAGTCATGAACACTGACTTTAACTGAGGCAAGTGAGGCCTGCAGTTCTTTGAATGTTGTTGTGGGGTCTTTTGTGACCTCTTGGATAAGTCGTCGCTGTGCTCTTGGGGTAATTTTGGTCGGCAGGTCACTCCTGGGAAGGTTCACCACTGTTCCATGTTTTCGCCATTTGTGGATAATGGCTCTCACTGTGTTTCGCTGGAGTCCCAAAGCTTTAGAAATGGCTTTATAACCATTTCCAGACTGATAGATCTCAATTACTTTCTTTCTCATTTGTTCCTGAAATTCTTTGGATCTTAACATGATGTGTAGCTTTTGAGGATCTTTTGGTCTACTTCACTTTGTCAGGCAGGTCCTATTTAAGTGATTTCTTGATTGCGAACAGGTGTGGCAGTAATCAGGCCTGGGTGTGGCTAGAGAAACTGAACTTAGGTGTGATAAACCACAGTTATGTTTTAACAGCGGGGGGCAAGCACTTTTTCACACAGGGCCATGTGGGTTTGGATTTTGTTTTCCCTTCATAATAAAAACCTTCATTTAAAAACTGCATGTTGTGTTTACTTTTGTTATCTTTGATTCATATTTATATTTGTTTGATGATCTGAAACATTAAAGTGTGACAAACATGCAAAAAAAAAAAAAAAAATCAGGAAGGGGGCAAGCACTTTTTCACATCACTGTAGATATTATCACATAGAGATGGTGTCTGTACCCCGAATTAGTAAATACAAAAAACTTCCAAACCCATTTAAGGGTAAAAATTTAATTGACGTTCAACAAATAAAAAACAGAGATAATACTGATAAACAAATAATAAAGCTTGAGTAGCTGAATATTAGATCCCTTTCTTCAAAAGCACTTACTGTAAATTATATTATCACAGACAATAATCTAGATTTGCTGTGTTTGACAGAAACCTGTATAAAACCAGACGATTACATTACTTTAAATGAGCCCAGCCCTCAAGGTTATGATTATCGACACAATCCTCGTCAGAAAGGCAAAGGAAGAGGTGTTGCTGTAATTTATAGTAATATCTTCAGTATTACTGAAACGTCCTTGAAATATAATTCCTTCAAAGTGATGGTGCTTTATGTAACGTTATGTAAGTTGACATTTGTGCTGGCTACTGTATACAGGCCACCAGGGTACCATACAGACTTTATCAAAGAATTTGCTGATTTTCTATCAGAGTTAGTACAAGCTGCAGATAAAGTCCTTGTTGTTGGTGATTTTAATATCCATGTAGATAATGATAAAGACGCATTGGTATTGGCATTTACAGACATTATGAACTAAATTGGAGTTAGACAACATGTGTCAGGACCCACTCAATGTCATAATCATACTTTAGATCTAATATTGTCACATGGAATCGATATTGATGCCGTTGAAATTCTGCAGCAGAGCGATGACATCTCAGATCATTATTTAGTCTCGTGTATACTACATTTAGCCAAGGCTGCTAAACTGCCTCCCTGCCACAAATATGGTAGAACCATCACTTCTACCACTTAAGATTGCTTTATAAATAATCTTCCTGATCAGTTTCATTGCATTAGCATACCAGACAGCTTAGAAGACCTTGATGTTGCAACAGAAACTATTGACTCTGTCTTTTCCAGCACATTAGATGCAGTTGCTCCTCTGCGCTTAAAGAAGATTAAGGAAACTAATCCAATGCTGTGGTACAACGAGCACACTGGGGCTCTTAAGAGAGCTGCCAAAAAAATGGAGCGCAGCTGGAAGAAAACAAAACTAGAAGTTTTTTCGCATGCCGTGGAGAGAAAGAATGATTGAGTACAGAAAGGCCTTAAAAAATGCTAGATCTACTTATTTTTCAAATCTCTTAGAAGAAAACAAACACAACCCTAGATATTTATTTCATACAGTGGCTAAATTAATGAGAAATAGAGCTTCAACTTCTGATGTTTCCAAACAGCACATCAGTAATGACTTTATGAACTTCTTTACTTGCAAGATTGACAATATTAGAGAGAAAATTATAACCATGCAACCGTCTACTACAGTATCGCGTCAGTGCATTGTAGTGTCCCTGAGGAAAAATTCCATTCATTCACTGCTATTGGAGAGGAAGAAATCTCTAAACTTATTAAATCATCAAAATCAACAACATGTATGTTAGACCCTATACCAACTAAGCTATTGAAAGAGATGCTTTCAGAGGTCATAGATCCTCTTCTTAATATCGTTAATTCATCTTTATAACTAGGATACATACCAAAAACTTTTAAGCTGGCTATTATTAAACCTCTTATTAAAAAAACACAACTTGAACCTAGAGAATTAGTCAATTACAGGCTGATCTCAAATCTCCCTTTTCCGTCGTGGTTGTATCTCTCTATTAGTGTTACTAGATCTCAGTGCTGCTTTTGACACACTCGACCACAGTATTCTACTGAATAGACTCAAATTATGATGGCATTAGTGTAATTGCATTGGTATGGTTCAAATCATACTTAACTGACTGTTATCAGTTTGTAGTAGTAAACGAAGAAATGTCATATCGATCACAAGTTCAATATGGAGTACCGCAAGGCTCAGTACTAGGACCGTTGCTTATCACTCTGTACATGCTACCCTTGGGAGATATCATTAGGAAGCATGGCGTTAGTTTTCACTGTTACTCTGATGATACTCAGCTCTATATTTCTTCGCGCCCTGACGAAACTTACCAATTCACAAAATTAACGGAATGTATAGCTGATATAAAAAATTGGATGACCAGTAATTTCTTACTACTAAATTCAGAAAAAACTGATTCTAATTTTTGGACCAAAAACTTCTTCACATAATAACCTAGAATAGTGTCTAACACTTGATGGCTGGTCTGTTAAGTCTTCGTCGTCAGTTAGGAACCTGGGTGTGCTCTTTGATACCAATCTTTCATTTGAAGGCCGTGTTTCTAGCATCTGTAAAACCGCATTCTTCGCTTTGCTTCAATGAGTGCGAGAGATCACTTCCGTTGTCAGACCTCACTAACCGGATGTGGAGGGCAGTTGAACATAGTGGTGTTTTAGAGGTAAAAAAAATGATATAAATACTGTTCAGTTTCCCGCACAAACCAATCGTTTCGTGTCTTAGGACATCAGTGGGTCGTCACGAGCCGCAGGGTTTAATTTGAATTTGTCTGTGCATGTTTTTTTGACTCTTATAGATTGTTTTGCCATTGACATGCATTATACGACTGACAGACCGCAGCAGTTGGAGTTAAAAATCATAATTTGTGTTCTACTTAAGAAACAGTCACCTACATCTTGGATGCCCTGGGGGTAAGCAGATAAACATCAAATATTCATTTTTGGGTGAACTATCCCTTTAATAGGGTAGTGCAGTTTCATCACACTTTTGGAGTATATGCTTTTTGGAATTTTTTGGAGTGATGAACACCTGCTGTTAACAAGCAGAATCCCAAAGAGCAACTACAAGAACAGAAAGAAAGGAAGAGATGAGCATAAACATAACAACAATGGCTGCATCTGAAAGCTTAGTTCTGCCTTGAGAGGACGCATTCCAAGGTAGGAAGGCATCATGGCACATCTGAATCAAATGTTAGCTTCACTTCCTCTCTCCTGAAATACCTTCATCTGATCGATTTTTGAAGGTAGCATAGATGTATCCTTAACTGCCTTTGGTATACCACAATGCTGTGTGTTCCATTCTGTGGCAGTTGAGCTACAGAAATAAAGATGGTGTCTGAATGTTGCTGTTGCTGGTCAGTTTGTGTGTAAATATACGTTTTTGACCAATGTTTCGGGAAACACCAAATCGTTGAACTATATTAGTAACTATGTTAGTTGGCTAACAATGCTTTTAGGAAACACGCCCCAGGCTGACATCGCGATGGCGATATGATTAAAAATGTGCAGCACTAATGTCTGCAGAACCTAGGTTTAGATGTTTTATTGAAAAAAATAATCACCATTATTGCAATCAGTGTTAGCTATATTTCGCCATTGATTTCTGCTAATTAACTTCTTTCAACTATTGCAATAGTGTTTGAATAAAAACATTTGTATGTTGTTACTTAGCCATTCACGGCCTTTAGGCTTTTGCTGTGCTAATTTTCAAGGCGGGCTTGGCGAGGGAAAGCATATTTAAACTCGTGTAATCTAGAAGTGAGCAGGAGTAGCGAGCTGACAGTGGTGACGGCAGGAACGAGTAAGTGCTTTGCTGAATATCTGTTCTGGGTCAGTTGCTTTGTTTATTATTTGCTGCTAGGAAGGATTAATTTCGAATCTGTGCTTGTCCTATTTTCTACCTTGACTATAATTGTATTTTAATTATACTCGTTTAGAATAACAGCCACGTTTGCAGAGTTTTATTGGTGTTATTGCTTGTAGTCGCACTTAGTTTCGATTCTTAGCCATTCACGGCCTTTAGGCTTTTGCTGTGCTAATTTTCAAGGCAGGCTTAGCTGTTTTCAATCACGTGTTAATAAGCAGCATATTTATTGTGCGTGCGCGCTGTCGCGGAAGCGTCAGCGGGAGCGTTCAGCCGTTGTGTTCAGCCTCCTCGTGTGAAGACCGACTCGGGTAAAGACCTGCAACTCTACCTGCGCGACTCCACCGAGCAACGACACCGGTAGGCACTTAAATATATTCCTTTCCCTTTCTTTCCTTCTTCCTCAGCATGTGCTTTCAATACATTCCTGTTGTCTCTCAGCAACGCTCCACTAACCCAAGTAAAAGGCAGCGCAATGCTTTTACCCTGCGTCCTATCTACTCATCTTCTAATACTAATACTCCTCTCTCTGTGTCTGTGGGGCTATGGAATTGTCAGTCTGCAGTTAATAAAGCTGACTTCATTCCAGCCTTTGCTACTAATTCTACTCTCAATATCTTGGGCTTGACTGAGACCTGGATTCGTCCAGAGGACTCAGCAACCCCTGCTGCTCTCTCTAACAACTTCACTTTCTCTCATACCCCTCGCCAGTCTGGGAGGGGTGGGGGCACAGGTCTTCTCATTTCTGACAATTGGAAATACTCGACTCATTCCTCTCTTTGCAACTACAATTCATTTGAGTTTCATGCTATTACAATCTCAATTCCTGTCAAAATTCATATCGTGGTGATTTATCGCCCTCCAGGCCAACTGGGTACCTTTGTAGAGGAACTGGACATGCTGCTGTCCTCATTCCCAGAGGATGGTAGCCCACTTGTAGTTTTTGCCGATTTCAACATTCATCTAGAGAAGCCTTATGCTTCAGACTTCCTTTCTCTTATAGCCTCATTTGATCTCAATTGGCTCATCACCACAAGTACACACAAATCTGGCAACCAACTTGACCTCATTTACACACGCAACTGCATCACTGACAACATTTTGGTCAAACCTCTGCAAATTTCCGATCATTTCTTCATCACTTTTAGTCTACAACTCCCTATTTGTTCACCACCAACCCCTCTACCAGTTACCTTTAGACGAAACCTGCGCTCTCTTTCTTCTTCTCATCTTTCCTCTGCTGTATCCTCCTCCCTTCCCTCACCCACACAATTCTCATCTCTGGATGTGAATACAGCAACTGACACTTTATGTTCCACCTTAACTTCATCTCTAGATAGCATTTGTCCTCTGTCATCCAGGCCTGCATGTGCCACTCCCTCTAATCCCTGGTTATCTGATGTTCTTCGTGAACACCGGACCAAACTTAGGGTTGCAGAGAGGAAATGGCACAAATCAAAAGACCAATCTGACCTAGGTAGCTATCAATCCCTGCTCTCATCCTTTTCGGCTGAAATTCATGCTGCTAAATCTTCCTATTTCCACAACAAAATCAACAGCGCTTCAAACACACGCTCACTTTTCAAAACATTCAACTCTCTCCTCTGTCCCCCTCCACCACCACCCACCTCCTCCCTAACTGCTGATAATTTTGCTAACTTTCACTAACAAAACCGCTACCATCAGCAGTCAGTTCTCCGCTCCACACACACAGGAACTCAGACCATCCACATACACAGCCACACACCTCTCTTCGTTCTCTCCCCTCACAGAGACAGAAGTATCCAAACTCCTTCTCTCCAGCCATCCCACCACCTGCCCTCTTGATCCCATGCCCTCACACCTTCTACAAGCCATCACTCCTACAATTGCACCAGCACTTACACACATTATCAACACATCCCTCCACACTGGCACTTTCCCTAACACATTCAAGCAGGCTCGGGTAACCCCACTGCGTAAAAAACCCACATTAAACACGTCACTTGTAGACAGCTACAGACCTGTTTCTCTCCTACCATTCATAGCAAAAACACTTGAATGAGTTGTTTTCAACCAGGTGTCATCTTTCCTCTCACAGAACAATCAATTGGATGTCAATCAGTCTGGTTTCAAGAGTGGCCACTCAACCGAGACTGCACTACTGTCGGTCACTGAATCCTAGCGGATTGCAAAGGCTGATTCCAAATCATCAGTTCTCATTCTGCTCGATCTATCTGCTGCCTTTGACACTGTGAATCATCAGATCCTCCTGTCCACCCTCTCATCACTGGGCATCACAGGTACTCCGCTTCACTGGTTTGAATCCTATCTCACAGGAAGGTCTTTCAGGGTTGCCTGGAGAGGGGAGGTATCCGAAGCTCATCAACTGACCACGGGGGTTCCTCAGGGTTCAGTTCTTGGACCCCTCCTCTTCTCCATTTACACTACATCACTTGGTCCCATCATACAGGCACATGGTTTCTCCTACCATTGCTATGCTGATGACACACAACTCTTCCTTTCATTCCAACCAGATGATCCCACAGTACCTACACGAATCTCAAGCTGTCTGGCGGACATCTCGGCATGGATGAAAGAACATCATCTGCAGCTCAGATGGCTAAGATTTAACTTCTCGTCTTCCCTGCCAATTCGACTCTAAATCATGATTTCAGCATTCAGCTAGGTACATCCTCAATTACCCCATCTAATTCAGCCAGAAATCTTGGAGTAATCCTTGATGACCAACTGACCTTCAAAGACCACATTGCAAAGACAGCTCGGTCATGCAGATTTGCACTATACAACATCAGGAAAATCAGGCCCTTTCTAACAGAACATGCAACACAACTCCTTGTCCAGGCCCTGGTCATTTCTAGGCTTGATTACTGCAATGCTCTTCTGGCTGGACTGCCATCATGCACAATCAAGCCTCTTCAAATGATTCACGCTGCAGCACGTCTCGTCTTTAACAAGCCCAAAAGAGCCCATGTCACGCCTCTCTTCATCTCTCTGCACTGGCTACCACTTGCTGCTCGCATCAAATTCAAGGCGTTGACGCTTGCTTACAGATCTACCACGGGCTCAGCACCCTCCTACTTCCACTCACTCTTACGAGTCTACAATCCAACCAGAAGCCTACGCTCATTAAAGGAGCGAAGGCTCGTGGTACCATCACAGAGAGGCACGAAATCACTCTCCAGGACATTCTCATTCACTGTCCCTCGCTGGTGGAATGATCTTCCTGCCTTCATCCGCAATGCAGAATCCCTGGCAATATTCAAAAGACAGCTGAAAACTCATCTCTTTCATGAGCACTTATCCTCATCCTAAAAAAAAAAAAAAAAAAAAATTTCTATACCTATTTAATACACTTCCTTTAATCCCTCTCTATTGTAGCTTATGATACTCTGAGCACTGCCTAAAACTTGTATTGTGAGCACTTCTTGTCCCTATTTGTCTCGTCATGACGACTCGCTTACTGTATTCCTCACTTGTAAGTCGCTTTGGATAAAAGCGTCTGCCAAATGAATAAATGTAAATGTAAATGTTACAGAAGGAGACTGAAGGAGCAACAGAATTTATGACTTTCACTTCACTTAAAATTCTTCAGCATATTTGATTTTCAAAACACTGTTGGATCTCATGCTGTCGTTTCTCAAGATTAGTGAGGAAAAAATATATGTATTAATGACACATCAGTCCTAATCTCAGTTATTAGACTTTAGATGAGATCAGTGAATCAGGCCACTTCATAATGAATACATTACCATCAATAACTGGCCAAAATCAAGTGATCACATTTTGTCTCAGTTTTCTTTGCAATTTTTTTATTTATAAAAATAATATTACAAAAGCCAGAAAATTAAAAAATAAAAATTCAAAAGCCCAATAGATGCAAACATAATCATGATAATGGTGACATTCAAAGAACCTTTAAACAAAACTTCAACATTAATCATTACTTAATTATCTCATTAACTGCAGCACTGCTTCAGTGTTGTACTTTTCTATCTTTTCTAATAGTTTGCTAATCAGAGTGTTCAGGATATCGATATTTTGATATGTATCAATACTGAAATATATGAAACGATACTAATACTTCTTTTCTGCAGTATCAATAAACCGAAACCAGCTGCACGTTCTTGCTCTCCTCTACAACAGCGAGTTGACACACACCTGCCTCCTTTCATTCAGTCATCTCATGCACTTGTGTTGGTGTGACCGAGTGAATTTCGGCGCGGGATTGCGCATTCTACTCATTCCCGCAGATTTTGCGCTCACGTTCGAAGTGTGCGCATAACATAGGCCTAATACATAATAAAATTGTGCGCATAATAAAACCGCCTCTGACATAAAAGTGCCAAAATTATATCTGTTTTGTAGGAAATAATTATGATTTATATAGTAAGAGAAATTGGGGGTGTGGTTTTATTGCATCATACTTAATCACTTAATGCTTACAGATGATTGGTCCAATTTCGGTTTGATATTTCTTACCTAGAACAAAACCTGCTCTGGACTCTGGAGCTGGTTAGCCGTGGAGTGCAATTTACAGTGGCGATGGACACTGGTATAAGCTGAGCCACTTTCTTGATGCCTAATACACAGGGTTGGCACAACGGCTTCATTGTACGCCCCTCAGGTAAGCTCACATACTCAAAAATAACTTGTGTGTCAATGTAAAAATGTTTAACCTCCATAGTGTTTGTTTCTGAAAATGATTGAATTTATTGAAAAATTATTCAAAATAATTCAATTACTTTTACATGAACACAAACAGATGTAAATAAATATACATGAATAGTTTATTTTTGTTTCTGTCTTGTACATGATCACAAACACATCTATACATGCAGGTCTAAAATTTACACTCATTTAAACCCCATAGAAAGTTAGATGGGTAGACACAAAGATACACATTTGGAGGAGTTTATTGGATATAACTTACTATTGGGTATCATATTTGAGATACTTTAGTTTAAAAGTAACTTCAAACTTAAGTAATTAGTAAAAAAAAAATTCAATCACTCCAAAACTATCTAAAATAAAAATGACAACATATTAGTTTTTGTAATATTTTTCTGAAACTAAAGACACAACACACTTTTAGCCCAAAATATAATATTTAAAACAACAACAACAACAAAAACAGCAAGACCGCGAGACATTAAAGGATTAGTCCACTTTCTGATAAAAAATTTCCTGATCATTTACTCACCCCCTTGTCATCCAAGATGTCCATGTCTTTCTTTCTTCAGTCGAAAAGAAGTTAAGGTTTTTGATGAAAACATTCCAGGGTTGTTCTCCATATAGTGGACTTCAGTTGGCCACAAATGGTTGAAGGTCAAAATTGCAGTTTCAGTGCAGCTTCAAAGGGCTTTAAGCGATCCCAGATGAGGAATAAGGGTCTTTTTGGTGTAGGACATTCAGTGTACGCTTTTTGAAGAATACGACTGAAGAATTTCGCTAGATAAAGCCCCTTGAAGCTGCACTAAAACTGTAATTTTGACCTTCAACCGTTTGGGGCCAACTGAAGTCTACTATAAGGACATGGACATCTTGGATGACATGGGGTTGAGTAAATTATCAGGAAATTTTTATTAGAAAGTCGACTTTAACGAATGAAAAATGCTGAAAGTAGAAGAAGACTGTACAATCGCGAGATGGACGTGTGCGTATTACTTCGAGTTTTTCAGATAATCACTTTACCTCTACCATACTTTTAACAGACTTTAACTCATCTCTGATGTATTCTGTGAACTGAAGTTTATATTTCAGACTCACTGAAGAAACGTACAGATAATCATTTCAAAGTGTTCTGTGAGTCGAAAACCAAAAGGAACTTATTTTACTTGTTAAATTACAGGTATTTATCCAAACTCTTAATAACTTCCTGTTTTGAGTATTTTCTCCATTCTTCTGGAATCTCCCCCTCTCCCTCAAATGTTTTATTGTGGTGTTTTTCCAGATCTTTCTGGAATCTGCAAACAAACCACTTCCAGTAGGGCAGATCAGAGAGATCAGGGCTGATGTTCCAGTCTGCATAAACTCCTCCTGCTCCTCTGTAATCTCTCCAAAGGACTTTATCATCTGAATCATTGGGATGAAAATATAGAGTGCTGTTTGCGACTGCTGATGTGCAGATATGAGTAGACAACTTAGATGTATTATTGTAATATATTCCATTCAGACCAATACTACGATGGAAAGGAGCACTGTGCTCTCCATAATGATTTTTTATGGTGTTGGTGCAGGTGGCTCTACAGAATGGACACTGAACCCAACAGCACTGACAGAAGTGATCAATCAATAGATTATCTGGTCTGAACCTACAGTCTAACTTTACTGGAAATGTCTCAGTGTTGAATCTACTGCTGATTTCATACATTATAGCAGGGAGTTCTTTTCTTATCACATCTTCTAGGAGGTTGAAATCATCAACATCATCATGTTTCACTCCACTGAGGTCTTTTTCAGAGAAGATCAGCACACCTGAGAGCTTCTGTGTGAAACACTTCAACCACAAATCAACATCTCCTCTGTTCACTTGAACATATTCAGTAGATCCATGTGCTGCTTTCATGATCTTCTTCTGCAGGAGTTCAATGTTCTTCTTCATCTTGGGTAAAACACTGAGACTGAACTTATCAGTGATGTACCGACTGACTTCATCTCTGATGAAACTCTTGAAGTGATGACTGGGATAATTGATATAATCCATGTATTTGACAAAATCTTCCTCTTTTGCCAGTGTCTTCAAGATATGTTTCTCTAGATTTGATCTGTTTCCATTCAGTGATTCACAGTTTTTCATAATTTCATATGTCAGATCTCTGACAGTCTTCTTGTAGACACTCTGCTCAATGGGCTCTTTGAGTTTCTGACAGATGATCTCACCAAAAATTGCAGCTGATGTTGCTCCATTACAATGTTTCTGGACAACACTATAGTATTCTTCTTTCTTCTTCTCAACATATATTACAGGATCATTGGCATCTCTGAAAAGTCTGTGTTGGTCAGTGATTATCTTGTTTGCTTTCATACAGATGGAAATAACCAAATCCATTAAGAATTCATCTTTGAACTTATATTTCTCTGATTGTTCCTCATGTTCTGTTACTCTTTTCTTGATGTAATCTGTAAGTAGTTGAATGTAGCTTTTGTTGTAGCCCATCGTTGAAATGTTAAATGACTGAATCATTTTGTCTGTCTGCAGAGCAACATCTGTGACTAATGATCGTATTTGAGCTTCATTCTCTTGAAACAGAGTTTGAATATGTCCAAATGTTTCTTTACCTATTCTGTAAGCACCCTTTAAAATAACATAATCAGAATAATTCCACACAGTGAAAATATTGATGTACTTACTCTCCTCTTTAATGTGATCAACAGAGAAGCGCCCCTCATAGACATCACTGAGGATCTCTCGCACATCTCTCATTATGTCAATATCTTTAATGGCAGGAGTTTCTGTGATGATCTTCTTCACACTCTGTTCCCAAAACAGATCAAACCCTTTATTCAGTATTTCTTCATCATTCCCTTTGTCTTTGAGTTTTAAGGGAATTTCTTTGCTATTTTCATAGAGAGTGTTTTCATGATATGTCCTCAGAGCATCAATGCTTTTCTTCTGTTTTTGCTGCTGAAGCATCCCATTTAATTTCATTGTTGTTTCTCTTACAATTTTTTCCTGAACCTCTTTGATTTTGATTTCAAATGATGTTTTCCACTGAATCAGTATATCTGCATATGTGTCTTTCTCAAAGAATTCAGACATTGATTTTTCCACTTCTTCACTTGTCTCCTTCAGTTCTCTTTGAAGATCAGTTTCATCAACCTCATGGATTGCTTCATTTTCTATTTTGTTGTGTAGTTTGTTCTCTATTTCCATCATAGCACTGTGAAGACTCCAGGACCACTTGCTGTATTCAGTCTCCAGTTTCCTGTAAGCTGAAATCTCCAGAGAATTTCTGAAGCTGAAGACGAATCGTTCATTCAGCAAAGCCTCCCAAAGATCTTTAATACGTTCTTTAAAGTCTATCAGCATCATTCCATGTAATTTTGAGGCATGAGACATAATAGTTTCCTTTAGTTCTTGAATATTCTCACAGTAGTTTGGGTTTGGTGGTGCCATGGGTGGGCTGCCCTCCCAGAGCTGAGCAAAATACTTCACATCATTCTGAACTTCAAATTTAATGACACCACTGAAACATTCTGCATCACAGTCCTCCTCTTCAGCAGCTAGTTTTGTCATCTTATCCAGTGTCTCCAGCAGTCGTCTCCTTCCCTCCATGTTTTTCTCTCCAGCTGTGATGTCTGAAACGTTCTGATGCACAAACACACAGCTGGGATTCAGTCTGACCTTCTTCATCCTCATGAAGGCCTGAACAACAATCTGAAGAATGTCCTGCATCACAGATGGGTTTTCACCTAAGATGTTGATCAAGGTCAAATTTCCAAGACCAACAACAAATGTGGCCAATTCATTGTCATGATCTCTTGTTGATCTCCCAGCCAGTTCTAGAGCACGAAGACCTTCAGTATCAACAACCAGAATATAGTCAGAGTTCATCTGTGTTTTCATCTCGTCTGACACTTTGACCAGCTGCATGAAAGCTCCTCTGGTGCACCTGCCAGCACTGACAGCAAACTGGAGTCCAAACATGGCATTCAGCATGGTGGATTTCCCAGAGCTCTGAATCCCTAAAACTGAGAGCACAAAGACTCTTTGGTCTCCCAGTTTCTGGATGAGTTCATCTAGAACAGCAGAGATCCAGATCACAGGAACATGAGCAGCATCTCCATCCATCAGCTCCAGTGGAAATCCAGAGATCATCATCTCTGCTGCAAGACTCGGGAGAGAAGAGAAGTCAAACTGCAGGTCTTTCTTGTTCTTCTGCAAAGATGAACATGATTCATAGATCTGACTGATCTCCCTCATGATGTGCTCCAAACCAAAGGCTGCAGCTTGAAGTTCCTCAGATATTCTCTCAAGTTCTGCTTGTTCAGCTTTGAGATGTTCAGATTTATCATGATTCTTTTTCAATTTTAAGACGGTTGACCACTTTTCGGCATATTTATGATGAAGATCAGAAAGGTCATCTGAAATATATTCATCCAGGAGGATTCTGAGCCATTTAATGAAAAACATCTTGTTTACTGCAGCTGAGTTAATTTCTTTGATAAAGCTCTTCATAAAGTCACTGATGTCAGATTCATGCTGCTTTTCACGGATTTTCTTCATCACTGATTGTTTTTTACTGATGTCCATTTCTGACTCTTCTCCTTGAGGTCGATGTAGTTCTTTGTTCATCTGACTCCACTGGTGCCACAGTTTCCCCTGATGAGGCAGAACTGATTCTTTGATTTCTATCAGATCTTTCTTCTCCAGCAAACTCATCATCTGCTGTGCTGCTACTCTTCCTCTCATGCAGTCTTCATCGTCTTCCTCATCTACTCTGATGTCTGAGTGTTTAGACACATCTTCAAGTCTGAAAGTGGACGATGATTCTGAGAAACAATTGTTTATAGCTCTTCTGAGTTCTTCAGATACATCCGACTGATTTCTGTTTTTCAGCCCAATCTTATATTTGTTCTTCATCACAGTTACAGCAAAATCTTCCTCAGTAAAAAGACAAATGAGTGGCTTTGAGTCCTTGAAGAGTTGTTGAAGTTTATTTATGCTTTTGTAATTCATGTCTATTCTTGTTAGAAAAACAACATTGACTGAGCTCATTTCCATGAGGATCTCCAGCTGTTTCTCATGGTCTCCTGCATCTCCGTGTAGATTACAGAATGCAACGCAGTCATTGAATTTATCCGTGTTTTTCCCAGAAGGGCAGAACCAGGCGATCTCCACCACTCCATCCATCAGGACTCTGGTTCTGCTGCTGCCTGGGCAATTCCTGTGGAAGAACGTGTTGTGTTTCTCATTGATCAGACTGTTCATCAGCTGAGACTTGGATGAAGACACAGAGCCAAACCTGAAGAAAAATACCATTAGTGTTTCTGCCTTGTAGATCGGCTGGATTTGACTGATGGTTTCATTGTTGGTGTTTCTTATCTTCCAGCTCTTGTTGATTTGTCTGAATGTCCAGAGAGGAAACTCAATCTGTAGTGTGAATGGATCAGGAACAAGCAGAGGCAGAGCGTACTGACACTGGGACAGTTTAGTCACCATCAGCTGCTTCAGGAAACCATCAGCACAATGAAACACGGCCATCTGAACATCCATCGGGTGGATTCGCTCAAACTGACATGTTTTAGACCCTGACCCTGAAGTGAAAAACCAAGCCTCTGGTGTTAATGAGCCACAGCTGCCTTGTTCATTGTGACCTTTATTGCTCTCATTAGTTTTAATGTATCTTGCTCTGTAGTTCATCATCAGTAGTTTTTGTATGAAAGTCTGAATCAGCTCCGCTTCAGCACAAAACTCACGGGACTGTAATAAATGTGCAGATGTTAACTGATGAACATCTGCAGCTCTTATGGTGTTGTGATGGTGTTCAAGATGAAGTCTGTAAAATAGATTCTTCTTTTTAGTAAACACGTCCTGTAGAAGGTCTTGATCCCTACTGCCTTCCGATGTTCTACAGTGCTTGGTTTCTGCCTGTTGAAGAAATAAACAATTAATTTAATTTGATCATTTACTTTGGTTTTAATCCATTTAAAAATAATATCACTGTAGTCTAAACAGAGATTTCAAGACCAGACCTCCAAGACCAAGAACAAAACCATTTAAAAGCCACAAACAAAATCCATTGTTGGAGTTGAGATTATTAAGTGATTAAATTAAACGATGACTGAGGCATTATTTGTTGCAAAAGAACTCAAAAACAGGGTATTGTCACAATGCTACAGATCAGATATTCTAATTTCTGATTTTTAAATACATTATACACACACAAAACTTTGGACACAGTCAAATACATCAGCGATCATCATATGAGTCTCAACAATGGTGGCATGATTCATTCTGCAATGCATGTTGGGAGCCTTCATATTATAAAACTCATGGCTCCCAGAATGCATTGCAGCATGTAGCATGTCACCGTTGTTGAGATTCATATGCATTCATTGTCGGTGTGTCTGTAACATGTAATCCATGGCGTTGTATAACAAAGTAAAATAGTTCTTTATTTATACAAAGTAAATACAGGTAATCCAAATCTGGGGAAACACAAACAAAACTGTGTGCATAGCACAAACAATACGCGGCAATGACTGAAAGAAAACAAGGAACTTAAATTAACATGCTGATGAAATAAACACAGACATGTGTGCTCGTTAATGAATGTCCATGACAACTAATGACTGGGGGGAAACTAGAAAACTAAGCTAAATCAAACTAAGCAGAGCATAACCGTGACAGTGTCTAAATTATACAACATTTTAAGATTTTTTTTTTTTTTTTAACAGTGTTCATGATATTATTCATATGATCACAACACTGCTGAATATAAAGAAGTGACAGATCTGATAAAGTCACTCCCCCATTTTCTCTTGCTGCAAATTAAAGATCACTACATAGTAAAATATTTTTAAAGAGAAAATCATCTGGCTTATAATAGTGATTATTTATAATAATTATTTTGTATGACTTAGATATTATTTATGTAATTATCATACCTATAATCCACTAAACATTTAACATTGTAGTTTAATTATTATTAAGCACTTAATTTAAATCATTATAAATGACTACATGTAAAGATTGCATGTTAAAGTGTCTCTCTCTCTCTATATATATATTATTTGCCAATGGAGCATCAATGTCCCACTCACACTACAGGCTTACACTGTTGGGGATAAACAGCTGTCAGTAGTGCCATCTTTCAAATCACTGAGCTCAAATAATTTCACTGAGGATAGCAGCATCGACAAGGAAGTCCAGAGTCACATTAAACAGGCATCAGCTGCTTTTGGGAGACTTCAGTGCAGAGTCTTTTACAACAAAACCTTCATCACTCCACAAAGGTCGCCATATATCAAGCTGTCTGTGTCACCACCCTCCTTTGTAGCTGTGAAGCTTGGGTAACCTACAGCCTTCACATCAAATCCTTAGAGCACTTTCACATAAGCTGCACTCAGCACATCCTGGGAATTACTTAGCGTAATCGTGTACCTCACACTGAAAGACCAACTGCAGAAGTATTGAGGCCATGATCACCCAGCGCTAGCTGCAGTGGTTGGGGCATGTGATAAGGATGCCCCTATGTCGGCTGCCCCTTAGAGTGCTATACGGCCAGCTACATCATGGTCGACGCTCAGCTGGGGGGCTGAAGAAGCGATATAAGGATCAGATGAAGAACGCCTTGAGGAAGTGATTAGACCCAAGGACTTGGAGGATGTTGCCGCTGACAGGACCATCTGTCGACAGCTGTGTAAAGATGGAGCTCATACACTAGAGATAGAAATGACAACCAGAAGACAGACAACAGAAGCGAGCCAGGAGAAATACACCACCACTACTGTCACAGTTCCCGTTTTCCCCGGACTCCATTTCCCAGGATCCTCCTGTCTCCACACCTGCACTCACTTCCCTCGTCTTCTCCCCATCAGCACTCATCACCTGCACCTGGACTTCATCATCATCACTCTCTTTATAATGGACACTTTCCTTGCACTTCTTGTCTGTTCTTATGTTTATCTCAATGTGTTAAGCTGTACATTCTTCCTTTGGATTTAATAAAGCTTGTATGTTTGTGGATTTCCGTATTCGCCTAGTCTCTACAGCTACACCGTAACAGAAGAACAGACCAATACCGACTGGACATCCACAAGCTAAATATGGGCTTATTCGTCCCTGAGATCTCTATGTCTCCCGTACCGCCAGATCCAGCTACAGCTTTGGATCGCCTTTGTGGGTGCTGGCAGGACGGTCGCTCGCTGGAGAGGTACGTGGAGGAGTTTGTCGAGCTTGCTTATTTGGCGAATTGGCCAGATGCCTGTTTGAACGCCGTGTTTCTGGTGGGGCTGGACGAGGACACGATCCGTTTTAAAGAACCTGCCTGCTATTTTTCCCTAGTTGAAGCAATTAATCTTTTTTTGTTCCTAAATTGTTCTGATTTTATCATTGAGAAGGTTCTAGATAAGTCGTGTGATCCTCGTCCGGTTTCCTCAGAAACACCGGCCAGTTCGCCAATCGCCGCTTTCCTCCGCCTACCCCTCCAGTGAGCATTCCCCTGGTGTCCTGCCGGACCCAAAACCCCAAAAGACCGAAAAGAGACCTTCCGCTGGGCCTAAATGGCCGAAAAGGAAGAAGAAAAAGCCCCAGTTTCCTGAGTTTTCTGCCTCCGTGCAGCCCCAGTCTCCTGAGTTTTCTGCCTCTGTGCAGCCCCAGTCTCCTGAGTTTTCTGCCTCCGAGCAGCCCGTACCATTATCAGTAGGCCTGTTGGTGGAATATGAGGGGATGGACTGGGCCCTATTCTCCGCTCCAGCTCCAGCCTGTCACGAGCCCGCTTCAACTCCTGCCGCCGCCGAGCCCACCTTACCATCCACTGGGAAATCCCCCAAGAAAATTTTGGGGGGGGGGCCAGGTACCCGTGGGTGGGGAACTCCTGGGTGGGCGTCCAGGTTCGTCAGAGCCTGTTAAGGCTCCAGACCCGCCATGGCCACCTGCCACGTCTCCAGACCCGCCATGGCAACCTGCCACGTCTCCAGACCCGCCATGGCAACCTGCCACGTCTCCAGACCCGCCATGGCAACCTGCCACGTCTCCAGACCCGCCATGGCCGCCCACGGCCTCTGACCCGCCATGGCCGCCTGATCTCCTAGATCCGTCCTGGAGACCTCCGGTCCCGTCTGCTCCTCTCCCTGCACCTGCATGAGGTCTCCAGGGCGCCCACCCCCCCTCCCCGGTTGCTCCTTCCACGGCGTGAGGCCGCGCCTACCGGGAGGGGGAGGTACTGTCACAGTTCCCGTGTTCCCCGGATTCCATTTCCCAGGATCCTCCTGTCTCCACACCTGCACTCACTTCCCTCGTCTTCTCCCCATCAGCACTCATCACCTGCACCTGGACTTCATCATCATCACTCCCTTTATAATGGACACTTTCCCTGCACTCCTTGTCTGTTCTTATGTTTATCTCAATGTGTTAAGCTGTACATTCTTCCTTTGGATTTAATAAAGCCTGTATGTTTGTGGATTTCCGTATTCGCCTCGTCTCTACAGCTACACCGTAACAACTACCACCACCATCATGTATATTAAATGTTTAGCCATCAAAGATCTCAATGTTATTGGATTTCGGTGGACAACCGAAGAAGATGTGTGTGTGTATATATATATATATTAGGGGTGGGAATCTTCAGTCACCTCAGGATTCAATTCCGATTCTGATTCTGGGGGTCACAATCTGATTCCAAAACTATTCTTGATCTTCTTTTTTTTTTTTTTTTAATAAATAAATTAATTAATTTACTGACTTAAAAACCTTAAACCTTTTTAAAATAATTACAAATTTAAAAACAATTAATTAAGACAATTGTAGGTCGGTAGATCCTTCTCCTATTTTGCACCTAAACTCTGGAACAATCTTCCTAGCATTGTTCGGGAAGCAGACACACTCTGTCAGTTTAAATCTAGACTAAAAACACATCTCTTTAACCTGGCATACACATAACACATTATCAATTTATGCTGTTATTTATTATTGCTGTTGGCCAGAGGAGAACTGGCCCCCCGACTAAGCCTGGTTTCTCCCAAGTTTTTTTTCAACATTTTGACACCTGACGTCACCTGATGGAGTTTGGGTTCCTTGCCGCTGTCGCCTTTGGCTTGCTTAACCATGCAGTAAGTAATGCAGGACTAGTGAATAGTACTACATTAACACTTCACCTACTACTATTAACTAATATAGAAACAAGCTTTATAATCAGTAAGTAATATCGAATTTAGGAGATAGTTCCTTATTACTTAATCAATAATGTCACGTTAGTTTCAGTTTTCATGGACTTTCAGTTTGGTTTTCATCTGTCACATGTTCCTTTGTTTGTGTTCCCGCCTGTCTTCCGTCTCCATGGTCACTGTCATTATGAGTCACCCTTGTCAGCTGTTCCGTCATTAAGCACCTCATCATCTGCACTACTTAAGTTCCTGCTTGTCTGTTGTTCTTTGTCTGGTCTCGTATCTTGTTAAGTGTGTGAATCCCTATGCCTGCTCTGATTCCTGTTTATAGATTTATATCAAACTGTGTTTGAACCTGATTTGTCTTCGTCCTCGTCTGCCTGAGCACACACAGTTACAAATAATTAGTACTGAATGAGATTAGTATCATTAATAACTATGAACTAACTGACAAATTGTGAAAAACGTTATTGTCTGTCTGAGACATAATCAGTCATCATTTTTACTCTGAATATGGTCATAAAATGCATCATTAATTACTCAAGTATTACCTAGTCACCATGCAGGAACTACTAGTGATCTGGACCATTATTTTAAAGTGAAAAAGATGTTTTACACTTTAAAATAATGGTCCAGATCACTAGTAGTTCCTGCATAGTGACTACATTTCATGATCACATTGAGAGTAAAAAAAAGACAATTGCTCACATCTCAAACACTTTAATGTTGTGATTAGTAATTAATTAGTAATTCTTTATAATTTGTCATAGTTACCAAATAGTTATTAACAATGCCAATCTCACTCTGTAATTATTGATTAGCTAATATGGAACTATCTTAGTACTAAATTCGATATTACTTACTGATTAGTTAAACTTGTTTCTATATTAGCTTCGGAGCATTATGAATCAGTGTGTCGAATCTGCAGTTCGGGGCGCCAAAGTCACGTGATTTCAGCAGTTTGACATGCGATCTGAATCATGATTCGATACGCTGATTCATTATGCACTGAATCTTCCTGAAGCAGTATTTTGAAATCGGCCATCACTAAATAAGTTGTTATTTTGTTTTTTTGGCACACCAAAAATATTCTCGTTGCTTTATAATATTAATATTGAACCACTGAACTCACATGAACTGATTTAAATATGTTTTTAGTACGTTAATGGATCTTGAGAGAGGAAATGTCATTGCTGGCTATGGAGGCCTCACTAAGTTATCGGATTTCAACCAAAATATCTTAATTTGTGTTCCGAAGATCAACGAAGGTCTTACGGGTGAGTAATAAATGACATTATTTTCATTTTTGGGTGAACAACGCAGCCCTGACGTTTCAACAAAACTATCCCCTGCAAAGGCCTGCTTCCCTTTCCTTTCCCTATTTGTATAGATAAAACGTTATCAAAAGTATTCCAGTTGCATAGATCCGCGGACACAACAAATTTTTCTGTAGCCTATTATGCGGACCAGTAAAGTAATTTGGCAAATATCACTTTTTTAAAAAGACCAAGCTTCTAAGCACATAAACACTCAAACATGCAAACCTATAGACTAAACACGTAAATGAACGGCAAGAATGCATTAAAGGTATATAGGATTCTTTGATGTTTCTTGCAGGTTGTGGTTAACTGTTGTGGTTAACTGTTGCCATTCTCTTCTGTCTCTCTTTCTTTACTTTTTCATCCCTTTCATTATTCTGTATATAATCTTTGATTAGTTTAGTTGTGTGTGTAGCCTAACATAGTTTCATTCATTAAACCATTATATCTACACTTATTGTCTCTGTGTTGATGCTTACAAATCAAAGTCTCTCTAGCTTCTTTCTTGGCCAGGAATTTGTTTCCTAGAATTGATAACTGATTATGCTGTCTGTTTGCTTGAACAAGCTGATTAAATATTTAATTCTGCTGCAGTCTGAAACTGTAAAAATTTATAATTCATTATAGTTAATTAGCGGAGGCTTTGGTGGAGGGCGTGGAGCTGGAGATGGACTGAACCCTGGAGACGCTGGCCACAGGCACCATGGTGGCGCTGAGGGAGGGAGGATCCAGGGTAGAGCCTTGACTGACGCGCTGGGTGGTAACCAGGAGCCGATTGACGGCAGCGGAACCATGGTGAGTGGTGGAGGAACCGGCAGAACAGAGTGGTTGATGGACCGTGGCAACATCGCAGACCTGGAAGACGAGAGCTGAGCCGCTGACTCACGGGACTGAGGTGATGACGTGGAAACAGATGACCGGGGTGACGATGTGGTGAGGGAGGTCAGAGGAAGGGAGGAGTCCATTGATGCCAAAGGGGTGCATGGTGAGGGAAGTCCGTGGCTGTAGCTGGGTGCCAATGGCTGACCTGGAGTGTCGAGCGATCCCAGCGGAGCTTCCGGGCAGACGGACCACGGAGGCGATGAAGGAGTGGTGGGTTGAGGTGATGGCGATGGGCTGACAGGTCGAGGTGGAGGTGTGGGCCTGGAGGCCCAAGGTGCAGCCGGGGACTCTGCCTCTAGCCAAGCTGGTGGTAGGGAAGCCCGAGCCGAGGAGCTACACAACCCTAGTGGTACCGACGGATCCAGGGGGCTGGTCGTGACCAGCGATGGAGACGGGACAAGGACAACAGGCAGGGATACGGGCTGAAGATTTCCGGGGACTTCGGTGGGAAAAGGATCCGTGGACCACAGGTCTATCAGGTCCAGGTCCGCTCCTGGCTCTGTGGTGGACTGACCCGCTTGTGTCAACTCTGGGGCTTTGATATTCTCCGGCTCAGGCTCTGGAATGACCTTGACGGGCTGTGAGGGAGAGGCTGCCATCCTGGAGCATCCAGGCCAGATATCCCAGATACGGCCTGCTTTCAGGGAGAAGGAGAAGCCGCAATACAGGTGAGTCCATGCTATTCTCGTTTTGAGAGGTCGGTTATTCTGTCATGGGAAGAATGCAGATGAATGCAGATTCACAAATATAAACAGGGTTTAATCCAACAAGCAGGCAGAAGTGCAACAGTGTGCTACAAACACAAACAATAATGGACAGGGACTGAACTCAACAGGGAGAATATATACACAGGAGTAAACCCCTAGCCTTGGTAATAAGCTTAGACACTTTTCCTCCCCTATCCTTTTCTGTTGATTTGTTGGTTTTGTTTATTTTTTATTTATTTTTTTGCTTTACTCTGTTTTGTTTGTTTCCATTTCATGTAAAGAACAAACCTATGAGAAACGTCATGGAATGCTGAATAATAGATTGACGACCCAAGTAGCCGAAAGTCATTAGGCGACCCATCAGGCAACCACCCTGTCAACAATCTTTCAAACTATTCCGGTGCACCCCCACACAGATTAGCCACACCTTGACATTCACAGATGAGATAATAGGTGTCTGGCCTACACTACACTAACTGTCTGCACCAGTTAGCCAAACTGCACACAGCGTACATAAATATACACTAGCATAGATCGATAACTCTGCACGGACTCTGCATTGGCCTTCTTGTGTTGTTTTTCTCTTGCCACCGGTATGCCCAGATCATCCAACTCTGCCACCCACTGGGACCACCTAGAGGCCTGGCTGACTGCCATGACTGATGCCCTCCTGCCTAAAGCTGCCAGTGACCTACAGCATCTGAGCCAGGAGCAGCTGGACGAAGACATGAACAGGCTGATGGCCCATGATCCGACCAAGAGCTACAACCACAAAGAGCTGGCCAAGATCATCGGGGCACTAGCTCACAACCTCATCTTCCAGGCACAGCTAAGTGAGAAGAGCGTCATCCAGCTGGAACTAGAAGCAGCAGCGATAAACCTCCAGGCTGAGGAGGCTCGGAGGAACCAGGCACATGCTCAAAGTTGCCTAGACCAGCTGAACATGGAGGCCCAAGACCAGCATGGGACAATGGATGAGAAGGACCCAGAGCTACAGGAGGAAGCGAAAAGACTCCAAGATGCCTTGACAGACCTCTGTGCAGATGCAGCACACAGAGAGCAATTGGAGAAGGATGTCAGAGAGGAACTGAGTGAAAAACTCCAACATGCTGAAACTCTCCTTGGGAGAGCAAGGACTGAACCGAAAGAAAGGGATGCCAGGACTAGAGTCTGTGAAGGCCACCTGCAAACCACCCAAGCTAAAGTCCAAGCTCTAATACAGCAACGGAACTGCTAAAAAGATAAACTTGAGACAGTTCTCAGGGAACTGAAACATTCCTATAGACTGCAAGGTGACCAGAAAGGGGAAACACACACTGGTTGATGGGGGATGAAAGGGATAGGAATGATAGATATCTAATTATTTTTGGTTTACATTATAAAAATCTTTTTTGATTTGCATAATTGAAGCTATTTCATGTAATAAAAACGTATTTAAAAAAAAAAAAAAATCATGGTTAGAACATAATGCGTACCATAGCAAGATTAAAGCTAATAATAGGCTAATAATAATCGGCAGAGCACACTATGGGAGGCGACAAAGGGCTTTATAAGGAACTATTTGATTTAATTTCATTTTCTTTCCGCCAGAAAGTTCGTCAAAAGAAAATCTTTGATGTGGAATCCAAACATTGGTCACTTAAACAGACAAACCAACATTCTTTTTCTGATAGTATTGCAGCTAAAATTAAAACTGTTAGGAAAGAACTTAATTTATTGTATAGATACAGAGCTGAATTCTTTATAGAAAAGATCCAGACAAAACTATTATTTTCATGGTAGCAGACCTAGCCATTTATTGGCTTTAAGGCTACATAATAGCGAGAAATTTGTGAATGTTACAGCAGTGAAATCTCAAGCCGGTGAGGTTCTGACTGACCAGAAGTGTATAAACAACACTTTTTGCTCCTTCTATTCTGAACTATATAGTTCCAACTCTAAATGCGAATCTACCACTTATACTTCCTTCTTAACTGCTTTTAATCTTCCACATCTGTCTGAATCAGACACTGAGTTTTTAGATAGACCTTTATCACTTGATGAATTGGAATCAATGGTCAGAGGTATGAGAAAACAATTGACATATCCCTCGGCAATACTCTCTTTAGTTGCAATGAAAGCATTCGACCATTTGGAGTGGAACTATCTGTGGGCAGTCCTAGAGCATGTAGGTTTTAGTTCTAACTTTATAAATATGATTAAAATCTTGTATGCTAATCCCTCGGCTTCTATTCTTACTGGCCAGGTATGTTCACAATCTTTTCCGATTGGAAGAGGCACTCGTCAGGGTTGTCCTCTTTCACCCTTACTGTTTGCTTTATCTTTAGAACCCCTTGCTCAAGCTGTACGTCAGTCAGAACTTATTCTCCCTATATCGGTTAGGAACACCTCACACCACATATCTTTATTTGCAGATGATATTTTGCTTTTTTTTTTTTTTTTTTTTTTTTTACAATCCAGTTTAATCGGTCCCCCATATTCTACATTTATTTAATCAGTTTTATAATCTGTCTGGGTATAAAATTAATCGGGCAAAGTCATATCTGCTTCCTCTCAATTTCTATTCCAGTGGTGAATTCATTCAAATATTTAGGGTTAGATATCTATCCTTCTTTAAAGGATATTGTTTCAAAAAATTTAAATAACAACTTGGCCAGAGTCAACTCAGATCTTGCAAATTGGTCGCAACTTCCTACTTATTTCCATGCAAGAATATCTGTTGTTAAAATGAACATCCTTCCTTTTTTTCCCTCTATGATTCCTTTACCCCCACCTGCTGGCTATTGGAAAAAACTCAATTCAGTAATTGAGTTTTTTCCAATAGCCAGCAGGTAAATAAGTTTTTGCTGGTGTCTCAGTTAGACAATGTAAACTTCGTTTTGGCCCCATCCTAACACATTTTCTTTCTACTTGGAGAAAGGTGACAAGAAAGTTAGAACCAAATTAGATTTGGCATCGTCACTCACCTTTGTTCCATAATAATAATTTTTTATCAGGAAAGATTCAGTTTCATTGTCCACAATGGGTTAAATGTAATGTAAATTTGCTTGGGTGATATTTATGATGACAACGGCCTGAAATGACAGTGAAATGACAGTATAAGTCTACCTGGTGGGTGGGTGGGGGTGGGGCACTGCATTCTGATTTGTTGTATCCTTTTTAATGATTATTCAATAAAAACAATTGTTCACAAAAAACTTTAACACTCTTGAGTGTGAATGCACACAAACACCAGTGTTAATTTAGGATTTTGCTGTGAACTTCTTTCAATTAATAGCATTTAGTGGTTGTCTCTTTTAATCTGTAAACTGTCAGTCCCACTGAAAATAAAATTACTAACTTAAATGGTTCTAAATCAGAAATGCCTTGAAGTAGAGACTTCTAGTAGAAATTTCATAAGCAACGGAGGTATCCTTTCACCACACGCACCTTCCCTGAATCAAACACCTTACCTGTACTGCGGTGGTGCTGGTCATTTTGCTGCTACTTGTTCAGTAAAAGCGAGGGCTCATCAGTAGTCAGTGGAGTACTGGCGAGCGCGACATGTATCTCCCCACCGCTTAAGACCCACACCATATACGAAGCTGTTGTGCGCTAGCAAGGTTCATTGTTCACCTGTTCCGTCCTCATTGACTCTGGTGCTGAAGGGAACTTCATGGATGAGAAGTGTACTGTGTGAACTATGTGAACTGACTGATCCTCCCACTGCCTTTGCCCTGGATGGCCATGTTCTGTCTAATATACATCGAGCCACTGAAGCGGTTAGTTTCACTATCTCTGGAAATCACCAAAAGACCATTTCTTTTTTTGGTTACACTTTATTTTACAGTTCCATAGTTACATTGTAATTACACAAATACGTACTATTTACTATTAACTAACTACATGTACTTACTATAGAGTTACAGTTAGGGTTTGGTTTAGGGTTAGTTACTTGTAATTATGCATAATTTACTGTTATTACTATAGTAAGTACATGTAGTAACGTGTAACTACGGCACTTTAAAATAAAGTGTTACCCTTTTTATGTTTTTCATTCCCCTTTGGTTCCCATTGTTTTGGGCCATCCATGGTTAGTACTGCATAATCTCCAGATTAATTGGGCAGAGGGGACAATTCTATCTTGGAGTTTACTGTGTTGTGTCAAATGTCTAGTGTCTGCTGTTCCTGCTGTCTCGTCTGTTCCTGTTTTTCAGGAGTCTATTGATCCGTCTAATGTACCTGAGGAGTACCATGATCTGCACACTGTGTTCAGTCGTTCACAGGCCACTTCTCTCCCTCCCCATTGGCCCTACGATTGTAGCATCGGCCTTCACCCGGGTATGACCCCTCCTCGCAGGAGATTATATTCCTTGTCTGCGCTTTCATTCCGAGCGTGAAGTGCTTGAAAAGTATTTGTCTGAGCCCGTCGTTTGTGCTCCCTCCCTCCCTTTTCTCTCTCTCTCTTTCCCATGCTGCGTGAAGTGCTTGAAAAGTATTTTTCTGAGCCCATCGTTTGTGCTCCCTCCTTTTTTTCTCTCTCTCTCTCTCTCTCTCTCTCTTTCCCATGCTTCGTCCCTGATAACTTTTCCTGAGTTACTAAGCCTTACCCTAAATTAATTACTAGTTCTGCATCCAGCTTCATCCTTTCTACCTTTGGACGGCAGACTGCCTGAGTTATTTATTGAACTGAGTAAAAACACTGCTGCAAAATAATAATAATAATAAATAGTAATAATAACAATAATAATAATCATCATCATCATAATTTAATAAAAATCAAGCCCCAAGTACAAACCAAATGAACACTAATCACCAAAAAGGTGATCTTGGTGAAATGTTTAATAAAACAACATCAGCAACACTCAAACTCAATCATATCCAAAGAATTTATGAGTTTTAATTAGTGACATCTAATGATGTATTTTATTTGTCTGTATGGCTGCAAGTCTGCTTCAATCTTTTTTTATTTCTTGTTCTTCTGCTTTCCTTCAGTAGACTGCAAGTGTCATCACTAATGGTCTGTCATATATACAAAAGATGACATGTACTTGCTTGTTACTTATAATCAGTAGAATGTCTGTTGTAGGACCATCAAAATAAAATGTAAGCAGATATTATGCCGACAGCCTACTAATACTCTAATGAGAGTTATGTTACAAAGTTACTTCTAGTTAGTAGAATGTGTAAAGTGACAATCGAAATAAAGTGTTACCATTTCTTTTCACATACTCACCCACACCCACACACACACACATATATATATAGAGAGAGAGAATAATAATATAGTTATATAGTTCAGCTAATATATACAGTTGTAACGTAATGAAGTCAAACCTGAGTTTTGAAGTCCCCCATCTCTGTATCATCAATGCAGTCATGAGCTGCATCTGGAAACTTCTCTGGAAACTGTATCTATTTATACACTGTCAAGGGGAAATTGTTTTGCATTCTTAACATCACCTGTTGTGGCAGTAAGAAAGTGAAACAGCTTCAGTATTATTTGCTTTTGAATTGATTTGAGCTGGGGTCAACCTTTGTGCATATACTAAAGATTTGAATGTTTCATTTCTGCTATTACTGTCTTTTTGTACTATTTTAATTCACAGACTACATTTAATGATTGTTTTATTTATTGATATGATTAGAATGATAGAGAAGATATGTAAACTTTGAAGTTTGTTTAACTTGAATGAAATGTTAAAGAACCAGTATTGTCATGCAGTTTTTAGAAAAGTATTTCCGTGTTTAAGGGTATTTTCTTTTCTTCCCATCCAGTTAGACAGGTTTTATATATATATAAAATATATACTGGTAGAAACCCAGCTATTTGTTCTAAGAATGTTTTCAAACATTCAATTCTGGTTAATGTTTGTGGAACAGCTTTTTTTTTAAAGGTTAGTATGATGTTTCTGAAACATTTTTTCAACTTTATTTTCATTAACAAAAAAATATCAAAAAAGTTACTAATAAATCCTGTGGACAACATTGTAGCAATGTGATACACAACAAAATCCTCAATGTTAAAGGAACACTATTCAATGTCTAAATAGGTCCAATCTACAGCCTGAAATTTAATCAGATAATTAAATGATCATCTGAGTCATAATTAAGCATTAGTGATAAACACCTGCTGTTAACCCTTTCACACATAAGTTTAAAATATTCTGGCTGAGCCCCCAGTGTGAGTTTTTCAAGGCGACCGTTATTTAGAACGTATCACTTTATTGTTTCCATGGTGATGTGTCATTGACACACCGCAGCCACAATAGCGCTGTATGACTGATGATCTGCTTTTATTGCATTTTTCCTTTTTTATTCAAAATATTCACAAATTTGTTAACTATAGTTTGAAATATCTGATATTCTGATTGTCAGATATCTGCAAGTGGATGTGTTTTGCTGTTTAAACACCTTTATAACGATTGTGTTAGTTGATCCATATGTGCGATGGGCGCTGTCATGTTAGTTTGCTTGGCAGTACAGAGAATCGGATCTGTTGGATTTACAACATGTGAATTCATCTACTTCTCCCGAAATACATGAAAGTAAGTGAGCCGGTGAACTGTGAGAAGAATAGAGTAAACTTTAAATTACTTACACAATGCGTATCTGATATGAATAAAATGTGTTGTCTAATTATTATGGAAAGGATTGTTATGGTCGCTTCTATAGACATCAGTGTGTATTTTACAAACTCATACGGCTAAATATAAACAAAGAATACATATATACAGAAATGAAAGTAAAGACAGGAAAAGAGAGAAAACAAAAAGAATGGCAAAACTTACAACCAGTTCCTTGAAAGCCAGCAAAGAATCAGTATCATGTTATTAGGTTGTGTAAAGTTAGCGCATCTAAGATGGATAGCGGTACTTGCGGTACTCGCATGAGTTTGAGTGCTGAAAAGAAAATGAGCGATCGTTTTGCTAGATAAGACCCTTATTCCTCATCTGGTATCATTTAAAGCCCTTTGAAGCTGCACTGAAACTGTAATTTGACCTTCAACCGTTTGAGGCCAATTAAAGTCCACTATAAGGAGAAAAATCCTGGAATGTTTTCATCAAAAACCTTAATTTCTTTTGACTGAAGAAAGAAGAATATGGACATCTTGGATGACATGGGGTGAGTAAATTATCAGAAAATTTTTATTTAAAAAGTGGACTAATTCTTCAAGGATAAACAAGCCAAAATGCTTCCTTCGATGAACAGGCCAATGGCCAGTGTGGATTTTGAGGCGGGAAAAGTTTTCTTTGTCTCGTTTTATGACCTAATTTGCATAGTTTATTACATGTCAGATCCGAGTACGTTTTCTTCCAAAAGACTCTAAAAATAGAAGTACAGTAACATAACATATATAGATGGTTCAGATAGTTGGAGAGGAACATTTTGAATCCAAGAAGTACGTGTGTGGAAGACATTAAAACCGAGTATAAACTTGAGTATAAACATTTAGAGTAAAACTAACACAACTACAGTTGTAGCTAAGTTTATATAAGATGGATACATGCTTACACACCGGATACAAAGGGGCTACATTTTGGCATAGTCATACATTCTGGAATTTAACTTATGAGTTAAATGCAGAGAGTCCTTCTATGTTTGTATGGGTGTGTGTGTGTGTGCATTGGGTCGTCTGTGGTGGCCACATGGTCTGTGTGCCCAACAGGAGGTCAATCTAGGAGCACCTTTGAAGTTCCTGAAAAGGTCTTCTGTTTAGCTTCTATGAGGTAACACCAATGACAGTGGGGCAATAAACGTCGGCCAGGCCGGAGCCTGACGTGAGATTTACATGAGAAGTTCAAGAGGCTAAAGCCTTTGGAATTCAAAGTTGGTTTGATGATCTTGATCCTCTTCAGATGCTACAACATTCCTAGAAAAAAACCTTACATTACATTAACCTTTTCACATTCCCATTAATAAAACAGAATGTTTGTAAAACAATCTTAGAACAACAACAACACAAAAAAAAGTTAGCTGGGTACTGTCACAGACACGCCAGGTTCCAACACCCTCCAATCACAGCGCACTCCATCTCCGGAATACTGATCACACACACCTGCACCCCATCAGCACGTCAATCAGCACTAGTACTTAAGACACTCACACTCACTCAGTCACTGTCCGGTCTCGTTCGCATCTAGACGTACCTACATGCTTACTCTAAGGACTCCTAGCGATCTACTTACCTGTCTCCAGCGTCTGCAAGTCTCCTCGTCTGTCCCCAGTATGTGTGTGAGTGTCTTCAGCCTCCAGCGCTTCCCATCTCCACCGTCATCCAGGATCTTCTCACCTATCAACACAAAGGACAGTATCACTTCATCTTCATCGCACAATTCACCCAGCAATCCATCACATACTCACCTGCACGTCTGTTTGCTCTGCTGTGTCTTTAATAAACATATATATCTGTGATCTCCTGTCTCCGATCCTTCTGTAATGTAACAGGTTTCTAGCAGTATATATTTTAAGCAATTCTGAGAACCTGTCTAAGTGGATGGTAAGGGGAAACCCCTTTAAACACAAATAAGGAAATCATTTTCTAAAGAACAGTTTGGCAATACTAGTTCCTCAACATTTCATTCCAGTTAAACTTTTGAAGATTTACATATCCTCTCTATTTATAAATAAATAGCGGAAATTAAACTTTCACATCTTTAGTACATGCAAAAAAAAAAAAAAAAAAAGATGACCTTTAGCTCAAATCAGCTCAAATACATCCCCACAAAAGTAAATAACCTGGAAGGATTCTTGCTCCCATCCCAAGTGTTGGCTGTGTGAGCGAAATTAATTTTCGCATGTTGCCATGTTCTTCCTATAGTGTGCGCTATTGTTGCTAAGTTGTGACTTTTGTGATTTTGCTTGGTACCAAACAATGTCCACCGCCTTGCCATATTGTAGGTGTGCTGCTGCTGATGCCATCACTTTATTTCATACTAAAATATCTGCTTAGCATGTCTCATTAAAGTTTGCCGGATGTCTGCGCCCATTCTCTCTCTTAAGTTCAGCACCGGCAGTGCCAATGCTTGTGACTCTGTTCTGAGGAAGTTCTGGTGTCACAGTGCATCAACATAGAAAGCTACAAATTGTGGCAGTACCCGCAAATAGGTGAGTAGTGAAATCAGCACTACACTCTCTTTTTTGGAAGCAGCAGCCACACCGGCACTTTTATTGTAGCACAACAAGGACAGAATACCTCAATTAGGCAGCGGCACAGCCGGACATTGATGAAGCTATGATTGACAGTTGTGCTGATGTGTACAGCAGTTAGCAGCACAAATGATGCATCAGTATACAACTATTCACAACAGTAATACCCATGTAAATAGCAGTCAAGCACTCACCATGCTATGAAAACAGTGAGACCACATTATGATGATGAATGGTGTCACCATCAATAAATAACCAACATCACCTGATCACCTTTGATTTAGATCTAAACTTTTGTTAATTCCCAATAAGAATAATAAGATTAATATGAAAAATGTTGTTTTTGGGGTTAATGGAGTTTAAATATCCTCTGCTGAGATCTTCTTGAGAACAGTTCCTGTTTAACTGTAGACTCAAGTGAATGTCACATACCTGTCATTTCCAGAGAATTTGCTGCTGCTTGCCCTGAAGCAAAAAAAAAAAAAAAAAAAAAACGGGGTTTGAATGAGTCAACACTCAAGAGTATTAAAAGTTACACTGAAGCAGCGTTAAACTTAATTAGATAATTAAGTGATTGTTGAGCATTAGTGATGGACACCTGCTGTTAGGGTTAGGATTCACTGGAGGAAAAAAAACAACAAGAACAGAAACACAAGAACTACAACTGACTTCCAGCTACAGCCTTAAAAAATAAAATCAACTAAAACAATTCATCTGGGCTGACGGAAGGATAGGCCTATAGACTACGTAAATTTACTATAATTCATTATTCATATATATTTATGTTGCAACGGGCTGGCCCACATTGTCCAGCAGCCCACCAGGAAAACTCCCGGAACTCCCGATGGCCAGTCCGCCCCTGGCTCAGTCTGTCTAACAGCGCTTGTCAATGTCAAAATATTTTAGATATCCAATAAAATCAAAGGAGGCAGGATTTACTGTCCACAGAAACTGCTTGAAGAATGCGAGCTGAGGTAAGATAAGCAGCTGAACATGACAAGACAATATACAAAGAAAAAAATCAAATGTAATTTGAGAGAACGTATTTTGTAATTTGTAACTAAATATTTGTGCCCATCTCTGTATATAGTAATATTTGCCTACTGTTTAAAAAAACTACGGACTATGGACATTAATTTCAAGGGATGGACTTCTGACCCTTTTGGATTTTTCATACTTTAATACCATTTACGTTATTCAAACAATGCACAAAGAAACATTAACATAGCCTATAGTTTTCAGCATGTCAGATAAGAGTGAATGCGTAATGACGATTCAGCAGAGTGAGGATCCATTTGCAGTTTTATTGAGTAGCAAACACGACTGACAATGGCAAGGACGAGGCAGAGACGGTTAACAGGGACAGGCAGAGATCAGGGCAGGCAGCAAACGTACAAAGTCCAGGAACAGGCAATGGTCAGGGCAGGCAGCAGAGAATCAAACACGAGGAATAGTCCAGTCAAACACAGGTATAACAATCCACAATAAATGCTCAGAAATGATCACCGGGGCAAATCAAGACTTCACAACGTGAGTGTGTGTGTGAGCTGCTTATGAGGTGTGTGTGTGTCATGTGGTGCAGGTGCATGCAATCAGTCCCAGGAATGAGGGCCTATGGGAAACGACTCTCCTCTCGGACCACCAGAGGGTTTCAGGAGCGAAACGGGAGAGACACGACAATTAGAAGGCAAGTCTAGCTGAAATGAGACTGGTGTGATTTGTTTTATAATTTTGAAAGGCCCTACCTGGGACTGAGTTTTCTGCATGGGAGTCTGAGGCGAAGGTCCCTTGTAGATAGCCAAATCCACTGACCCACGGTGTATTCAGGACTGGGACGTCGATGGCAATTGGCTTGTTGTTCCTGTCTCCTTACAGTGTTGCTGCATCCCAATTCGCATACTATCCGTCCTAAATAGTATTCGAAAAAAGAATTAGTGTGTCCCAAATCGTAGTATGTTGAAATGAGTATTCCAAAGATACCCGGATGGTCTACTTTTTCCGGTTAGAATTCGAAGTGCAGATACATGCACACTTCTAATGGCTAATATTGCCCATAACACATTGCGCTGTGGACGAGGATTCGATTAGAACTACAAATACAAATAAAAAGTGTTCAAAAAACTACAAACATGATGGATGTGCGAGACCAACGGTTAAGCAGAGCTGTTAAGATAAAGGGGCTTGAATGATTAATAAGTATAACCTGACGAAAGGATATTTATTAAATGTTATCCACATTCTATATCATCTGCAACAGCATTGTGAACTTTTATAATGACGCGTTTGGTCATTAACTTTTAAATGCATCATTATGCAAAGATGAGGAGAGTTCTCCGCATGAAAGACCCATGACTGGCAGATCAACGTGCAACTACATTTCTCTTCGAAATGGTAGGAAATTAAATTTAATTGAATGTGGAGGATTTTAACTGTGATGATTGACAGGGTAGTTTAAACAGTTACAGGTTGTGTAACTAAGCGACAGAACGTCCGTTAAAGACGCAATTATGACAAGGTAGTATGTCCCAAAGCTTGCATACTCTTCTGCTACACACTCAAAAGTATGTACTTTTTCTTTACAAAAACAGTACATACTTTTAGGACGTAGAATAAGTAGGAGAATTGGGACGCAGCATGTGTGAACTGCTTATGAGGGGGGGTGTGTGTCATGTGGTGCAGGTGTGTGCAATCAGTCCCAGGAATGAGGGCCTATGGGAAATGCAGTCCGAAATGAAAACAGTCAATATTCGGGTGATGGCTCCCTCCGGTGGTTGCGAGGAAGGAGGTGCAGGAGCCTCACTTGTAATAGAATGTTTGTGTATCAGGATTTCTTCAGTAATTTCACAATCAATTGAAAATTATTCATAAAACTCGAAATACCATTCTCAAAATTACACTAAACATGGCAAAACTGGCAACTTTCATATTCAAATAGCCTATGTCCTGTGCTAGGAAAGTGTCTAAAATATATAATTTTCTAATTAGTTCACATACATTATTTTACAGACTGGCGATCAAAAGTTTGAAATAAGACTTATAGTTTTTGAAAGAGAAAGGCGGAATTTATTCGATACAGTCAAATAGCTGTTTTCTATGTGGATTTATTGTAAAATGTAATTTATTCATCTGATCAAAGCTGAATTTTCAGCATCATTACTCCAGTTTTCAGTCAAGTGATCCTTCAGAAATCATTCTAATATGCCGTATTTTTCATAAACATAAGAGTTTTTACACTCTTTTCCACAATTGGACCTCTATTCCATAAAATGACAGTGTTGTCAAGCTCCTGAAAGGACAAATACTATAACCACTAGAAAGGCACCATAAAACAGTCCACATTCTGCACTACATTCTAAGACCACACCAGAGCATTGTCATATATGGACTGATTTAATGGTAGGTATTGAACTTAAGTGATATTAAACTTCCCTGTATGGAAAAGAGATTTGATTTTTTTTCAAAATTATTTACTATTTGCCATGTGCATCAGGAAAGACAAATAATAATATAAAGAAGTATCCCATTCATTCAATAATGTTAATGATAAGCATTTCAATAATAATAATTAAAACAAATAGCATTTATATTTTTATGTTATAAAAAGTGGTGTAAAAAAAATTGTTCTGTGCATAATGAGCTGGTGGGTTTTATGGTGAGGTGTGTTGCAGACCGGGTGTGATCACCGCTTTGTGCCAGAAAGTTCAGGGTCAATTTTTTTGCCCCATTCCGCCCCTGGTCGCAACTTCACTGTGCTGTTACTCCTTTCGAGCCGAATTTCACCAAATTGGTCAGCTCCTGACAACATCAGGTGTCCCATTAATGGTGAGTAGAATTACTCTCTAATAATATTAGTAATAATAATAATAATAAATGTAGTTGTAATTGTCTGGATACCATAATATGACATCTGGACCTGGTTGGTTTGCATTGGTGATGTCATATATAAATGATATGCGGCCAGTAAGACTTGAACTTGGACTCGGCCCACTGGAAAAAAAAAGGTTGAGAACCACTGGTCTGGCGTAATGTCGAACGTGACTGATTGAATAGGAACTACAGTAACACTTATCTAAAGAGCATTTATTTACAAAAGTTTTTTTTGTTTCTGTTTAGAGGCTTTGAACTTTCATTATCTTTCACAAATGAATGTTGCAATAAAAGAGTGAAATCCATTTTTAAATCATCTTGTTGATGTGTTATCCCAAGAGAAGTTATGCACACAAACCAGTAGCTTGACAGTATCACTGCTGTGTATGATAATAATTTACTCAATAACTAGATCCTTATGTTCCATCCTTATGCTTCAAGTGGCTTGAATAGATTATTTATCCACCGATATATTAATTTTTCATATGCAATAATTTGAGTATTTATTTTTTAATTAGTTATTTTGTATAGCACTTTCCACAGATCACATGGTTTATTGAAAGTCATACTGTTGTGTCTATGTCCCAAACTCCCTACAGAACAGTTCCAACAAAAGCTTGTTTATGTCATGCCACAGTACATTTTTCTTTTTCCCGGAGTGAGCAAGCCAAATGCAACTGAGGCAAAGAAAGAAAACAAAAATAATGGACTGGAAAATGTCTGTAGTCCACACAAAATCTCCCACCAGACAGGATTATCATCATCTTCACTACACCTTAACTTTATGATAAGTAAATTCAATCCTCTGATGAATCCCACACATCTTCTTCACAAACAGACTATTGCTTTTCTAGATCTTGGGAGCTATTGGAGCAAGTGGACTCAGACGGGGTAAGAGGTGAGGCAATAGGTAAATTCTAGAAGGCTCTGCTGGTTGAAGGGTGTGCTGAAGGTATTAGAAAATCTGCAAGAGCCCCTTTAAGCCTGTGTTCCCACCAAGGCAAGGCAATTTTATTTGTATAGCACATTTCATACACAATGGTAATTCAAAGTGCTTTACATAAAGAAGAACCAAATATAATAATAAAAATGCCAGTGCTTGGTTTTGTTACATAACAGAAGGGTCGGAGACAGAAGATGGCGGAGATGGTTACTTTATTGAACAACAGCAGAGTAAACAGAAGTGCAGGTGAGTGTCTTATGTAGTGGAGGTGATGAGCGTGCTGATGAGGTGCAAGTGCGTGTGATCAGTATTCAGGCGATGGAGTGCGCTGTGATTGGTGGATGTTGGAGCCTGGCGTGTCTGTGACAGGTTTCTACTAGTATATATTTTTAGCAATCTTGAGAACCTGTCTGGCTGGATGGGATGGTAAAACAGATACTCTAAAATACAAATAAGGAAATACTTTTCTAAGGAACTCTTTGAAAAATACTAGTTCATCAACATTTCATTCCAGTTAAACAAACTCTTCAAGATTTTTGCAAGATTTGCATATCATTTCTCTCTCTCTCTCTCTCTCTCTGTTCACATCAATAATTAAAACAATCGTTATTTGTAGTCTGCAAATTATTAAAATAAAAATAAATAAAGACAGAAACAGTAGAAATGAAACATTCACTTCTTCAATATATGCAAAATGTTGACCTCAGCTCAAATCAGCTCAAAGACTTCCACACAAAAGTAAATAATAGTGAAAGTCTTTCACTTTCTTACCAACACAACAGGTGATGTTAAAAATGCAAAACAATTTCCCCTTGACATTGTATAAATAGACACAGTTTACAGAGAAGTTTCCAGATGCAGCTCATTACTGCATTGATGATACAGAGATGGGGGACTTCAAAACTCAGGTTTGACTTCATTACTTTACAATATATTAGTGTTGTGTTGTATTATCTGTTTATACATACATACACACACACACACACATACATATATATACATATATATATATATATATATATATATATATATAAACTCTTTGTTCCCACCAAGTGTGTGTGTGTAAAGAACTGGTACACTTTATTTCGATCGTCCACTTTACACATTCTACTAACTAGAAGTAACTTTGTAACATAACTCTCATTAGAGTATTAGTAGACTGTCGGCATAATATCTGCTTACATTTTATTTTGATGGTCCCACAACACTTTTCTACTGACTATAAGTAATAAGCAAGTACATGTCATCTTTTGTAACCTGAATCCTAAAACCTAACCCTAACCTTACAGTCAAACTAATACTCCTAATGAGAGTTAGAGTTTCATATGACTTGTTTATTCATCAAACAAGGAGAAAATTATGACAATTGTAACTTTTCAAGCACACCATTTGTGTGTTATATTCCAATACTTTTGAAGTCAAGTAACACAAATAATACACAATGCCAAGTTTAGAGAATAAGCAAGATTGGGAACCTGAAATGTTCCATTAAACAGGAAAACCACCACCAATGCTCTTACCACCAATAGACAATAATTTAAATTTTTTTTTTTTTTTTTAAACAAAATAAATCCATAGTGGTTAGTAGTGTTATAGTACTTGAGACCAGTCTTAAGACCATTTTTTGAAGGTCTTCTTGGTCTTGTCTTGGTCTCGGCCACATTTGGTGTCTGTCTTGTCTTGGTCTCAGACTAAAAGGACTCAGGATTATATTTCATTTCTTTTGTTACTGTTGTGCTGTTGTCAGAAATCAATAAGTGATTTGTATCAATTTTGGTGACATTTTTGACAATGCCCACAAAATTCAAGACATGATTGCACAAAAAGAAAGTACTTGTATAAGATCTTGACATTTATATTAGAACATTTGAAATATATTATCAATATCATAGAAACATTGAGCAGTAATAGGATGATGTTGATGGGATGATATTTTGCTTTGTATAAGGACGGTAACAGTTTAATGAATATCTTTAATAATTTAAAAAATGTAATATATATCTTTAAAATATATAAATATAACTAAATCAAATCTACACCCAACATATACCACACATGATTTTAATGCACCGAATGCTGATTTCAGCTTAGGCATACATATATATACAAATAGTAATTGTACTGTGAATGAGAAAAAAACATGCACACTGACACAGAAGCTAGGAAAGGTGTGGTATGTGTTGGGTATGTGTCATTATTTAATTATTTAATTATTACATTGTTATTACTATTGTTATTTTATCATCGTTATTAGGGGCCAAGCACCGAAGGTGCGAAGGCACCTATGTAGCGTCTGTGGTGGATCAAAATCATCAATACAACTATAAATTAAAGAAAGCTTTTAATGTTTGACCTCCTTCGGATAACCCATAGACCATGGCTCCGGCAGGTCTGGATGAAATTACCCTGTTGGCATCTTTGTTACCTCCAGTGAGGAGAAGCAGGAGGCTTTCTCCCCAGCTCCGGGGACTTCAAAGAGTCACCCGTGCTCCCCCCCCACATGGCACTAAGGGCCATGTGGCAATACCCGAGACGCTGTGAAAACCCAATACACATCACACACACACAGAGACACAAACACACATTTGGAAACTGTAACTACATTTAGCCTCAAAATATGACTATACCAAAGTGTACCCGTTGCTGTATTCAAGTGAACGTGCATGTATCCCTAGTATATAAGATTAGTTATGATTGTAGCGGTGTTAGTTTTATTCTAAGCGGTATATTCAAGTATAAACTGTATCCCTCACTTTTATGTCTTTGACATTTGACAAGTTTGGTCTCATTGTAAAGCTCTCTTTATGCCCTAATTGACAATGTATGTCACATCACTGTAAAATGCATTGTTCTATTTTTAATGGTACTTTGAAGAAAATGTACTCAGATCTGACACTTCATAAACCATGCAAATGAGGCCATAAATGGAGACAAAGAAAAAGTTTGCCCGCCAAAGTTGCACCCGCACCATTGGCTGACGCACCTGAGGAGGCGTTTGGCTTGTTTGTCCTTAAAAAGACATTCACATGCATGTTTCCTTTGTCTCTCAATTGTCTTTCGATTGTTCGTCACCACCTCACGCATGTCTCTCCCGGACGTCTCGGCGACCGCGCTTCCATCACGCGCTCCTCTGCATCTTCGGGACGACCATCTGTTTGGCACAAGTCTTTCTTTTGTCAAGCCTCCGTCATCCTCCATCACCTCGGAGACGGACTCTCTCTCTTCTTTATTTTCCGGTTATCTTACTCTTAAGTTAAAACCTTGTTGAAAATCCCGCCGAGAACCCAGCCTCGGAAAAGGACCAATCGCTCCAGCCGCACGCATTGAAACTCCTGTCGAAAGGCAAGCAACCGCAGCACCTGAACCTATGCAAGTATAGAACCATTCTTTTCTAAGCATTTTAAGCTCCATGCGTAAGCTAAGTTTCCTTGCTGGCTCTCAAAGGTTTAACTGTTTGTAATTTGCCATTTTCTTTGATCACCTCTGTTTTCCTGCCTTTACTTTCGCTTTTGTATATATGTGTATTCTTTGTGTATATCTAGTCATATAACGTTAGCCCATGTAGTCGTAGTTTCGTATATTAAATACATTATATTCATGCTCGATTGCCTCTGTTGCTCATTCAACGAACCAGGTCCCTTCTACGTTTGATTCTGCAAAACTGCTTTACGCTTTAATGCTATAATAGGAAGTTATTCTCGTGGCCAGAGACCAACTTCCTTTTATAAATAGTGTATGAGAAAACTGATGGTTTGCTGGACAAACTAGGATAGTCTTTCTCAAATCACTATTGAACTAGACCTAATCATATATGTAATTAATTATAATCCGTTGTAATTAATTCACAACATATGTGCATAATTCCCTCTTTGGTCGATCTATATTATAATTAATCATAACGCGTTATGACTTAATTATGTATATATTTCACCCATAATTTGAGCTAATTGATTAAATACATGTAAATTCGTTACACCTATTGTATCCGTTAGTTTTCTTATTATTAGGGGCCAAGCACCGAAGGTGCGTAGGTACCACCTAGTGGTACCACCAGTGCCACCTAGTGGAGAATTTGTTTTTTCAGATGCTTATAACTTTTGTTCTCGTTAGCTTATTTTCATGGTAGTCACATCCTTAGACTCCTGAATCCTTGCCGAGTCCAACGATACCAAACATGCTAGGTTTTGACTTATGGTTTGTGTGGCATGGTGATTTAGCGCTTAAATAACGATTGCAAATATCTTTGAAACCGTTAGTCCGATCAAGAGGCTGATGCCAATTTTGCCACAGTCAGCCAAACTTCCTCAGTCATTTTGATTTTCTTTAAAAACATACTTTTTCGAACTACTCCTAGACCATTGGTCCAGTTTTCACCAAAATTGAATCGTATCATCTTCAGACCATGCTGATGAAATGTTTTGGATTTCGTGTTGATAGATGAAACCGTATTCATTTGTCACCGCAACAAATTAGAGGCTTGATGCCAAAATGACTCTTGAGGTTGTATCTCTGCAATGCTTTCACATATTGACACCAAACTTTGCAAGTGTCATTGTCACCTCACTCTGACCATACCTCATTAATTTAATCACAGCGCCACCCATTGGTCGAAAGTGATAAACCAGTAAATCTTTATTATTGACTATTTGTGATTTTTCAGCTCTTTTGCCTAAAATGATCTTAACAGTTCTTTAATTGCTCACTGTTGCAGTTGGTCTGATGCTCCCAGCCGTGTTGGTTGGCTTCTTGTGCCTCTTTTGTGCTTGGCCCCGTAATTTCTGCTTGCAGCTATATTTATTATTATTATTATTATTATTATTATTACTGTTATTATTATTATTATTGATATTACTGTTGCCGTCATCACAAAATATTATCATCACCATCTTTAGCATTACTATTGTTATTATTATTGATATAAATGTTATTATTATTATTATTATTATTATTGATATTACTATTGCCGTCAATACAAAATATCATCATCACCATCTTTAGTATTACTATCGTTATTATTATTACTGTTATTATTATTGATATCACTGTTGCCGTCATCACAAAATATTATTATATTATACATGCTATTACTACTCAAATAATTCTACTATTACCCGTTTGTCATTTTTCATTGCTGTTACTATCATTGCTGTTTTATTGTTGTTTTTGTGTTTTGTGTTCACCATATGTTGTATGTTTTGCACTCCTAAAAAAAAAGAACATGTGATATAATTAGCAATTAAGCAGTATCACAAGAAAGAGGGCTGTTTTCACAAATAATTGCAAACGTGATATTGATTTTTTTTTTTTTTCAAATGTTCAATAAACAAATATTTATTTTAAAAATATTAATCTAATAATCCATGTGAGGGCACCTCCATTTATTTGAATGATCTCAACCATAAATTTCCTTTTTTTTATATACATTTTATGAAGTAGACATTCTATTTAGAAGTAGTATGGGCAGTTTGGCAGTATTTAATTTGAATTCAACCTCTAATAAACACGTCATGAAAAGGCACTGACCTGGCAGACTTGGCAGGCATAACATAAGCATGCTCATGCTTAGCAGGCATGATGTGAGGAGGCTCTGGCTTGGCGTCCATGATGATACAAGGCTCAGGCTTGGTGATCACTGGTACTGGGGCCACAACATGAAGAAACGCTGGCTGAACAGCCCTGACATGACTTGACTGTAACGTTGAGGTCATGACGTGATGAGGCTTTGGAATGTGTAGTGATTTTACTTTCGCCCATCCAAGGACGCACAGTAAAATAGGGATTGGTACTCACGTCACTGCTGACGTTGTGATTTTTGGATCACATGTCTCTTAAGGTGTGGTTATGAGTACATCAGATGACCACCTCTCCCCCTTTTCCTAGTTCAGGGCACCAGTCAAGGTCTATTACCTTTGCAGTATGAGAACACTCTCAACAGGGGCTTTTCATTCATTTAGAATTAATGTAAAGTGGTCAGCTGATTTATTTGAAAGATTGGTGAGATTGCTAACTTGTAGAACTTTTTCTGTATTATCAGCACAAGGAAGACACAAGTGTAATAAAATAAATTTTATTAACAAAAGATAAACAAGAATAACTAACACAACTACTAAATGAATACCATGAATGATAAAGGAATAAAGTGCATAAAATACATAGAATACAAGGGATTAAGTTGAGTGTGGCTATGGAAGAGTTACGTTATCTTATGGAAAGATAAACTGTTGCTCTGAAAATAATAAGGTGGAGAACCTTATTATGCACTAAACAAATAAACGAAAGATTATTTGTTATTAACTAACATCAGCTATATTACATCTAATGGGAATTAGGAAATTATATACTGATAATATACAACAATGCCAAGGTCTCTGGAAAGAGGTTTGGTTAAGTGATATTTACGTTCCACGTGTTTGAGTCCGATGACGACGACGTCTTCCACTGGTTGTGCTGGGTGACAATCCAGTGGGGAGAGGAGCCAGAATCTGTTTCAACAGTCTTTGAACACGAAGCTCTGTGGGATGCTGATCTCCTGGAGCACCAAAGGGTCCTAAAATCTGGAACACGCAGATGAGGCCCTGGCGTAGGTGCAGAAGGTCCTTAACAATCTGGAACACGCAGACGAAGTTACCTTGGAGTGAAGGTTTGCTCTCCTGGGCTTAACCTTGTTGCAAATGTCGTTACTGTCTCGCTGGACGGAAACAACGTAGTGTTTGTCAGTGTCTCTTTCCTCACAGGCTGGAGGCTCAGAACGTGGTCGTATCTGTTGCTGCCTCACTAGCTGTAGACTCAGATCATGGGATCTGTTGTTGTCTCTCTGGACGAACCAGAGGCTCAGAACGGTGTTGTATCTGTTAATGTCTATCCCCGTACAGGACAGACTCAGAACGGTATATCGGTTGTGTCTCACCCGATGGGAGACTCAGAACTTGGTATATCTGTTATGTCTTTCCCCTTTGAAGGGCAGACTCGGAACTGTATATCTGTTAATGTCTATCCCCGCTAAAGGACAGACTCAGAACCTGGTATATCTGTTAATGTCTCACTCCTTACAGAGTTGAGACCCAGAACGGTATATCTGTTAATGTCTATCCCCGTACAGGACAGACTCAGAACGAGGAGTGTCTGTTGAAACCTTTATCCCTTTCTGATGAGGAGGAGATTGCAATTTGGCGCTTCTCCATTCAAGTGCTGTGATTGGCTGCTGGCATCGGAGGGGACACACACAGTGTGGCCCTCCCTTCTTTCCCCCGTGGAGCTCATTTGCATAAAGCACAAAGTTGGAAGTCTTTAAAGTGTCTTTAAAGTTTACCAATGCATTTCTCACTTTCCAAACCACCACCAGAATACCTTTGGCAATATCCTAAACAAATAGAGACTAAACATGATGGAAAAAGATTGAACTGTCATGCATTCATTCAATTGTACATTAACAGCTGAATTTGTGTCTGACGTTGCATTACAAATAGCTGTCACTGAGAATACTTATTTCTGTGAATAAGTATGAAATGGATGTGTAGTTTGCATCAGTTCTAAGGTTTTCAAACATAGTTTTGAATGGATTTGGATAGATCTTTATCTCTTTTTGTTTCACCCATTGCTGCTGAGGTCCTGAGGAATTTTTATGGCAGTCTCTGGCCAACCTTAGGAAGTAGTGTCTAGATGGGTGAAGGGCAGAAACTGCATGTGGACCAATGAGAAGTCCTGTCCTTCCCAGGCTTGGTACAAGAGGTCTTCTTCTTGCCCTCTAAGAGGTGTCTGGATCTTGTCCTTACATCTTTATCTGATGGCATTGGACAGTTTGTTTGTGTTAGTCCACCAAGATCCAATCAAAATGTAGCAAACCTTTGTCTGCTGTTACGGACAGAGAGGGGCCCGGCCATAAACTGGGCCCTGGAATGCGCTGTTCACTACAAATGGCAGGCGTGACGTAAACAGACCCTGCCATGACAGGCATGACATGAACAGGGTGTGGCTTGGTAAACGTGAAATGAAGTAACTCAGGCTTTGCAGGAACGACATGAAGAGACTCAGGCTTGGTAGATATGATGTGAAAAGTCTCTGATTTGGCAGACACGACATAAACAGTTTCTGACTGGGTAGGAATGAAATGTACAGGCACTGACCTGGCTGACATGGAGTGAACAGGTCTTGGCATGGGAGTCATGGCGTGAACAGGCCCTGGCTTAGCTGGCATGATTTGAACAGTCTTTGGCTGGGCAGACATAATGTGATTAGGCACTGACCTGGCAGGCATGAAATAAACAGGCCCTGGCTTGGCAGGCATGGTGTGAACAGACTCTGGCTTGGCAGGCATGGCGTGAACAGACTCTGGCTTGGCAAGAATGATATGAACAGTATCTGACTTAGCAAACATGACATTAACAGGCTCAGGCTTAGTGTATGCCTCAGCCTCACTCACCAGAAAACTTGATCTACTTAAAAACAAAAAGTCCATTTGCTGGCATAGCATTGAGGGGTCCTCAACCGAGGGCATTTAATCAGTGTATTCATTGTCCATATTGAAAGCATCATTTTAAATAAGTCTCGTCCCAGGATGCATGATCCGAGAAACACAGAAAATTCTTGACATAGTTCTTAATAGAACATCCTGCTTGACGAGGACTCATGAGCCGATCTGCTAGATCCATCTTAGGCTGCTGGGTTCATGGTCAGGTTATGTATTCTGTAATACTTATGTCCACTGAAGGTTAGCTTAAAGAACCCATGTGCAGTTTATTTACACATTAATGTGAACAGAAACAAAATAAATAACATACTTGACTAGACTTGACTTAAACTAAACTTGAAACATGAAATCAACATGAACATGGACTTGACATGAACTCACCAAACAGCAGTTTACCATAACATCAATACATGACAAAGTAACATGGAAAACAAGAGGCTTTAAATACATGAACTTAGCGAACACATGACTAAGACAATCAATGAACAACCAGAACTCATAACCACATGACAAGACAATGAACCAATTAGAACATGACACATAGACTAAAACAGCACAAGAGGAGCAAGGGAAGCACAGAACAAACAAGCAACGTGAATCAAACTACAAAATAAAAGACAAAAAACATGAACATAAAACAAAACTATACATCACAAATGCTGTTTCATTTAAATTTGATTATTCAATTTTATAATCAAATTAATTAAAAAAAAACTTAATTGAATTAAAGCACTCTTTACTTAATTTGTATTTTTTGTTTTTGTACATATTTGTCCTATTGTTTCTCATTACTCATACTGTGAAATAAGATTTTGATCATATCACTCACCCTTGATACTGATAACACACAAATGGGTTGAACATAGACACTCCATAACCATAAATTAATCTAGCGATCCACAACCATCCACAATATATTACTCATAGGACATCAATCATAGTGTGATAGATTTAAGAGAATTCCACTAAACTGGAATGATATTATTTAAGAACAAAACAAAATGATCAAAGTAAATGAACCTTTTTTTTTTTTCAACAGGCCGAAAACAAGCACTGTGGAACATCAGAAGTCAGTACAGATCAACACCTACATCAGGAAGTGTTTATTAAAAAAATGAATCTATTTCACAGACTTAATCTTGAAGGCAGACATCACAATAAACTGAGAGCTACAGATGTTCTTCAGATTACTGAACATTCATTGCAGACCCAAGAGTCTTCTGCTGAAAAGGAGCTGATTCAGACTTTCCTACAAAAACTACTGATGACAAACTACAGAACAAGATACATTAAAACTAAAGAGACCATTGAGGAAGATCACAATGAACAAGGCAGCTGTGACTCATTTAGAGAAGAGGCTGATTCTCATGATTTTTTTTTCAATGTAAGACCAGTGTCTAATGAAGGAACCAGTCAATCTGAACAAATTCACCAAATGGATGTTCAGATGGCCGTGTTTCATTGTGCTGATGGTTTCCTAAAGCAGCTGATGGTCACTAAACTGTCCCAGTGTCAGTACGCTCTGCCTCTGCTTGTTCCTGATCCATTCACACAACAGATTGAGTTTCCTCTCTGGACATTTAGACAAGTCAACAAGAGCTGGAAGATAAAAAAACCCAACAATGAAATCATTAGTCAAAACCATCCAATCTACAAGGCGCAAACTCCAATGGTGTTTTTCTTCAGGTTTGGTTCTGTGTCTTCATCCAAGTCTCAGCTGATGAACAGTCTGATCAATGAGAAACACAACACGTTCTTCCACAGGAACTGCCCAGGCAGCAGCAGAACCAGAGTCCTGATGGATGGAGTGGTGGAGATCGCCTGGTTCTGCCCCTCTGGATCATATGATGATAAATTCACTGACTGTGTTGCGTTCTGTAATCTACACGGTGATGCAGGAGATCATGAGAAACAGCTGCAGATCCTCACTGAAATGTCCTCAGTCAATGTTGTTCTTCTACCAAGGCTGGACAAGAATGACAAAAACATAATGAAACTTCAACAACTCTTCAAGGACTCAAAGCCACTCATTTGTCTTTTTACTGAGGATAATTCTGCTGTAACTGTGATGAAAAACAAATATAAGATTGGGCTGAAAGACAGAAATCAGTCGGATGTATCTGAAGAACTCAGAAGAGCTATAAACGATTGTTTCTCAGAATCATCGTCCACTTTCAGACTTGAAGATGTGTCCAAACACTCAGACATCAGAGTAGATGAAGAAGACAATGAAGACTGCATGAGAGGAAGAGTAGCAGCACAGCAGATGATGAGTTTGCTGGAGAAGAAAGATCTGACAGAAATTAAAGAATCATTTCTGCCTCATCAGGGGAAACTGTGGCATCAGTGGAGTCAGAAGAACAAAGAATTACATCAACCTGAAGGGGATGAAGTAGAAATGGACATCAATAGAAAACAAACAGAGATGAAGGAAATCCGTGAACAGCAGCATGAATCTGACATCAGTGACTTTATGAAGTTCTTTATTAAGGAAGTGAACTCAGATGCTGAATATGAGAAGGTGTTTTTCATTAAATGGCTCAAAATCCTCCTGGATGAATATATTTCAGCTGACTTTTCTGTTCTTCATTACAAATATGAAGAAACATGGTCAATGGTTTTAAAACTGAAAGTGAAACATGAACTAGACAAAATGACAGCTAAACAAGCAGAACTTGAGAGAATATCTGAGGAACTTCAAGCTGCAGCCTTTGGTTTGGAGCACATCATGAGGGAGATAGGTCAGATCTATGAATCATGTTCATCTGTGAAAAAGAACAAGAAAGACCTGCAGTTTCACTTCTCTTCTCTCCCGAGTCTTGCAGCAGAGATGATGATCTCTGGATTTCCACTGGAGCTGATGGATGGAGATACTGCTCATGTTCCTGTAGTCTGGATCTCTGCTGTTCTAGATGAACTCATCCAGAAACTGGGAGACCAGAGAGTTTTTGTGCTGTCAGTTTTAGGGCTACAGAGCTCTGGGAAATCCACCATGCTGAATGCCATGTTTGGCCTCCAGTTTGCCGTCAGTGCTGGCAGGTGCACCAGAGGAGCTTTCATGCAGCTAGTCAAAGTGTCAGAGGAGATGAAAACACAGATGAACTCTGACTATATTCTGGTTGTTGATACTGAGGGTCTTCATGCTCTTGAACTTGCTGGAAGATCAACAAGACATCATGACAATGAATTGGCCACATTTGTTGTTGGTCTTGCAAATCTGACCTTGATCAACATCTTTGGAGAAAATCCATCTGAGATGCAGGACATTCTTCAAATTGTTGTTCAGGCTTTGCAGAGAATGAAGAAGGTCAGACTGAATCCTAGATGTGTGTTTGTGCATCAGAATGTTTCAGACATCACAGCTGGAGAGAAAAACATGGAGGGAAGGAGACGACTGCAGGAGACACTGGATAAGTTAACAAAACTCACTGCTAAAGATGAAGTGTGTGATGCAGAATGTTTCAGTGATGTCATTGAATTTGATGTTCAGAATGATGTGAAGTATTTTGCTCAGTTCTGGGAGGGCAGCCCACCGATGGCACCACCAAACCCATCATACTGTGAGAATATTCAAGAACTAAAGAAAACTATTCTTTTTTTTCATGCCTCAAAACCAGATGGAATGATGCTGAGACACCTAAAAGATCGTATTAAAGATCTCTGGGAGTCTTTACTGAATGAACGTTTCGTCTTCAGTTTTCAAAATTCTCTGGAGATTTCAGCCTACAGGAAACTGGAGAGAAAATACAGCAAGTGGTCCTGGAGTCTTTGTAGTGCCATGATGGGAATTGAGAACAAACTACACAACAAATTAGAAAATGAGGCAATTCATGAGGTTGAGGAAACTGATCTTAAAACAGAACTGAAGAAGACAAGTGAAGAAGTGGAAAAATCAATGTCTGATTTCTTTGCGAAAGACAAAGATAAAGACACACTGATTAAATGGAAAACATCATTTGAAATCAAAGTCAAAGAGCTTCAGGAAAACATTGTGAAAGAAACAAAAAAGAAATTAAATGAGAGTCTTCATCAGCAAGACTTGAAGAAAAAGATTGATGCTCAGAGGACAGATCATGAAAACCTGAGGTTTAAGGCAAGTTCTTTGCTCTTTTCAAACAAAGACAAAACAAATAATGAAGAAACAATGAAGATAAAGACTTACACTCAGAGGACAAATCATGAAAACACTCTCTATGAAAAGAGTAAAGAAATTGTCTTAAAACTCAAAAACAAAGCAAATGATGAAGAAGTACTAAAAAAAGAGTTTGATCTGTTTTGGGAACAGAGTGTGAAGAAGATCTTCACAGAAATTCCTCCAATCAAAGACATTGACATAATGAGAGATGTGAGAGAGATCCTCCCTGAAGACCACATTAAAGAGGAGAGTGAGTACATCAAGATTTTCACAGTGTCCAGTTATTTTGAATATATTATTTTCAAAAAATCCACAAAACATCAGGTTATAAGGGCTATAAACAATTTTTTCATAAGAGTTAAAGCAGCATTTGGATACTTCCGAACTCTGTCTCAAGAGAGTGAAGCTGAAATCAAATTATTTGTCACAGATGTTGCTCAGGAGACAGACAGAATAATTCAGTCATTTAACATTTCAGAGATGGGCTACAACATCAGCTACATTCAACAACTCACAGATTACATCAAGAAAAGAGTAACAGAACATGAGGAAGGACGAGTAAAATATGTGTTCAAGAAGGAATTCTTTGTGGATTTGGTTCTTTCCATCTGTAAGAGAGCAAACAAGATGATATCCGACCAACACAGAAAGTTCAAGGAAGCAATATATGTTAGGAAGAAAAGAGAAGAGTACTACAGTATTTTCCAGAAATACTGTCATGGAGCAAAATCAGTTGCCATTTTTGGAGAGATCATCTGTCAGAAACTTAAAGAGCCCATTGAACAGAGTGTCTATAAGAAGACTGCTAGAGATCTGGCTGATGAAATGAGATCAAACTGTGAATCACTGAATGGAAACAGATCAAAACTGGAGAAACACATCTTGAAAACACTGGCAGAAAAGGAAGATTTTGACAAATACATGAACTACATTCAGAATCCCAAAGATCACTTCAGGAGTTTCATCAGAGATGAAGTCAGTCGGTACATCACTGATAAGTTCAGTGTCAGTGTTTTACCCAAGATGAAGAAGAACATTGAACTCCTGCAGCAGAAGATCATGGAAGCAGCACATGAATCTACTGAACATGTTCAAGTGAACAGTGGAGATGTTGATTTGTGGTTGAAGAGTTTCACACAGCAGCTCTCAGATGTGCTGATCTTCTCTGAAAAAGACCTCAGTGGAGTGAAACATGATGATGTTGATGATATCAACATTCTAGAAGATGTGATAAGACAAGAACTCCCTGCTATAATGTCTGACATCAGCAGTAGATTCAACACAGAGACTTTTCCTGTAAATCTGGACCATAAGTTCAGACCAGATAATCTATTGATTGATCACTTCTGTCAGTGCTGTTGGGTTCAGTGTCCATTCTGTGGAGCTATCTGCACCAACACCATAGAAAACCATCATGAAGATCACAGTGTTCCTTTCCACCGTAATATTGGACTAAATGAAAAATATTACAGAAATACATCTAACTTCTCTACCCATATCTGCACATCAGCAGTAGCAAGCAGCACTCTATATTTTTATCCCAGTGACTCAGATGACAGCGTCTTATATAGAGATTACAGAAGAGCAGGAGGAGTTTATGCAGACTGGAGCATCACTCCTGATCTCTCTGAACTGCCCTACTGGAAGTGGTTTGTGTGCAGATTCAAGAAAGATCTTGAACAGCAATACAATAAAACATTTGAGGGGTGTGTTGAAATAACAGATAAATGGAAAAAATACTCAAAACAGAATGCTATTGAGAGTTTGAATAAATACCTCTAAAGGAGATTAAAATGAGAAAAAAAAATGAGAATCTCTCAGATTCTCCACATATCGCAATCAGAAATTAGTTTCTCTGACATTCATCAGTGAGTCTCTGAAGTCGGCTACAACTCAGAAGAGCAGAACTTCTTCAAATACACTAGAAGAGGATTAAAGACAGGATTCAATTCCTCATACAAGTATCTGTGAAATGATCTTAACTTCAAAACAACATGACTTAATGTACGTTTCATGGTTTATGATGAACCAAAAAATATCTATAAGACTATCGATGACGCGATAAACGTGTGAATCATGGGGTGACACTGTTAAATCTCAGTGCTGGTGTTCAGACAGAAGAAAATTGTAAGAATATTGTATAAATAATTGTACAAAGTCTTTTAAAATCAAATGTTTCAGACCTGTCAATCTGATCTATATGAAAATAACACCAGTGCCAATGTACTGCATGCTACACAAATAATGTCACATCACTGAGGACACAATAAATAAAAGTGTTCTTTTACACATATTTTATATGTGAAACTTTATTTTTTAGGAATTGAAATAATAAAATTATGATGTTCATCATGTATTATTATTATTAAAATCTCTATAACAGATTTTAATTTGCTGATATTATTTTAGTCATTTTTTAGTGCTGCAGGACTTCAGAATTCATCTGTCATTCACACTGTCTGTTCCCAAAATAAATGAGCAAACAAACATATGCTCAGCTGCCTCAGCCCTTCCAGTTCCCTGCAAAGGGCCCACCTTGTCTTTTCAGTCAATTTCAGTACCAACTTTGTACCAAAGTCAGTACTGAGTTGTTAAAAGATAAGTCTTAGTGAGTTCAATGAGTAAAGGATGCTTGAAGAAGGTGTAAGTTCAAAACCAACTGAGTAATAGTGATAATAAAGCAGTTTAGTTTCATGATTTGTGTTGTCTGTCTCTTAATCAGTTTTCTATGGCTAATCTTTTTCCTTAATATGGGTGAAATTCATATTGCCTCTTTAAATGTGAATGGAGCCAGATATGTGAGGAAAAAATGGAAATATATAAGTTAATTAGACAGAAAAAAATGGATGTTTTATTTATGCAAGAAACCCATAGCGATCATAAAAATGCTGTTGAATGGTTCAAAGAATGGAATAGTTTGTCTTTTTTAAGCCTGACACGTCTCTTAGTGGAAGAGTTGGTATTTTATTTACTAAAAAGTTTGTTCCTTGTTCAGGTAAAATGGCAGAAATAATAAAAGGAAGACCTTTAAAAGTGATTGCGAAATGTATTTGTATTTGTTTTTATGTGTATTTATGCCCCAACTCAACCAATACAAAAAATGTGCTTTTTAGATACATTGGGTACATAATATTTTGTACTTACCAAAATAGGAAGGCGGCCAAGGACTGGTTCATCTACACAGCAGAACTGCTGCTTTTCAACTGCAGTTTTTGCAAAGATTCTTATGGGTCCAGAAAATGTGAGTTGGAGAGCATTAATCATTCTGAAATCTGTTCAAAAGATGAACTTGGACAAGTCAAGTCATCTTCATTTATATAGCAATGTTTAATTGGGAGCCAATGCCGTGTTGACAGAACTGGGATAATATGGTCATACTTCCTGGTTCTAGTAAGAACTCTAGCTGCTGCGTTTTGAACCAGCTGTAGTTTGTTTAACCAGCTTATGTTCAGCTTAACCAGTAGAGCGTTACAGTAATCTAGCCTTGAGGTCATGAATGCATGAACTAACTGTTCCGCATTTGTCATTGAGAGCTTATGTCAAAACCATCAAAAGGTTTTGATGGATCCTATAAGATTGACACTTGTTTACCTACTTTTTTATCAAAAGCTTTTCAAAGTGTGAAGTTTTTTTAATGTGAAAAAGCCAGAGACGAAACAGATTCTGATCAAAGATTGTGAAGGACTTATTTATCCCAATGACAAGGATCCTTTTCCTAAGCTACTTTTATCCTCCAATTTAAATGATTATTCTGGATTTTTACTTGAATATGTGCTTGAATTTTACTGATGTTAATGGAAAACAGTTGTATATGACGTGTAAAGATTTTAACAAAAAAGGTCAATGTTTTATTTCAAATCCTGACTCAAGTCAAGAATGTTCTTTTTGTTGTGAAAAAGAGACTGTTTTTCATTGTTTTATTTGTTGTTTTAGGATAAAGCCTTTATTTGAAATTTTGAAGAAGCTTTTCGATTGTTTAAATGAAGTGTTTTCTGTACAGATTTTCATTTTTGGTTTTAAATTTGTGAAAAGATTACATGGTGAATGTCAGTTGTTAAATTTTCTGTTGGGACAAGCAAAAATGGCTATATACAAAGAAATAACAAAGAAATGATAGTGGTGTTTACAGCAATAGTAAAATCCAGAATTGTAGTTGATTATCGTTTTTATAAGATAAATAATAATAATCTAAGGAATCTCTCTTTCTCTCATAACATTCTCCATACATGCCAGGTACAAACTGTTTTATCATCTTGTACATCTAATTTGTAACCAATTCAAATGTAACCGTAACCAAATACTGTTTTACACCATCATGCAAATAACATTTCTTTAGTCATTCGGCAACCCTGCAGCCTGAACCACTGTAGGTGAACCACCTTTACAACAGACACACATTCGTCATGAACTAGAAACTACAGACAAAATTATTTCATAAAAGCTATACATCAAACCGAAAAGTTTTTTACACATTAATAAAAAAAAAAAAAAGAATGACTTCATAGATTCTTTCATTTTGTAACATCACTCCTCATCCTCTATAGAAGATGTTACGGTTTGAGTGTTCGTAAGTTTCCTCCTGAGTGGGAGGATCTTAACTGGAATTGAAAGTGAAAGTTTGAATCTGACCTGCTCGTGAAAGACAATCGCATCTCAGCACAGAAGAAAGTCACGTCAAATTCATCTCAATGTTTGAAAGAAACATTTAAACAATGTCTTTTATTCATGAGCCTAATGGAAAAAAACTCCTCACCAATAAGATAACTTGAAGGAAGAGCTTTGAGGAACAGAGAACGTGAGTATACATGCTACGCATTTTTAAACATGAAAGAATTTCTAACAATAAAATATATGAAGGATGGCTGCCATACATGCACACTTCCAGTCTCACACTGGAACTTGTTTCTCTAAATATGTTAAATAACATTTTAATGTTTCTGGTCTGCAGGCCTGAGGTCAGTCACAGAGATTAAATCTGTAAAGTGGCCAAGAATGTATGAAAAATGCAAAACTAAAATTAATTATAAAAATGATGATGTAGTATTAACATGGCATGGCATTAGATTTCACAATAACAGCTATCAGGAAGTACTCTATAATTTTTTTTACTCAGATTTTAAACTCAGATTAATGTTTATTATAATATTACCATTCATCATTTACTTTATTTCTACTTTATATTTCTACTTTATAACAAACCAATCTCTCTCCAGTGATATTTATATCAGAATATTATTAAATAATGTCAGCAGTGCATTAAATGGCATCATTTCTCAGACAGTAAATCGAAGACACTTGGTGCAAAGTTAACTTTATTCTTTTATATCAACAGATTTTAATATGCGGGAGTTCACATACTAACCTCACTGATCTGTTTCTGCTCTGTGTTTTGTCTTTAGTATGGATTCAGTGGGAGTGAATGTGATTGAAACAGCAGCTCTTGGGAGACCCTTCCAGCTCGGCATGCTGTATGACTGCAGAAAGGACGAGTTAATACCAGGTACTGCAGTTTATTAAAAAAACAAGTGCAAGTCCGTGCCGATAGCCTAGTGGTTAGTGCACTGACATATGGTGCAAATGCGATCACAGTGACCAGAGTTCGATTCCCGTCTCGAGGTCCCTTGCCAATCCTGCCCCACTCTCTCTGCCCAGTGCTTTCCTGTTTGCTCTCTACTGTGCTTTCTGAATAAAGGCACAAAAAGCCCATAAATATAACTAAAAAAAAATATATATATGTGCATAATCCAATAAAAATTCAATCTAAGAACTAATGGGGCGTTCACACCAGACGCGACTTGTGCAAATAAATTGCGCTATTTGTGCGTAGTTGGGACGCTTGAACATTTTGAGTTTACTCGCTTCATTCGCACGTGAAATTCACTTCACAACAGACGCGAGTTCGTGTCATGAGAGGGGCTCTCCCTCTCCTTTAAATATGTGTCCCTCAGACTCTTCCACTTCTTTCTGCACACTTCCTCTGAATAAACACAACTTGTCAGCGGGAAAGTAGTTGTAAAATACGGCAAATAAGCTCAATTTGCCGGCTTTAGCTAGCTTGTAGTCTCAATATGTATATATATATATAGCTCAAATTGAGTAAAGACCGTTTTTTACAACTTACCAGATTGTCTGACCTCCTCACTCACTTTCTTCCAAGCAAGATCCTTTTTATTCCTGTTTCTATAAAAGTATGTATCGTACAGCGACGATGATTTTGTCCTCCATTGTTGTTTCGGATTTCTGCCTCCACTCGCTACGTCGTAATCACGTCACTACTAGAGCAAGCTCCTGATTGGTTAACGCGGCGTGAATTTTCGCCAAAGTTCAGATTTTTCAACTTGCGCAATTCGCTCGAATCACGCGTTATGCGCGTCAAACACTCGAAACGCTCAATTCGCGCCGCGTCATTCGCGCTGCTGGATGTCAATTTGCGTCGTTGCATTGACTTAACATGTAAATCACTCGCGCTTAACGCTTCATTCGCCTCTGGTGTGAACGCACCATAATAACAACATATAAGAGACTTAACCAGATGTACAGTACATAGTACTTGTATGTATTGTCCATGTTTCAATGTTTGTTTTGTGCTTGAGCACGTGGTTTTGTGCCAAATGTTCTAGCTTTTTGCTATAGTCTTGGCTAAAGTCATTTACCCTAGTTCTGTTTCATTCCTCCTGGCGGTGTTTAAGCACTAGTAGATAATCACAAAGCCAGCTAAATAGGTCAAGATAATATACCAACAAAATACCGTAGTGCTGTAGGCTGACCTACGAGGGTAATAGCTACACTAGCTCAGCATTCTTTTGCTTTCTCCCTTGACTGAGTTTTTGTTGTTACTGGACTTATTTTATGATCTGTCTCTAATACTTTGTGCTTCTCGGTGCTGTCCGGTTGCCACATTGATATGTTGACAACTTTATTATTTATATGCAGATTTTGTGATATGCTGTGCTCCTCTGTGCAATCCGGTGGCCAGTTGTCAAGATGTGGATATATTCTTGTTATACTGCTCTACTCATTATAACCTTTTGGTTCTAGCCAAGGTTTCTTTTTTACTGAAGTGATCATGGCTCTCGGTTCCATTGCTATTGGATTCCTATTGACATGTAGTCTGTGTCCTAACATGCTTCAATCTATGGTCAAGAGCCCAACTACAGGATAAACTGATCACCGTAATGGTGACATAAATGCTTGTTCCTCTTTCCTTCAGTGTGTATTGCAGTGAATGTTGTGCAATTATGCTAACAGGGTTTAGAAAAACCATACAGGCTGTATGTTTTCTTTTGAACAAGTAGCCTAGGGTATTCTTAATTAATTGACTAATGCTCAATCATCACTTATTTTTCTCATTAACTCCAACACTGCTTCAGTGTTACTTTAACACTCCGTAGTGTGGACGCATATGGGGCCTCATTTATAAAATGTTGCGTAGAAATTGTCCTACGTTTGATCTAAGATCATTTCTCAAATGTGTGTACGTGTGATTCCAAAAAAGGAACGTACACACAAAAAAACGTGCATATGCCTCTCTTTCACATGTGAAATCTACAAATCGCAAATGATCTTGAAATTGTGCGCAGATGAATGGTTTCAGATCACTGCCTTGTAAACACCCCCTAATTAATATCATTAGCATATAAAAGAGCACCATTCAAAGTCCAAATTCTTTACTTGAGAAAGGCGAGCGGCAAGAAAAAGAATAGTGAGGCCGAAATTGGGGTCCTGTTGGCGGAAGTAGAGGTTTGTGTTATACATGCTAATTTAACTTTAACACTGCAAAAAAAAAAAAAAAAAAAAACCTTTTCTTACTTAGATTTTTGCCTTGTTTCCAGTCCAAATATCTAAAAATTCTTAAACCAAGAAGTATTTTCTAGACAAGTAAAAAAATATTGTCTTGTTTTCAGAAAAAATAAGTCAAAATTGAGTGAGTTTTTCCTTAAAACAAGCAAAATAATCTGCCAATGGGGTAAGCAATCTTGTTTTCGAAAGACCGCTTTTATAAATATGAACTTTGCCGCGGATTTTAGCTTACGCACACTCTAAGATCAAATTTGCGCGTATGCACACTTTATAAATGAGGCCCCTGCAAACATTATGAGAACATTCATCAAATACTAATGAGAATATGTGGTGATTTCATAAACATTGTTTTGAAAGTGTTTAATTCTAACACTTGGATAACCTTTACATAAATTTAAGAGAAAAGTCAGGAACAATAACTATGGGACAGACTACAAAACTGTGCCACATTCGTAAGATGTTCTTTTAAAATAGCACACACAAACATATTAATTGAAAGTTGGTTGTCATTCTAATGTTTAAAGGATGTTCCAAGAATGTAATTCTTAGAACGTTTCCCAACATTATGAGGACATTTAAAAAACCTTTTACAAACAATGTATAAATAACGTTTTTGTTCTAAACTTTTGAGAACATTATTGAAGACCAGATAACATTGAACAAACATTCAATTAATGTTAATGGAAGAATGTTTGTTCATTACTTTGATTTCTTGATTCTGAGATTTTTGGTAACATCTTGGATTCAGGCAAGGCAGCCTCTACATTAAAGGTATATGTTGTGGCCATTTCTGCATATCATGTACCAATTAATGGTTCATCTCTTGGTTCACATACTCTTATTTGTAGTTTTTTAATTACAGACGGTTAAGGCCAGCTCGTAACCCCCATTTTCCTGGGTGGGATTTACCACTTGTACTTGTCTGTTCAAGCCTTTGCAAGGCTTCATTCGAGCCTTTGCAAGCAGCTGACCATAAGTTGGTATCTTTGAAAAAAGCTTATTTTGTTGGGCATCGCTTCTGCTAAGCTTGTCAGTGAGTTACATGCATTGCCTGTTAGTGAGTTATGCATACATTGGTTGCCGGATGATTCTGGCATTGTGCCTCGACCAAATCAATCTTTTCTTCTCGAAGTTCTGCTTCCTCAGTTTGCAAATCAGTCAGTTAATTTGGCTACTTTTCAGTCTGCATCTCAATCAGATCAGTGGTGGTGTCCAGAAAAGGGCCACTATATCAAAGCAAAGCCTATATCAAAGATTGTGGAGGCGATCACCATGGCATACAAGAAAGACCAAAAGCCTCTGCCAGGAGATGTCTCTTGTCATTCCACTAGGACTGTGTCTAAATCTTGGGCAGCTTTAAGAGGAGTTTCTATGATCTTAGCAGCTAATACTTGGGGTGCTCCCTGTACTTTTGCCTGCTTCTACAAGTTCAACGTTGCTACAAATTATGCAGTCAGTTCAGCAGTTCTTCAGGAGCAACCTTGACTACAAGCCAGTGGTCAGTGGCATTATTCATGACAATGTTGGTAGGAGTCATCCACTAGTGCTTAAGCACTGCCTCTGCTGGAGAGGATGAATGAAACAGAATGCTAGTTACAGTACGTACGTAACTGTGGTTCCAGATGACTAACAGAGTTATTTGTCACTCAGAATGCGTGAGAAAGGTGTACTGAGACTGAATGCTGAGCTATTACCCTCTAGGCTTTGTTGGTCTATTATCTCTACCAATCTAGCTGGGTCTGTGATAATCCACTAGTGCTTAAGCACCACTTCTGCCAGTCAGGAGGAATGAAACAGAGCAATAGTTACTTATGTAAGTGTCATTGGTTTAATCTTTTGCTGTGCTGTGCCTCACTTTGTTGACTTGTGTCTTTGTTGTAGTCTTGTCATGCCTTGTCTTATACTGTGATGTGTGCCTTGTGTGTTCTAGTGCTCTTCCCAGTCATGCCCTGCCCCGGCTGAGGTTCCTTTGCTTGCTGTTTCTCCTGGGATTCTACCCAGTAACTGAACTCTCTATACACACGTTGTGATTGGCCTGTCTCCTGCCCTCTCTCTGGTTGTCAGGGTGGTCTGTCTCCGTCATTGCCTACTGCCCGATCCTGCCTATGCCACCCAGTCAGCACTTCAGACTGTCTTCTCCTTGGAGCTGATTCCCAGAGACATCCTTAGTCTGGCTCTCTCTCGTCCCTTTGACCTCTCCCTGCTTGTTGGAATCAGGGTCAGGACTTGGCGGCCCACTGCTTTTGTCTTATAGCGCCTTTTACAATGCAGATTGTGTCAAAGCAGCTTTACAGTGATAACTGGTAAATAATTTTGGCTGCACAGCAGCTCTTAAGTAAATTCAGTATTGATTCATTCCGTTGTAAAAATCAATAATTAGTTCATTTATCTATATATCAGCACTGGAGAAAACAGTGATGTCATCGTCCAGCTCAGTTCTGTTCGCATACAATGGTGTCAATGCAGGCAGATCAAAACACTGTTGAATATCAAGTGTTCCCAACTAAGCAAGCCAAAGATGACAGCGGCAAGGAACCCAAACTCCATCAGGTGACATCAAATGACAAACAGGTGATAAAAATGGAGAGAAAAAAACCTTGAAACCAGGCTCAGTCGGGGGGCCAGTCCTCCTCTGGCCAACAGCGAACAGTGCATGATTATGATTTAGGCAGCGTTACAGGTCATAAATCCGATTGGGATTGCAACAGTCAAAACATTTGGTCCAGTTCCATCTAGTTGAAGATGCATTTATCAATAAAGTCTGTCAATAAAGTCACGTGTTGCATCTCTCTGCATTTGGGTCATCTTTCTATACAGAGTCTACAATGATTTGATCCTCATGACACTTTTTTTGTTCTTTCTGATGCCATAGTTTTGCTCAACTTAGGCTAGAAATGACCATGAAAATGTTTGTAGTTTTGAGAAAAGTCAAATACCCCATAAACAGAAGGAGACAAACATTTCCACTTTCATTGTCTAAAACTTCATTTACCACCTTCAGAATATCTCTCTACAATTTTTATACAAAATGTTTTTTCTAATAAGTTCACTGTTGTATGGAAGCCCGTTTCCGCCACTAAATAAAAAAAAAAAAAGAGTAATTGCGACTTTTTATCTCAGAATTCTGACTTTTTATCTCGCAATTGCGAGTTTATATCTCACAATTGCGTGATATAAAGTCACAATTCTGAGATATAAACTCGCAATTGCGTGATATAAAGTCACAATTCTGAGATATAAAGTCGCAATTGCGTGATATAAAGTCACAATTCTGAGATATAAAGTCGCAATTGCGTGATAAAAAGTCAGAATTGCGAGTTTTTATCTCAGAATTCTGACTTTTTTTCTCGCAATTGCGAGTTATAAAGTCAGAATTCTGAGATATAAAGTCGCAATTGCGTGATATAAAGTCAGAATTCTGAGATATAAAGTCGCAATTGCGAGTTATAAAGTCACAATTCTGAGATATAAAGTCGCAATTGCGTGATATAAAGTCAGAATTCTGAGATATAAAGTCGCAATTGCGAGTTATAAAGTCAGAATTCTGAGATATAAAGTCGCAATTGCGTGATATAAAGTCACAATTCTGAGATATAAAGTCAGAATTCTGAGATATAAAGTCGCAATTGCGTGATAAAAAGTCAGAATTGCGAGTTTTTATCTCAGAATTCTGACTTTTTTTCTCGCAATTGCGAGTTATAAAGTCAGAATTCTGAGATATAAACTCGCAATTGCGAGAAAAAAAGTCAGAATTGCGAGTTTTTATCTCAGAATTCTGACTTTATATCACGCAGTTGCGAGTTTATATCTCAGAATTATGACTTTTTTTCTTGTAATTAACTGACGGACAGTTTCTCTGTCTAACAAATACGGACATCCAACATCTGGTGCATCCAACGATAGCCGTGCTGCCGTCCTGATGTCTGAAGCTGTTGGTGTATAAAATGTGCCACTTCAGCTTCATCTGTTTTATTGCGCCTCCGCCACAGTTGATTCTTATTATTATTACTATTACTATTATATTGGTATTATTGTGTAATCACAACACATTTGCTCAAAACTTGTCAAATTCATCAGTGTATCTAATTCTGTTAAAAACAACTTTTATTCACCAAATACTTCCACTGTAATTTTGTAATTGTAATTCTACCCTTGAATGCCCCCTTTTATGGAGCCACCAGACTTGAGTTGCAGTTACAAAAGTTGATGAAATATGATTTGAAATTATATGAAATATGATGCGTTTTAGTATTAAGCCCACTAGATGGCAGTAAAAGCTGTTTTTTTCTCCTGGAAACGCTGTACTCATGTACAAGGTTACCGTGGAAACATGCTATACTATGCATATTCCTGCATAATGTTCTCTCTAATGTCCGGAGACTAATCTTCATGTTATGTGCCTCCTCCAATAAAATCAAAATTTCTTTATTGGTAAATCCGCGCTAAAAATAATCCTTTATGATGTCTTCCATTTTATGTATAATAATAACGAAGCAGCAATCCTGATGGTCACCCGCAATGAAAGGAAACGCAAGCAAAGTAAGAACTATGAGAAATAAAGTTGCACACAATTGTGAGAAAAAAAGTCAGAATTCTGACTTTATATCACGCAATTGCGACTTTATATCTCAGAATTCTGACTTTATATCACGCAATTGCGAGTTTATATCTCAGAATTCTGACTTTATATCACGCAATTGCGAGTTTATATCTCAGAATTGTGACTTTATATCACGCAATTGCGACTTTATATCTCAGAATTCTGACTTTTTATCACGCAATTGCGACTTTATATCTCAGAATTCTGACTTTATAACTCGCAATTGCGAGAAAAAAAGTCAGAATTCTGAGATAAAAACTCGCAATTCTGACTTTTTATCACGCAATTGCGACTTTATATCTCAGAATTCTGACTTTATAACTCGCAATTGTGAGATATAAACTCGCAATTGCGAGATAAAAAGTCAGAATTCTGAGATAAAAAGTCGCAATTACTCTTTTTTTTTTTTATTTAGTGGCGGAAACGGGCTTCCATACTGTTGAGAGTTAAAACACATTTTTCCTATTACAGGGCTCCGACTTTGGAGTAAAGAGCAGCTGCAGCAGAACATTTCCACTCATTCCCAAATTAATACAAGATTCAATGTCACTGCTTCAGACTCAATTCAGGACAAATCTAAAATACTAAATATTGATGGTGGACTCAAACTGAGTCTTTTAGGTGATCTCATCCATGTTAGTGGAGCAGCAAAATACCTCAAAGACACCAAGAAGTCTTTCAAACAGCAGAGACTGACGCTACATTATCATTCAACCAGCAGATTTGAAGAACTGACCATGAATCATTTGCCTTCTGGAATTACTGCTGAGGATGATGATACAGCAACACACGTTGTGACAGCAGTGCTGTATGGAGCAGATGCCTGCTTTGTGTTTGATAGAGAGGTTTCCTCAGATGAGGACAAAAAAACAGTAAAAGGAGAAGTAAAAGTGGCTCTTGAGAAACTGCAGGGCGTCGTTTCAGTAGATGCAAATGTTGATCTAAGTGTGAATCACAATCAGAAAAGTGCAGTCCAAAAATTCATTTGTACATTTTATGGTGACTTCCAGCTACCATCTAACCCGACCTCTTTTGAAGATGCGTTGAAGGTTTTTGCTGATCTTCCAAAACTGCTGAAAGAAAACCAAGAGCTGGCGGTTGCACTGAGAGTTTGGCTTTATCCTTTGGACAAACTTTATTCAAGAGCTTCAAAACTTCATAGAGACATCAGCATGGATCTAACCATGGAGATTGAATCAGTGATCGAGAGTTTAAATACAACAGAGATGAAATGCAGTGACCTTCTGAAAGACTCTCCTGCTATGACATTTGCTGCATTTCATGATAAAATTCTGCAAATGAAGCACAACTGCTATAAATACAAGTTGAGACTCGTGAAGACACTCGGCTCTCTGCTGCCAAACATCCGTGGAGACGTGATTAAGGAAACTGCACTGAATGATCTTCTACAAGAACATGATGAATCTCCATTCAGAGGACATGACCTTGCAGAATGGCTGAAAGAGAGAGAGAAAGAGTCTAATATCATTAAAACAGTCCTCAGACAGCTGAAGGATGCTGGTGCACAGGTAGAAGCCAACCTAGATGCCATCTTAATGGATCTGGAAGTTGGATATATAGTTAGCTACACTTTCACATCACTGGACTTTCACATTTCACATCGGACAGATGTGCTCCTTAAACAAAAGGCATATCTGAGTTCTTCAACAAAAGGAGAAACTGATGAGAAGAGCCCTGATTCAAAGCAAAGGTCTTGGCTCACTACTGAGATCCAACAGGCCATGAGAAGCAACTTAAATATATTTAAGAACTTGATTGATTCAAAAGACCGTGAACCAGCCAAGTTTATTGTTTCCTCAAAGGAAATGGAGAATAATCCAGGTTCTTGCATTCTCCTGTATGAAAATGGATGTAATGAAGCTGTATGCTTCACCTCTCCATCCAAACCAGCCTGTCCAATCACTGAAGAGGTCAAAGGTGATGGTGTGATTTTGAAGTGTCCTCCATCATGTCCTGCTACAGTGGAACTCAGATTACTGTATAAACCAAAGCAGGACACAGTCTGGACATCTGTACGGGTGCTCAAGGGTCAAGACACAGTTATTCTGACTGATCTGAGAGAAGAAACTGAGTATGAGATCAAATGTGCAGCAGTGGGGAAACTCAACTACACTGTGGACAGTGATGTCATCCATCTAAGGGTCATTGAGAAGAAGATCATCATGGCAACAGATTCTGTCATTGAAAATCTGAGTTTCATCGAAAACAAGTGCAGTAAACTTTTGCAAGACACCAGGACAAATGCATTTAGTGCATGTCACAAGAAGATTGAAGATATGAGGAGGTACTGCCAAATGTACAAACAAGATTTCGATGAGACAATTACTTCACTGATCCGGTCCGTTCAAGCCTGTGAACAAGAAACTTGTGGTTTGACCAATCTTCTACAAGCTCACGAGGAGTCTCCATTTAACACACATGATCTTAAGGAGTGGATTAGAGAGAAAGAGAGAGAATTAAACACAGTGGGGGAGTTTCTTCAACAATTACTGGACTTTGGAGCTGAGGTGAATACAAGCTTAGATGCAGTTTTGTCAGATATTAAGGTGGAGAATGTGGTTTGCTACATGTTTAGCTCTCTTGAGCAGCCAGACAAGTTGCTCTCTGAACAAGAAAATTACTTGAAATCTCAAACAATGTGGAAGAATCCAGGAACATCTCCTCATGCATTGACGTGGCTCACTGGAAACATCAGGGGGAAAATGAGAAAACATTTAATAATGTTCAAGGAGCTGATGACGTCACACGGCAGTCAATCCACTAAATTTATTGTCTCCTCAAAGGAAATGGAGAATAATCCTGGTTCTTGCATTCTTCTGTATGAGCATGGATGTGATGAAGCTATTTGCTTTACTCCTCCATCACAGCCAGCCTGTCCAATCATTGAAGAGGTCAAAGGTGACACTGTGGTTCTGAAAGTTCCTCCATCATGTCCTGCTACAGTGAAACTTATATTACTGTATAAACCAAAGCAGGACACAGTCTGGAGATCTGAACCTGTGCTGAAGGATCAACACACAGTTACTCTGACTGATCTGAGAGCAGGAACTGAGTATGAGATCAAATGTGCAGCAGTGGGGAAACTTAACTACACCGTAGACAGTGACGTGATCAGAGTCATCACAGAGGTATGATGATCATTCATCAAATACTTTATAGATAACTTATTGCAGGTTTCATCATTTAATCAGTTGTTAATTAGAATCACATGTGTCTTTCAGCAAAGTACAAGGAACCAAACAGTTAAGGGTGAGTAATATATTTCTGACCTATAATTTTAGCACTTTTTATCTGTTTGACCATAAACCAAAAGTAGACGTGAGACTAAATGCTGTAAATATGTGCATTATAGCTTGTACTTTCCACTAAAATAGATTGGTCTCAACAGATTGTGCAGAGCAGTTAATTAAGGGTCATTCATACAATTTAGTCCTGTGGTGAGCTGTAGGACCATAATGATGCAGCATCAACATTTTGTGCATTATTTTATCAGTTACATTTTAACAACCTGTTCTACAGAGCAACAGGCAGATCATTAAAACAAACAGGAATATGATCAGTGCAGTGTAAATGTAATGAGTTCAGATCTGCCCACTAAAACGAAAAAAGTGAAATAAAACAATAATAAAATGATTGGTTCTGCAAATTGGTTTATGAGACATGTATACAAATAATCTGCATTGGTTGTAAAAAATCAGTATCATTTGATCCCTAGCCATGAAATCAGATGCACATGTTTAAAAAGGTATAAACAACTGTCTGTCTTGGCTGAAAGGATCAACCATAATTGTTATTACCAGGTGTAAACAGAGAGGAGAGAGAGGAATTTGAAAAAGAGGAGGAGGAGATGAAGAAGAAGATCTGTGCTGAAACAGAAGATTCAGTTCAGGTGAGTGTTCAGAGAAACCTGGAGAGAACTGATTCATGTTCTTCATTGTTTGTCACTACATTAAAGGGTTAGTTCACCCAAAAATGAAAATTCTGTCATTTATTACTCACCCTCATGTCTTTCCACACCCGTAAGAGCTTCGTTCATCTTCGGATCACAAATTAAGATATTTTTGATGAAATCCGATGGCTCAGTGAGGCCTCTATTGCCAGCAATGCCATCGAACTTCTCAAGATCCATTAAGGTACCAAAAACATATTTAAAACAGTACATTGTGAGTACAGTGGTTTTACCTTAATATTATAAAGTGACGAATATATTTTTTGTGCACCAAAAAAGCAAAATAATGACTTTTCAACAATATCTAGTGATGGCTGATTTCAAAACACTGATTCAAATAATTTGTTTCGAATCAGCGGTCCGGAGCGCCACAGTCACGTGATTTCAGCACTTTGTCAGTTTGACACGCGATCCGAACCGCTGATTCAAAACAAAAGATTAGGACAGATTAAAGATTAGAAGATTAAATCGGCCATCACTACAGTGGGGGAGTTTCTTCAACAATTACTGGACTTTGGAGCTGAGGTGAATACAAGCTTAGATGCAGTTTTGTCAGATATTAAGGTGGAGAATGTGGTTTGCTACATGTTTAGCTCTCTTGAGCAGCCAGACAAGTTGCTCTCTGAACAAGAAAATTACTTGAAATCTCAAACAATGTGGAAGAATCCAGGAACATCTCCTCATGCATTGACGTGGCTCACTGGAAACATCAGGGGGAAAATGAGAAAACATTTAATAATGTTCAAGGAGCTGATGACGTCACACGGCAGTCAATCCACTACATTTATTGTCTTCTCAAAGGAAATGGAGAATAATCCTGTTTCCTGCATTTTCTTGTATGAGCATGGATGTGATGAAGCTCTTTGCTTTTACTCCTCCATCACAGCCAGCCTGTCCAATCATTGAAGAGGTCAAAGGTGACACTGTGGTTCTGAGAGTTCCTCCATCATGTCCTGCTACAGTAAAACTTATATTACTGTATAAACCAAAGCAGGACACAGTCTGGAGATCTGAACCTGTGCTGAAGGATCAAGACACAGTTACTCTGACTGATCTGAGAGAAGAAACTGAGTATGAGATCAAATGTGCAGCAGTGGGGAAACTTAACTACACCGTAGACAGTGACGTGATCAGAGTCATCACAGAGGTATGATGATCATTCATCAAATACTTTATAGATAACTTTTCCACTTATTGCAGGTTTCATCATTTAATCAGTTGTTAATTAGAATCACGTGTGTCTTTCAGCAAAGTACAAGGAACCAAACAGTTAAGGGTGAGTAATATATTTCTGACCTATAATTTTAGCACTTTTTATCTGTTTGACCATAAACTAAAAGTAGACATGAAACTAAATGCTGTAAATATGTGCATTATAGCTTATACTTTCCACTAAAATAGACTGGTCTCAACAGATTGTGCAGAGCAGTTAATTAAGGGTCATTCATACAATGGACTCATTTAGTCCTGCGGTGAGCTGTAGGACCATAATGATGCAGCATTAACATTTTATGCGTTATTTCATCAGTTACATTTTAACAACCTATTCTACAGAGCAACAGGCAGATCATTAAAACAAACAGGAATATGATCAGTGCAGTGTAAATGCTAATGAGTTCAGATCTGCCCACTAAAAAGAAAAAAGAGAAATAAAACAATAATAAAATGATTGGTTCTGCAAATTGGTTTATGAGACATGTATACAAATAATCTGCATTGGTTGTAAAAAAATCAGTATCATTTGATCCTTAGCCATGAAATCAGATGCACATGTTTAAAAAGGTATAAACAACTGTCTGTCTTGGCTGAAAGGATCAACCATAAATGTTATTACCAGGTGTAAACAGAGAGGAGAGAGAGGAATTTGAAAAAGAGGAGGAGGAGATGAAGAAGAAGATCTGTGCTGAAACAGAAGATTCAGTTCAGGTGAGTGTTCAGAGAAACCTGGAGAGAACTGATTCATGTTCTTCATTGTTTGTCACTACATTAAAGTGTTAATTCACCCAAAAAATAAAAAAATTCTGTCATTTATTTCTCACCCTCATGTCGTTCCACACCCGTAAGAGCTTCGTTCTTCTTCGGTTCACAAATTAAGATATTTTTGATGAAATCCGATGCCTCCGTGAGGCCTCTATTGCCAGCAATGCCATCGAACTTCTCAAGATCCATAAAGGTACTAAAAACATATTTAAAACAGTACATGTGAGTACAGTGGTTCTACCTTAATATTATAAAGTGACGAGAATATTTTTTGTGCACCAAAAAAACTAAATAATGACTTTTCAACAATATCTAGTGATGGCCAATTTCAAAACACTGATTCGAATCATTTGTTTCGAATCAGCGGTTCGGAGCGCCAAAGTCACGTGATTTCAGCAGTTTGGCAGTTTGACACGCGATCCGAACCGCTGATTCAAAACAACAGATTAGGACAGATTAAAGATTAGAAGATTAAATCGGCCATCACTAGATATTGTTTAAAAGTCATTATTTTGTTTTTTTGGTGTACAAAAAGTATTCTTCGTCACTTTATAATATTAAGGTAGAACCACTGTACTCACATGTACTGTTTTAAATAAGTTTTGAGTACCTTTCTGGATCTTGAGAAGTTCGATGGCATTGCTGGCAATAGAGGCCTCACAGAGCCATCGGATTTCATCAAAAATATCTTAATTTGTGTTCTGAAGATGAACGAAGGTCTTATGGGTGTGGAACGACATGAGGGTGAGTAATTAATGACATTACTTTCATTTTTGGGTGAACTAACCCTTTAATCTAGTATAATATTCCATTAGGGGACACTGATAGTAATATTCTGATGAACTGCAGTTACACTGAAAGGGTTTTGATTGAATGCACAGGACATAAGACTGATTATATATTACTAGGTTTGTGAATGACTTTCCTCATGATCTATATTTACTATAATTAAATGACTTGAAAATGTAAGAAAGGTCAGAAGAAATGACAGTTTAAGTCAGTACTGCAAACAATGAATAAAATAAATGTATTATTGCTATAAATAATAATAATTATAAATCATTGTTTTAAATGATTGTAAATTATTGGCTATTAAACAGGGAGAAAAAAAGGACATTGGGACAGCAGAAGTCAGAGCAGATCAACACTTACAACAGGAAGACACTGAAAAAATGGATAATCTGTTTCACAAACTTCATCTTGAAGCCAAGTGTCACAATAAACTGAAAGTCGATGATGTCCTTCAGTTAACTTCACATTCATTAAAATCCCATGTCTCTTGTTCTGAAGAGCTGATTCAGACTTTCATACAAAAACTACTGTTGATGAACTACAGAGCAAGATACATCAGTGTTAAAGAGAACAATGAGGAAGATCACACTCAACAAAAAAACAAGTCATCTGAAGACGAGAGTGATATTTTTCATGAAATACCTTTGTCTAACAAAGAAACAAGCCAATCTGAGCGAATTCACCCAATGGATGTTCAGATGGCCGTATTTCATTGTGCTGATGGTTTCCTGAAGCAGTTGATGGTCACTAAACTGTCCCAGTGTCAGTACGCTCTGCCTCTGCTTGTTCCTGATCCATTCACACAACAGATTGAGTTTCCTCTCTGGACATTCAGACAAATCAACAAGAGCTGGAAGATGAGAAACACCAACAATGAAATCATCAGTCAAACCCAGCCTATCTACAAGGCAGAAACTCCAATGGTGTCTTTCTTCAGGTTTGGCTCTGTGTCTTCATCCAAGTCTGAGCTGATGAACAGTCTGATCAATGAGAAACACAACACGTTCTTCCACAGGAACTGCCCAGGCAGCAGCAGAACCAGAGTCCTGATGGATGGAGTGGTGGAGATCGCCTGGTTCTGCCCCTCTGGGAAAGACACGGATAAATTCACTGACTGTGTTGCGTTCTGTAATCTACACGGTGATGCAGGAGACCATGAGAAACAGCTGCAGATCCTCACTGAAATGAGCTCAGTCAATGTTGTTCTGCAATCACAACTGGACAGGAATGACAAAAGTACAGCAATAATTCAAAACTTGTACAGGAACAGAAAGCCATTTATTTGTCTTTTTACTGAGGATGATTCGACTGTAATTGAGACAAAGAAAGGGAAATTCAAAATCAGTTTTAAAGACAGAAATCAGTCAGATGTATCTGAAGAACTCAGAAAAACTATAAATGAGTGTCTATCAGAATCATCTTCCACTTTCAGACTTGAAGATGTGTCCAAACACTCAGACATCAGAGTAGATGAGGAAGATGATGATGACTGCAGGAGAGGAAGAGAAGCAGCACAGCAGATGATGAGTTTACTGGAGAAGAAAGATCTGACTGAATTTAAAGGATCATTTCTGCCCTGTCTGGGAAAACTGTGGCATCAGTGGTGTCAGAAGAACAAAGAACTACATCGACCTCGAGCATATGAGACAGAAATGGACATCAGCAGAAAACAAACAGAAATGAAGGAAATCCGTCAACAACAGTATAATTCTAACATCAGTGAGTTTATAAAACACTTTGTAAAACAAATGAACTCACATGCTGAACATGAGAAGATGTTTTTCATCAAATGGCTTGGAATCCTTCTGGATGAATATACATCAGCTGATCATTCTGAGCAGATCAAAGCTGAACAAACTAAACTTGAGAGAATATCTGAAGAATTACAAGCTGCAACCTTTGGTTTGGAGCACATCATGAGGGAGATCGGTCAGATCTATGAATCATGTTCATCTGTGAAGAAGAACAAGAAAGATCTTCAGTTTGACTTCTCTTCTCTCCCACGTCTTACAGCAGAGATGATGATCTCTGGATTTCCACTGGAGTTGATGGATGGAGATGCTGCTCATGTTCCTCTGATCTGGATCTCTGCTGTTCTAGATGAACTCATCCAGAAACTGGGAGACCAGAGAGTCTTTGTGCTGTCAGTTTTAGGGCTTCAGAGCTCTGGGAAATCCACCATGCTGAATGCCATGTTTGGACTCCAGTTTGCCGTCAGTGCTGGCAGGTGCACCAGAGGAGCTTTCATGCAGCTGGTTAGAGTGTCAGACGAGATGAAAACACAGATGAACTTTGACTATATTCTGGTTGTTGATACTGAGGGTCTTCATGCTCTAGAATTGACTGAAAGCTCAACAAAAGATCATGACAATGAATTGGCCACATTTGTTGTTGGTCTTGCAAATCTGACCTTGATCAACATATTTGGAGAAAACCCATCTGAAATGCAGGACATTCTTCAGATTGTTGTTCAGGCCTTCATAAGGATGAAGAAAGTCAAACTGAACCCCAGCTGTGTGTTTGTGCATCAGAACGTCTCAGACATCACAGCTGGAGATAAAAATATGGAGGGAAGGAGACGACTGCAGGAGACACTGGATAAGATGACAAAACTCACTGCTGAAGATGAAGATTATGATGCAGAATGTTTCAGTGATGTCATGTCATTTAATGTTCAGAATGATGTGAAGTATATTGCTCAGTTCTGGGAGGGAAACCCACCCATGGCACCACCAAACCCAAAGTACTGTGAGAATATTCAAGAACTTAAGAAAACTATTATGTCTCATGCCTCAAAGTCACATGGAATGATGCTGAAAGACTTAAAAGTTTGTATTAAAGATCTCTGGGAGGCTTTACTGAACAAACAATTCATCATCAGCTTCAAAAAATCTCTGGAGATTTCAGCTTACAGGAAACTGGAGACCGAATACAGCAAGTGGTCCTGGAGTCTTCGCAGTGCCATGATGGAAACTGAGAACAAACTACACAACCAAATAGAAAATAAAGCAATTCATGAGGTTGAGGAAACTGATCTTAAAACAGAACTGAAGAAGACAAGTGAAGAAGTGGAAAAATCAATGTCAGAATTCTTTGAGAAAGACAAAGATAAAGATATACTGAGTCAGTGGAAAACATCATTTGAAATCAAAATCAAAGAGATTCAGGAAAACATTGTAAGAGAAAAAAAGAGGAAATTAAATGAGATTCTTCAGCAGCGAGACCTGAAGAAAATTATTGATGCTCAGAGGATAAATCATGAACACACTCTCTTTGAAAAGAGCAAAGAACTTGCCTTAACACTCAAAGACAAAACAAATGATAATCAAACACTGAAGAAAGAATTTGATTGGTTTTGGGAACAGAGTGTGGATATGATCATCAGAGACACTCCTGTGATCAAATACACTGACATAATGAAAGATGTGAAAGAGATCCTCAGTGACATTTATGAAAATGCTCCTCTAGGGGAGAGGAAGATGAAGATGAAGATGAAGGATATTTTTCGTGTGAATAGTTATGCAGATTATGTACAGTTAAAGAAAACCAGTGGATCTACAGGATCTTTCACAAATGCCTACAGATCAGCTAAACAGACGTTTGGTCAGAGTCTCTCTAAAGAGGATGAAGCCCAAATAAGATCATTAGTCACAGATGTTGCTCAGCAGACAGACAAAATGATTCAGTCATTTAAAATTTCAAAGATGGGATACAACAACAGCTACATTCAACAACTCACAGGTTACATCAAGAAAAGAGTAAAAGAACATGAGGAAGGAGCAATGCAATATGAGTTCAAGAATGAATTCTTCATCGATTTGGTTTATTCCATCTGTGAGAAATCAAATGAGATGATAACTGAACAACACAAACTGTTCAGGAAAGCAATATATGTAGAGAAGAAGAGAGAAGAATACTACAGTATTTTCCAGAAATACTGTCATGGAGCAACATCAGCTGCTATTTTTGGTGAGATCATCTGTCAGAAACTGAAAGAGCCCATTGAGCAGAGTGTCTACAAGAAGACTGCCAGAGATCTGACATATGAAATTATGACAAACTGTGAATCACTGAATGGAAACAGATCAAATCTGGAGAAACACATCCTGAAGACACTGGCAGAACAGGAGGATTTTGACAAATACATGAACTACACTGAAAATCCCAGAGATCACATCAAGAGTTTCATCAGAGATGAAGTCAAGCAGTACATCAATGATAAGTTCTTTGTCAATGTTTCACCCAAGATGAAGGAGAACATTGAACTCCTGCAGCAGAAGATCATGAAAGCAGCACATGAATCTACTGAACATGTTCAAGTGAACAGTGGAGATGTTGGTTTGTGGTTGAAGAGTTTCACACAGCAGCTCTCAGATAAGCTGATCTTCTCTGAAAAAGACATCAGAGGTGTTAAACATGATGATGTTGATGATTTCAACCTCCTAGAACTTGTCATAAGACAAGAACTTAATGCTGTAATGTCTGTCATCAGGAGTAGATTTGACAATAGGACTTTACTAGTAAATCTGGACCATAAGTTCAGACCAGATGAGATACTGTTTGATCACTTCTGTCAGTGCTGTTGGGTTCAGTGTCCATTCTGTGGAGCCACCTGCACCAACACCATAGAAAACCATCATGGAGATCATAGTGTTCCATTCCACAGAGTGAGGGGAATTAATGGCACACATTACCGTTCAACAAAGAATCTCTGTGCTGATATTTGTACAAATTTAGTTGCAAGTGATCAGTATTTTTATACACCAGATGTAAGGTTTCCATATAGAAATTACAGAAGAGCAGGAGGAGTTTTTGCAGACTGGAGCATCACCTCTGATCTCTCTGAACTGCCCTACTGGAAGTGGTTTGTGTGCAGATTCAAGAAAGATCTGAAAAAATACTACAGTAAAACATTTAAGGTGAGTGGTAAGATCCCAGATGAATGGAGAAAATACTCACAACAGGATGCTATTCAGAGTTTGGATAAATACTTCTAATGAAGTGTAAGACTCTTACATCTCCTTTAAAGACAAGATTCAATTCCACATACAAGTATCAGGATTTGTTGTCAAGACATTTGTCTGTAAAGTAATTGTTACTGTAGACATCTGTAATGTTTATCATTGATTATCTTGGGATAAGTGGTGTCTTCAAAAAAAAAAAAAAAAAAAAAAAAATCAGAGATGGGTGTGCCTACAGTCTGGTATATCAGAAAATATATATTTTTGTTCTTTTTCACTTATTTCTTCTTATTATTATTATTATTATATTTTTATTCTAATCATTTATAGTTAATCATTTACCCTTTATTCATGCTTTTATTAAGATGTCCATACACTTCTGTGTGTGTTCCCTGACGATTGTATTAAGTATACCATAGTCATGTATGGTAATGTGAATCTTGCTTAGTTGAGAATGTGACCTCAGACAGGTTCACAAAGTATATGTTTTATGACCGAGATGCATTACATGTTCTGTAGGAAATGCAGGCTTATAGTCTGTGCCTGACTCTGACATACATTATCTCAAAAATTGACTATTTGCCAAGTTGTGTTCAAAAACCACGATAAGCTCAAAAGGGTTTCCTGTGCAATTGGCAAGAAGGCAGTTACCCAAGGTGCACTTTGCTCTCGAGTGTCTGCAAGAAAGCATTTGACCCCAAAAATGTGCCAAATAGGTCTTAAAATATCTTAAAAATTTTGCAAATGTGAAAGGTACTTTCCAGAACCTTCCAATCACGTAGGCACAACCTATAAAATGTCTAGTTTTGCTTTATGCATTCTGCATAGACCTTACTTCCTTACCTTACCTATTTTTACTATACTAAACATTTCATCACTTTGATACAATACTTAGTATATTTAGTTGGACTTAGTCACATTTTAAAATTAGTACTTAGATTCATGCATTTACTTTGTTTTAAGTTTATTTGTTACTGAACCTTTAATTTTTACTTAATTCAGTTCCTTGATTTTACATTATTATTATTATTATCAGATTTAATTGTTATACTCAATTTACTTTTGTTTATTAAAAAATGCTTTTTCCTTATATTCCAATTTGCTTCTGTCATCATTTCCTATCTGCCTGGATCACATTGCATCAAGTCTTTATGCACTGCATATTCACACTTAACTTATCTATCAAAAAAAGTATTTAGGTGCTAATTAATTACGCAGAATATTGTTATGTCCCCATTAGTTAGAGTCAGAGTAGCTTTTGCAAGTGTATTAACGTGATGTAACCAATCAGGAGATTAAATGACCAAATCATCTACTATTTAGCACATCAGGAGCACACAGGAGCATTTATCATCCCAAATGTCATTACAGCGTACTGTAGAAAGTAATCAGATGTCACAAAGTCTGAGATATCAGAGGCTGTAGGTGTTAAAGGAACCTGCCAATATCAATATCCCTTTAGTAAGTCCAGTTTAGTGACATATTTTGCTGAACCAACATTATCTATACAGTCTTTGATTCTTGGAAATGGATAGAGTAGTCAGGTAGAGTAACATAATTCACCCTCCTGTAATCCTGTAACATTATTTTTTAACAATAACTGAATATAACAATTCAGTGCATACATTTCCATACTTGAGCACCCCCCAAACATATGCATTTACTATTCAGTTCAGACAACATTCCCACAATCAAAACGACTTGTCTCAATAAGAAACTTGTGGCCTCTCCTGCTGGTGCATACATTTATTTGTGAAATGTGGCATAATGGCGGACACACCATTGGAAAGCTCGATTTTCATTGTATATTTTTCTTTTTGCTCATTTTGTTGAATGTTCATATTAGCGTGTGAACTAGTACACTCACGCTGTAATTACTATGGTTATCGTCAGGAACTAGCTACCTCTCCTGGTTGGGGTTAGAATTAACATCCTAATCTGAAAGTAATCTTTACATGACTCACTTTGCAAATGTATTAAAATTGATCAGAGTATAATATGGTTCATGGGCTGTATTTAAAGATATTGTGGGCCATATCCAGCCTGTGGGCTGCCAGTTGCCCATCCCTGATCTAGAAGAAACTCAACCTCCTGTTTCTTGATGGCTCTCTTTACAGGATTTATATGATGTTACTTTATAGGGGTCACATCTGTGACTACTATGTCATGCTGTAAAACTGTGGTTTGGGGAAGTATATCTCCAAAAAGTGTGCAACTTTGCAGAATGTCACCTCGCTCAGCTTCTGACAAATGCTGAAGATGGAAAGGTATTTCTGAAATTTCTGAATTTCTAAATGTCTAGCTGACTTTTGTACCGAATTAGAGAGCGCTAGATCATCTTCAATAGATTCATAATTAACATGAATAATGCATAATGTATAATTAATTCTAAAGTAAAGGTCATGGTAACCCACTAGTAATGACTGAAGTATTACCAAATCCTTCAGAAGGAATTACTAATTATTTGGATCAGTATTCTAAAGTGAAAAACATGATAACTCTCTAGTAACTACTGAAGTCATTGTAAACTTTTGAGGTTTTTGTACAGTTTTTTTTTAATATCTCAACAAAAATTTTATCTTTTCACCCTCGATAGAGCTCTCTTCATTTCATACAATGTAAACTCTGCCTCTATTACACTACCCGCATGCCCTCATTTTTCTAAGATTTTTCGGCAACACCTTATTTTAAGGTCTTTTAACTAGTTGCTATGCATATTACTAGAATATTGGCTATTTATTAGTACTTACAAAGCACATATTCTACATTCTTAATCCTACCCAATACCTAAACTTAACAACTACCTTACTAACTATTAATAAGCAGTAAATTGGGAGTTTATTGAGGGAAAAGTCATAGTTAATAGTTTAAATGTGTTCCCTATACTAAAGTTCCCTATACTACCGATGTTTCTCAGACATATTGTCATTACTAAGCACCTTCATAAATGTTTCTGGTAATACTTCTGCTTTTTCCCATCTGTAACTGCTAATTTATCTTTATTTGTTAGAGCTTAGTATACTACTGTAAATTTCCATCTTTCTACCTATTCTTTTTGAATATCAATCGCTTTTTTACAGAAAATTGGAAAATTATATAAATATATAAAATTGATTTTACAAGACAAATATAAGACATTGTAATACATATCAAAGCATATAAAACAAATTATATTGTTATTGTTAGTTAATACTATCCAAGTACTCTTTCTTGCTAAATTATCTGATGTTAACGGGTTAGTTCACCCAAAAATGAAAATTCTGTCATTTATTACTCACCCTCATGCCGTTCCACACCCGTAAGACCTGCGTTAATCTTCGGAACGCAAATTGAGATATTTTTGTTTAAATCCGATGGCTCCGTGAGGCCTGCATAGGGAGCAATGACATTTCCTCTCTCAAGATCCATTAATGTACTAAAAACATATTTAAATCAGTTCATGTGAGTACAGTGGTTCAATATTAATATTATAAAGCGACGAGAATATTTTGGTGCGGCAAAAAAAACAAAATAACGAATTATTTAGTGATGGCCGATTTCAAAACACTGCTTCAGGAAGCTTCGGAGTATAATGAATCAGCGTGAACTAACCCTTTAAATCTATCACCGACAACTTTCCACTACCTATATCTATTCTTTGTTACATTCTTATCCTCTTAAATCTGACAGTCGCTCTTCTAACCCTCTCTTCCTTTCCCTTTATACCTGGAGAGGACTCTTTACCCAAGGGAGACTAACCCCTACTGATTAGGAAGAAAATTACAATGTAACAGAGAAAATGCCTCGATCCGTTACAATTCCACATGTGTCAGATGTGGGCCGGATCTCCCTCTTAAGAATAATTACATTCAGGCTTTGTTTCAAAGGGATATTGTCTCCAGTCCTGCTCTTGTATCATTTTGAAATGGCTGTGTTGATGGTCTATTGTGGAGTAAAATTTATAAATATTACCCTTGTAAATACTATTTTGTAAACAGATTTAATTTTGATATTGAAATATTTTGTACATTTTGTGGTTTACATGCTGAAACATATCATTTAATTTGGAGTTGTCCTGATTTAGTTTGTTTTTGGTCAGATTTCTGTTCTTTTATGAAGGCTCACATCATGCCCAGCTTTGAACTGTGCTTTAAAAATGTTTTATTTGGTTTTTTCTCCTATAACAAATGTTATCCTAAGAAATATTATTTAATTAATCTGCTGCTTCTTTTAGCTAAATTTAGCATTCATAAATGTAAATTTGGGGGAAATAAGCCTTTGTTTTTAATTTTTAAATCAGAAGTTAAACAATACCTAAATACAATGTTATGTTTAAAAAATAAGAAAGCTGTAAAATGTGTTTGTGTTTGTAAACATTTTCATATTATTTAACATTTATTTTTATCTTTTAAATTTGTCACTGTTTTATTTATGTATTTGTCTTATGTTTGTTTATTCAATGTACCCCCTGACTATAATCGAAATTCTTTAAAACAATAAAAAACAAAAATAAATAAATAAATAAAAAAGTGGGCCAGATCTGGGTTGCGAACAAGTGGCTAAATGGGAGTACAGAGGTTGTCAAGGACATTAAACATCATCACACTTAACAGCAAAATCTACTCACAAGTCGCTTTTACAGCCTTGTTGTGTTTATAATAATGCTCTCGCAAACTATTCTAACTCAAACTTTGAGTATAAATGTTTTTAAATAAAGACTGAAACTTCCAGGTCATAATAATGTTCAACTGTCTGTTACTCATTTTTAGTGCCTTACACCATACACTTGATAAAAATATGCTTATTCTTCCCTTTATGATACTGTTGTCAAGTAACTTTCAACTATCAGTATCTAATGCTGATATACTAATGACAAAATATCACACATCCTTACAAAACATCTGTGCATTGCAATTAATGTTGATTTCAATATTTACTTTGATGGTCACTTTTAGAAATGAGTATGTTTGTTCAGAATCACAAAAATATTCTTCTTTCTCTAAATACTGATAAAAAACGGACCAGAAAATGAACCACATGAATGTTTCTGATGTTGAGAACCACACAAACAGAAAATGTATTGCTTAATATTTTAAGACAACAAAAGCAAATCGAAATGAATCGTTCTGGATTTAAAATCATAATTTCTAGAGAACAGAATGTGAAAATGTTAGAAGGCATGAACAGGCTAACAGTATCACATTCACAATACCTTTTTTTCTCTTGAAAACTTGATTTTTCACTCTATGATATTATGTTGACTATGTTTTCATGTGACCATATTTATTTGCATGCAATAACAAATTAAACATAGTGTTGACTGTAATTTAGCATTGAAGTTGAAGACTCTTGCAGAACATTGATACAGATAGACAAGAAATGCACAAAAACAACAACAAAGATTTATAAACTGACGAGAGCAACAGGACAGAAGCACTGGAGTACGTACAAGTGAACAACAGATAAACTTCATGATCTTTTGAGAGAGTTGCTGTACATTAATAATCAAATGGACATTCTGCCTGTTTCCTTTGGGATGTTGAAACTTGTAATGCAGATCCTATATTTTCCATGTTGGCGTGTTTGACTGCACAGGTGATGGTATTTCTGGGATCTTCATACTCTTGTTTCGACATTGTCAGAGTATTGAGAACAGAGATGGAGTTATATTGTTGAATGGGAGCGCTGGTTGAGCCCTTTATGTAAGGCCCATTTCTCACTTTCCACATGATATAGACATCGCCAAGTTTAGGGCTGGTGACCTCACACACCAGAGAGACTGTGTCTGTGTGGACAGTATCAGGTGTGTAAATGACAACACTGGGTTTCCGTCCATCTGAATTGGAGAAAGTGATAAAGAATATATCATAAAAAATCATAAAAAAAAATCAAATATAAGTATCAAACAATATTGAATAACAAGAGTTTAACAAGCCAGCTTTTGACAGTGTGTCTAAGCATTTCAAATATGCTTTTTTGCCATACAAAAAAATCATATCCAACCTTTCATCATCCATGAATGCACACAGAGCCACACAGTTGATTAACTGGAATGACTCACCGCCTTTATCAAAACTGATCTCCTGCTTGATGTCTCTATTGATGTCTCTGTCACGAATGCTGCAGGTGACCATTTCACCATCAAACCATTTCTCTGTATCAACGTAGATGTAGTGGGTTCTTATAAACTGTGAAGTGCCTTCAGGAAAGTTTATATTTCCTGCAACACTGGTTACAGGTTTATTCTTCACTTTGCACGACACTGAAGCTTGTTTCACTGTCTCTAGTTCATCTCCAGAAACAACAGCTTCCAAGACAACTTTATTATTGACAAATAATTCTCTCTCAATTGGTGGCTTCAGCGTCAGTGTGAGTTTATCTGCAAAGGAATAAGAAAGTAAATATGATTTAATGTGTAAATTTGTATTTATAGAAGTGAGCGCGTATGAGAGAGCAAACTAACATTAGATGACTTACCTTTGAAGTTCTTCTTCACTCTAATCACTTTTCCCAGGTGGTTGACCACACAGGTATACTCAGTATTTGCATTCCATGTCTCACTGCTGACTTTGCACAGACTGTGTGTGTTGTAATGACCTTCATCATTCAGTTCGTACTCCAGGTTTGATTGTCTTGAGCAGTTAGTATCATTTACTTCCCACTGCACAGTGAGGTCTTTGGGGTAGAAATCCTCAATAACACACATGACAGATGTACTTTTCTGAGTTATTACAAGAACCAAGCTCAGGGTTGGTGGTTGTGGGTTCACTAAAATGAAAACAATTTTGATTTATATACAATGAAACAATGTTGAAGACATTTGAAATTTTGCAACAACAACTGTTATTGTCTGTCATTGCCTTTTCTGAATGGTTGTGTAACTGTTAGTGCTGTACTACACAAGTTGTACTGCTTTGATTTCATTTCTCTTAAAGTCTTTAGTTGTATCCTGTCTGGTACTGGTTGAAATCAGTCAGGTCATTTCCACTCTGATCCATCCATTTGAAATCAAGAAAACTGGCAGGAGCAGCCATCAGAAACCAACAGCCAAGATCAGGATTTTCACATTAAATTTTGGCTGACGCCCTTTAATGCTGCTCAAACTAACTACTGCAATTCATAAATCAATAAACAAACAAAACAATAATATCAATAAATAAAATAAAAGAAACAAGTGCAGGTTAAGAACAATTGTGCTAGATCATGCACAGCTTCCCTTTAATATAAGTGTTTTAAATGACATGAAATTCAGTTTTAACATGAAACTGTCATTCGAGGTTAGAAGGATGACAGTGGTTTGAAGCATTGCCTGGGCTAAAAAAGCCAGTGTAACCTGTCATGCAGTTCACTTTTTCACCATCAGCACATGGATTTATAGAAGTGACAGTGTGAACTAGAGAGAGCAAACCAACATTAGATGACTTACTTCTGAAGTCCTTCTTCACTCTAATCAGTTCTCCCTGGTGTATGGCCTCGCAAGTATAGTCAATATTTGCTTTCCATGTCTCACTGCTGACTTTACAAAGACTGTATGCTGTGTAAAGACCTTCAGCATTCAGTACGTACTCCAGTTTTGATTGTCTCAAGCAGTTAGTATGATTTACTTCCCACTGCACAGTAAGGTCTTTGGGGTAGAAATCCTCAAAAACACACACAACAGATGTACTTTTCTGAGTTATTACAGGAACCAAGCTCAGGGTTGGTGTTTGTGGATTCACTGAAATGAAAACAATTTTGGTTTATATACAATGAAACGATGTTGAAGACATTTGAAATTTTGCAACAACAACTGTTATTGTCTGTCCTTGCCTTTTCTGAATGGTATTCTGAACTGTTAGTGCTGTACTACACAAGTTATACTGCTTTGATTTCTCTTAAATATTTATAAGACTGATTTTAAATGACTTGTCTCCAGTTTTTACTGTAGGGTACTGGATGAAATCAGTCAGGTCATTTCCACTCTGATCCATCTTATTTTATAACTGCACTTAACGAACTCAAACACACGAAATGAGTCAAAGACGCGTCCCACGCGAGTGAAGGCGGAGCCTTGGCGCACACCTCCTATTACGTTATCGTCACTGACCAATGGTAGTACGAAGGTGTTTTTCAGCTGGAGCGAACTTTTCCCGAAAGTTCGCTTTGGCAAGCCGTTTCGAACTTCCAAAAAGAACACAAAACGAACTTTGTTTTGGCCTGATTTTGTTCGAAATGACGTCACATCAGTTTGTTCTTCGATTTAATTTGAAGTATACCGGGGCTTTTAGAACAGTGACACCCTTTAATGTTGCTCACACTAACCAAATAATAATAATAATAAAAAAGTACAAGTTAAGAAAAATTGTGCTAGATCCTGTACAGCTTCCCTTTGGAATATTATAATTGTTTTAAAATGAAATGAAACTCAGTTTTAACATGAAACTGTTATCTGAGGTTAGTAGTTTGACAGTGGTTTGAAGCATTGCCTGGGCTGTCTTAAAAAAGCCAGTGTAATCTGTCATCAGCACATGAAGCTCTCACAACTAGTTCTGTGTTTTCATATGTAATATCCTCTAAAAGACATGCTGAGAAGCACAAACAAACATTACTCAAAGACATCACTGTCTAATGTATATCACACGCTGAAGTACAAGCTCAACTCTCTCTAAAGCTACGTGAGTTCAGTTAAATGTTACAGGAAGTTCATATAATACTGTATGAGTAACATTTACATTCAAGTCAATAAAATGTAAATGAAAAGGACACTGAAAATAAAGAACAACATCAACACTTGCCTTGACCTCGCACAAAACTGAAGGAAAACAACCAAAAGAGGAAGCCGAGGACTTTTAGTGGACCTGCCATTTTGAGCTCACTTCACAAGTAACTTTTTTGGTCTTTGCTCTCTGAAACTCTTCTCTGCTTGGGGATCAAAAAGTTGATCAAGTTAATAATTTACAAAAGTCAAAAAGACGTATCTTACACCAGACTTCTCTGTGCACAGACAATATTTCCTATAAATAAAAACAACAAAAAATCCTATCTGAATCAGCCATTTATATCTGTCATTTGGAAACACCAGAAGAAATGTTCTCTTAGTGAATTCAAACTTCTTGAGTCACATTTATGTAACATATGAAAGTTAAGGCCACTGACCTCTGTAGCCTAAACCTGTTAGATGTTTTTCATGCATTTCATTGATTCAAGAAGAATGGTATTTGACAGATAAATCTGACCCACAGAGCACTGTAAAGAAAAATAAATAAATGAATAAAATTAAGAAATAACTGATATGAAAAATGTTTCATAATGGCCTGGTTTCACAGACAGGGCTTAGACTAAGTCAGGATTAGGCATTAGTTCAATTAGGACTGTAAGACTTGATTTTCCTGCTAAGACAAAACTGAGATCAAGTGCCCTGCAATAAAGCAATAAAACTCATCTGGAGAGAAGATCTCAAAGAAATAGCATAGGACAACGCCTTGCCCTCACAACATCTACAGGATGCAACCTGTAAAAATCATTTGAAATTGGAGTCAGATTAAACGAGTGAAATTAAGTGAACTTCACAGAGGCACTGAAAAGACATACATGCGTTAACCTTCGCCCAGGCCGTCGGATTCCGTTTTTGGGCCAATGGGGGGTTCCTTACAAAGTGGTGACCCCGACGTGATCTCCCATATCCAGTTGGCGAGTGTCTTTTCAGCGGAAAATTGGGATTTGCAACAAGCGAGAGGTTTGATCATCTTCTCTTTCTTCAGCTGCCGTGGTAAGTCCATTCTTTTGCCTTTTAGAAGTGTTGAGGGAAAGATAGACGCATCCCATAGACACATTTGTAGAATGGGTCGGCATACCCAGAATTAAGACCGGAGACCGAAATCCGGTGGGGCTGGAGAATTAGACAACCACATTTTATCAGGGACATGATAGCGGCAGCGTAGATGAGGAATGATATCCCTTGCTTTAACTTTAAAGATCTCCTTGTTTGCCTACGCAACAAGAGATTAAGCTTAAATTGGAATAACAGCATCCAAATTTTATTCTGGTATTCAACATAGGGCTATAAATTAAAACCTAAATTCTGAGGTAAAGAACGTTCAGCTACATGTTTATTTGCTTTGCTGCAACGACGTTGCAACACTGAAAATAAGCAAATGGTCACGTTAACTTGTGAAAAAATCTTGTGATTGGATAAACCAAAATAGAACAAGGAACAAAATCTCTCACTGGAATCCTTTGTGTGTGAAATGTAAAGCTGGACAAAACAGTGTTGTGAAACTAAAAATTTTCAAAAGAAAAGAAGCTATATTTCTGTCTCAGTCCTGGAGAACTGCTGCCATGCAGAAGTCCTAGAGATTGCAATTGGGAAAATACACTAAATGTTAAAACTGATGTATATAATGATAATTATGATGTTAGAGGCTTGTAACCAAGCCTGAGGATTTCACACATTCAGAGGACATGCTCAGCTTGTCTTTGTTTCATAAAAGAAATTTATCCAAAGAATAAGATGAATCACATCACTAAACTTTGAAATTGTTCAAGAGGTGCTAAAAAGGTTTATGACTTATGTCACAAATGGTGTAAACAGCACTGTTTAAGGCTCAGTCTTATAAAACATATCTTTTACCTTGGTCTTATTTCAGACTTTAAAAATTACTGCACTCTTGTATGTTGTTCAGTGTCTCAAAAGAGATTGAAAGAACAAACAGACCAAAAATTAATCTTTGTGCTTTCAATCAGACATGTGTTTGTCCAACCTTTGTTTTCATATCCAAATAGATTCTCAGAAGAATGTAATTGATAACATTTTAGTCCAAAACAAGAAAATTGTGTCCAATTTTATATTGTAGTCACAAAAATCTTTAAATGATTTGACTCAATATTCACAGCATCGAAGGCTATAACTGTTTCCAGTTTGGCCTGTTGCTGTTAACACACTGCTCATGTCAGCACAGCTGTAGCTTCAGGGCCAAATGCCTTCTAAAAGATCAGTGAGATGACAAATTACTCAGCCAAGACCCTCTTGAGACCAGCAAATAAAATTATTTTAATTTATACTATTTTAATATAATACAATTTATATTATAATCACATTACGATATATATTATATTATAATGGCCAGGGATGGCCTTTAATCTCATGATGATTCAAGCAATGGTTTGGAAGAAGAAAGAATTTTGGAAAAGAGCAGGAGGAATCAGGGTGTAGTAAGATGGAACTAGAATGTAGACAGAAGTTGGGAGCACTATCAGTGCTGAAAGAATTGTAAGGGATCAACGGAAGGATTCAAATTTTTCTAATTGTGTTAAACACATTGTTCTCATAGAACACACACTCTAGTTGTTTGTGCTACTACATGTGCACCTAGACTAGTTGAGTTTATTCTTTAAAACACATGACTGCTTTACTGTAAGTGATGCGTGACACACTTAGGTTTAAGGCTGTAGATGCTATGCATTCTAGACCATGTGTCTTGTGTAAGTTGGAATAACTGTAATACTGAAATTGTACAACAATTTCAAGCTGTATGTGTGTCTATGTTAAATTTGCTTGTCTCCTAAATGGAACACTCAGCCATTTTCCGTATAGCTGCAGTTAGACCATGTACAGGAGCAAAGAATTGCCATAAGGCTACAATGTGCTTCACAATTGCTTTAATTAAATTGTTAGGAAAGAAAAATGGAAGGAAGAAATCAAAGTAATGGGAAAGAACTTCTTTATCTTCTATCTGTGCAAGAATCTTTAATGAGAAAAATTATAATGCCCAGTATTTTTACCGACCAAAATTATTAACCTGATTGTCATATCTTGAATAGGCTAAATCCATTCAAGACCAAAACATGATCAAATTTGATTCTATTGATCTGTAACCCACTGACAAGGGGAGGAACAAGTTTTGATTTTCCTTTGCAACAAAACCACAAACAAAGTGGACAAGTGTTAGCAAACTCCTCTCTGGGAGCGCTAGATCATATGGGATCTGATCAGGAAAGTTATTTTACTGGACATGTAATTAAAGTTGTGTGAAATGTTAATATCAGGCAGCAACTCTTCTGTTTTTACAGACCACAGAGGTCCAAATGGTCAAGTATTTGAATGACACCATAAATACCAATTGCTAAACAAACAGCACAGCACCACAAATGGTGGTCTGGTGCCCTAATCACAGATCTGGCTAGTGTGAGATTCCCCCAGGAGACCTGGGTGTCATAATCATTACAACACAACAGACTGTAAGCACAGCTGCAATAGCAACTCAAGGTGCAAGATTCTCTGACAATGCTTAAACTGACCACTAACATTCAGTTTTATCTGGCCTTTTTCTTTGCAGAAACATAATCATAATAATGATCTATGTCTTTGTAAACTAAAACAAATTTTCTTCTAATGGCATAAAATCTTAACAGATTAAAGCCATCTGCAACAACTGTCTGGATAAGACATTCAAGAAAATTAAGATGGCACCAGCTATCTTAATGCAATTTGTTTAAAGGTTCAAGATCAGCTGTTTTTTCTGTGTGTCTGTTTCCCTTTCAGGACTGGCAGCTGCCATTTTAGGGCCAGATTCCACAAGGGTCTGGTCCCACCTGCATTGAGCCAGGACACACAGCTTTACATGCAGAAGATGGGTGTGTAGAAACTTCAAGAGGCCATCCACACCTCATAACACTCACAGATAAATGGCCTCCCAGTGTAGAACTGGAACTAAATTATGCAACACAAATTATGGTAGGAGAGACACCACCCATCTTCTACACAAACATACAGCACACACCCCCTACTACAAACTCACAACATCTCTACCTGGCATAGATCATTAAGACTATCTAGGCTAAAATTATTCACATCATGCAAATCTGCATCATACATCATTCACCTTCATACATATAGGACAAGGGAAATTATTGCCATAATTTCTTTTCTTTTTTAATTGTGTCAAACAATTTTGAGGTGTTATGGAAACACTGTAATATGCAGGACATGTGCATGGCTTTAGTCACACATCAATTAATAGAATTTCTGATCATTCAAATTCTAAATTCCAAATCTAAATGAGACCTATTCAGTAATACAACTGGTCTCTTTGGGCAAAATGTTGATTATGTCCAGTCCTTGGCATTGTTGCAAACTAGGAGGGCCCCCTAGTTTCCAACATATGACTAATGGCAAATTTATCTAAACAGTTAAAACTGAAATGCAGACATTTCTGTCAATCTGTTACATAATTTCCAATCAGACCTGTATTCTTGAGTGTGACTTAGCCTGTACATCAAATGCACAGATGATGGTTGTAAAAGCTAAACAAGAGATTTTAAATCTCTGTTTCTGTAAATTCCATTCTCTAAGTGATTTGATTAAAACCTTAGTTTTGCATTAAGGATTTGCAGTTAAGACAACTATTTTATAGACAGTTTTATAATTGTAATTATGAAATTGTGTATTTCTATGTTTGTGTATTTCTATGTGATATATTTAATTATGTATACCACTGGTAAATATACTAGTTATTTTGACTCTTTGCTACTTTTCCTTTAACTCTTCCAGACCAAGTCTAAATTTCATATCACAGTGATAGTGAAGAATCGGGTGATTAGAATGAGACCTGCTCACTAAGGATAGGACTCTGAAAAGGAGATCTTGTTTACCCTCGCACTTTTGACATGTTCATCATGTGTTATTTTGTGTTCTTGTGTTTATCCAACAACCATTTTCCCATCTTACAATAACACCAAATTCATTAGTGTTCAAGTACTGCATGATCATTCAGAAATTGTTCAGGTGTCCTGCACGCAATGGAGCATCATCAGTGAAACGAATCCTTCACCCATGGAGATTTGACCTGCCCGGCAAAACAAACCTTCTACTTAAAGGTAACCGAGGACTTCTCACAGGATCAATTAAACCTGGGGCGGACAAAAATGTTTCCATAAAGTGTAATGAGACTTTCCTGACACATTCTGATCACGCTGACCAACACAACAGACTTGGTACAACTAGTCATTCTACAGGCAGAATACCACCACAGCCAAGTGCAGGTGAATGCAAACCTGACCAAGAGGATCACAGACATCATGTCCAGCTACTACAGCATCCAGTCAGCACAGTGCATCCACACTAAAGGAACTGTGTGTCACAGAGATGCATTCTGCAGTACTTTCATCTTAATGTTCAACCTGCCTTAATGTTGTTATTTCAGGTGACAACTTGACTCCTGCACCCATCGACTGGTGCTGCTAGGTGCCAACCCATGAACACGCTGAAAACAACACCCAATGCATGGAAGCAGGAAATGTCCAAAAGTGGCCCCTCAGGACTGATTTGAATTTGCCCCAAATGGCCAGGGGCAGACTGTAAGACTTGATTTTCCTGCTAATACAAAACTGAGATCAAGTGCCCTGCAATAAAGCAATAAAACTCATCTGGAGAGAAGATCTCAAAGAAATAGCCCCCCCCCCCACACACACACCCTCCTTCCCTTCCCCCTAACTCAAGTCACTGAAAGTTCTTCAAGATGTATAATGTAACTTGTGTATCTATTGTTTTTTCCCCTTTCATGTTTGGTATCATTTTAAATGTCTCAGTGCGACTGGTAAAATGGTCTCAGTTTCACAACAGTCACTTATGTTATGAGGAAGATTGAAAACTAAGGAGAATTCTGTCCTCTTTTTGTCTCTTCAAGAGATCTGATAACCCACCCCTCTCCCCCCAAAACAGGTGTTGGTGTAGTAAATATCTACAAATCCTTTGTTCTGGTCTGGGTATATAAGGTAAAGTCCAAAGCAGTCATGGGGATCTTCTGTAGCCAGAAACCCCCATACAGTGATGGAGAAGTGTCTTAAAAACACTAATCCACCACTGTGTGTATGTGCATTTCTTACTCTTTGAGCAATTGATGTTATGCATTTATTATTTCTGAATTGGCTTCTAATTGTCCAACTATGTAATTGGCATGATACATTTTTACTTGACAAATAAATACTTTTTTTTGATTTATTCTGCATTATTCTTAATTCATTATTTCTAGTAGATTAAAGCGAAGGTATTACTGCAAATCTGTGTTCAGGATTGATCATACGGAAGGTTTAATAGATGGAGCATAGGGCACAACAATTAAGTCCATTTCGATTTCTGACTATCGCTGCCTTAAATAAGTTGCAGTTTTCGTAAATATATAAAAACTATGCTTTTTGTTACGAGTAAGCAGAGCGCGACCGACTTAAAGGTAGATATTTACCCTCCATCCAATGTTTAAGGTCAGAACTGACGAGTTTGTGTCCGAGAAAGCACTCAATTGGCCGAAGTGACTTTTCTAAAGCGATACCGGGACTGCAGTGAACGAATAATTGAAAGTAAAAGATAATCAGAATAATCAAATATCTAAATTAATGCATAACTAATGATTAACTTCTAATTGGAAACACGACTTAAGAGTAAAAATCATTTGAAATTGGAGTCAGATTAAACGAGTGAAATTAAGTGAACTTCACAGAGGCGCTGAAAAGACATACACGCGTTAACCTTCGCCCAGGCCGTCGGATTCCGTTTTTGGGCCGATGGGGGGTTCCTTACAGGACATTTAAGTAGCTTTTATAAACTTACCCTAGACAAAAAAAAAAAAAAAAAACATTACTGGTTTGCATCTTGAGACAAAACAATGACACCAACATATTTTAAGATATGTCAATGCAAGTTGATTTCTGTTAAAAAAGCTCAAACATGCATTTTAGTCTAGGACTAGATTAAGCCTGGTCTGTGAAATCAGGGGAACAACATGTTCAAGCTTCCAAACATTGCAATGGTACAGCCGTTGTAAAATATATTTGTAACTGCCACTGCAAATCATGTAATTTAGAAAACTGAGCTATCTATTGAACTGATAAAAACTGAGAGGTAGAAAAAAGTTTGACACAAAGTATTTGAATGTGCTTAAATAGCACAAAACTAAAGTTGCTGTTGTCTCCTAGATTACCTAGATGATCCTCATCATCTCAAACTGAATAAAAAAAATAAATAAAATGCCATTTATAGGATCTTGGACTTTTGATAAACATTGAAAATGTTCAACTCAAAGATCTTTCACTTTATTTGCAAATGGTTATTTGTGCTGAGTTTGAATCAAAGGTTGTTTTGTAGTAAATGATAAACTTATTTTCCTAAATTTGTTGGAAATATTGTTTCCTACATCACAATCATGATGGAGACACAACATAAACAGAGAGAGTTTAGAGATGATCACCACATGAATTATGACCTATCACTAGTAGGCCTACACAAGTATTTAAGTCCTGAAATTCATATGCAACAGCCAGCAGGCATGTACATTATAGCTTATCATCCCAGCAAACACAGTTACATTGTGTGTTTAACAGTTAAACACATGTGTTTAAGATTACGATAATGAAATTAAAATTATATGATAATCAAAAGTTTGTAATATAAAGCAGCATAACAGACTGTCTTTGCACAGGTAAAATTACTGGAAGTGAATTACACCAAAAGGTGGATAAGGAGAAAGAAACTAAATTGTGAATTTACAATCAATTCTCCTTTACTTCATCATGATTCATGACTATCACCTGCTGGGATCTTTATATATAACTGCATTCAAAAGCATCTGTCATGAATCACTGTGATCATCACTGTTATGATGGTAAATGTGTCAAATGGAGCACTCATTAAAAACTGATCAAATCACCACGAGTTCTGATACCTGCACGACATTTTCACAGTACTATGAAATACAACAAACATATTATACAATAAAAAAATAAAAAAAAATAGAGCAAATGGCTCATTAACTTTATAAGAAAAGAAACTGCAGTTTGAGGTCTTTTTTATAATATCTGGAGCTGCAGTTTAACAGTCTCACCACCAGAGGACAGAAACGACTCTATATTTACACTTTCAACTTAAAAAAAAAACAGTTAGAAACATGACACTTGGTTTTATTTACATTTAACACATAAGTGGTATTTATAAATTTATAAAATCAGTGTGTATGAAGCTTTTCCTGCTGTTTTCTGGTGTAAGTGAAGTGATAATTACCTGAGAATTGAGATGAGCTGTGATAAAAACACTGGGCTGACAATGTGAAACAGAAGACTTCATGTCCATGTTTCTGCTGATTTTACATAAAACATAAAATAAAACTGAGGATGATTTGATGATATTTAACAAACAAGTCAATCTAGAAGGTGGACATCTGTCAGATATCTGCTATACACAACACAATTTATCCACCAGTTAAAGGGTTAGTTCACCCAAAAATGAAAATTCTGTCATTTATTACTCACCCTCATGCCGTTCCACACCCGTAAGACCTTCGTTCATCTTCAGAACACAAATTAAGATATTTTTGCTGAAATCCGATGTCTCAGTGAGGCCTGCATAGCCAGCAATGACATTTCCTCTCTCAAGATCCATTAATGTACTAAAAACATATTTAAATCAGTTCATGTGAGTACTGTGGTTCAATATTAATGTTATAAAGCGACGAGAATATTTGTGGTGCGCCAAAAAAAAAAAAAAAAATAACGACTTATATAGTGATGGCAGATTTCAAAACACTGCTTCAGGAAGATTCGGAGCGTTATGAATCAGCGTATCGAATCATGATTCGGATCGCGTGTCAAACCGCCAAACTGCTGAAATCACGTGACTTTGATAATGCTCTTGCAAACTATTCTAACTCAAACTTTCAGGGAAATGTTTTTAAATAAAGACTGAAACTTCCAGGTCATAATAATGTTCAACTGTCTGTTACTCATTTTTAGTGCCTTACACCATACACTTGATAAAAATATGCTTATTCTTCCCTTTATGATACTGTTGTCAAGTAACTTTCAACTATCAGTATCTAATGCTGATATACTAATGACAAAATATCACACATCCGTACAAAACATCTGTGCATTGCAATTAATGTTGATTTCAATATTTACTTTGATGGTCACTTTTAGAAATGAGTATGAGGGTTTACTGTGTTCAGAATCACAAAAATATTCTTCTTTCTCTAAATACTGATAAAAAACGGACCAGAAAATGAACCACATGAATGTTTCTGATGTTGAGAACCACACAAACAGAAAATATATTGCTTAATAATTTAAGACAACAAAAGCAAATCGTAATGAATCGTTCTGGATTTAAAATCATAATTTCTAGAGAACAGAATGTGAAAATGTTAGAAGGCATGAACAGGCTAACAGTATCACATTCACAATACATTTTTTTTTTCTCTTGAAAACTTGATTTTTCACACTATGATATTATGTTGACTATGTTTTCATGTGACCATATTTATTTGCATGTGTAAGACTTGATTTTCCTGCTAAGACAAAACTGAGATCAAGTGCCCTGCAATAAAGCACTAAAACTCATCTGGAGAGAAGATCTAAAGAAATAGCATAGGACAACGCCTTGCCCTCACAACATCTACAGGATGCAACCCCCCCCCACACACACACACACCCTCCTTCCCTTCCCCCTAACTCAAGTCACTAAAAGTTCTTCAAGATGTATAATGTAACTTGTGTATCTATTGTTTTTTCCCCTTTCATGTTTGGTATCATTTTAAATGTCTCAGTGCGATTGGTAAAATGGTCTCAGTTTCACAGCAGTCACTTATGTTATGAGGAAGTTTGAAAACTAAGGAGAATTCTGTCCTCCTTTTGTCTCTTCAAGAGATCTGATAACCCACTCCTCTTCCCCCAAAACAGGTGTTGGTGTAGTAAATATTTACAATCCTTTTGTTCTGGTCTGGGTATATAAGGTAAAGTGCAAAGCAGTCATGTGGGATCTTCTGTCGCTAGAAACCCCCATGCAGAGATGGTTGAATGTCTGAAGACATTCACACATCACTGTGTGTATGTGCATTTCTTTGAGTAATTGATGTTATGCATTTATTTCTGAATTGGCTTCTAATTTGTCCAACTATGTAATTGACATGATACATTTTACTTGACAAAATAAAATGTTATATTTGATTTACTCTGGATTCTTCTGAAATCATTATGACTAGTAGATTACTAAAGTCCGTCATTTCCGTAAATCTGCGTCAGGACAGGTCAAACTAGAGAGCCCCATGAAAGGAGCATAGGGGCACATCATGGGACTTTTTGAGTTTGTCTGTTATTGGCTTAGCAAGTTGCAGTATCGTGACTAAGAAAACTGTATTTTTGTATGAACAAGCATGTGGCGGTTCGACTCAAATGCATTAGTAAACTCTGCACCCTCTGACTAAGAATCATAAACTGGCGAATTTATGTTCGTGAGACCGCAGTCGGCCGATGTGAAAGTCTCTAAGCGATGGTGGGTCCGTAATGAACGAATAATTGAAAATATGGGATACCCAGAATAATCAAATATCTAAATTAATACATAACGAATGATTAATTTCTAACTGGAAACACAACCTAAGAGTAATAATCATTTGAAATTGGAGTCAGATTAAACGAGTGAAATTACGTGAACTTCACAGAGGCGCTGAAAAGACATACACGCGTTAACCTTCGCCCAGGCCGTCGGATTCCGTTTTTGGGCCGATGGGGGGTTCCTTACACATGCAATAACAAATTAAACATAGTGTTGACTGTAATTTAGCATTGAAGTTGAAGACTCTGCTGACTTTGCACAGACTGTGTGTGTTGTAATGACCTTCATCATTCAGTTCGTACTCCAGGTTTGATTGTCTTGAGCAGTTAGTATCATTTACTTCCCACTGCACAGTGAGGTCTTTGGGGTAGAAATCCTCAATAACACACATGACAGATGTACTTTTCTGAGTTATTACAAGAACCAAGCTCAGGGTTGGTGGTTGTGGGTTCACTGAAATGAAAACAATTTTGATTTATATACAATGAAACAATGTTGAAGACATTTGAAATTTTGCAACAACAACTGTTATTGTCTGTCATTGCCTTTTCTGAATGGTTGTGTAACTGTTAGTGCTGTACTACACAAGTTGTACTGCTTTGATTTCATTTCTCTTAAAGTCTTTAGTTGTATCCTGTCTGGTACTGGTTGAAATCAGTCAGGTCATTTCCACTCTGATCCATCCATTTGAAATCAAGAAAACTGGCAGGAGCAGCCATCAGAAACCAACAGCCAAGATCAGGATTTTCACATTAAATTTTGGCTGACGCCCTTTAATGCTGCTCAAACTAACTACTGCAATTAATAAATCAATAAACAAACAAAAAAATAATATCAATAAATAAAATAAAAGAAACAAGTGCAGGTTAAGAACAATAGTGCTAGATCATGCACAGCTTCCCTTTAATATATTATAAGTGTTTTAAATGACATGAAATTCAGTTTTAACATGAAACTGTCATTCGAGGTTAGAAGGATGACAGTGGTTTGAAGCATTGCCTGGGCTAAAAAAGCCAGTGTAACCTGTCATGCAGTTCACTTTTTCACCATCAGCACATGGATTGATAGAAGTGACAGTGTGAACTAGAGAGAGCAAACCAACATTAGATGACTTACTTCTGAAGTCCTTCTTCACTCTAATCAGTTCTCCCTGGTGTATGGCCTCGCAAGTATAGTCAATATTTGCTTTCCATGTCTCACTGCTGACTTTACAAAGACTGTATGCTGTGTAAAGACCTTCAGCATTCAGTACGTACTCCAGTTTTGATTGTCTCAAGCAGTTAGTATGATTTACTTCCCACTGCACAGTGAGGTCTTTGGGGTAGAAATCCTCAATAACACACATGACAGATGTACTTTTCTGAGTTATTACAGGAACCAAGCTCAGGGTTGGTATTTGTGGATTCACTGAAATGAAAACAATTTTGGTTTATATACAATGAAACGATGTTGAAGACATTTGAAATTTTGCAACAACAACTGTTATTGTCTGTCCTTGCCTTTTCTGAATGGTATTCTGAACTGTTAGTGCTGTACTACACAAGTTATACTGCTTTGATTTCTCTTAAATATTTATAAGACTGATTTTAAATGACTTGTCTCCAGTTTTTACTGTAGGGTACTGGATGAAATCAGTCAGGTCATTTCCACTGTGATCCATCCTTTTGAAATCAAGAAAACTGGCACACGCAGCCATCAGAAACCAGCAGACAAGATTGTTTTTCACCAACCCTATCCTAAACCCCAGAAAACTTGAAAATTATGATACGTGTTCTGTGATGCTTTCTCATCTTTTTTTTAACCCTTTAAATGCATGAAAGTTTTGCTAATCATTCTTACGTATTCGGGTCTTTAGCGACCCGGCTCTATATCTAACACTGATGGATCTCTACCTGTCGCGATAATATAAAACTCCTCTGATATTAGAGTAATAATTACAGAAGAATAAAATAAAGCATATTTCAAGTTTGAAATTTGGTTTTAACATAAAACTGTTATCTGAGGTTAGTAGTTTGACAGTGGTTTGAAGCCAGTGTAATCTGTCATGCAGTTCACTTTTTCACCATCAGCACATGAAGCTTTTGCAACTAGTTCTGTGTTTTCATATGTAATATCCTCTCAAAGACATGCTGAGAAGCACAAACAAACATTACTCAAAGACATTACTGTCTAATGTATATCACACGCTGAAGTACAAGCTCAACTCTCTCTAAAGCTACGTGAGTTCAGTTAAATGTTACGGGAAGTTCATATAATACTGTATGAGTAACATTTACATTCAAGTCAGTAAAATGTAAATGAAAAGGACACTGAAAATGAAGAACACTTGCCTTGACCTCGCACAAAACTGAAGGAAAACAACCAAAAGAGGAAGCCGAGGACTTTTAGTGGACCTGCCATTTTGAGCTCACTTCACAAGTAACTTTTTTGGTCTTTGCTCTCTGAAACTCTTCTCCGCTTGGGGATCAAAAAGTTGATCAAGTTAATAATTTACAAAAGTCAAAAAGACGTATCTTACACCAGACTTCTCTGTGCACAGACAATATTTCCTATAAATAAAAACAACAAAAAATCCTATCTGAATCAGCCATTTATATCTGTCATTTGGAAACACCAGAAGAAATGTTCTCTTAGTGAATTCAAACTTCTTGAGTCACATTTATGTAACATATGAAAGTTAAGGCCATGTTCACCACTGACCTCTGTAGCCTAAACCTGTTAGATGTTTTTCATGCATTTCATTGATTCAAGAAGAATGGTATTTGACAGATAAATCTGACCCACAGAGCACTGTAAAGAAAAATAAATAAATGAATAAAATTAAGAAATAACTGATATGAAAAGTGTTTCATAATGGCCTGGTTTCACAGACAGGGCTTAGACTAAGTCAGGATTAGGCTTGAGTTCAATTAAGACATTTAAGTAGTTTTTATAAACTTACCCTAGACAAAAAAAAAAAAAAAAAAAAACAAAACATTACTGGTGTGCATCTTGAGACAAAACAATGACACCGACATATTTTAAGATATGTCAATGCAAGTTGCTTTCTGTTAAAAAAGCTCAAACATGCATTTTAGTCTAGGACTAGATTAAGCCTGGTCTGTGAAATCAGGGGAACAACATGTTCAAGCTTCCAAACATTGCAATGGTACAGCCATTGTAAAATATATTTGTAACTGCCACTGCAAATCATGTCGTTTAGAAAACTGAGCTATCTATTGAACTGATAAAAACTGAGAGGTAGAAAAAAGTTTGACACAAAGTATTTGAATGTGCTTAAATAGCACAAAACTAAAGTTGCTGTTGTCTCCCAGTTTACCTAGATGATCCTCATCATCTCAAACTGAATAAAAAAAATAAATACAATGCCATTTATAGGATCTTGGACTTTTGATAAACACTGAAAATGTTCAACTCAAAGGTCTTTCACTTTATTTGCAAATGGTTATTTGTGCCGAGTTTGAATCAAAAGTTGTTTTGTAGTAAATGATAAACTTATTTTCCTAAATTTGTTGGAAATATTGTTTCCTACATCACAATCATGATGGAGACACAACATAAACAGAGAGAGTTTAGAGATGATCACCACATGAATTATGACCTATCACTAGTAGGCCTACACAAGTATTTAAGTCCTGAAATTCATATGCAACAGCCAGCATGCATGTACATTATAGCTTATCATCCCAGCAAACACAGTTACATTGTGAAGTAAGCCATTTTTTGAATGTGCAAGACTTCCGATTCAGTAGTGCCTATTATGTCAATAACTAGAACCATTGGCACTACAATCCAGTGTGTTTAAGATTATGATAATGAAATTAAAATTATATGATAATCAAAAGTTTGCAATATAAAGCAGCATAACAGACTGTCTTTGCACAGGTAAAATTACTGGAAGTGAATTACACCAAAAGGTGGATAAGGAGAAAGAAACTAAATTGTGAATTTACAATCAATTCTCCTTTACTTCATCATGATTCATGACTATCACCTGCTGGGATCTTTATATATAACTGCATTCAAAAGCATCTGTCATGAATCACTGTGATCATCACTGTTATGATGGTAAATGTGTCAAATGGGACGCTCATTAAAAACTGATCAAATCACTTCGAGTTCTGATTAAACTCATGATGCACTTTCAGTTGATCTCTTTCCACTTCTACCTGCACGACATTTTCACAGTACTATAAAATACAACAAACATATTATACAATAAAAAAAAAAAAAAGCAAATGGCTCATTAACTTTAAAGTAAAGAAACTGCAGTTTGAGGTCTCACCACCAGAGGACAGAAACGACTATATTTACACTTTCAACTTAAAAAAAAAAAAAAACACAGTTAGAAACATGACACTTGGTTTTACTTACATTTAACACATAAGTGGTATTTATAAATTTATAAAATCAGTGTGTATGAAACTTTTCCTGCTGTTTTCTGGTGTAAGTGAAGTGATAATTACCTGAGAATTGAGATGAGCTGTGATAAAAATTGTGTTTCTGCTGATTTTATTCATACAGAACATGAAATTGAGGATGATTTGATGATATTTAACAAACAAGTCAATCTAGAAGGTGGACATCTGTCAGATATTTGCTATACACAACACAATTTATCCACCAGTTAAAGGGTTAGTTCACCCAAAAATGAAAATTCTGTCATTAATTACTCACCCTCACCTTCGTTCATCTTCAGAACACAAATTAAGATATTTTTGTTGAAATCCGATGACTCAGTGAGGCCTGCATAGCCAGCAATGACATTTCCTCTCTCAAGATCCATTAATGTACTAAAAACATATTTAAATCAGTTCATGTGAGTACAGTGGTTCAATATTAATATTATAAAGCGACGAGAATATTTGTGGTGCGCCAAAAAAACAAAATAATGACTTATATAGTGATGGCAGATTTCAAAACACTGCTTCAGGAAGATTCGGAGCGTTATGAATCTTTTGTGTCGAATCATGATTCAGATCGCGTGTCAAACTGCCGAACTGCTGAAATCACGTGACTTTGGCACTCCGAACCGCTGATTCGACACGCTGATTCATAATGCTCCGAAGCTTCAGGAAGCAGTGTTTTGAAACCGGCCATCACTATATAAGTCGTTATTTTTTTATTTTTTTTGAATAAATATTTTTATAATATTAATATTGAACCACTGTACTCACACGAACTGATTTAAATATGTTTTTATACATTAATGGATCTTGAGAGAGGAAATGTCATTGCTGGCTATGGAGGCCTCCCATCGGATTTCAACAAAAATATCTCAATTTGTGTTCCGAAGATGAACGAAGGTCTTACGGGTGTGGAACGACATGAGGGTGAGTAATTAATGACAGAATTTTCATTTTTTGGGTGAACTAACCCTTTAACAGAATATCACTGAAAATTCTCTAATAGAAATGAATAGACAGATTTAACTTTTGTTGTTGAAAGCCTTTATGGTTAGCTGTTTTTATGTCTTTATCATTTATTCACATTACCCCTCATCATTCTCACAGGAACTGCATCTTAAACTTTTACCTGCACTTGTCAGACTAGACAGACATAAAACAGGTTAATTTCCTTTGTAACATGACTGCAAACTTCTAGCTGCTGTCGTTGGCAACAAGGAAAGAAATATCTAAGCATGATAAAACCTGAAAATAGGGGTATATTTCATTATAAACACTCTTTGTGTTTGTTCTATGAAAAGTAATTATGAGGTGCAACAATTCTGAGGTCTAACAACTTTGTATGGAAAGTAATACATTACTTATCTATTAAAACATACAGAATTTCTCTCTCAAACACAAGTGTGTACCTGGAGAGAGAAAAGACAGAGAGAATCATGTTTATATAGAAAAACAAGCTTTTCATCTGTTTCCTCTCTACTGTAACAAAGTAAAAGTCATAAAACTTGTCTTTTTTTTTTTTAAGTGAAACAGTCAACTCAAACAGGACCGCTACCTGACTGATCACCTATGTAAAACCTACCTTCACTCTTTTAATCCTCATAGGAAGGAGGAGAGGAGAGTCATAATCTCACTGCGAGTCAGATTCTGATACCACCTGTAAAAAAAAAAAAAAAACAACAACAAAAAAAACCACAAATATGCATCCACAATTATAACAGAACAAATGTCAAACTGTATTTATGCATAATAAAATACATATTTTACACCAGTAAGGTGAGTCACTCACCAACGTCCTGTCCCACGATATACGTTTATGCATTTGACAGGTTTTATCTAAAAAGACTCAATGTTTGATCAGTATTTGTTCATTTGGAATCAAACCTGTGACTCATAGCAGGTGTTCAGAGATCCATACGACACAGTCGATGAAATGAACAGTTTCAGAACTGATAAATCTCTTACAGGATGATGAACAGACAGACGTCAGGAGTCAGAGAAGATGATCGACTGAACACTGAAGAAAGAGACAGAGGAGAGAACAGAATATACACATGTCAACTGCTGACACCAGAGGTGAGAATCACAGACAAATCAGTTTTAATTATTGTTCAAGTATATTTTCATTGAATTGTTGATAGAATTACAATTTCTTTATGTAGGCTACTGGAGGAAATGTCAAGATGGAGATTTAAAAAATACATAGGCCTACATAAATTTTGCAATTTGATTTATTTACTAAGGCAACACTGACAAACTCTGATTAGGCTTTTTAGTGTCCTGCAGAGACCTGCATTTGCCTGTGTGTGTGTGTACTTGGGACCACGCCCCCTTCACTCTTGCATATGCAAATTATTAATTTGAAATTACTGTATCAATTGCTACGATTCCTGGTCTAGGTCAGGATCGCAACATAAATGACACAACCATGATGACTTAATTACTCATTTTGATTTTCTTAATTGTTCTCTTGTTCATTTTTCAAGGCAGTAGTGGTTTTTGATGAATACAGAAACAATTTCATGAAAAAGAAAGAAACAAAAGGATTCTTAAGAAAAATCATCAGGGGTGAGCTTATGCCAAAACAACTAACTTCCCTATGAATCAAAATAAAATAAAATAAACAAAACATACAATAACATAACTCCTTTTCTAGCCAAAAACAGGAGAAAAGATAGTGGCCTGTTGGCCTACAAAAAAGAAACAAGGCACTCACCCCCTACGGCTTCCCAAAATAGTTAAGAAGTTACAAACATGGTCAGCAGGACATTGATGTTCTAGAAATAAGGCTCTCACAATCAAAGGTGGCTAACAGCACTCTGTTGGAGCATAAATCTTGATGTGTAACAACATTTTCACCAGTGGCCTTTTGCACAAAGCTGGTTTCAGTTTCTACCCAGGTAAGTTCAAGATTAGTTTGAGCAAACTCTGGTTTTTCGGGCTTATGAAGGTGGATTGGTTTTTAGTGGGGTTCATTGCTATGGTAACTTACGCTACACGGCTAACCTGCTCCAGAGCAGGTTTTTCTCTGAGTTAGAGATCACAAACCCAAACTCGACCAATCAGCTGTGAGTAAAGTGACATGTATCTGATGCAATAAAGCCACTCCCCCTGTATCTCTCGCTCCAAATTAAATCAGTTTATAGTGAAAACATTTTAGAGACAAAATTGCTCAACATTTGCTGTTAATTATGCATTATATTTATATTAAATTAAAATTATGAATAATTCATGACATATTCATATAATTAGGCCTATTATATTAATTGACAATATTAAACTTTGACAGAGAAAGTTTATACAGAGCGTTGTGCAACAGTTGATCCTGATCTAAACCAGGTTGGATTTATCTGGATTTGTCAACTCCAAACTTACTCTGAAACTCAGTTTGTGTTCAACTAGCTTCATGCAACGGGCCACAGAGCTAACACACAGTATCAAACACGAGTACTCAATCAAAGAGGCAGAGAGCGCCCTCCAGTGGAATCCCGGGGAAATTTATAGTCCGGGTCTCTTCTCCGGTCCAACCACCAGCAGCCTCTCATTATGCCCAGGACCAATCCTGAAAGAGAAGGAGACAGCCGGAACACAACCAAGCCACAGTATAACATTACGTCATAGACGTAACACAATGGGAGCCATTCAAGAAATAATTAATGAATTTGTGTCCATTTATGATGCAAGTGTGCAACACTGAGTTAGAATATAGCCTATATTAAAATGCTTTTAATAATGACATAATTTTACTTATCAGTGGCATTTCAAAGTTTTCAAGATAACACAAGGTTAGCCTATAAATATTATAACATAAGAAAAGAACACACAATGAGACAGTTAAAGTCAGTTAACCATACAACTAAGTAGAGTTTAAACATTATTCTGACAATGTTTTGCTCTGAAAGCCATTTGAGCAGATCAGTGTTACAGTATCCAAACATGTATGTAGGAATATTTAGGGACCAAGGACCAAAGGTCCGTTGGCACCTATTGTACACCGATCAGGCATAACATTATGAGCACTGACAGATGAAGTGAATAACACTGAATATCTCTTCATCATGGTGGGATATATTAGGCAGCAAGTGAACATTTTGTCCTCAAAGTTGATGTGTTAGAAGCAGGAAAAATGGGCAAGCGTAAGAATTTGAGCGAGTTTGACAAGGGCCAAATTGTGATGGCTAGACGACTGGGTCAGAGCATCTCCAAAACTGCAGCTCTTGTGGGGTGTTCCCGGTCTGCAGTGGTCAGTATCTATCAAAAGTGGTCCAAGGAAGGAACAGTGGTGAACCGGCGACAGGGTTGTGGGTGGCCAAGGCTCACTGATACACGTGGGGAGCGAAGGCTGGCCCGTGTGGTCCGATCCAACAGATGAGCTACTGTAGCTCAAAGTGCTCAAGAAGTTAATGTTGGTTCTGATAGAAAGGTGCCAGAATACACAGTGCACACAGTTTGTTGCGTATGGGGCTGCATAGCCGCAGACCAGTCAGGGTGCACATACTGACCCCTGTCCACCACCGAAAGCACCAACAGTGGACACGTGAGCATCAGAACTGGACCACGGAGCAATGGAAGAAGGTGGCCTGGTCTGATGAATCACGTTTTCTTTTACATCACATGGATGGCCGGGTGCGTGTGCGTCGCTTACCTGGGGTACACATGGCACCAGGATGCACTATGGGAAGAAGGCAAGCCGGCGGAGGCAGTGTGATACTTTTAGGCAATGTTCTGCTGGGAAACCTTGGGTCCTGCCATCCATGTGGATGTTACTTTGACACGTACCACCTACCTAAGCACTGTTGCAGACCATGTACACCCTTTCATGGAGACGTATTCCCTGGTGGCTGTGGCCTCTTTCAGCAGGATAACGCGCCCTGCCACAAAGCAAAAATGGTTCAGGAATGGTTTGAGGAGCACAACAACGAGTTTGAGGTGTTGACTTGGCCTCCAAATTCCCCAGATCTCAATCCAGTCGAGCATCTGTGGGATGTGCTGAACAAACAAGTCCGATCCATGGCCTAGGAACCGACTGAACTCCATCTTGAAAGACATCTCAATTCTCTAATTGCACCACGAGGAGTGAGGAAGCTTCCTGAAGAGTCATGAGGGAGGATACACTGGTGTATCTTTCCCTCGCATCATAAAGGGGTGAAGCTGAGATGCAAGGAATGGAAGTGAGGGAAGGAAATGAGTATGCATCAAGCCCTCTAGCGCCACCAACTGTCCCAATCTGCACTTGTGTTTATGCTAATAACTTTTGAACCGTAAGGCCTAGAAACAAAATTATTTTTCTCTCTGATTCTTTGATTTGAATACATTCTATGTGGTCACTGTCCATCATGATTTTTTTTGCTGCCATTTTGAATTTTACAAAAAAAAACCTTCCAGGCTGTTGCTCCCATTTTCACGAAAATCGAATCAGTTTATCTTCAGACCATGCTGACAAAATTTATGGAATTTAAGTTGATTAGTCAAACGGTTCTTGAATAATTTGTGATCAATCTATGAAGAGCATGCAAAAATGGATGTGAGGCTATCTCTGCAATGCTTTAGCATAATGAGACAAAACTTAGTACATGTTATCATAAGCACATGTTATCATGTTATCAAACTCAGGGCTGCAGAGAGGAAATGGCACAAATCAAAAGACCAATCTGACCTAGGTAGCTATCAATCCCTGCTCTCATCCTTTTTGGCTGAAATTCATGCTGCTAAATCTTCCTATTTCCACAACAAAATCAACAGCGCTTCAAACACACGCACACTTTTCAAAACATTCAACTCTCTCCTCTGTCCCCCTCCACCACCACCCACCTCCTCCCTAACTGCTGATAATTTTGATATTTTTTTCACAAACAAAACCACTACCATCACCAGTCAGTTCTCCGCTCCACACACACAGGAACTCAGACCATCCACATACACAGCCACACACCTCTCTTCGTTCTCTCCCCTCACAGGGACAGAAGTATCCAAACTCCTTCTCTCCAGCCATCCCACCACCTGCCCTCTTGATCCCATCCCCTCACACCTTCTGCAAGCCATCACTCCTACAATTGTACCAGCACTTACACACATTATCAACACATCTCTCCACACTGGCACTTTCCCTACCACATTCAAGCAGGCTCGGGTAACCCCACTGCTTAAAAAACCCACATTAAACACGTCACTTGTAGACAGCTACAGACCTGTTTCTCTCCTACCATTCATAGCAAAAACACTTGAATGAGTTGTTTCAACCAGGTGTCATCTTTCCTCTCACAGAGCAATCAATTGGATGTCAATCAATCTGGTTTCAAGAGTGGCCACTCAACCGAGACTGCACTACTGTCAGTCACTGAATCCTTGCGGATTGCAAAGGCTGATTCCAAATCATCAGTTCTCATTCTGCTCGATCTATCTGCTGCCTTTGACACAGTGAATCATCAGATCCTCCTGTCCACCCTCTCATCACTGGGCATCACAGGTACTCCTCTTCACTGGTTTGAATCCTATCTCACAGGAAGGTCTTTCAGGGTTGCCTGGAGAGGGGAGGTATCCGAAGCTCATCAACTGACCACGGGGGTTCCTCAGGGTTCAGTTCTTGGACCCCTCCTCTTCTCCATTTACACTACATCACTTGGTCCCATCATACAGGCACATGGTTTCTCCTACCATTGCTATGCTGATGACACACAACTCTTCCTTTCATTCCAACCAGATGATCCCACAGTAGCTACACGAATCTCAAGCTGTCTGGCGGACATCTCGGTATGGATGAAAGAACATCACCTGCAGCTCAACCTGGCTAAGACTGAGCTTCTCGTCTTCCCTGCCAATTCGACTCTAAATCATGATTTCAGCATCCAGCTAGGTACATCCTCAATTACCCCATCAAATTCGGCCAGAAATCTTGGAGTAATCCTTGATGACCAACTGACCTTCAAAAACCACATTGCAAAGACAGCTCGGTCATGCAGATTTGCACTATACAACATTAGGAAAATCAGGCCCTTTCTAACAGAACATGCAACACAACTCCTTGTCCAGGCCCTCGTCATTTCTAGGCTTGATTACTGCAATGCTCTTCTGGCTGGACTGCCATCATGCACAATCAAGCCTCTTCAAATAATTCAGAATGCAGAATCCCTGGCAATATTCAAAAGACAGCTGAAAACTCATCTCTTTCGTGAGCACTTATCCTCATCCTAAAAAAAAAAAAAAAAAAAAATGTTCTATACCTATCCCTTCACTTCCTTTAATCCCTCTCTATTGAATCTTATGATACTCTGAGCACTGCCTAAAACTTGTATTGTGAGCACTTCTTGTCTCTATTTGCCTCGTCATGACGACTCGCTTACTGTATTCCTCACTTGTAAGTCGCTTTGGATAAAACCGTCTGCCAAATGAATAAATGTAAATGTAAATAAGCATGACTTGAGGGTAGTTTCATTCCAGCACCACCTACTGGTCAGGAGATATAAAAATGTATTTTTTGAAATGGCATTTTGATGAGTTTTGCCTATTGGCCCTGTTTCCACCTGGTGTTAAGATGCTTTTTGGTTGATCAGATCACAAATGGACAATGCTAAATACAGGTGTAAACGGGGTCTAAATTGTTTTGAGCTTGTCCACTTTCGACCACTTATTGAGGTAGTCAAAAATGCATCTGACCGGATTGCTTTCGAAGTGTAGACGCTTTAGGGCAAGTGCCACACTGCTCAGTGCTCAGCTGAATGTAGCTCTATGCCATGACTAGCTCCCCTAACTATCAAGTGAGACTCATGGAATATATTTCTTCTAAATAGCATTATTTCACTGATGCGTGTGGTAAATGCCGAATTTCAGAGCACGTCACTTGCTGGCCCCGCCTCCATTGAAGATGGACGCTCTCACCATGAAAGCGCGAGTCCGCCTCGCTGCGTTCAGACCGCTTTCACTGTAAACTGCCTTTGTTATGCCTCCCGCCATCTCTTTCAGTTCCGGGTGTTGGAAGCAATGTATCTGTTGCAAACACTGGGCCCGAACATGTTCACGTGCCCATGCAGCCAGTCGCTGAATACAATAAAATACAAACATACTCAAAAAGAGAGCAAATTTCCTCTTCCACCTATCGCGAACACTACCCATATGAAAAAAACTGTATGTTTCATATACAGCAATCATATATCTTCCTTACTCAAATCAGCCAGAATTACCTTATGTGTTTCATGTAAGTCCAATACATGTCATATACAAAATCAGACCGATTATGGCCACTTTCATACTAAAAATCACACATACAACTTATATGGGATTTTTAGGTCATATATGAATACTGTAAAAGTCTTATATGAGTTTTACATGACAACAGTATGCAATGGTATATGATTTTAGTAGAAAATGTGTATGAATATCAGTAATTTCCTATACAAATCATTTAAAATTCTTGATTGAATCATATGCGAGTCATATAGGATTTATTTAAATTTTGCATCATTTGTTCATATGCATTTTATACAGATTTTACGTTTTTAATAGGGAAATTGTGTGCCTGTTCTTCAAGCTTTATATGTTTCCATCTAATTCCTCATATTACAACAATATTATTATATCTCTACATATAATTATCTTATATGATTTCAGTCAATATTACAATATCTCTGCACATACAAATCATATATGATTTCAGTCAATTGCTTGCACAAATTTGCATCAGAAATACTTTTAGTTCAACACAATCAAATTATACTCCACAAGAGTAATTTAGAATTACAACCTGATATCAAACTGAACTTTGCGAAAGCAAAACACCCACACACCCACACACACCCAACCCAACAACAACAAAATACCTCGAACACACTGTCATGGCTATCAATCATCAAAGACCATTAAGGTTTTCAGATGTTTTTGTGTTTTCTTCCCCCTAATTTCAGTAAGTTTGGCATTGATGGTTGCACCAGTGCTGGCAGGCACCACATGAGGACACTTTCTGCAATGTTGCTCCTGTGAGACAAACACATAAAAGGCAAAACATTGCTGTTGTTAGGAAGCAAAGTGGCCCACAGTCCATGACTACAGATCAAGTTAGACAAATCAACAGCAGCATGGGGTGGTCTAGTGTTTGGGGATCTGGACTTCCAAATGGAACCAGAAAGTTGTGAGTTTGACAGGAATTGCCACTATTGTGGCCCTGAGCAAGACACTTAAAAGATTAGTTCACTTTGAAATGAAATTAGCCCAAGCTTTACTCACCCTCAAGCCATCCTAGGTGTATATGACTTGTTTCTTTCTGATGAACACAGAGATATAATAAATATCCTGACGCATCCAAGCTTCATAATGGCAGTGAACAGGATCAATGAGTATGAGCTGAAGAAAGTGTCTCCATCCATCATAAACGTGTGCTCCACACGGCTCTGAGGGCTTAATAAAGGCCTTCTGAAGTGAAGCGATGCATTTGTGTAAAAAAAATCCATATTTAAACAAGTTATGAAGTAAAATATCTAGCTTCCGCCTTCCGTATTCAGTGTACGAAGAAAGTGTAAAACGCTATGTCCTACAATGATTAACTGAATGTACAGTAAACGCCTTTTAGTCATTATTTAGCAAACCATATATTTGTGTGTTGTAATGTACTTCACCAATTAAATAAACTGAACAATAAGAAGCTAGCAACTATGTTTAATTAGTGCTAGTTTTATTTATAAATTGCCAAAAGTGTGTAACAAAATTTGACCCCCTGTTGTAAAGTGAAAGTTATATTTAGGTTTATTGACCAGAACAAACAATAATCACGTTCACACACATAGAAAGAAAGACAGGCCTTGCAAAACGCAACAATTGACTTTTGATTCAGACATTTCCATAAATCCTATGAATATCTCAAATTGACACAATCAAATTAAACATTAATAGGCAGTTATTAAACACACTGACACTCATATATCACTCTTTGTCTCATTTCATGACACAATTATCATGTTTACTCGTGTTAGCTTTAGCCCATGTGCTAATCAGTTCAGCTCGAGCTGTGTGCACGCGGCCTACTTAAAACGGCTCAGAATTAATCATTTTAGAAACTTCGACATGTCATTTACATTATATTCGGATTAATATCTGGAATTTCACTCACTAAAGCAAAATAGAATCATATCTTTATTCACACAAGGAAGATTACTCACAGTGCTTCAACACTCTGGGATCCGCTCCGTCTCTCTCTTCTCTCTCCGACGACAACACTTCAGGCTGACGAATCGACTTCAAAAGCTCCACTTTCAGTGCACTCAGTCACATTTCCAGTTAGATCAATGGATTTTCAGGAGAAACGGTCTGTGCTGATCTGCTTTGACTCTCTCCCATGTGCTCACGCTGAAAACAGCGCCGGCGCGACCAGTGGGCGGGACTTATGAATACGCCGCTACTATTGGCTCTTAGGGGTGTCTCTCCTAACACGATTCATGATTGGATGAATCTCTTTTTCTTCTAGAATTTTTTTTTCCTTTTCTTAACATTTTTTCTCTTTACTGGTAGCCTGGGTTACCCGGGTTACATCAATCAATCTGGGTCAGAATCAGATCTGATTTCAACCTCTTGAGTCTTTTGGCTCAGTGTTACCATAATTGTTACAGCCACACCAGTTCATTTGTGTGTGTGTAAACTTCTTACTTGCTGTTTTTTCCTGCATAGTGGCTGAATTCTTGATTATTTCACATTTGCAAAAACTTGCTCTGTTTTATAATCACACTTGTGTAGGTTGGGTGTGTCTGTTTTGAACTCTTGACATTTTAGAGCACTTTTTTCTGCACAGTGGTTGATTTGTAGTTTGTACCACCAAAAGATTCTCAGTTTTCGTATTTTTTCTTATTTCCCATTAATTTCCTATGGCGATCATTTTTTGGTCCAGAGAAGGGTTTTTCATCGGCCCTCAGAGATTTTGGGTCTGGCAGGACACCAGGGAAAAACTCACTGGAGGGGCATGCGGAGGAAAGCGGCAATTGGCGAACTGGCCAGGCCGCCGGTGTTTCTGAGGAAACTGGACGAGGAACACACGATTTCTCAAGAACCTCCTCAATAACGAAATCAGAACAATTTAGGAACAGAACCAGATTAATGGCTTCAACTAGGGAAAAGTAGCAGGCAGGTTCTTTAAAACGAATCGTGTCCTCGTCCAGCCCCAACAGAAATACGGCATTCAAACAGGCATCTGGCCCATTCGCCAAATAAGCAAGCTCGACAAACTCCTCCACATACCTCTCCAGCGAGCGACCGTCCTGTCGGCACCTACAAAGGCAATCCGACGCTAAAGCAGGCGTGGGAGGCACAGGAGACACAGGGATCTCAGAGATGAACAAGCCCATCTTTAGTTTGTGGATGTCCAGTCGGTATGGTCTGTTCTTCTGTTACGGAGCTGCTGTAGAGATGAGGCGAATACGGAAATCCACAATCATAAGGGATTTATTTACATACATGGGAAGAACGAACAGCAACACACACTAAGTTAAACATAAGAACAGACAAGGAGTGAAGGGAAAGTGTCCATAATATAGGGAGTGCTGATGATGAAGTCCAGGTGCAGGTGATGAGTGCTGATGGGGAGAAGACGAGGGAAGTGAGTGCAGGTGAGGAGACAAGAGGATGATGGGAAATGGAGTCCGGGGAACACGGGAACTGTGACATTTAGTTATATGTGGGACATATAGGATTGAAAATACATAAATATTATGCAATTTGTATATGCGTTTTTTGCAGCAAATATGTCCCTTATAATATTCTGTTGGAACATATAAGAATCACAGATGTTTTTAACAAAACTTTTCCATATGTGCAGGCCCCTGCGCAGCAGCCTGTCGTCCGATCTGATCCAACCCCTTGCCACGCGGGCCAAGTCTGGCAGGCCATCCCCGGAGTGTCAAGCTGGGTGTTGGGGATTATAAAACAAAGTTATTCACTCCAATTCGCTCAAAGACCCCTCAAATTCGAACCAATGGCCGTGCAGTTTTACTGCGTTATTGAAAAAGGCTTCAGTAATCGGAGGAAAAGGAGTTTTCCCCCATATGCGTCTAGCGATGCAGTACTCGCTCCCGAACCGAGGTTACGTACATAACCGAGTACGTTTTCTCCTGTAGATTTGTAACTCTGGACCACATTGGAGCGAGCGCAGGTCTGACAGTGCTTCCACATATTGTCCAATGCCAATAAAGGTGGCACCGATGGCACAGTGGTTTTACATTTCTAATCTATATCGGTTATAAATTAATTGTTGTTTAATAACACAAACATTAATATGCTTGTGTAGTAGTTCAAGGAAGTATTTCTTTCAGACTCAGCAGAGAAATAGCAAAACAGAAACATGATATTGTGATAGTAGAAAATAAACTACTGTAATATGATATTAAGTGTTTAATATTTCTTAAAGGCATTTATTATGAGGCATATGTGATAAAGGCGTTACAATGCAATCATTTATGACCCACAAGATTTTGGGGGAAAAAATAAAATAAACACTGATGAATTAGCAAGGTGGCCTCATTGTCTGTCTTTAGTGTTTTAGAAACATAGTGTTTTTGTTTTTAGTAAGAGAAAGTGAAAGAAAGAGAGGAAGACTACTGATCATAATGTTATTATTTCTATTGTTTGCGATTGTATAGATCATTTTCCATAGTGATGATTTATGATAACATGCATGAGAAGTGTCTTGCTATTTTACTTTCAATTTTGAAGAATGTTGCTGTACTGGTTGAGTTGTTCTGAAAGTGTGAGCAGCTGTTGTTGTGTAGTTTAATCTGATACACAGGCGCGATTGTCGTACTATTGGACTGTGAGGGTTAATATGATACACATGTGAAAGACACTATGGTCTGAGATGTATATCATGGTGTAATATAGCCAATATATTCAATAGGTGTAACAGGTGTTTGAAAAAGGTGATCATGGTAATATGATATACCAATTAATGTGTAAGATATACTTTAGTTCTAATTTTTCATTGTACAACGATTTACTTTAGACTCACACCAGCAAGCTGATAATGAACTTGCTTGCTGATGTGTTACAGAACAAGAATTAGAGAATGTTTCATCCTCTGCAGCACATATCTCTATTTCTAAATGAGGTTTGTGCTTCACTGAGAGTAACCCCCCAGTATTTTTACCATGATTCATAGAAACATGTAGAATTATGGGTTAATCAGAACTTTTAAGATAAAGGCAAAGTTTCTCACGCTAAAACATGCAATGAGTGATGTGCGATACTGTGTGCTTTTTCACCAGCATGCTCCAAAAATGTGATAAGACAGACTATGCAGCTCATTTGAATTAGAGAATTTACTATGCAGAAAGCCAAACATCTAAATCAGCCACACAATCTAAAAACACTGACATGGAAAAAAGAAAATATAATGCATATGCATAAATTAGAACGCTTTTTTAAACTCCTGATCACCCTCAGTAGGATTGATCATGTTTTATTGTTTTATAAAAGTCATTGTGGACTCATTTTGACTACTTAAAATTAGTCAAATAATAAATAATCTGTGAAGAGAATTTAGATTTAAGCCGGGGGCACACTGTGCGATTTATAATAGTCCTTGGTTGCTTGTCAGACTGTACGTTCATGATCCTCATGTCACACTGTGGGATCTCAGCTGTCAAGACACGTTAAAAACGGACGCGCGCATGAGAACTGGTGGCTAACAAAGACATCTCTAGCGTTAATTTTGATCACGGCTTGTCTTGAAAAATGAAGACAATTTGACGTTCGACTCGTAGGAGAAGTCACACTGCAGGACTGTGTGCCAAATCCTCAGATCCCCTCAAGCTCTGTCAGGTTGGATGGAGACTATTGGTTGGTTTCTCCAGAGATGTTCAATTGGGTTCAAGTTCAGGCCCTGGCTGGGATAGCAAGCAACCATCGAAACAATGTTAAATCAATGTTAATGTGTCAACATTAACCGCATTGAATCAACATCACTTCTGCACCCACAATTAATGTTGAACATTTTTTTGAAATTTCATCAAAAAAAAAAAAAAATCATTGGTAATGGCATGAATCAATGTTACAATGTGATGTTGGTTCAACATCATGCTTGCACTCTCAGAAAATGAAACACAACAACTACATGCGACTTCAGCCACACCTTTTATCTTCAGTTGATTTCACAGTTGATGAAATCAACTGAAGATAAAAGAAGACATTAAATCTCTCAAGATCTCAGCAGAGGAGGATTACATAACTCCACAAACAGCATTACCAGCTTCACTTATTAATAACCAGACTGATTTCTTCCATTCATCTACAGAAGTTCTTTTTGAGAATTAACAGATATTTAGATGTTGATGTTTTATTGAAAATATTTGTGCTTCCTTTAGTTGGGCAGTTTGACGCTTGGCTTTTCCCACTCAAAGCGTAGTAACATCTCAAAGGTGATCCGGTGAAATTGGAATGATCCTGAGCTGAATTTCAAGTGTCACAGAAAAGGGCATTAATATTTATGCAATGAAATTATTCCAGTTTTTAATTTTCTTAAGTCATTTGAAAAAGGTGGCACAAATCTTTTTTTTTTTTTTTGTCATTATGGGGTGTGAAGTGTAGACTGAAAATAGTAAAGTAGTTTAGCATAAGGATGTAATGTAACAAAATATGAAAAAATAAGGGTATAAGAATACTTTCACAAGGCACTGTACAGTGGCTTAGGCTATTTTTTTTTTTTTTTAATACTTAGATTGTTTTTTAAAAAGTTATATTGGCCCAAGCATGGTAATGAACAAAAATGATAACATTGCTGATATCGAGTTTGACTAAATATGTAAGTAAACTTGACATGAAGAGATAAAATCATGCTGTAGGCTGTTTTTTCCCATTACATATCAGTACAAAGCTTTTGTTTAGGAAGGTTTATGCAGATTCAGTGCAATTAAAACACAGCAGAATAAATGTATGTGTACTGCAGCATGTGTGCACATCAAAACTATAGGTAATACTTTACAAAAAAGTTTAATTTCTTTAACAGAATTAAAGAATCAAGCTTGATGTTAATTAAAAATATATACGATTGTTTGTAATACATTAATGATAATTAATTGTATAAAATATGTAGAAATTAACAGTAACCTTGAATAACAAATGCTGTAAAAGTATGTTGATTGTTTGTTCATGAGACCTAATGTATTAACTAATGTTGAACCTGTTACCCCAAAATGTATTGTACATCTAGAGAGGCAAATTAACATAGTGACTGATCTAGATCTAGATTTTTTTTTTTTTAATGTTTATTTACATGTTTTGTTTATCTTTCATTTTAAACAAAGAAAATCTTAAAAACACATGAAAATGAAAAACTGGTTTAACATGTTTAGAGATTACTGGTGGTTGGTTTCATTGTTTGTCCACCCACAGGTATTAATAAAGGCTGCTGAGATTGTGAGAGCTTCAGCATCACTGAACTCTGAATCTCCCTGAGTTTGCTCTGCAGAAGCATCTCACCTCAGGTAAACTTATTTCTCTTCATTTCATCCCACTGGGCTCAAATCACTCTTTATATTATTGGCTTTGATGGACTGAGATAATTTTGAAAAACATTAATTTTATATAAATATCTCTGAAATAAAACTTAAAAAATAACTTTGCTTTTACAAATGTGCACTATAAACAAATAAAAATCTAGCAAAATAATTCAAAGAGACATATTTCATGTCTACCTATATGTGTATCCATCACAAAATAAATAAGTTTACTTCAAATTCATTGTATTAAGTATACTTAAAGTTAAAGTATATTTAAGTATACTTTATGTAGTAAGTAAATTAATATCAATGTACTAGTAGTACTTTTAAGTGGCCCACTTTTTAGCGTATGAAAGTATGCTACACTTAAGTAGACTAAGTATAACAGTAGTAAACTTTGAATATACAGCTAGCTTACAACTACATTATCATTTGTACAGCAACTGTACTACAAGTGAACTTATAGGTATACTGGTAGTTTAGCCTACTTTTAGTTAATGAAAGTACACTTTGAAGTATACTCTTAGTAAACTGCTAGTTTAGTAGTTTTATACTCAAGTATACATGAAAGTTCTCTTTAAGTGGACTTAACATCATGCTTATGTTATAGTTCACTATTTATATATTATTGAATATATAATATTGCTGAATTGTTACTATATAAACTCAAACAGGTAAGTTTATAAGACATTATGTGAAAAAATGTATTTAATAGGCTCCTCAATCAAAAGAGTAAACACAACTACAAGCCAAGTGTACTTAGAAAACTTCATTATACTTTTAAGTATATCTCTATTAAAAGATTGAGTACAAGTCAATCGTAAATAATTTTCTAAGAAGTACAAAATCAGTCTACTTTTTATGTACTTCTCAGAAATACCAACCTGATCTCATGGCAATTCGTGCGTATTTTATGAAGTGGCTAATTTGTATGAATTCGTTCGACCAAAATATTTTTGCGATTTAGTTATTTCAACTTATTTCTTTCAGTAGAGATAACTAGATTGTCCAGACAACAAGAAATTTTAAGTTTACTTGTCCTCAACTAGACTGAGTTAAGTGAACAAGTATAATTGTTGTTTTAACTCAAAAACATAAGTTGAAACAACTGCTCTACGATGAATTAGTATGAATTAGCAACCTCATAAAATACGTACAAATTGGTCATGAGATAGCGTTGGTATTTCTGAGAAGTACATAAAAAGTAGACTGAAAAGTATTACTTCAAAACTAAATGTATACAATTGCACACTTAAAATTTTTTGTAAGGGTATTATGTGTGTGTGTGCAGGTGTAGGAGTGTGTCACTATGATGTTTCTGATCTCACTGTGTGTGTCGCTGCTGATGCTGCTGATTGATTGTGAGTATTTTATAATCTGTCATGTGCATCGGAATGGATCTACAGGTAGTTGAACCAACAGACAGTATTAAAACATTATGCTTTTGTATTTAACATCTAAAATGATCCATGGACAAATATGTTTCTAATGTTTTGTCGCTTTATTGAATCTTTCCCCTTTCCATCCTTTGTGTTTTATTAAAAATGTGGTAGGAATAATTCACACCTATATTAAAAAAAATGATTAACTGATCAAATTAAAGCTGAAATTGCTATATGAACTGTTATATGGCCTTTCTCACATGGTCATTTTAAGAGTATGTAATGCATTGTTTCAAGATCAGTAGCAATATATTGTAAGAGATAAGTAGTGTAGGTCAGTCATCAAAGCAAAATTAACTTCTTGAATTTGCATCTAATGTATAGAAGATTTGCACTGAATAAAGAAGAAAAAAAAAGTTTTGGGTTATTTTATTTCTCGCAGTTGCGTTCTTATTTTTCATATTTACAATTACAATTTGTTTTATTTCTGTTAATTATTACTTCATTTGGCAAAATTGTGACTTAACATGTTGTTATTGCTAAAAGATCTCAGATGTCAGATGAAGATAATGACTTGAATAGGAATGTCTTGGTGTCAAACACATAAGAAAAACAAGGAACGATCAGAACAATAAGATCAGAATGGTAAGAAGGCAATGATCGTCACTATGATACTGAACCATAAGAAGGCAAGATGGTAATGATGAACAGGTGAAATGGGTGGGGTTACATGTGGGAGGATCCCTGATAGACTGCAGAACAGTAACACCATCTTCCCCTGGTGGTCAGAGCAGGACCTGGAAACCAAAAAGTGAAAGATAAAAGCAGACATGACGGTTATCAAATTTTAAGCATCAATTACATCACATTTTAAGCAAATTAAATATTTCTATTTAAGAGAAATATTTCAGGGTTTCAAAAGAGTGTTTCAAAAAGAATTCTTTGTATTCAGTTTGTTATCAATAAGCATTTACATTTTGTAAATGTTTTTAGTCAAAGTTGCTTTAGTACTTTTAAAAACATATAGCAAGAATAAACACATCAGCACAACTTTTAATTTCAGCATTATCTAGAAAGATGTCTGATAAATTAGTAATAATAAGTAATAATATTACTTTGTGTAACTAGTAGTGTAACTATTTACTAACAAGATTTCTGTAATAATTTTACAGCTCTTTACAGTTAGTGTTAATTTTGATGCCTCAACCCCTGATTTGAAATCTAACAATCTGGATTCATTTTTGTAACGTTCACAACTCGCACGTGCATGTGACTTCACTTCCTACTGTGATCTGCACTGTAAACCCTAATGCTCAAAATACTTAATTGGTTTGAGTAGGACAAACTTAAACAAATTAGTCCAGTTAAATTAACTGTTATGAGTATTTAGAACTTTTTGAGTTCACATCACTGACATATTTCAAGTAAACTGAACTGTTTCATTGTTTTGAGTTGTATGAACTAATTTCTGACTAACTTAAGTTTAACTGAAACTGGGCTGGGATTTCTGTTTCCCAGCATGCTTTACCCATGGCACTCGAAAGGGAGAGTAAATGCTCAAATTAAGTGCTATATAATGTTTATTGTGTAAGATTAATGGTAAGGGAGCTTTAGTAGTGATTAATGTTTTGTTATGCTAATGTTATAGCTAGCAAACTATTTACGTTGAGATAACCTGATAATTTTAAAGGTGCAATATGTAAGAATTTTGCAGTAAAATATCCAAAAACCACTAGGCCAGTGTTATATATTTTGTTCACTTGAGTAATTACAACATCCCAAATGTTTCCAACTATTTGTAAATCGTGAGAAAATTGCAATTTTATCCAAGGCTCCGGGACGTGTGAGGAGTCGCCTTAATCAATTGCGTCATACCCGCGTTACCCTCGGTTTCCGGTTTTATTTTGTAGAAACCATGGAAACACCAAAGACGCTTTAATATATTACATGTTTTAATAGACAAGGAAACAACTGTTTTGATATATTTATAGACAGAAAACGAATTATTGTTATATAGCTCAACACGTCTTATTGTCTATTTATCTAGTTTTCTTGATTTTTTTGCGAGTACAATGCTTTTACCATGCCTCAGATAAAAACACTATTTTGTGAAGTAGCTAACATAGCATAATCAGATGCAGCTTTATTTTTAGTAACAGTAACACATCATTTTCTCCATCATACAATATGTTTTAAAATTAATTTCATGCCATTTATCAACACAAGCCATCCAGCATTTAATATGATAATCTAAAATCTTACTGCAGTGTGCAACAGTGTTTCACAGCAGCCGCCGAGCGAACGCACAGAGTAACGTTATAACATCATTTTCAACACTCTCAAATGTATCTAATATGATAAACAGAGCTGCATTACCTCATACTCATGACCGGAAGTGCGAAAACGGCGCTGGCGACTGTGACATAATAAAAGTTCCGCTGAGACGTGTGTTGCGCAATCGCTTCAGCGGCCTTGTTCAGCTCCCACAACACTTTCTGCCCAAGTCCTATCCCGATTATTTCTACCAGCTGTGAGGTGAAGACCACATGTCCCAAGATTCCACACTCAAACTTGCCGTCATCAAGCTACGCCTTTGTTTTGAATAGGCCTCTAGCGACCTCTAGCGGACAGAAAATTTTACATATTGCACCTTTAAGTTAAATGTATAAATTAGAGTAGTCAAACAGTGAAGTAAATGAATCATTTGATTTGCAAGAACTAAAAAAAGTGAATCAACTAAATCTTTTATGTTAATCGCTATCAAAATGTATGAGTATCAAACATGAGTAATACAAACTCAAAACTTGATAGTTCTGCTTACTTAAAATTGGGAACATAACTCAAATAATTTGTTGTAACTGATTACCTCAATTTTTTTGAGTTAGTCCAACTTATTTGTGTTTACAGTGTAATGTGGATTTTGGTCATATGATGAGGCAGAAATATATAAGCTAATTCCTACCCCTGCATAGCATTTCCCATGTAAACATTCTTTATTCTTATAAAAAAAAAATAGGCCAAATCACATGAAAATTGCATAAAAATACCATGCTGTTGTAATCGTTTGTTTATTAGCTTCATGTTTCATATGTAGAAATGCTTCTCTGGGTTAGTACATTTACATTTTACATTTAATCATTTAGCAGACGTTTTTATCCAAATGAGGAGAGCAATAGAAGCAATCAAGCCAACAATAGGGCAACAATATTCAAGTGCTGTGACTATTCCCAGTTAGTATGCATAGCATGTATGAAACTGAACTCAGAAATGCAGTGGAACTTCATCATTGGAAGAGTAATATGAGTGACACACAATGCAAAAGTTATAACAGCTGTTGTACAAATGAAAACACAGGGAGACAGTGCTGGAAGCCACTATGCTCACCATATCACATAATTCAGTGGAAAATGAATAGCTATAATGGTTCTGTATAAAGAAATACAAAATAAAATATGTAAAACCTTAACATAACAAAGAGGCACACATGCGAAGTCAGAATTTTGAAAAGAAAATACTCAATTACCACAGTTATTTAGCAAATTACTGCTAAAAGGAAGTAATAAGTAATAATATTACTTTTAAAAGAGTGACAACAAGTAATAAATTGCATTTTTTGAGAAACAAGCCCAACATTGTATAATACACATTAGGTTTAGAGGTCTATATAGAACTTTATGTCATACTAACAATATTTATAAATAAACCTTCTGCATTAAATACTTTTCAGCACAAAACTAAACTTAGCTTTACCTTTGGGGGAAACAAATTCAGATACAGTTTCAAGAAAATGAATAGGTTTTTATTAAAGATGAGTATAAATGATAAATTTGAGGTTCTCAATCCACATCTTCTCTGTCATGCAGACACAAATGTTTACCTGTATTCTACCGTTAGTTTTTTGCTGTCTGTATTCTGAATAATAATCAGTGATTGAGAATGTACCATCACAGAACTGATTATTTTTGTTGTTTTATTCAACATCAGGTTCTACAGCTTCTGGCTCTGATCCATGCTATAATTACACCACTCTTGATGAGTACTGGAGAGACATACAGCCAAACTATTACAGCCTTTACAACCCTATACATGATGACACTCTTGTTGAATGGAGCGGCTGGTATCGGCTGTATCTGTTTGGAAAAAGTGCTCGGATGTCTGAGTGGTGTGTGAGTACAACACATTGTGGTGGTGAAACTGGACTGTCTCTTAATGGTTCTCATCCACGTCTTGAGGATGGAGTGGTGACCCGTAAAGTCGTGGGAACTAATGCATGGTGGTGGTTGTGGTCATCGTCTTCTTGTGGCAGCTACAAGTCCACCTCCATTCGAGTCAAAGCCTGTCCAGGAGATTATTACGTCTATGAATTTGTCAAACCCAATGCATCGATTCCCAAGCCAATGTATTGTGCAGGTGAATTTTAAAAGTCAACATGAAGAGTAAATGCTCTATGTATTAGGTCATTTAGAAATCTTTAAACATGTTTTAAACAGTCAGAATCAGTGCTGTGCAGTCCATTAATCATTAGATCATCACACCCACCCATCATTACTGTAGCACTCCCTCAATTCCTGAAATCTCACAACTTTAATCAAACCATTCAATAGTACAAATGCATCCTTACTGTAGGTGCTTAATGTTTGACAGGAAAAAAAGGAAAGTAGTTATGGTGTGGATTTAATCACAGGCATCTTTATATATATATATATATATATATATATATATATATATATATATATATATTTAAATAAAAAAGTAAATACAGAACACAGAAAAACTTAAGAAGATAGAAAAGCAAAACGTAACATCATATATAAAGCAGATAACATTAAACACCTATGCTAAATGAAACAGTTGAACATGATCAGAAACCAAGGAAAACAGGAATACAGGAAATAGAAACACAAAACATACCAAACAAAATCAACTTAAAGAGTCTTCAAGAAACACAGACACAGATGACACACAGTCCTCTTGGGCCTTTGGATCAGACTGCACACCACTGGTTAGAATATAATTGCTGATTTCAAAATCATGAAAGTAACCATGTTTATAGGTTTTAGAATACTCTGAATTGTCTTCAATGTTAATACTGTGTTTTAACTGTACTTTTGCAAACTCCATGACAGTTGCTTTCCAAAACATCAGCAGTGATCCCTGCTACAACTATGAGTCTCTGGATCGTCCCTGGAGAACCAACAATGAAAGTGAAGATCGTATTTGTGATAGATTTTTCTCCTGGAATGGCTGGTACCGGTTTTTCTACTATGGAATGAACATCCAGATGCCAGAGACCTGTGTTGGTTCATACAGATGTAACACACAGATCACGCTGTATCTCAACGGTCCTCACCCTCGGATAGAGGATGGAGTGGTGACCAGGGAGGTCTGTGGAGGGACGTATGGGACTCGCTGCTGTGAATACAGAACAAGACCCATCAGAGTGAAAGCATGTCCAGGAAATTACTACGTCTATGAACTTGTGAATCCAGACGTGTGGTGTGCGGGATACTGCACAAGTACCATGATTTACTCCATTTTTTTGACAAAGTCTTTAAAACAATTTAAAATAATTTCAGTCATATTTCATATCATTTCCTTTTTCAGATATTAGCACCGTTTCACAGCCAGTTCCCACTGTAAGTCCCACCATAATCACTGGATCCAACAATTTGAGTAAGTTGTTAATCATAGTATATGTAAATGAATAAATTAGTTAATACAAATAAATAAAATATTGTGTTGTGTCACATGTGGCATCACTAAAACAGTCATGTTGAGTATTATTTTTTTTTAGAATGATCTTTATGTTTGACCTGTTCAGATTTGTACTCATGGGCCACGTTCATGAAATGCGATTTTTACAAATCCATTTTGAAATCCAATTCAAATCGCATTTCTGGAAATCCGTTTCAGTCTTACCTCTCTGATCGGATTTCGTATGGTTTATGTGACTGTTTCACGCCAGGTAAAACGTAAACGTCAGACGTTGTCATAGGAAACGTGGAGCCCCGGACATGACATGCAAGAAAAAAAATTAAATCGTGCACACGATTTACTATTTCGTTCCCTCAATTTATAATGATTTATCTGAACAGTTGTGATACACAGTGTGGACATCAATAAATTTAGATCAGATTCCAATTGCATACACAAATAATAAGATTTGGAATGACAGAACGTAGCCATGAAGTTTCTCAATGAAAATGCCTTGCTTGTTTTAATCTCATCATCTCATCACTCACAGATTATGACCCATGCAACAACTACAACACACTCAACAACTATTGGAGAAACATACTCGGCTACGGGCATCAATATGGACTCAATGCTGATTATGATGACACTCGTGTTAGTTGGGACGGCTGGTATCGACTCTACATTAATGGCTTGAGTGCTCAGATGCCTGAATGGTGTGTGTCTAACTTGGCATGTGGAGGTTTTAGTTCTCTGTGGCTTGCTGGCTCTCATCCTCTGCTTGGAGATGGAGCTGTTACTCGCGACATTTACGGCTCTCACTTTGAGGAGTGCAGATACTACAGATCCGACCCAATCCAAGTCAAAGCTTGTCCTGGAAATTATTATGTCTACAAATTTACCAGGCCTCCTCTTTCAATCCCAGCTCCTGTATATTGTGCAGGTACATTCATTGTTCATTATATTTTCTTCAATAAATTCATCTGCAGAATAAAATATTCTCTTTCTACTTTTCATAATAGTACGTTTCAACACCCCAAGTGTCGACCCCTGCTATAACTATAACAGTCTGGATGAGCCCTGGAGAGCCACAAACAATCCTTACGATAGTAACTATAGAAGGTGTGATAACTTCCAGGGCTGGTACAGGCTGTTCTACAACGGTCAGAGTGTCCAGATGCCAGAATCCTGTGTTAATCAGTACATGTGTGGCACTTACATCCCAATGTGGCTCAACGGCTCTCATCCACAGCTGGAAGATGGAGTGGTTACCCGTCAGATCTGTGGTTCCACAAGGACTAGCTGCTGTAATTACAAATCCCTCCCTATACAAGTCAAAGCCTGTCCAGGAAATTACTACGTTTATGAGTTTGTCAGACCAATATTCTGTGGAGCTTACTGTGCGGGTGAGAATTTTACTAATATGAATTTCAATCATTTACCTTTCTTTTTTTCTAAAAATTGATATTGATAAAACCGTTGTTCCTATTATCAGATGTCACACGACTTAATGCAACAACACCAGCAACACTAACAACAACAGCAACACCAAGAACACAAACAACAGCAACAACATCCATTACTACTCCATCCACAACCACTGGTAAACTATTGTCTTGCTTACTTCATGAACTCTCATGACCATCTTTTTGGACATGTATTTCAATTACATGAACTCTCAACATTTTTCTGTTTATCCCACTATTAGATATGAGTGTAGTCAATTCAAAGTAAAAATGTCTGTCAGGACCTCTACTCTCAAAGATGATTGACAGTTAGCATACAGTTTGGATTGGCAGTATGGTTCTGTTCTGGGCAAGAACTCCCTGCCCATCCAAACAGCCTAGCAAAGAGCAGTGAGTGCAGTGATAACCCCCCCAAAACAAAACCATATGCCGACATCCCCCAACCACACACATCTGGTGAATTTACCACTTTAGTAATTTAAGTGATATAAAAATACATTTGGTTGTAGGTGTAATCTTTTTATCTTAACCATTCTCAGTCTTCCACCATCACAATATCTCCTCTTTCATACAGACACAGTGTCAGTGAATAATGTTTCCTCTTGTATTTCCTTCTGTGAATGAGAACATATCACCTCACAAATGTCTTTTGTTTGTTTGACATTACTTTCTTAGCTACACCTTCCGGCTCTGATCCATGTTATAATTATACCACTCTTGATGAATACTGGAGAGACATACGGCAAAACCCATATCAGTACTCTGACCGTAATGACAGTGCTGTTGAATGGAGTGGCTGGTATCGGCTGTATCTGAATGGAAAAAGTGCTCAGATGTCTGAGTGGTGTGTGAGTCGTATTGGATGCGGCGGTAATCTTGGACTGTATCTCAATGGTTCTCATCCAAAGCTTGAGGATGGAGTGGTGACCCGTCAAGTTTTTGGAAGTTATATGGATTCTTACCAGTGTGGCGGCTACAGATCTGCACCCATCCAAGTTAAAGCATGTCCTGGAGATTATTACATCTATAAGCTCGTCAAGCCAGATCTGTCGATTTACAAGCCTTCATACTGTGCAGGTACAGTTTTGACTTCTTCTGATGATATTCACATATTTTTGTTGTGAATGTTTCAACCAGATTCTTGTGTTGTCTACTGTTTTGACCCCACACACCCACCTGTCACTAATACAGTGTTATGCGAAAGTTTGGGAACCCCTTACAGAATCTGTGAAAATGTGAAAATTTTAACAAAATAAGCGAGATCATACAAAATGCATGTTATTTTTTTACTTAGTACTGTCCTGAGTAAGATATTTTACATAAAAGTTGTTTGCATAAAGTCCACAAGACAAAAAATAGCTGAATTTATTAAAATGACCCTGTTCAAAAGTTTGGGAACCATTGATTCTTAATACTGTGTGTGGTTACCTGGATGATCTACAACTGTTTTTTTGTTGTGTGATGGTTGTTCATGAGTCCCTTGTTTGTCCTGAGCAGTTAAACTGAGCTCTGTTCTTCAGAAAAATCTTCCAGGTCCTGCAGATTCTTCAGTTTCAAGGATTATTTTTTCCAGCAGTGACTGTATGATTCTGAAATCCGTCTTTTCACACTGAGGACAACTGAAGGACTCAAACACAACTATTAAAAAAGGTTCAAACATTCACTGATGTTCCAGAAGGAAACATGATGCATTAAGAGCCGGGGGGTGAAAACTTTTGAACAGGATAAAGATGTCCACATTTTTCTCTTTTTGTTGAAATATCATTTTTTTTTCATTTAGTACTGCCCTCCGGAAGTGACAGAAGATACCTACATTTTTCCCGGAAAACAAATTATGTACAATTGACCAAATTCAAAAAGTTTTCACCCCCCAACTCTTAATGCGTCATGTTTCCTTCTGGAGCATCAGTGAATGTTTGAACCTTTTCTAACAGTTGTGTTTGAGTCCCTCAGTTGTCCTCAGTGTGAAAAGATGGATCTCAAAATCATTCAGTCACTGCTGTAAAGGGTTCAAATTGTCACAGACACACCAGGTTCCACCCTATCACAGCGCACTCAATCCCCTGAATACTAATCACCGACACCTGCACCTCATCAGTTCACTCATTACTGCAGCATAAAAGACACTCACACTCCCTCACACTTTGTCCGATCTCGTTTGAGTCAAGTCACATGTATGCTTCTCTCAAGGACTCCTTACCTGCTACTTACCTGCTTCCAGTGTCTCCCTGTTACCTCGTGTGTGAGTGTCTCCATTCTCCAGCGTCTCCATTCTCCAGCGACGATCTGTAAATATTACAAAGACTGTATCATCATCCACTTCAAACAACCATCAACTTTACCACTATTCACTCACCTGTTCCACTGTTACCTCTGCTGTGTGTATCAATAAACCATCTCATTCTCCATCTCGTCTCCGTGATATCTGTACTGTAACAGAAGATCGGACCAGACGGATTATACACCAGCATGAGTCACCCGGATCCATTTCAGGAGCTCGTCGATGCCCTTCGACGAGCACTCACCTCTCAACCACCACCATCCTCACCTGCCATCACAGCCGTAAACACACCACCGACTCCTTCACCATCAGCGCACGCCAGTCCCATGGCCCAACCGGCGCCCTTCTCTGGTTCGGCGGAGGATTGCAGCGGTTTCCTCCTGCAATGTTCGCTGACCCTGGAGATGCAACCGCACATGTTTCCCACTGACACGGCGAAAGTCGCCTTCATCATCTCTCAGCTGCAAGGAAAAGCGCTACAGTGGGCCGATTCATTATGGTCACAAGGTAACCCTATTGTCAAGTCATATTCTAGTTTCGTCAACCACTTCCGGGAAGTGTTCGGCAGACCCTCTACAGATTCTTCAGCTGGTGAGAAACTATATAAATTAAAACAAGGAGCTATGTCTATTAATGAATATGCCTTACGATTCAGAACGCTTGCAGCTTCGAGTGGTTGGAACGAACAAGCGCTCATAACAACCTACCGCCAAGGTTTGGACCCTCGCGTGCGGTTGCATCTCGCTGCATACGAGGATTCCATCGGCTTGGAACGTTTCATCCAACTCTCCATTCGTTTCGCCACTCGTATGCAGTCGTGTCTCGAAGAGCACCAGGGTCAGTCGTTCTTTTACACCTCACCCTGCCGACCAGAGTCCGTCAGCCCTCCAGAACCAGCCAACGAACCCATGGCAATCGAAGGTTCCCGGCTCACATCCACTGAACGGCAGAGGCGGCTGACCCAGAACCTATGTCTCTACTGCGGCACTCCCGGGCATGTACTCTCCACATGCCCCATTCGACCTCCTCGTCCCGTGGTGAGTGCTATAATCCCTTCAATTAAGAAAATGCAACCACTCACCACTGTGGTAAACCTTACTGCTGCCAATGTCTCAATTCCAGTTGTCGCCCTCCTTGATTCTGGGTCAGCCGGCAATTTCATCTCCGGCGCCCTCTGCCGTCAGCTCGCCCTCAAGACCACGGCCACGCCGACCACCTACCAGATCCGCTCCGTGACTGGGAAACCTCTCAGCAGAAAACATGTCCATCATACTGCCGGTCCATTACAACTACGCGTCGGCCTTCTGCATGAGGAGGATATTCATCTGCTGGTTCTGGAGGAATCCACCTCTGACGTGATACTAGGGCGACCGTGGTTGGAGCAGCACAACCCCATCGTCTCCTGGAAATCTGGCGAAGTCCTGAAGTGGGGCGAAACCTGTTTCCCGAGCTGTTTCCCAAATCTCCCAAGACCTTCATCTCCAGAACCTGACCATCTATCACTCTGTGCCACGACCATCGAGAGTCCCGTCGAGAAACGCTCGGTGGAGATTCCTGATTGTTATGCCCCCTTCAGAGACGTTTTCTGCCCACAAAAGGCTTCCAAGCTGCCTCCACATCGGCCATGGGACTGTGCCATCGATCTGCTTCCGGGTGAGCCAGTGCCAAGGGGACGCATTTACCCCCTTTCCATCCCGGAGGAGAAGGCCATGGAGGATTACATCAAGGAAGCTCTCGCCCAGGGTTACATCCGGCCGTCTACTTCCCCTGCTGCTTCTAGCTTCTTCTTTGTGGCTAAAAAGGACGGAGGCTTGCGGCCCTGCATAGACTATCGCGCCCTCAATAACATCACAGTAAAGTTCCGGTATCCCCTTCCTCTCGTCCCATCTGCCCTAGAACATCTCCGAGGTGCCACTATCTTCACCAAGCTGGACCTCCGCAGCGCGTACAACCTCATCCGGATACGCGAGGGGGACGAGTGGAAGACCGCCTTCGTCACGCCCACCGGCCACTACGAATACTTGGTGATGCCCTATGGCCTGGTCAACGCCCCCTCCGTATTCCAGGATTTCATCCATGAGGTGCTCCGGGAGTTCCTTCACAAGTTCGTCTTGGTGTACATCGATGACATCCTCATCTACTCCCGGAGCTTGGCCGAACATCGCCACCACGTTGCGGAGGTCCTCAACCGTCTCCGACAATTCCATCTCTTCCTAAAAGCCGAAAAATGTTCATTCCACCAACCATCCGTTCACTTCCTGGGCTACATCATTGACAGTAGTGGCATCCGGATGGACGAGAGGAAGGTGGAAGCTATCCAATCCTGGCCACAACCCACCTCCATCAAAGAGTTACAACGCTTCCTCGGTTTCTCCAACTTTTATCGCCGTTTCATCCAGAACTACAGTTCAATTGCTCATCCTCTCACCAACCTGCTCAAAAACAAGCCCAAGTCTCTGTCCTGGACCCCAGAAGCCACCAACGCCTTCCAGACCCTCAAACAAGCCTTCATCACCGCTCCACTCCTCATCCATCCCAATCCTGACCTTCCCTTCGTGGTTGAAGTAGACGCATCCACCACCGGAGTTGGAGCGGTGTTGTCGCAGCAGCAGGGGACACCAAGTAGACTTCACCCATGTGCCTTCTTCTCCCGCAAGCTCAACCCGGCGGAAAAGAATTACGACATTGGTAACAGGGAGCTCCTGGCCGTAAAGCTGGCCCTCGAGGAGTGGAGGCATTGGCTGGAGGGAGCCAAACATCCTTTCCTGGTCCTAACCGATCATAAAAACCTGGAATACCTGCGGTCTGCAAAGAGGTTGAACCCCCGCCAAGCACGTTGGGCTCTGTTTTTCACACGATTTGACTTTACCATCTCTTACCGTCCCGGCATCAAGAACATCAAAGCCGATGCCCTCTCTCGTCTACATACACCCGAGGACAGCCTAGAAGATCCAGAGCCAGTTCTCCCTAGCAACCTCTTCGTAAGTCCCATAACCTGGTCAGAAGAGACCATGCCCTCCTCCAATGCCTCCACCAGCATTCCGCCGGGTTGTCCACCAGGCTTGCAATACACTCCCAGAGCACGGCGCACTCCACTTATCCACACAGCTCACTCTTCACTCGGCACTGGCCACCCGGGGGTCATGAAACCCTCTCGTTGCTTAAAGAACGCTTCTGGTGGCCCAACATGGCAGCCGATGTCAGAAGGTACGTACAGGGCTGTGAGGAATGCGCCATCTCCAAGAGCCCACGCCATCTTCCATCCGGCAAGCTCATGCCTCTGCCCGTTCCAAATCGACCCTGGTCACACCTAGGAGTCGACTTCATAACAGACCTCCCAGCATCCAACAATAAGACCTGCATCCTGGTAATAGTCGATCGCTTTTCAAAATCCTGTCGTTTAATTCCCCTGAACGGACTCCCCACAGCGATGGAGACAGCCGAATTACTCTTCAACTTCGTCTTCCGCTACTTCGGCATCCCAGAGGACATCGTATCTGACAGGGGACCTCAGTTCATTTCCCGAGTCTGGAATGGTTTCTTCAAGCTCCTAGGTGTGACCATCAGTTTAACATCAGGATACCACCCTCAGTCGAACGGGCAGACGGAACGGAAGATCCAGGAGATCGGCCGCTTCCTCCGTACCTTCTGTCACGGCCACCAGGACTCCTGGAGCCAGTATTTGGGTTGGGCCGAGTACGCACAGAACTCTCTCCGCCAACCAACCACCGGTCTCACACCATTCCAGTGCGTGCTCGGATACCAACCCCCACTGTTTCCCTGGACTGGGGAACCTTCCGACGTTCCTGCTGTGGATTACTGGTTCCGGGAGAGCGAGAGGGTCTGGGACTCAGCTCATCACCAACTGCAGCGAGCCCTGCGCAGACGCAGGATGACAGCGGACCTTCATCGCTCCGACGCCCCCACTTACCAACCCGGACAGAAGGTCTGGCTGTCCACCCGTGACATCCGCCTGCGTCTGCCCTGCCGGAAGCTGAGCCCCAGATTCATTGGCCCATTCACCATCACCAGGCAGATCAATCCAGTCACTTACCAGCTCCAACTACCTCCACAGTACAGAATTCACCCAACCTTCCACGTGTCTCTTCTCAAACCTCACCACCCCTCTGTTCCTCTCTCCACAGAACCTGGCGTGGCAGCAGCCGAACCCCCCCTTCCTCTCCTTGTGGATGATGGAGCTGCATACGAGGTGCGAGAGATCCTGGACTCCCGGCGCCGTGGTGGTCGACTAGAGTATCTAGTAGATTGGGAAGGCTACGGCCCCGAAGAACGTTCATGGATTCCCCGAGACGACATCCTCGATCCCAACCTTCTTCACACTTTCCATAATGACCATCCTGACAGACCGGCTCCCCGTGGACGAGGACGACCACCACGACGTCGGGGTCCGCGGCCCTCAGGAGCGGGCCGTGGAGGGGGGGGGTACTGTCACAGACACGCCAGGTTCCACCCTATCACAGCGCACTCAATCCCCTGAATACTAATCACCGACACCTGCACCTCATCAGTTCGCTCATTACTGCAGCATAAAAGACACTCACACTCCCTCACACTTTGTCCGATCTCGTTTGAGTCAAGTCACATGTATGCTTCTCTCAAGGACTCCTTACCTGCTACTTACCTGCTTCCAGTGTCTCCCTGTTACCTCGTGTGTGAGTGTCTCCATTCTCCAGCGTCTCCATTCTCCAGCGTCTCCATTCTCCAGCGACGATCTGTAAATATTACAAAGACTGTATCATCATCCACTTCAAACAACCATCAACTTTACCACTATTCACTCACCTGTTCCACTGTTACCTCTGCTGTGTGTATCAATAAACCATCTCATTCTCCATCTCGTCTCCGTGATATCTGTACTGTAACACAAATATGCAAAAGATGCTTGAAACTGAAGAATCTGCAGGACCTAGAGGACTTTTCTGAAGAACAGAGCTCAGTTTAACTGCTCAGAACAAACAAGAGACTCATGAACAACCATCACAAAACAGAAAAACAGTTGTAGATCATCCAGGTAACCACACACAGTATTAAGAATCAAGGGTTCCCAAACTTTTGAACGGGGTCATTTTAATAAATTCAGCTATTTTTTGTCTTGTGGAATTTATGTAAACATCTTTTATGTAAAATATCTTACTCAGGACAGTACTAAATAAAGAATAACATGCATTTTGTATTATCTCCCTTATTTTGTTAAAATTATTCACATTTTCACAGATTCTGTAAGGGGTTCCCAAACTTTCGCATAACACTGTACATCACTGTGTAACACAATATGCTGATACAGTTTCTCAAATCTTACGACTCAAAAGCCAGCCCTTTTCCTAAGCATACATTACTTTACACTTTATGATACTCTATTTAAAGCCAATTTAAGCCTTAAGTCTTGTGCCTATTTTAAGTCATTTATCCATTCTTTTAAATGCTTTTCCATGCAACTAATCATAAGGATTATGGGTTTTGTGAAAAGGTGGCAAACAAGAAAATACTTACCAGGAAAGCTTCAATTCAATTTCAAATCAACATGTGGATATACTGCATGATTTTAGCAATCCTATAAGATCATTAAAAATCACACTGTGCGACATGGATCTATTAATCTTGGGTACGACATACATGTAGACTGTACAATCATGACACCTGTTGACTCGTAGGCTACGATGCAAGTTGCTATAGAAGAATAAAACATCATCAGCATGCGCTAGTGGTAAACAAAACACCATGTTGAATCACACTTTGGTAGTTGTAGTTTTTATGTGCACTGGGGAAAAAATGAAGCGGCGAAAGAAAAAGGGAAAAGAGCTTGAGGTAAACAGTTTTAAATTTTAGCACCATGTCTTGTTGATTTCATGTCGCATTTTCATTTTCACTGGTCAGTAGATGCAGTAGGACGATGATCATGCTGAATTTCTGACACTGTCAGAAAACTATCGTAGGCTATCTTTGGTCACAAGACCAGGAAAACGGCTGTCTTTGATCCTCTCTCACCGTAAGACATAAGAACACAGATTACCACGATCACAGAAAACGCCACGATTGTTTCACGATGGCAATCTTTCGTCTGGGACAGCCAAAAATCGTGCAGTGTATCCCGGGCTTTAAAGGTTTTTATCATTCAAAAAAATGATACTTTAAACTAGCTCAAGTCAATTATGGACAGTGGTTCCACACAACCAACTTAGTTTTTATCAACATTAAAGGTTTATTTTTAATCTATGCAATATCCTTGTGTTGTGACAACACAACTGACTAAGGAAGAACCTATGTGAAATAGTTATGTCCAACCAACTCAATTCAATCATGGACAGTGGTTCCACATGTTTGACACAAGTAAAACCCAATAGAATCAACCATGTTAAACAAACTAGAATCAATTGTGTTCATTTAACTTGAATGAATGGTTTTAGTTTTCATATTAATTGAATTACACAAATAATCCTACAATTAATGCTTCTTGTTTAGTCCTGTGATTTACATAACTTTTGTGATGCGATGTTCTGTGTTGGCAGTCAAGAAGTGATACTGGTTTCATCCAGGGCAGTATTTCCCAAAAGCATTGCCTAAGTTGATCGTAGCTTCATTAATGGAGCTACAATCAACTTAGGCTTACAATGCTTCGTGCAGAAAATCGTGCAGTGTATCCCAGACTTCAAAGGTTTTTAGGACCTGACTGCACAACAATGGCTAAAATATATATAACTGTTCAAAACTACACTATCATTGTGCTTTATTATATAGATTTTTGAATTCTTAATTAAAATACATTATTTTTTATCAGTACTTTAACAAAGAACTCTTTTGTCTGTAACAGTTGCTTTCCAAAACATCAGCGTTGATCCGTGCTACAACTATGAGTCTCTGGATCGCCCCTGGAGAGCCAACAATGAAAGTGGAGAGTTTATTTGGGAAGAATCTTTTACCTGGAATGGCTGGTACCGCCTTTACTACTATGGAATGGACGTCCGTATGCCAGAGACCTGTGTTGGTTCATACAACTGTAATGCAGCCCTGAGTCTGTCGCTCAACGGTTCTCACCCTCGTATAGAGGATGGAGTGGTGATCAGGGAGGTCCAAACAGGAGCTTATACAACTGGCAACTGTGTATACAAATCAAAACCCATCAGAGTGAAAGCATGTCCTGGAAATTACTATGTCTATGAACTTGTGAATCCACAATTCTGGTGTTCAGGATACTGCATAGGTACCATGCTTCTCCCCACTTTTTAATAAAGTCTTTTAAATTTTAAAATAATTTCAGTAATTTCCTTTTTTTTTGCAGATGTTAGCACCATTTCACAGTCAGTTTCCACGATAAGTCCAGCTATTATCATTGGATCCAGCATCACCTGGAGTAAGTAAATGTTGAATTCATATGTATGAATAAGGTTAAGAAAAATTGTATATATTAATTATTGTATATACATTTATTGTTATATAAATCAATATTTTATAAGAGAGAAACATTTCTAAAAAAAAAAATGACAATGAAAGACACCTTTTGTGCAAGAACATCCTCACAGTTACACAGTCATGTTGTGTATGAATGGTTTAGGAATCTAGTTTTGGAAAAGAATTTGGTTTCATCCCTCACAGATTATGACCCATGCATTAACTACAACATTCTCAACGACTACTGGAGGAGCACAGTCAACTACTGGTATCAAGGTGGATACATACCTGAACATGATGACACTCGTGTTAGTTGGGATGGCTGGTATCGACTCTACATTAATGGCTTGAGTGCTCAGATGCCTGAATGGTGTGCGTCTTACATGGCATGTGGAGGCTTTAGTGCTCTCTGGCTTGGCAGCTCTCATCCTCGGCTTGGAGATGGAGTTGTTACTCGTGAAATTTACGGCTCTTACTACGATCAGGCCAGTTACTACAGATCCAACCCAATCCAAGTCAAAGCTTGTCCTGGAAATTATTATGTCTACAAATTTACCAGGCCAGCTCTTTCAATCCCAGCTCCTACATATTGTGCAGGTACATTCATCCATCTTTATATTTAACATGCTTATCATGGATTGTATTATTGATTTTCACGTTACTATCTTGGATGCATTAAATCACTACTCTCTTTCTACTTTTTCATAATAGTACTTTTCACTACCCCAAGTGTTGACCCCTGCTACAACTACACCACTCTGGATGAGCCTCGGAGATCAACCAGCAATTCGTATTACTATGGCATGTGTGACTATAATGTGAAGTGGAATGGCTGGTACAGGCTGTTCATCAGAGGTCAAAATGCTCAGATGCCAGAATCATGTGTTAATCAACGCATGTGTGGCACTGAAGAGCCATTCTGGCTCAATGGCTCTCATCCACAGCTGGAAGATGGAGTGGTCACCCGTCAGGTCTGTGTTTCCTCATGGAATGGTTGCTGTGGTTACACATCCCACCCTATTCAAGTCAAAGCCTGTCCAGGAAGTTACTACGTTTATGAGTTTGTCAGGCCAATGTTTTGTGGAGTTTATTGTGCAAGTGAGCATTTACTCAAATGTATTTCAGTTATTTACCTTTCGGTTTATTATTAAATTGATATTGATAAAAACAATTGTTCCTAATATCAGATGTCACAGCCTCTTCGACAACAGCAACACCAGCAACACTAACAACATCAAGAACACCAACAACAACACCAAGAACAGCATCAACAGCAACATCAACAAGAACTGCAATAACACCATCAACAACAGCAACAACATCAAGAACAGCATCAACAGCAACTTCAATAAGAACTGCAATAACACCATCAACAACAGCAACAACATCAACAACACCAAGAACAGCATCAACAGCAACATCAACAAGAACTGCAATAACACCATCAACAACAGCAACAACATCAAGAACACCATCAACAACAGCAACAACATCAACAACACCAAGAACAGCATCAACAGCAACATCAACAAGAACTGCATCAACAGCAACATCAACAAGAACTGCATCAACAGCAACATCAACAAGAACTGCAATAACACCATCAACAACAGCAACAACATCAAGAACACCATCAACAACAGCAACAACATCAACAACACCAAGAACAGCATCAACAGCAACATCAACAAGAACTGCATCAACAGCAACATCAACAAGAACTGCATCAACAGCAACATCAACAAGAACTGCATTAGGAACAGCAACAACAACTATTACTCCACAAATCACAGCCACTGGTAAAGTATCATCTTGCTTACTTCATGAATTCAGTCTTTTTGAATATGCATTTTAATTACATTAACTCTCAACATTTTTCTGTTCATCCCACGGTTACACATGCGTGTAGTCAATTCAAAGAAAAAGTAATGTCTGTCAGGACCTCTTCTGTCAAAGATGAACATACAGTTTGTATTGGTGGTATTGTTCAGTTCTGGGCAAGAAAAGGAGCCTATCATTGATAAGAACAGGTAGTGCAGCGATAATGCCGACATCTGCCAACAACTTACAGCGATATGTTTTGGATATTCTCAGTTTGTGTCAGTGTTAATGCATTAGTGCTTTTTCTCTCACAGCTAAATTTGCTTAGTAAAAAGAAGATACTTTCATATCAGTAGGGCCTCAACCTTACTAATACTATATTTGCTTTGAAACAGTCATTTAAACAGTAATTTAAACCACTATACGACAAGCATTTGAATGTGGTAAAAGCAGACAACTTCAGCTGATCTACTTTATCAAAGCACAAGTGATCTTAATGAAACACTGCTGCAATTGGTGTAAAGAAGTCATTTAAGAAAAGTCAAGGGTCAAGTGCTCAACTAAAGCAAATGCTTTTCACTATAATGGTGACTTCTAACTAAATTTTTCAATAAAAAACAAAACAAAAAAAACAACATTAATTAGAGCTAAACCTCTGTAAATTCTATGATGTATAGATAAGATAAAGTGCAATCAGTCGGACGTGCAAAGGCACAGTGCTCAGTGTTCATTCAGTAAAGAAATAAAGTCAGTCTGGTCTGTAATAAGTTTTTGTAATGCTGTTTTTGGAGTTGTTTAATCATCATCTGCTCAGATCTTGAGAAATGTAATTGATTTGATTGAACTGTAAGTTCAAATAACTAAAATTGTCGAGTTGAAAATACTTAATATTTTAAGTAATTTCAACTTAACTGAGTCAGTGCAAAATAATAACTAAAAAATTAAGTTCACCTTATTCCATAATTATTCCAACTAAATGTTATAAACTCAATTACCTAAATTTGTCAAGGTGAAATACTTAATATTCTAAGTAATTAAAACTTAAATAAGTCAGTGGAAATTAGTACCTCAAAAAGTTAAGTTGAGTGAACAAAAAACATTTTACAGGGACTGTTTGTACTGAAAACTTACTTTCACAAAGTTAACTCAACTAAACTTTTTAAGTTCAAACCACAATAAATTTGTCAAGTTGAAAATACTTAATATTCTATGTAAATACAATTTAACTGAGTCAGTGCAAAAAGATATCTCAAAAAGTTAAGTGTGTTAAGTGAATGATTAAATGCAGTTAAATGCAGTACCTGAATGAGCTGAAGCAATTTGCACATTCCCAATAACAGCCAGAAAAGCGTAAAGGGATAGTTTGCCCAAAAACTTTAATTATCCCATGATTTACTCACCCTCACCCTGCAATTAAAAGTGCTACTGCCAGACCCGGAGATTGGCTGAATGGATTCGAAAATGGTAAAACTCAACTGTTTAACTCTAGGGGAGTTGGAAAATGAGCCCGTTTTCAAAAATACTGGCGTGTTCCTTTAAAGCAACAAGCATGTTGGCAATAATAACCAGAAAAGGTTAAACAACAAGCATGTTGTTGAAACAAGCAATGAGGATAAAAGGAAAATGTGACTTAGCTGCAGTGAAGACACATTCAGAGATGGAAGAAGGGTGACAAGATGTGACAAGGATACTTTGATCTTCCGCAGGAGCTTGCTCTGAATTTTGCTCTTAAGGCCCAGTCAGGATAGCGAAACTCAACTAAATTACTCTGAGGTCAGGTTCAATCCAAGAAGTTACTATTATTCGATGTGGCAAACTGGCTTGTTCAAGGTTCAATAAACTTGGATCCGATGTGAAATCCATATATTGTATGTGTAAAAGTGGAACACGGTGGCATCACAGCAGAGTATGCTGCCCATCATAAATCAAAGCATGTGGCAGACAGTGGTCAGAGGAGAACTCCTGAAAATTTTCAACATAATGATCAAAGTTTTAGCAATGCTACTGCAATCAATTCCTAGCAGAAAGTAAGAATTGCTTCTCAATGTAATTCTAACGGTCAAGTAGGCAAAAAGTCTAGAACATGATAATAAATGATAAAATGATCCCTACAATTCGCTATATAAAACAATTTTATTACATTGGAGGACTTCAAGCAATACTCAATGGAGGGGGGGGGGGGGACTGTGGGGACTATGGCTCTGTTTACATGACTCAGTGTCTTTTCATGTATTTCATTTATCTGTACTTCTCTTAGGTGTGAAAGATCACTGTTCTGAACTCAGCTGCTCTGAGGATGAACACTGTGGGAAGAAAAATGGTGTTTATGGCTGTTTATGCAACAACAACCATCACAGCCCAAATTCTGACTCTTTTGGTTGGTATTGTTTTACAATAAACTATTGTGTTTTTACAATGACATTTTAAATTATTCTGTCAATCTTATGGATGTTTTCTTTCAGATTTCTCAGAAACCTGTGAAAGCAGCTCTGGCTCCATGTCTGTGTCTCGCTGTCAGCTCTTTGAGGCTGGTTTTTCAGCTGACATCTTACACCTCAATGATCCTAGCTGCAAAGGAACGGTCCGGAACGGCAGAGTGGAATTTCATTTTGATAACGATGAACACATCTGTGGTACAAATCTTGTGGTGAGACTCACTAAGTATAGTCTATTAAAGACACAAGTACATCATCCAATCATGAGGGTCAAATATTCTAGGAATATTCCCTAATATCAGTGATTTACTGGTTGGACAAAAAAATGCAAAAACCCATTACCATATGGGTTAATACCATTTGTGAAGGTTACAGTGAAAAATGTATCTATTATTTATATTTTTGTTGTTTATTTTCTCTAGTTTGTATCAGTGAAGTGTAAGTGGTTTTCAGCAATATTTGGTACGAGCCTTGTGTAAGATGTGCGACTTGTTAGACGCCCAAAAAGGGCAAATTATCGGAGCCCAGTTAACAAGAGCATCTGAAACCTTAACACCGAAATGTTGTGTGTTTTAAGAACAACAGTCTTCATGATTAAGACTCTGTATACAAAGCATGGCAAGAGTTCATCAGCTAAGAAAAATAAACGGCATAAACTGAAAGTAAATGATAGGGATGCACAATGAGCAATAAGAAGGACTGTGTCCAAACAACACAGACAAACTGCAAATTGACAGCAAATCTCATTTATCCTAAAGATTGTTTTCACAAAAACTGACCACAGAAAACTTCACAAAGCCTACATCAGTGAAAGAACTGCAATTGCTAAAAAATGTATCTAATACTAATGCTAAAATGTAAAAAAAAAAAAAAAAGTGTTATGATCATAAAACACAGACAGTGTTGGAGCTCTAAAATAAACTTTATCATCTGCCCTGGTCAGCTTAATCACCTGACTTGAATATTATTGAACTCTTGTGGTCAATGTTTTGAGTGAAGTATGAAAAGTAGATTCCCTCCTTCAACATCTCTGAACAAACTGGCAGAAGTTCAGATAGATGACACTCCACTGGAAACTATTGAGAAGTTGTATTAATCTACTCTAATAAGTTTGAAAGCTGTATTAAAGGCAAATTTGGGTAACACCTTAATAAAGAAATATTGCAGATTTCCCGGATGTTCACATCATTTTGTCCAACACTTTTTTTCCACAGGCCAACGGCACCCACTTCATCTATGATAACTTTATTCTGGGGACACCAAAATCAGAAGGCCTCATCAGCAGAGAGAAAATTCTGAAGCTTTCTTTCAGTTGCGCTTACCCCCAAACACAAACACTTTCCATGAATGTGGAAATCAACCCACTGGAGAGGTGCGGATTTCACTAATTTCAATTGTACTATCATAAACATGCCAAAAAGAGCTAGTGCAGATGTCAACATTTTCTGTGATTAAGAAAATAACTTCTTTCTTTCTTTCTTTCTTTCTTTCTTAATTTCTTTCCTTTTTGTGAGTGAATTAATCCTATGGAAGCCCGTTTCCACCACTAAATAAAAAATAAAAACAGTAATTGCGACTTTTTATCTCAGAATTCTGACTTTTTTTTCTCCCAATTGCGTGATATAAAGTCAGAATACTGATATATAAACTCGCAATTGCGAGGAAAAAAAAAGTCAGAATTCTGAGATAAAAACTCGCAATTGAATGATATAGTCAATTCTGATTTTTTTCTCACAATTCTGACTTTTTTTCTTACAATTGCGAGTTATAAAGTCAGAATTTTGAGATATAAACTCACAATTGCGTGATATTAAGTCACAATTCTGACTTTTTCTCGCAATTCTGACTTTTTTTTCTCGCAATTGCAAGTTTATATTTCAGGAATTGTGACTCACGGAATTGAGAGTTTATACCTCGCAATTCTGACTTTATATCACGCAATTATGAGTTTATATTTCAGAATTGTAACTTTATAACTCGCAATTGTGAGAAAAAAATCTGAATTGTGAGGAAAAAAAGTCAGAATTCTGAGATATAAACTCGCAATTGCGTGATATAAAGTCACAATTCTGACTTTTTCTCACAATTGTGAGATATAAACTCAGAGTAAAGAAATGCTTCTTTTCTATTCAAAAATGATCATTTTTACGTCACTGTAACATGTAAAAAAAATACTTTTTGATCTGCACATAAAAAATAAACCATCTGTACTAAAACACAGGATTCCTTTTTTTTTTTTTTAACTTTTTTTCTTTTTTCTCGCAATTGCGAGTTTATATCCCAGGAATTGTGACTATCACGCACTTGTGAGTTTATATCTCGTAATTCTGACTTTATATCATGCAACTGTGAGAAAAAAATCTGAATTGTGAAAAAAAAAGTCAGAATTGTGAGATATGAACTCGCAATTGCTAGTTAAAAAGTCAGAATTCTGAGATACAAACTCACAATTGCATGATATCGTCACAATTCGGATTTTTCTCCTCTCAATTCTGACTTTATATCATGCAATTGCGAGTTTATATCTCAGAATTGTTAATTTTATAAATCGCAATTGTGAGAAAAAAAAAATCAGAATTGTGAGAAAAAAAGTAGCAATTGCAAGTTAAAAAGTCAGAATTGTGAGATGACAACAAAATGAAAAACACAAATGAATATATAAAAAAAGCAAATATGGTAAACATTTCTAAACAAAGAATATATGATGTACTCCTAAAAATTACCATAAAACAGGGTAATTCTAACACAGATCTATTCACCATTTTAACAGCATTGTGCACAAGAGCCTTCCGGCGGGTGAAGGGAGATATCAGGTTCGTATGATTCCTTATCAGGATGATGAGTTTACGCAGCCCTTCACTGGTGCAGTGGATGCAGAGCTCGACCAGGAGATGCATGTGGAAGTTCGTGTTGAGGGGGTCGACAGCCGACAGTTTGCCCTGGTGATGGACACGTGTTGGGCTACACCTGTGAATGATCCCAATTATGATCTACGCTGGGATCTCGTCGTTCAAGAGTATAGAAATGCTTCTTTTCTATTCAGAAATGATCATTTTACGTCACTGTAACATGTAAAAAAAAATACTTTTTGATCTGCACATAAAAAATAAACCATATCACAATCTGTACTAAACAGGATTCCATTTTTTTTTTTTTTTTTTTTTTTTTTTTTGTACATGGAATGCAAAATTATAGATGTCTTTCATGAGAGAATTTGATGATTATCATTATTGATATTCTCAGGTGTCCCAATCCAGATGACGATACAGTGGAGCTGCAGCAGAACGGCGTCTCAACATCCAGCCGTTTCTCCTTCAGGATGTTTATCTTCACTGCAAACTCCACTAAACTTTACCTGCACTGTGCTGTTCATCTTTGCCTTCTGTCAAGCAATCGCTGCTCAAAGGTGAGTTTACAAAACCTCTAGCAATGTAATTTACCAATTATATTAGCCGTATCTTTCTATCTATCTATCTATCGTTCGTGGAATGTGACGGTTATAATGGATGGTTGTAAATGTAAAGGTTTAAGATTCTGCCATTAAAAAAAATCCTGTTGATCAAACACTAATCTAAATATTATAAGGAATATAGCACCCTTAATGCCCATAGTGATAAAGTTTAATGTCAGGTATGCTACAGTAGTTGTTTTTGCTGCCCTCTTCTGGAGACTTATTGCACTCCTTCATGTTTCATGCTTGTTCTGTGATATTCAGCAGGGATTTACACCGCTGGGTTTTGTCTTTTTCTCCTGTAGAACTGTACCTCTGGATCGCACTGGAGAGAGCGCAGGTCTCTGGACTTCCATGACAGTGCTTCCATATCCATGGGTCCTTTGATGTTGTCTGAAGGAAAAACAGGTGAACATTTCACTTAATTTTAATCATTATTAAGATAATTTTTCTGTCATGAACACATTACATTTCGCTGCATTGCATTATATTCCCTGTTCACAGATAAGTGGATCCCAGTGCAGGTGAAGGTATCTGAGGCTTCTTGTCTGTGTGCTTCCCTGATGGTGTTTCTTGTTCCTCTGATGAGTGTCTTTATCATCTTTTAGTATATTTCAACAAGAAAATTGGCAACATTTAAAATGCATATTATCTAATGCCATTTTAATGGAGGTGGCACTGATGCCACGCTGGTTGTGGGTTTCTAAAAGTTTCTTTATTTCATAGCAATTATGTTATATGGCATAAGTGAATTAGTATTTAATCAGTTATATTAATTGTTATATACCACTATATTAATCTTATTTTACTTTATTAGAAGATGTGCTACAATAACAAAGGTAATCAGATTCATGTTTATTCAAATCATGTAAAAACAATAAAAGACTCATTCCTGCTCTGTGGCTCTATTTCAGTTTTAACTTTAAAAAATGAATACAATTGTGTAGCAGTTCGAGAAAATGTTTCTATGAAAGGATGACTTTTATAGATCACAATTATTGAACGTAAAATGAATGAGGACAGTGTTCTATGAGAATGCACAGAACTCATGATAAGGTAAATGTTGAAAGGGTGTACGATATTTCACTGCACAGCGGCAGCACAAAAATGTTCCTTATAGGCATTTATACCAGTAAGCTGTTGTGTAGTTACTAAGGTCATTTTTTTTTAATAAATTCTAATTTTAGTGTAGTTACTTCATGTCACTCACGTGAAATCTGCTGTTGAAATATAGTTATTGCACAAAGTCACAAACCACATTCGACAACATATAAAAATGAAATAATCTTTAGAATAATTTTATGAATAAATGTGGGAAATTAAAAATATGTTGAAAAACAAAACTTTATTTCTATCAACTTATGTTCCAATGCTGTCGGCTAGAGAGGAGAGAAAGTGATACAGCCAATTCAATGGATGGGTATTATTAGGAGGCCATGAGGGACAATGGAGAGAATTTGGCTAAGACACCAGGGTTACACCCCTACTCTTTATGAGAAGTGCCATGGGATTTTAATGACCACAAAGAGTCAGGATCTCGGTTTAATGCAGGGGCGGACTGGCCATCTGGAGCATCGGGAGTTTTCCCGGTGGGCCGCTGAACAATGTGGGCCAGCCCGCTGCTACATTTAATATGTAAAGAATGATACATTTACATATTCCATTGGCCCAGGTGAATGCCAGCGCGGCCAACATGACTCAATATGATTAATCTATTTAGCATGATCTGGCTCACTGGTCTAACAGCGCTCGTCAATGTCAAAATGTTTGAGTTGGCCAATTAAATCAAAGAAGGCGGGGTTTACTGTTCACAGAAGTCAAGCCTAAAGCAGTAATTCCAGCACAGCACTTTTTAACGCTGGATGACTGCAAGGTAAGATATTAGCAGCATGATGAGGCTGAATACAGCAATTCATAGTTTTTACGTGACGTCATACACTTACAGGTACGCCACCTGGAGGGCAAAACAAGGCTTTCCTCCATTGCCCGCCAGTGTACTAATGTAGTAAGACAGTGATTTTAAAAGACCAAATTCAGTATACACCTTCTTGATGATGCATACTATGTACAGTATAAAGAAAACCCTTAACCATGTAGTGTGTTGCATTCATATTATGGGCTCATCTGCTCTCCTATATATAAGTATGCATTTTTAATAAGGTTTAAACTGAATTTAATGTCACCATTTTAGTACATTCATGGACTTTAAGTGTTTTTCACATTAATTCAATTCACATTAATTTGTATAACGCTTTTCACAATACATATCGTTCCAAAGCAGCTTTTCAGAAAATGCATGTCAACATTAAAATTTAGAGTGATCTGTTATCAGAGGTGACTGAGTCCAAATTATGACATTTCAGAAATGTACATATACAAATCACACACTGATTGTCAAAGGTTGTACATTTACAATTGTAATTCTGATGCTTCCTCAGTGAAGAAATTCATAAAGTCATCACTACTAAACTGTAATGGAATATTTTGTTCTGGTGATGTCTGTTTATTTGTTAATCTAGCCACTGTACTAAACAAGAACCTTGCATTGCTTAGGTTATTTTCTATGAGTTTGCGGAGATGCTCAGCCCTGGCTGCTTTTAGAGCCTTTTTATAACAGGAAGTGCTGTCTTTCCACACGATTCTGAAGACCTCTAAACGAGTTTGTCTCCATTTAGCGTGAGTAATACTGTTGTACCATGGTGCGGTACTTTTCTCTCTCACTTTTTTTGATCTGATGGATGCAACAGTATGTAATGTACTAGAGAAAATGGTGTCCATACTGCTAGTCATTTCCTTACGTTCATTTGTGTGTTTGGGTACACTGAGTAGCTGAAAAAGATCAGGAAGGTTATTTGTGAATCTATCTGTAGTTAACAGGAGAATTGTTCTACCTAGTTGATGACTCGGCACAACAAGGCAAATATCAGAAGTATGCAGTATACACGTTACAAGGTAGTGATCAGTGGCATCATCACTTTGCGGTAGATTTTCTCTATCAGTAGGATTGGTTCCACATGAGAGAGGATGCTGGCGCAGTTGGCTGCCGCTTCTCCACCCACATTTTAATTATTTGTTTATTTTTTACGTAACTTTTGTTTTTACTCAGTCATCCTATTTCAATAATTTTAGCATTACTCCTTGACTCATCATTTATATGTGAGATTCCTGCGAGCCTGGTTGCTGGTCGCTCCTGAGGTGTTCCTTCTGCGTCCTCATTGTCTGCCCTGGCGGGCGCAGCACCTGATCCTGGCTGGCCTGCTTCAATCTCGGCTTGTATCCTCAGAATCGTCTTGGTGCAGCTGCTGTGATCTTTGCCTCTAAATCGCTGAATCCCCAGCTTCTCTCTCGACTAGTCAGTACTTGGCCTTATTATATTCCTCTCGAATCAGACTCATTTTCTTCAATTATGTTGTTACAATAAATTATTGTCATTAAGAATATTAATGATATCTGAATATGTTGGTTCTGTTTACCTTAGGGGGTTTATCACTGCTCTCCCTGTTCTTATCCATGCTAGGCTACAAGGATGGGCAGGGAGTTCTTGCCCAGAACAGAACCATACCGCCAATACAAACTGTATGCTAATTGTCAATCATCTTTAACATCTCAAAAATATGTTTCAGGGTTTCATTCCCCTTTAAACATGACTCATATAAAAAAGTCACTGCTACATTCATTAAACAGAGACATCAGAAACAATGGGTTTAATCTGAAGCTGGTGTGTGGAATTGTTGAAAGTCTAAGATCAACTTCTAGAACTTCTACCATCTAGATTTCTAAAACAGATTTTCAGTACCGTTGGACATGATCTTTTAACTATCTTTTACACTAATCTAATTACTGGGGTTGTTCCTGACTGCCTAAAAACAGCTATAGTAGCTCCATTATTAAAGAGGCCCAATGTTGATTCTTCAAATTTTAATAACTTTAGGCCTATATCAAACTTGTCATTTCTCTCTAAGTGTTACAATACAGACTGGCAGAGGCAGAGGTAAAGGTTAACAGATCTTTATTTTCACACACAGCAGAGAAGACGGTTGTGCAGGTGAGTGAAGTTGAATGTAGTAAGTTGTGGAAGTGGTGATAAATGGTGATACTGTCCTTTGTTGGCTTGCAGGAGTGATGATCGATGATATGGTGAAGTGATGGTTGGCGAGGAGGACTGAAGACACTCACACACATACAGGAACAACACGAGGAGACTTGGAGACGAAGGAGACAGGTAGGTAGCTTCAATGGAGTCCAAGAGGTAAGCATATAGCGATCTATGTGCGTACGAGACCGGACAGTGAATGAATGTGTGTGAGTGTGTTTTATGCGCCAGGTCCTGTGGAGAGAGGAACAGAAGGGTGGTGAGGCTTGAGTAGTGAAACATGGAATGTGGGGTGAATTCTATAGTGAGGAGGAAGTTGAAGTTGGTACGTGACTGGATTGATCTGCTTGCTGATGGTGAATGGGCCAATGAACCTGGGACTCAGCTTCCGGCAGGGCAGACGCAGGCGGATGTCCCTGGTTGACAGCCAGACCTTCTGACCGGGCTGGTATGAGGGAGCTTCGGACCGGCGAAGGTCTGCTGTCATCCTGCGTCTGCGCAGGGCTCGCTGCAGTTGGTGATGTGCTGAGTCCCAGACCCTCTCGCTCTCTCGGAACCAGTAATCCACAGATGGTACGTCAGAGGGTTCCCCAGCAACGAGAGGGTTTCATTGGCCCCCGGGTGACCAGTGCCAAGTGACGTGTGGGCTGAGTGGATGAGAGGAGTGCGTCGTGATTTAGTGAGGTAGCACAAGCCTGGTGGGCAACCCGGCGGAGCATTGGTGGAGGCATTGGAGGAGGGTACGGACTCCTCGGACCAGGAGATGGGGCTGATGATGAGTTCTTCGGGAATGATGGGTTCTGGATTTTCTTGAACTTCCTCAGGAGCATGGAGACGGGAGAGAGCATCTGCTTTGACATTCTTAGGGCCGGGACGGTAGGAGATGGTAAAGTTAAATCTAGTGAAAAACAGAGCCCAGCGGGCCTGTCTGGGATTAAGTCTCTTAGCAGATCGTAAGTATTCTAGGTTCTTATGGTCTGTGAGAACTTGAAAGGGGTGTTTGGCTCCCTCCAGCCAATGCCTCCACTCCTCCAGGGCGAGCTTCACAGCTAGGAGTTCACGGTTGCCGATGTCGTAGTTTCACTCCGCCGGGTTGAGCTTGCGGGAGAAGAAGGCACATGGATGGAGTCGGCTGGGATTCCCCTGCTGCTGGGATAACACCGCTCCTACTCCGGAGGTGGAGGCATCCACCTCGACAACGAAGGGCAGCTCTGGGTTGGGATGGATGAGGAAAGGAGCGGTGGTAAAGGCTTCCTTGAGCTGGTCGAATGCCTTCGTGGCCTCAGGGGTCCAGGACAGAGACTTGGGCTTATGTCTGAGCAGGTTGGTGAGTGGACTGGCAAGAGAGCTGTAATTGTGGATGAAACGACGGTAGAAGTTGGAGAATCCGAGAAATCTTTGCAGTTCTTTGATGGATGAGGGAGTTGGCCAGTTCTTGATGGCTTCCACCTTCCCCTCGTCCATCCGGATGCCACTGCTGTCGATGATGTAACCCAGGAAATGTACGGAAGACTGATGAAATGAACACTTTTCTGCTTTGAGGAATAAATGGAACTTGCGGAGTTGTTGGAGGACCTCCGCAACGTGGTGGCGATGTTCGGCCAGGCTCCGGGAGTAAATTAGGATGTCGTCAATGTAGACCAGGACGAACCGGTGGAGATACTCCCGGAGCACCTCGTGTATGAAGTCCTGGAATACGGAGGGGGCGTTGACCAGGCCATACGGCATAACCAAGTACTCATAGTGGCTGGTAGGTGTCACAAAGGCGGTCTTCCACTCGTCCCCCTCGCATATCCGGATGAGGTTGTACGCGCTGCGGAGGTCCAGTTTGGTGAAGACAGTGGCACCACAGAGATGTTCTAGGGCTGAAGGGACGAGAGGAAGGGGATAACGGAACTTAATGGTTATGTTGTTCAGGGCGCGGTAGTCAATGCAGGGCCTCAAGCCTCCGTCCTTCTTGGCCACGAAGAAGAAGCTTGAAGCAGCAGGGGAAGTGGATGGTCGGATGTAACCTTGTGCGAGAGCCTCCTTTATATACTCCTCCATGGCCTTCTCCTCCGGGATGGATAGAGGGTATATCCTTCCCCTAGGCACTGGTTCACCCGGAAGCAGATCGATGGCACAGTCCCATGGCCGGTGTGGAGGCAGCTTGGAGGCTCGTTGAGGGCAGAATACGTCGCTGAAGGGGGCGTAACACTCTGGGATGTCAATAGATCGTTGGTCCACTGGGCTCTCGCTGGTCGTGGCACAGACTGGAAGAGCTTCGGAGCGCGGAGAACGTGGAAGAGGAACCCCAGGGAAGCAGTCGTGGAAACAGGTTTCGCCCCACTTCAGGACCTCGCCGGTTTTCCAGGAGAGTGTTGGGTTGTGCTGCTCCAACCAGGGGCGCCCTAGGATCACGTCAGCGGTGGATCCCTCCAGAACCAGCAGATGGAGGTGTTCGACTTGTAACAGACCGACTTGAATCTGGATGGCATCAGTGCAGTGGCGGACGTGTTTACGGCTTAAGGATTCTCCTGTTACTGATCGTATCTGGTAGGTGGTCGGCGTGGACGTGGTCTTGATACGGAGCTGGCGACAGAGGGTCCCGGAGATGAAGTTGCCGGCTGACCCAGAATCGAGGAGGGCAACGACTGGAAGGGAAATGTCAGAAGCAGTAAGTGTTACAGTAGTGGTGAGTGGCTTCATCTTCCTAATAGATGGTATGATGGCACTCACCATGGGTCGAGGAGGACGAATTGGGCATGTGGAGAGGATATGCTCAGGAGAACCGCAGTATAAACATAGATTCTGGGTCAGCCGTCTCTGTCACTCAGCCGGGGAGAGCCGTGTGCCTTCCAGAGACATGGGTTCGTTGGCTGGTTCTGGGGGGCTGACAGATTCTGGTCGGCGGGCTGAGATGGAGAACAGCGGCTGGCCCTGGTGTTCTTCAAGACACGACTGCATACGAGTGGCGAAACGAATGGAGAGTTGAATGAACCGTTCCAGGCCGATGGAATCCTCGTATGCAGCGAGATGCAACCGCACGCGAGGATCCAGTCCTTGACGATATGTTGTTATTAAAGAGTCCGAAGGCATATTCATTAACAGACAGAGTTCCTTGTTTTAAATTATAGAGTTTCTCACCAACAGAAGAATCTGAGATGGGTTTCCCGAATACTTCGCGGAAGTGGGCCACAAAACCGGAGTATGATTGAGTGATGGGATGATTTTGAGACCAAATTGAGTCAGCCCATTGGAGCGCTTTGCCTTGCAGTTGGGAGATGATGAACGCCACTTTAGATGTTTCGGTGGGGAAATTGTGCGGTTGCATCTCCAGGACCAGCGAGCACTGCAGTAGGAATCCGCTGCAGTCCTCCGCCCGAATCAGAGTAGGGCGTCGGTTTAGCCATGGGACTGGCGTGCACAGGTGGTGAAGGAGAGGTAGCGGTGTTTGCGGAAGTGATCGCTGGAATGGGTGATGTTGGAGTGGTGGAAAGAGCTCGCCGAAGGACATCAACGAGCTCTTGAATGGGATCTGGTTGGCTCATGCTGTGTGTGAAGACGATGTTTCAGGTCCGGTCTTCTGTTACAATACAGACTGGCAGAGGCAGAGGTAAAGGTTAACAGATCTTTATTTTCACACACAGCAGAGAAGACGGTTGTGCAGGTGAGTGAAGTTGAATGTAGTAAGTTGTGGAAGTGGTGATAAATGGTGATACTGTCCTTTGTTGGCTTGCAGGAGTGATGATCGATGATATGGTGAAGTGATGGTTGGCGAGGAGGACTGAAGACACTCACACACATACAGGAACAACACGAGGAGACTTGGAGACGAAAGAGACAGGTAGGTAGCTTCAATGGAGTCCAAGAGGTAAGCATATAGCGATCTATGTGCGTACGAGACCGGACAGTGAATGAATGTGTGTGAGTGTGTTTTATGCTGGTGGTGATGAGTGAGTAGATGAGGTGCAGGTGCAGATGATTAGTACTCCGGGGATTGAGTGCGTTGTGATTGGGTGATGTTGGAACCTGGCGTGTCTGTGACACTAAGATTCTTGAGAAAATTGTGTTGACCCAGCTGCAGTCCCATTTGACGTCAAATAATATTCTTGAAAAATTTAAATCGGGTGTAAGGGTGGAACTCCTACAGGGGTTCAGGCTGTAAGGTTGCTGAGTGACTAAAGAAACTTTATCAGCAAGATGGTAGTAAACTGTACATTTCTTGTCTATTACCACCCACTGCAACTTATACCAACGACAGAAATAAGCGCAGTTATAATAGCAAAATATGTGGGACAGCGTTGCTATAGTGTGACAATATTGTATTGCAATAGGGAACACATTAATGTTAATACTAAATCAAGAAAAGCCAAGAATCAAAGAGCCAGAGCAATAGATACAATGTTTTTTTATCCCTTCCTTGACCATGTGACTGAAACCCAAATATGAGACATTCAAACTGACCAATCAGAAGATTAAAACTTCCCCCACTGTACTAAAGGTGTGACAATTTGTAGACTCCCAATGTACACACATCTTGGCCTAAGGGCTTGATCACTATCAACACCTCTTTGACTTCCAAATGGCACTTGTAGCAAGAGAGAGGGGGTTGAAACAGTAAAGCAAATGTCTTTGTTCATTTTAAAATATCTTTAGATATTTTCAATCCTACACAGTGTATCATTTTGGTAAGCACATTTGTTTCACAGTAGTTAAGTAAGTGTCCGTTATGTGTCCACACTTGTCGGTGAGTACAACATAGTTACCATGTATATACCACTAGTAAGTACAGTTATGTGTCTTACTAGTTACCACACATAAGTGCCTATTACCCACACTTGTCCATACAACATAGTTACCATGTACATACCATTAGTAAGTGCCTGTTATTACCCAACACTTGTCTATAGGTACAAAGTAATTACCATGTATGAACCATTGGAAAGTACAGCAGTGTTTCTTATTAGTTTCCATGTAAATACATGTCAGGTAAGTACCTTGTTATCACTCTTTTACTTGTATGTACAACATAAGTACATGTACTGTAAAATAAAGTGCTACCGAAAAATCTGTTTGCTTATATTATTACTCGTAACAGTACAGAAAGAACACAAAGTAACCCCGGTTTTGCGTTGTGTATAACTGCATGGTGGCTTAAGCTGTTGTATTCTAGTGACCTCGGGACGGGCGTCCCGAGATAAAACAGAAAATCAAACGGAGAATAATTAGTGTAGCTGCTGTTCATAACATTAAGCAAAGATAGTCATGTGCAATTGATCTGATATGAGGTGCATTATGTGAATGCTTGGCTAAAGAGATGCGTCTTTAATCTAGATTTAAACTGGGAGATTGAGTCTGAGCCCCAAACATTAAGGCTATTAGAGTTTAGGAGCCAAATGTGAAAATGCTCTCCCCCCTTTAGTGGACTTAGATATCCTAGGTACAACCAGAAGTCCAGAGTTTTGTGATCTTAAAGAGCATGATGGATTGTAGGGCGATAGAAGATCGGTTAAGTAAACCATTTAGAGCCTTATAGGTCAGTAGCATGAGATGGTCATGATGAAATATCTAACGGAGTATCATCGGCATATAGCAGTGGAAACTAATTCCATGTTTTCTAATAATATTGGCAGCATATCTATTGAAAATAGCAAGGGCCTAACACAGTTATTACTCGGTACTTAATTACACTGTACAGACACCTTAAAAAAAAGCGTAACCAATTTTTATGGCACAGTACGTGTACTAATTACTGTCAGTCATCACTAGTACACAACTATTATGCAACAGCCACATGAACAGTACTTTATGAAGCTTATTTTTATTTATTTATTTTTTGAATGTGCAACACTTCTGATTCAGTAGTGACTATACTTTTATGTAGATTCATACTGTCTTCTTAAGTTAAGTTCTGTTTTAAATTTCTTTTAGTCAGACAGGAGTGTTTGATAACCTGCTTTACTAATTTCGGCTACTTATAAGCAGCCTACAAGACAAGTCACAGCAACATCATGTGACGCTTCTGACGAAGGCTACAGGAAGTAGCCGAAACTAGTAAAGCAGGTAAACAAACACTCCTGTCTGACTAAAAGAAATTTAAAACAGAGTAGTGACTATATGTTAAAAACTAGAAAAATTATGAGCATAAATAACTGGAATTTATAATTTAAAACAATTGAACTCTTTCCACTTCTGTCTGTAAGACATTCATATTATAGTCCTATAAGATACAACAAATGTGTAACTGCAGGCTTTTCTACTGTAATATCTGGAGCTTCAGTTCTACAGCTTCACCACAAGTGAGCATATTTACACTTGCATTATTTGCAACTTAAACATTACAGTTATGACACTTGGTTTTACTTTTATTTAAAGCATGAGGGATTTATATAAAATGTCTTATACAAAAATAAAAAGGTTCACGTGCATGAAACTTAATTGGGCTTTTCGTCCTGTTTACTGGTGTAATTGAAGTAATAATTACATGAGAATCAAAAGATTTCACGTCCATCTCATGTTCTCCTTGTGTGTTTCTGCTGATTTTACTCATGAAGAAATTGAACATGATATGATAATATTCAAACAAGACAATGTGAAAAGTGGACACCCGTTAGATACTATACAGAACACAAACTAGTCATGAGTCATCAATTATTACAATATCACTGAAAACTCTAATAAAAATGAATAGACAGATTTTACTCCATCTGTATCTGTTTTTGTTGTTGAAAGTCTTTAAGGTCTTTTTCTTTCTGGCTTTGTCATTTACACAAATTATTCCTCATTCTCACAGGAAACATAGCTTGAACTTTTTGCTGCATTTGTTGTCAGACCAGTCAGACAGAAACAGGTTTTTTTTTTCCCTTCGACTCCACCCAAAAACTTCAGTTGCTTGCATGTTGGAAACAAGGAAAGAAACGTCTAAGCATTTACATTTACATTTACATTTATTCATTTGGCAGACGCTTTTATCCAAAGCGACTTACAAGTGAGGCATGATTAAGCATGACGAGACCTTGAAAAACAGGTATAATATTTTATTATAAATACTCTCTTTATGTTTGTTCTTTAAACGTTAATTGTAATGTGTGACAATAAATAATGAGTTTAGTTTAAATATGAATGTAATTATTAATTGTATGAGCTCCACTAACATCAGTGAGTTTCACTTTCATCTTCTGTCACATAACTGAAGTAAATCTGTGTATAAAACGTGTATAAAACACTGTTCAGTGTTGAGAAGCACAAATATTGCTGTTTTCATATTGTTTTCTTGCTACAAATCCATGTACAATTGTATTAACAGATGCTGGAGCAGAAAATGATAGAATTGTTCTATATGATGTTGCTCAACAATGATCTCTTTTTATTTTAGATTTCATTATATGAAGGAGCGGATCATTCATCTCAATCATTTAGTTTATTGTGGTTCAATATAGTTGATTATTTACATGATTGTGTGTGATGTGAAAAACATCCAGGCTTTTCTGTAGCACAACTAAGGACAGTTAAATAATAGATTTTTAGAAAGCATACACCAATTTTGTTGTGTTAAAAATAAGCCAAAAAATAATTTAAAAAGTGATTATCTTAAGCAGATGAGGTTTTGTTTCACATCAGGTTTTGCTGCTTCTTTTTACTGACACTTCCCTCACAGAAAAATGTCCTCCAGCAAAACGAGCAAGGAATGAAATGTACTGTTGATTCATTTTCAGAGTTGAGCAATGTACAGTAGAATTCAGGCCCCTTTTTTTTCACAGTTCGATTCTATATTATAATATTCTTTATATTATTTTTTATTACACTAATCTTCATTCCACGCATTTCAGATAGCACTTTGCATCTTTTGCTACATTGTTACATTTGATTTTATTCTGATTTACTCTGAACTTATTGATTCTAGTAGATTACATTGTATCAATTGTGAACGCAAATCTACGACCAGGGTTAAGTACATACTAAATCTCGGATTGTATGGAGCATTAGGGGACATCAGGCGAGATTCTAGTTTCCTGACTAACTGCTTGACTTTAAGTTGTTATGCAGTCATATTCACAATAGGGGGCTAGATAAAAATACTAACGAGGTCATAGCAAGCATGGGGCGGCATTTCTCATAGTACTGGCCATAACCATTCTTTTGTCACATCATATCTCCATAAGCTGAAGCTATGCAGTGTGTACCACCGGAAACAGAATTGATTAGTTCGCCTCTCGAGTCTCTGGGTTCGACTCATTTATTCATCCCATGACAGCCCCATAAGTTATAATGCAGTCTGTACCCAAAACTGAATTGATTAGTTCACCTCTTGAGTCTTCAGGTTTGAGTCATTCCTTCTTTTGTCACGTGACAGCTTCTTGGCTCAGTATCTTACAACAAACAACAATACATTAGTATTACAACTGTATGCTGTTATTATGGTCTTGCAGGGGAATTTTACAGTTAAAGACCCAAAAGACCAGATATGATGAATAAAGACCCGGAGTCAAAGTTAAAAAAAAAATAATAATAAATTGAAGAAAATTTTACTGAAGAACAGTTTGCAGTTTCATCAGCAGAAGTCAGCTTCAGGTCTCACAAGGAGTTCATAGGCCGCTCTGCGTACATTCACATTTCCACAACAATTATACTCTAACAGAGTCAACTAACTACGTCATTACTTCAGGTTGAATGATTCTGATTGGCTAAGAAAAATAGACAAATTTGGTAATCTTCCATACATGGACAGATAGTCAAAAGCATATCTCCATTCGCCAGGATGCTGATGAGGGGACCCTGGATTTAGGTACTGGATGTCCTTTTGGGGTCATGACATGGCGTCTGCTGGTCTCGAGCAGAGTGCCAATTGTCCACCAGTACAAAGGACCTGAACAGAACACTTAGCGCACATACACAGATACACATGATTCACAGCTTTTTCAAGGTTGAAGTTGATCTGAGCTCTGCTCTGAGCAGGAAACTTTCCCAAAACATACTGATAACATGTTCTTTTCTCTCAGTGAGAGGTACAGACAATATTCAAAATTATTTGCTAGTGTTTGAAAAGGAAAAGAAATGCTTTAACATACGTTGAAGAAGTCATTCAAATAATTTAACAGAAAGATAAACGTTGGTTAATAACTTAAAAGATATATATTGAAGCGGCAGTGGATTCCAGAATCCACCCCTTCAGTCTCTTTATCAGAGTGATTTTTTCCCATATAAATTGTAAGAAATAAAAAGCTACAATTTGAGACCAGAAACGCATTACATAACTGCAAGAGTTAAAAAAAAAAACTGACTACCCATGTTTGTAAGGAATTGTTAACTATAATTTCTGTATCCAATATGACTGTCAAAAGAACGAAGACCCGAACTCTCAGACCCGAACTCAGAGGTGACCTAATCATTTCTCTTTCCAGTACAGACAGCATAGCTACTATGGGGCTGTCATGGGATGAACAAACAACTCGGACCCAAACCTGAACCCGAAGAATTGAGAGGTGAATAAATAATGTATTTTTCTTGTACAGAACCTATAGGATGTTGGTAAACCTGAAATGAACCAATCCCTCAATGAGACAACACGATGTTCCCGAGTCACATTAAAGATTCGTTCAATTTGAACAAATTGTTCATGAACGACACATCCCTTGTGTTTGTTCACTGGGAATCAAACCCGTGACTCACAGCAGGTGTTCAGCTCCATATGACACAGTCTGATGAATCTTTTACAGGACAATGAACAGATAGACATCAGGAGTCAGAAAAGATTAAGCTGAAACTAAAGAAAGACACTGAGGAGAGTATATCAACATGTCAACTGTTGAAACCAGAGGTGAGAATCACAGACAAATCCATTTTAAATTATTGCATTCTTAACTGTCAATACAAATTGTTTAAGTAGGCTATTTCAAGGAAATGTCAAAATGGAGATTTAAACACACACACATATATATTATCATTGTTGCCTTAATAACTTTATTTATTAAGGCAACAATGATAATAACTGATTACACTTTCTGAAATGTAATTTCTATTTTCATCTCACATTCTCTGACTAATATAGCTATTTGCAAATATGATTAAAATTATTTCTGCTGGTATGTGTTACTGTGATGAAAGAATCAGTTGTGATGTAAGACTTTTGTTTTATACAGAGAATGATGCTCACAATCCTCCTCACAGGAAAAGATTGAGCAGAAGCGAACCTCCTAACAGTAAGTCTTGATAAACAAATAGATGAAATGATGACCCAGCTAACATAACATTTTCATAACTTTGGCAAACTCAAACTCCTAATGTACTGCTTATTAATAGTTGATAAGGTAGTTTTTGTAGAATTTAAGTTTAAGTATTGGGTAGGATTAAGGGATGTAGAATAAGGTCATGCAGAATAAGGCATAATATGTGCTTTATAAGTATTAATACACAGCCAATATCCTAGTAATATGCAAGCTAATAGGTGACTATTTAAAAGTGAGAACTGAACCCTAAAATAAAGTGTTACCATGATCTTCCAGTAACATTCATAGAAATATTAAGGATGTCACGTTCAGTTCTGTTTTGTTCAGTTTCATGGACTTTCAGTTTGTTTCCCGCCACTCGTCTGTCTCTTTGGTTAACAACATTATTAGTTCACATGTATCAGCTGTGTTCCATTCATTATCCTCATTTGTGTTTGCCTTATAAGTTGGTCCCTCACATTCATTCCTGGTCCGTTCACCGTAGTGTTTACTTGTGTTTACTTTGCCTGTCAGCCTGCTTGGATTTTTATTATTATTAAACATGGAGTGTTTTGAACTGGATACGTCTGTCTTCGTCTTCCTGCCTGAACATGAGTGTGACAAAGGATCACTAATTTTCCAGCTTAAAAAATGACTTAAGGTTTGATGCTACATAGCAAAATTCTCTGTCTGTATGAAATTAAATCAACTGAAGATAAAAGACATTAAAGGGGACCTATTATGCCCCCCTTTTACAAGATGTAAAATAAGTCTCTGATGTCCCCAGAGTGTGTATGTGAAGTACCCCACAGATCATTTTTTATAGCATGTTAAAATTGCCACCTTTTGGGGGTGAGCAGTGTGTGCCCTTTAAATGCAAATGAGCTGCTGTGCTCGACCTAAGAGGGCAGAGCTTCAAGAGCTGATCCTCCGGAAACAGGATTCAGTCAGGATGCACTATAATGTCAGAAACTGCGAATATATGCTGCGTGGAGATAGAACAGGTATAGTTTAGTTCAATTACGGTTATAACTTAAACTGTCTTCTTGTTTATATCCAATATAGTAGTAACGATGAGTTTTATAATGTTTATTGTACTTCACACAAAATATGAAGCATCTGTTTTCACTCTAGAAAATCTCTGTAAGAGCTTAATAAAACACAGTTCAAGTGTGCATTAAAATATTATCCATAAACTCTCTCTTTCTCCCTTGCATTATCATCAGCATACACAGTGAATTACACAGAAACACTCGTTACAACTAACAGTAAACAAATATATAAAGACTTTATGCCTTTTTGGGTGGTGCTTAATAAACTGGTAAACTTTATATCCATAAATCAACTCCGATGAACTGTAATAAATTGTTCTCACCTTCATTACTGCCGTATCCAGTATCACTCTGGAGACTGTTGGATCACGAACAGTATGTACTGCTCATCCTTGAGTAACAAAGTAACACATTTTTAGCACAACCTCTGTTTTGTTTTGTCCCTTTGTATTGACATTCATTCACAAAGCAGTCCGGTGTGAAATGATTTGCGCAGACATAAACGAATTTCGGTAGAATTGAGGGAGCATTTTCTTCAAAAACAAAATTAATCCACCTCGTCTTCAGCGGTTCAGATTTCAGGAGTAAATGGAGAGAGCTATGTGGATTAATCCATCCAGCTACAGAACACCTAAAACACTTGGGAGACGTTCTCGTCAGTGCAGCAATGGTGGACTGTACAACTGGCTGTGAACTCGCTCAGGGTGGTTCTATGTTAAAACAGCAGTGTCTGTCAACATTCATGGGCGGGGCTTGTGGCTAATGTGACGTCACACTGGTAGGAACCTGCAAACGGCTTGTTCTGAGACACTGCTTATGATTTATGGGGATTTAAAAAAAAGTATATAGTTATATATATTATATAGTCAAATCGGTAACACTTTATAATAACGCTCAGTTATAAGTCGTTTATAAATTATTAGTTAATAATGAACTAATCATTTATAAAACGTGACTATACGTTCATAAATGATTAATAAGTGGAATGCTAACAATTTACAAATGTTATAAATTATCTTAATGTTTAAATCATGAAATAAATCAAACAGATCATTAGTAGATGGTTTATAAATTATTAGTTGATACATTATTTATCACTTATAAATAATTGAAGTATTTATGACAAAATTGTTTTGCATTATCTCAATAAACAATTGTTAATCATGAACAAATGATGAACAAACCATTAGTAAATGATCAATATATGATTTATTGATGAAGTTGTAAGCTGGTCTGTGTTCAAAAGCACAAACATGCAGGTATGCTAAAGCACTATTTTTAAGAAGAATAATTTATTTGTTTTGAAGTGGATAAACATTTATAAATGCCTTACAGTCAGGTGATTCCAGTGGGTTATATTAAATCCTTTCACTCATCAGCACAGACTTGTGTTCTGTGTGGGATCTAGTGATAAAGTGAACCTCTCAACCAGTTTTACCTTCCACTGAAGCTCACATCAGGTGCACAGAGTTAAAGACTCCATGTGTGTCAGAGAAGACAGCTGTCTATACCCTCACCAGTCAGCACTTACACTGCAGTACACACTACAAAGTGTTCAACACCTGTTATAGATGATGTGTAAATGCATGAACAAATCATTTACAAAGCTTTCTGCATCCCCTATTCTAAAGTGTAAACTATTCATCACTTGTAAATGTGTTACACATCATTTGCAGATCTTCCTGTTACATGATCCATCTCATTCCATCACTTTACCCAAGCCTGAACTTTAAAAGTTTTAAAAAATAAATTAACACTCTGCCACCATTTTATCAGCACTTAATCATTTAATTTTTATGGGACAGCTCCTCACCATAACACGAAAACGCACCATAAACTGATCATAAACGTAGTACATTATTTTGTGAATTTTATTCCAAGTCTTCAGAAATTGTACGATGAACCATGAACCTGGGACTCAGCTTATGGCAGGGCAGACGCAGTCGGATGTCCCTGGTTGACAGCCAGACCCTCTGTCCAGGTTGGTATGCGGGGGTGTTGGAGCGGCGAAGGTCAGCTATCATCCTGCGTCTGTGCAAGGCCCGTTGAAGCTGATGGTGTGCAGAGTCCCAGACCCTCTCGCTCTCTCGGAACCAGTAGTCGACAGATGGAACGTCCAAAGGTTCCCTAGACCAGGGGAACAATGGGGGTTGGTAGCCGAGTACGCACTGGAAGGGAGTGAGTCCGGTGGTACGTTGGCGTAGGGAGTTTTGTGCGTACTCGGCCCAACCCAGGTACTGGTTCCAAGAGTCCTGGTGGTGATGATGAACTGAGGTCCTCTATCTGAAACGATGTCCTTGGGGATCCCGTAGTATCGGAAGATGTGGTTGAACATTAGTTCCGCAGTCTCCATGGCAGTAGGCAGTCCTTTTAAAGGAATCAAACGGCAGGATTTAGAGAATCTGTCTACAATCACCAGAATACAGGTACAATCATTGGAAGCAGGTAAGTCAGTTACAAAGTCCACTCCGAGGTGTGACCAGGGTCGGTTGGGAATGGGCAGAGGATGGAGTTTGCCGGAGGGAAGATGGCGTGGACTCTTTGAGATGGCGCATTCCTTGCAGCCCTGCACGTACCTTCTGACGTCAGATGCCATATTTGGCCACCAGAAGCGCTCCTTTAGCAGCGAGAGGGTTTCATTGACCCCTGGGTGGCCAGTGCCTAGTGATGTGTGGGCAGTGTGGATGAGTGGAGTGCGCCATGTCCTGGTGATGTACTGCACGCCTGGCTTGCAACCCGGTGGAGTGTTGGCGGAGGCATTGGAGGAGGGCATGGTTTCCTCAGACCAGGTAATGGGGCTGACGATAAGGTTCTCAGGGAGGATGGTCTCAGGCTCTTGGAGTTTTATTCAGGAGTATACAAACGTGACAAGGCGTCTGCCTTGGTGTTCCTGGATCCTGGACGATAGGAGATAGTGAAGTCAAAGCGGGTGAAGAATAGCGCCCAGCGAGCTTGTCTCGGATTTAATCTTTCAGCCACTCTTAGATACTCCAAGTTCTTGTGGTCTGTAAATACCAGGAAGGGATGTTTGGCATCCTCCAACCAATGTCCACTCTTCCAGCTTGATGGCAAGAAGCTCCCTGTTGCCGATGTCGTAGTTTACCTCCGCCGGGTTGTCGGGGTCTGGATGGATGAGGAGAGGAGCGGTGGTGAATGCTTCTTTCAAGATGTTGAATGCGTTGGTGGCAGCTGGTGTCCAGGACAGAGACTTGGGCTTATTACGGGTTGGTAAAGTTTATTAGGAGGTTGGTAAGTGGGCTGGAGAAGGTGCTGTAGTCCTGAATGAATCAACGATAGCAGTTAGCAAAACCAAGGAAGCGTTGGAGTTCCTTGACTGTAGAGGGTGTAGGCCAGTTTCTGATGTCATCCACCTTCCTCTCGTCCATCCGGATGCCACTGCTGTCAATGTTGTATCCAAGGAACCGCACTGAGGGCTGATGGAAGGAACATTTTTCTGCTTTCAGGAAGAGTTGGAACTCCCTCAGGCGTTTCAGGACCTCCGCAACATGGTGGCGATGTTCGGCCATGCTCCGAGAGTATATTAGGATGTCATCGATGTATACCAAGACGAACTTGTGGAGGAACTCCCGGAGCACCTCGTGTTTGAAGTCCTGGAATACGGAGGGGGCGTTGACCAGGCCATACAGCATCATGAGATATTCATAGTGTCCAGTAGGGGTCACGAAGGTGGTCTTCCACTCGTCCCCCTCACGTATCTGGATGAGGTTGTACGCTCTGCGGAGGTCCAACTTGGTGAAGACAGTGGCACCACGGAAATGTTCTAGCGCAGCAGGGATAAGAAGAAGGGGGTATCTGAACTTGACAGTGATGTTATTGAGTGCCCGGTAATCTATGCATGGTTGCAAGCCTCCGTCCTTTTTCGCCACAAAGGAGAAACTCGAAGCAGCAGGGGAAGTAGACGGACGGATGTATCCTTGCGCCAGAGCCTCCTTGATGTAATCCTCCATGGCCTTCTCCTCCGGGATAGACAGGGGGTAGATCTTTCCCCTGGGCACTGACTCACCTGGAAGCAGATCGATCGTCCCATGGCCGGTGTGGAGGCAGCTTGGAAGCTCTCTTCGGGCAAAAGACATCTCTGAAGGGGGCGTAGCATGGTGGAATGTCCACCGAATGTTTCACTACGGGGCTCTCGATGGAGGTGGTGCAGACAGAGAGATGTTTGGTGGGCGGAGAGGGTGGTGTAGGCAACGCAGAGAAACAGCTCGGGAAGCAGGAATCGCCCCACTTCAGGACTTCGCTGGTCTTCCATGAGATGAATGGGTTGTGTTGCTCCAACCACGGGTGCCCTAGGATCACGTCAGCGGTGGATTCCTCCAGAACCAGCAGATGTAGTTTTTCCACATGTAAGATGTCCACTTGAAGTTGAATGGGTCCGACACTCCGGCGTACTTGTCTTCGGCTGAGGGGTTTACCCGTTATAGAGTGAATCTGGTAGGTGGGCGGCGTAGCCAAGGTCTTGAGCTTGAGCTGATGGCAGAGGGCGCCTGAGATGAAGTTGCCTGCTGACCCAGAATCGAGGAGTGCGTTAACTGGAATGGAAACATCAGCAGCAGTAAGGTTTACAACAGTGGTGAGTGGTTTCATCTTTTTTATAGAGGGAATGATGACACTCACCATGGGACGAGGAGGACGAGTTGGGCATGCGGAGATTACATGCCCAGGAGAACCACAATAGAGGCACAGATTCTGGGTCAGCCGTCTCTGCCGTTCAGTGGGCGTCAGTCTTGTGTTATCCAATTGCATGGGTTTGTGGGCTGGTTCTGGAGGGCTGACGGGACTCTGGTCGGCAGAGGGAGGTGGTGAACTGTGGCTGGCCCTGGTGCTCTTCGAGGCACGACTGCATACAAGTGGCGAAGCAGATGGAGAGTTGGATGAAGCGTTCTAGCCCGATGGTATCCTTGTATGCAGCGAGATGCAACCGCACTCGAGGGTCCAAACCTTGCTGGTAGGTGGTCAACAGAGCTTGTTCATTCCATCTGCTTGTGGCAGCAAGAGTTCTAAATTTAATAGCATAATCATTCACAGTCATTGTGCCTTGTTTTAGATTATAAAGTTTCTCACCGATCGAAGAATCCCAGGTTGGTCTCCCAAAAACTTCCTTAAGGTGATGTACGAAGCTGGAATATGACTGGGTGACAGTGTTATTTTGTGACCAGATTGATTCGGCCCATTGCAAAGCTTTGCCGTTCACCTGTGAAATTATAAAGGCTACCTTGGAGTGATTGGTGGGAAACAAGTGCGGTTGCATCTCCAGGACCAGCGAACATTGCAGGAGAAATCCGTTGCAATCCTCCGCCGAACCAGAGAAGGGCGCCGGTTTGGCCATGGGACTGAATAAGAACTTCTGTAGACATGTGACAGAAATAAAGTCAGTCTGAAGCTGATAATGCTTTTTGTGGAGTTGTCTAATCAGATCTTGAGAAATTTAATGTCTTCTTTTATCTTCAGTTGATTTTATCTAATGCTGTGGCTGAAGTCAGTTGTAGTTCTTGTGTTTCTCTTTTCTTCAGATTCTGCTTATCATCAGGTGTCTTCAATAATGCTCAATCATCACTCAATTAATCACTTATGGTGTGTTCACACTTGTCATGTTTGGTTCAATTAAAACTAACCCTGGTGCGATTGCTCTGTTAGTGCGGTTCATTTGAACATGTATGAACGCTGCCATCCAAACCCTGGTGCGCACCAAACAAGCGGACCGAGTCCGCTGAAAAGATGGGTCTTGATCCGTTTCCAAACAAACTCTGGTGCGGTTTGAATGATATATGAACGCAACACGGACCAAAGACATGTAAACAAACCAAAAACAGGAATATGAGACCCTAAAAAGGAAAGAATCCTCACGCATATCGGTTTTTCTCATCATAGTCGTGAGTTTTCCCATCACAGGCATCAGATGCGCATCTCCACGCAGCAGATTGTTTTGTGTGTGTGAGACGGAGGGATTCCTGCCGCTGTTTCGACTCCTTTACACATTTTATAAGCTCTTCACAAGTTCCCAGCTGGCCAAAAATACCATCATATGCAGGCTAAGCATACACAACAAGCGCATTTACCTCAGCACACAGCATTGTTTTGGATGTTCGGTAAGTTCCGTCTCAAAATAGGCAATTTTTTTTTTTTTTGGTCTGGACCAAACAAACCAAACAACAAGTGTGAACGCACCCTTAATTACCTAATCAACTTCAACACTGCTCCAGTGTTAGTTATAACTAGGGTTGGGTATCGTTTTAATTTTAACGATTCCGATTCCGATTCTGCTTATCGAATCCGGTTCTTATCGATTCTCGATTCCGATTCCAATACTTTTTTTTATGGAGAGAAAATAATGTTTTTACCTTTTATTCTTGCCACATTTAGGCTATAACCAGTAGGCTGTAACTGTTTTTGTACCTGAGTGAGACGTTGCTATTGCTAATATTAGCTGTGTCTGGTGCTTTAGGACTCGCGGCTGGGTTAAAGTTCACATATCGCATCTTTTGCTCGCGCAAGTTTGTTATTATGTAGGCGCGTTATTTCAAATGTTCGTTATTTCAAATGTTCGTTATTTCAAATGTTTCCAAAGCTAATGCAAGGGCTAGAAATCAATTAATCCTTTGCTGATACTTCCTCGTCATCTTGCAGAGCGCAGTTCATGGTAGCATAGCAAGGACAGATGCCACGGGAGCGAAAGCGCTTTGGAAAGGAGGAGAAAGTGGCGCGGCCACGCTTTCCACGCGTTTTTAGACGTGAAATGTGAACGGCCTCAAACACGGTGCGTTCCTTCAGATTAATGCCATGTTGAAGCAAAAGTCAGAGCCGATTGTAATGAACTGTGCGTATGTGCGTGATGAGATAAGGTCCTTGTTGCAGGTCCTAACAGATAGATACAACTGTAAAATACTCACTGCTGTTCACTGTGCGAGAATGACTGAAAAAAAGTCAGAAATCGATAAACAGAATCAAAATACCTGTTTTTTTTTAATTTGGAACCGGTTCTAAAATGGAACCGGTTCTTGATACCCAACCCTACTTATAACACTCTGAGTGTGGACTCATATAAACCATGAGCAGTGTTAATTTAACACTGGAAAATTTACTGTGTAGAAACTGACTTGCCGAACATTAGATTACAGTAACAAATTTTATCAGACAGTTGCCTAACTGGCTATATCATATCTATATAAAATAGCAAGCTAGTACAACTTTATTTCACCAAAACTACACACATTGTATACCGTGAACAATTATTAAGCTTAGTTAGTAGTTAGAACTTTAGATCAGTTAGATCAGTTTTGCAGAACAGTTGTATTATTATTACCTCTTCAGCTTTTCTAATAATGAATGCATGACAATGGTTCAGTGGCAGGTTTTTTTTAAGCTTGCTGTCTGACAACAGTCTCACCTGCCGGTAGAAACAGGTATTGTTTAACAGCTGACTATTTAAATACCCGACACAAAATCTGTGTTTAGTGAAATGTGTATGTAAGATAAACGGTAATCTACCACGTGCTGTAGCAGTGCAGACTGCTTTTCATCTCAGACGGATTTTAAGTACAACGCCACTGCATTAGACATTGAATAGCGTTCATTTAACACTGAGAATTTTGCTGTGCAGAATGTTGAGTTGCTAAAAATTAAGTTAAAAGAATGTTTCAGGAACATTATTCTAACCTTTAAGTTATGTTCTATGAACTTTATGGAAACTTTGGAACATGGAATTTTTATGCTCTTGGAATGTAACATTCTTAGAATGTTGAGTTGTTAATAAAAAATTAAGTTGGAAGAATGCTTCAGGAGCATCATACTAACCTTAAAAAAAATGTCCCTTTAACATTAAGAAAACTGGACATTTTTACGTTTCCATAACCAAAACAGAACATTTGGAAAACGTACTCAGAACAAAATATTGTTAGCTGGGCAAAAATGTGTGGAAACTGTGCTCAGTTTATCTTCTTTAATACAAAAGAAATAAATTTAACCTCAAAAACACATCCAACTGGTCAGTTTTATTCATTTTTCTTTAACTGTGATGTTGAATTAAGATCTAGATCTTGGTGTCATTGACTTGTTACATGTTTTTGTTTCAGTGAGTGATCTGAGGATTGTTCTTCTGGGGAAGAGCGTATCAGAAAACAGTGAAGTGGGAAACTTCCTGCTGGGACGAGCAGCGTTTGACAGTGAAGCTCCTCCAGATGTTGTAGAGAGAGTCGGAGGAAGATTGAAGGACAGACACGTGATCGTCATCAACAGTCCTCAGCTGCTCCAGACAAACATCTCAGATCATCAGATCACACAGACAGTGAGAGAGTGTGTAAATCTGTCTGATCCAGGACCTCATGTGATCGTTCTGCTCCTCAAACATGAGCAGTGTTCAGCAGAAGATCAAGAGTGTTTGCAGAAGGTGCTGGACTCTTTCTCTGAGCACGTTTATCAACACACCATGGTGCTCACCACAAGCCCACAAGAGCCAACTGAAACCAATGATATCCTACAGAAAATCATTCAGAAATGCTTCAACAGACACTTCAGTCTTCAGAGAAGAAGCTCTCCTGATGATCTTCTGCAGATGTTTGAGGACATTGTGCAAACAAATAATGGACGTCACCTGGTTTGTGAAGGTTCATAGAATTTTTTTTTAACTCAACAGGCCACAGAAAGACATGAGTGGGATAATATTATGATAATATTTGTTGTGATAAATGAACTATAATAAGTGTTTTAAATTTCTTATCACAGTTTCAGAGGGTGTGAAGCTGAATCTAGTTGTGTGTGGTCGTGACAGGACATTAAAATCCTCCATATCAGAGCTGATCCTGCAGCAGACAGACAGGAGACCAGAATGTGTGAGGAGAGATGTGCAGCTTCATGGCCGTCTGATCAGTCTTTTAAAGCTTCCAGCTCTCAGTCGGCTCTCAGAGGAGGAAGTGATGCGTCAGACTCTCCGCTGTGTTTTTCTCTGTCATCCTGGAGTTCATGTTTTCCTCTTCATTATTCCTGACGCTCCAATGACTGATGAAGACAAAGCAGAAATGGAGGAGATCCAGAGGATATTCAGCTCAAGGATCAGCAAACACATGATGATCCTCATAAAGCAGAATTCAGAGCATCAGACAGCAGAACTCAATAAAGAAACACAGTCTGTCATTGAGAGTTTTGGAGGACGACATCATTTCTTTGGTCCCACCACACAAGTGTCCACATTGATGGAGAACATTGAGAAGATGTTGAAAGAAAACAGAGGAGAGTTTTTCTCCACAGAGACATTTTTTGATGCACAGATGAACAAACTACAGACAGACATTCATTTTCAAGGTAATGACCATAAAGTCAATAGCTGTGTCCCAATTCAGGGGCTGCATCCTTTGAAGGCCAATTGAATCACAGCATCGTGATGAAGGCTCTCTCATTTCAAAGGGTCCTTCAAATGCAGCCCACAAACTTGTCCTTTGTTTCCTGAGCCATGAAGGATAGAACGAATGAATCCTTCACAGCCCAGGCTATCTCAAAATGTATTGCACACCAGTGACAGTGGGATTTTTTTTTTTTTTTGGAAAATCATGCTAGATTACACTGAAGTATAATAGTAATATTAAGTATTTGGTTTCATTCTACACAAATAGCTAATAATAGAAATTTTAAAAGAAAAAAAAATGTTCAAATGTAGATTTTATAGATAGTATATATTGTATATGGTTTTATATACTTTTTATTACGTACATAAATGGACCGAGCTGAACATTGTTAGACAGGTTGTGAACCATGTTTTGTTTTCAGTCAGCTGTCACAGTAGCTAGGAAACAGGATTAACGATTCCATAGGCTAGATCGTCCCATTTAACAACTGTTGGTCAGACTTTCATGGACTGTAGTGGACTACATTACTAAGACAGTAATGCTCCTGGAGATCTACCTTCCTACAAAGTTTAGTCCCAATACACCTGATTCAGTTAATCAAGGTTTTTTGATTAACTTGAACCCATTTCTGATTCCAAATGACACTGAGAAGGGCTCAATACTTGTCCAGGACACATGGATTTTGTTTAAATAGGTTTTAAGGACTTATGCAATTCTTCTTTTACAGGTTCAACAGAGAGTGAAGATGATCTGAGGATTGTGCTGCTGGGAAAAACTGGAGTTGGGAAAAGTGCAACAGGAAACACGATCTTAGGAAGAGATGCGTTTAAAGCAGAAACATCTCAGCAATCAGTGACTAAAGAGATTCAGAAAGAATCATCTGAAATCAACGGCCGACACGTTACTGTGATTGACACTCCAGGAATGTTTGATACTGAACTGAGTAATGAGGAGATCCAGAGAGAAATCAGCAACTGCATCTCCATGATCCTGCCTGGACCACATGTGTTTCTCCTACTGATTCCACTGGGACGATTCACTAAAGAAGAGGAAATGTCAGTGAAGATCATCCAAGAGATATTTGGTGAGAAATCTCTAATGTTTACCATGGTGCTCTTCACCAGAGGAGATGATCTAAAGGATAAAACTATTGAACAGTTTCTAGAAAAACCTGGATCTCCTTTGATGAACCTGATTGAAGCATGTGGAAATAGATACCATGTGTTCAATAATAATCAGACTGGAGACCGAACACAGGTGTCTGATCTACTGGAGAAGATAGACAACATGGTGACAGCGAACGGAGGGAGTTTCTACTCATGTAAGATGTTCAGAGAGATGGAAAGAGAAAAACAAGAACAACAGATGAAGATCCTGATGGACAGAGTCAGAGAAGAACTGGTAGGCAAACATGAAGAAGAGATTATGAAGATAATGATGGAGAAAGAAAGACAAAATCGTGACAAAGAGAGAAAGAGAAGAGAAGAGCATGATGATAAAAGGAATGAGAGGGAGAAACAGATTTCTGACTATCAATATCTGAGACTTACTAAGAGTAAAGAGATGAAGATGTGCTCTAAAACTGATGATTCCGTACAGGTGAGTGTTCAGTACAAGTTCTATTATTCGAAAAAAAAAAAATGTAACAGAAATAATAACCCACTAAAACTTGCCAAACTCTAACAGTGAAGGTTATTGAATGATTTGTGTTGCTTTTAACTCCAAAAGGTCACAGCCTACAGGAAACTAGAGACCGAATACAGCAAGTGGTCCTGGACTCTTCGCAGCGCCATGATGGAAACTGAGAACAAACTATACAACAAAATAGAAAATGAAGAAATTCATGAGGTTAAAGAAACTGATCTTCAAAGAGAACTGAAGAAGACAAGACAAGAAGTGGAAAAATCAATGTCTGAATTCTTTGAGAAAGACACAGATGCAAATATACTGATTCAGTGGAAAACATCATTTGAAATCAAAATCAATGAGCTTCAGGAAAACATTGTGAGAGAAACAAAGAGGAAATTAAATGAGATTCTTCAGCAGCGAGACCTGAAGAAAAAGATTGATGCTCAGAGGACACATCATGAAAACACTCTCTATGAAAAGAGCAAAAAACTTGCTTTAAAACTCAAAGACAAAGCAAATGATGGAACACTGAAGAAACAGTTTGATTTGTTTTGGGAACAGAGTATGAAGAAGATCATAGACACTAAACCGATCAAAGACATTGATATAATGAGAGATGTGAAAAAGATCCTCAGTGACAACTATAGAGGTGTTTTTTTCAATCACTGGATGGAGAGCAGGGATATTTTTTCTGTGGCAAGTTATTCTGATTATGTAAAGGGAAACCGATTTGCAGGAGATTTTAAAAATGGCATCAAATTAGCTATAGGGAGATTTGGTTATGCTCTTTCTAGAGAGGATGAAGCCCAAATAAGATCATTAGTCACAGATGTTGGTCAGCAAGCAGACAAAATTATTCAGTCATTTAACATTTCAAAGATGGGCTACAACATCAGCTGCATTCCACAACTCACCGATTACATCAGGGCAAGAGTAAAAGAACATCAGGAAGGACCAGCGACATATGTGTTTAAGAGTAAATTTGTCATGGACTTGGTTTATTCCATCTGTAAGAGAGCAAACAAGATGATCACTGACCAACACAGACTGTTCAGAGAAGCCAATGATCCTGAAATATATGTTAAGAAGAAGAGAGAAGAGTACTATAGTATTTTCCAGAAATACTGCCATGGAGCCGCATCAGCTGCCATTTTTGGTGAGATCATCTGTCAGAAACTTAAAGAGCCCATTGAGCAGAGTGTCTACAAGAAGACTGCCAGAGATCTGACAGATGAAATTATATCAAACTGTGAATCACTGAATGGAAACAGATCAAATCTGGAGAAACACATCCTGAAGAAACTGGCAGAAGAGGAGGGTTTTAGCAAATACATGAACTACATTAATTATCCCAGAGATTACTTCAAGAGTTTCATCAGAGATGAAGTCAGTCAGTACATCATTCATAAGTTCAGTGTCAGTGTTTTACCCAAGATGAAGGAGAACATTGAACTCCTGCAGCAGAAGATCATGGAAGCAGTACATGAATCTACTGAACATGTTCAAGTGAACAGAGGAGATGTTGGATTGTGGTTGAAGAGTTTCACACAGCAGCTCTCAGATGAGCTGATCTTCTCTGAAAAAGACCTCAGTGGAGAGAAACATGATGATGTTGATGATTTTAAGCTTCTAGAAGATGTGATGAGAAAACAACTTCCTGCTATAATGTCAGACATCAGCAGTAGATTCAACAGAAAGACATTTCTAGTAAATCTTGACTATAAAGACAGACCACATCAGATACTGATTGATCACTTCTGTCAGTGCTGTTGGGTTCAGTGTCCGTTCTGTGGAGCCACCTGCACCAACACCATAGAAAACCATCATGAAGATCACAGAGTTGCTTTCCACAGAGTGGATGGAATTAATGGCACATATTATGGTTTAACACAGAATCTTTGTACTGATATTTGTACAAGTTTAGTGGGAAGTGATCAGTATTTTAATACACCAGGTGGTCAGTTTAAATATAAAGAATACAGCACAGCAGGAGGAGTTTATGCAGAATGGAGCATCACCCCTGACCACTCCGATCTGCCCTACTGGAAGTGGTTTGTGTGCAAATTCCAGAAAGATCTGGAAAAATGCTACAGTAAAACATTTGAGGGGAAGGGGAAGATTCCAGACGAATGGAAAAAATACACAAAACAGGATGCTATTGAGAGTTTGGATCAATGTATCTAATGGAGAAGAATAGAAAAATGAAAGAGTGAAATTTATGTCTCCTATGATCACAGTAAGAGTTTCTATTACACATGACAGAGATTCTGAAGTCATCAACATCTCAGCAAATATGAGAGCTTGACAAGATTCAATTACTCATGAAATATATGTTACATTTAAATGTGCAGTATGCGATTTCTGAGAAGAACTGTTTATCTTTCAAATCACCAAAATAAACATGTCCCTACCCAGAGTGATCACTCCTCTATTGTGGTAGAACTCACAAACTCACAAATGCCATGCAACACAGGCACCTCCCCCATCACGCGTGGACACACCCCATACTGCTGATTGGCTACAAGCGTGTTTTGGTGCTTGGTCTGAACCACTTTCAACAGTGTTTCTCAGAAATCACTTACCGCACTTTTAACAAAATTTCATTCAAAATTGAATTGTTTTTGTGGTGGTGAATTTTACAGATTTTTTTCCTGATTTTTTTAGAGGTGAAATTAGCTGTAGATATACGGATAATGAAATAACAACTTTAATATTTCATATGATGATATCAAAATTTAAAAAATAAAAACTATAAAAAAACGTTTTGCCTAATGCTGCATTTGCTTGTATAAATCATGAAGTATAGTAACAAAATAAAAACAAAGAAATAACACACGTTTCCTCTTGTCTTATTGAAGCCCTGGACAAATCCTACATGCAGGTCAAGAGATGAAAGACAAAATGTTCTGACCACTGACTAAATGTTTACTTGAATGAACTAATGAACACTAAAGAAAAACATTTCAGAATATCTTGATGTGCCTCAGAAAGAGACTCTGCTCAAAAATCCAGCATAAATAAGCATTAATTACATGCTGGTCCAGGTTGGTTTATGCTGGTTAGTGCTGGTCTGGCTGTTGGACCAACACAGTCATGCTGTTCTCAATCAAAACAGAGCTGGTGAAGCTAGTTCACAAGCATTGTCTTGCAGAGTTGAGTGTGAGTAGACCAGAGTCTGTATGCAAGCAGTGTTTTGGGGACAAGCATTGTTTTTGCTTGCATATTCCTATATTTAACACACTATGTAAAGGAAAACAATATAAGATTAAAACATTTAATTTATTGCAATATAGATAATTATCTTTATTTTCTTTGCTCCCTCTTTTGAAAGTAAATGATATACAAATAGTTTCAGTTATGATTACGTTATTAATCAATGTCTTCTGTAGTTTTGAATAAAGTAAAAATTCAAACTGGTGAAAATTTTCAAAAGATCAAAGAGATTTGTTCACAAATCAGTTAAAATCAATTAAAAAGAGCTTGTGTTTATACATAGCAAAACAAAAAACATTTGAGATATGAAAACAAAGAAAAATGTCAAGTTCATTGCCGTTTTTAGACTCATGCTTCAAACACCAGTCATATCAGAGGCATTACCCATTGTGCCCTCCAGTGGATGCAGTGAGTTCCCACTCAAAAGAGAACAGCAGAGCATCATGTGGATTTGATAGGTTTAAAGTGGGGGGAAGTAAATGATAAGCGCAGGATGAAAGCAAGAAGTATCATGTAGGAGATCACGTGACCTACTGACAGATCCCCTACAAAAAAGAACTGCAGTATATTGAAGTACAACTGCAGTAAAACTACAGTTGTATTGCAGCTATACTGTAATATTGGAGTTTTTTTCGTGTCCAAAAAACTGCAGTTTTCTATATGTAAAAACTGCAATAATCTTTCATAAGGGATGGCCGCTTGAGTCTGGAGATCCCCTACTCGGCACTGATAAATCATCCTTTCGAGTTATAGCTTTGGTATAAATCAATAATATTTAGGGGGTTCTTTTACCAGTGTGTGATGGCTAAACACCAGCTTTTACCGTCCTCTCCAGAGAAAAAACAGCTAAAAGAACCAGACAACGAAGTGTTGCGCAGCATGGTGGCCGACGAGCTAAAGCTACAGTTTGTTATCATTTGAGAAATCTTCAAGGAGGAATTTCAACCTGTTGCTGAAAGAATCGGTTTCTTGGCGAGAGAGATTAAGTTAATCAGTAACAACTTTGATAACATTCAATCAGTGGTTCGGAAAGTAAAGCAGGATTCGGCTGAAGTTAAGCTAGCCGTAGACATGCTACAAGACAAGATGGCGAGACTGGAAGATAAGAGGTGGCAATCCAACATTCATTTCGTTGGCCTTAGAGAAGAGGGCACTGACCCTGTGGGCTTTGTGCAAACACAGATATCTAAGTGGATTCCTTCCCTTAAAAACAAATCAGTCGAGATAGAAAGGGCGCATTGCATCTACACTAGTGACAGTATGTACATGATGACAGATCACTCTAAATTGAAATGTAGATACATGAATTTCCGTAAAGCTGCTTTTGAAATGATATATATTGTGAAAAGCGCTATACAAATAAATGTGAATTGAATTTTACTGCCACAGCAGGTATTTTGGCCACCACTCCCACATCAGTTTTCAGAATAAAACATTTCTCTCTCTGTTCCTGCAGGAGCCCTCTCTTTTCTCTTTTAGCTCCCACAGGAAATTCACTGCACAATCTGCCTTATTTTTCCCCCAATATGGCAACAGCAAAAAATATTCTGCTCATTTTTGTAATTTGATGCTCTCATTATATAATAAATAAAAGTAACATGTTATCTAACCATATTATAGTATTATTAGAAACATCTCACAGAAAATGTGATTTTAAAAAATAAGCTCTGTAGTTTTGTTTTCCCCAGACCCCTCTACAATGTATAAGGCTTTTTTTAAGATTAAATGTGGTTAGGCCTTTGTGATATCAGCAGGTGACAATCTAGGAAGACCCCCAAACTTTATGGCATAGCAGAAATGCCCTCAGTCAGGTTATGGTTTAAAAATGTCAGAACGACATTTACAGACATTTACAACAAAAATCTTGACAGGATCTTTCACAGGACATTAGCTGTCTATCATCCACTGGTGTCCCATTGCTGTGTCTAGCAGGAACAGAAGTAGCCACAAACACCAGGTATGGTATCAGGAACGCACCTGAGAACACACCAGTACAATAATATATTATTAAATTACCACTGACACAATGCTAAGACAGAGTGTGTTGTTAAATGTATTGAAAATAATTTGATTAAAAATAATTTATTTTTGTAACAAAACAAACAAACAAAAATCCAACAATTGTGCATTTGGACTGCCTCATACCTCCTCCGTACTTGTAGCAGAGGTAAGGAAACCTCCACGTTACCCAGTCCGACCACATTTCCTGCCACGGTTAAAATAAACTCCGCTTTACTCCCCCAGTAGCCTCTCTCTTCTATCTGTCCTTCGATTGTATTCATACTGTCACTACGTTTTCACCAGTTCACTCTGATCCTGCTTTCCAGATGGCAGCAATTCTACAGTGGTGAAGAATGAACTGAATTCTGACAAAGGCATAATTTGAAAAACAAATAAGACAGTGGGGAAGTCGGGCAGAATTCTGGTAAAATATTTATTTCAAAGAAACTTCAAAACTATTCACTGTAAATATGTAAAACCTACAGCCCTGCCCTACAAAGGCAAAAGACCTTAACTCACTAGAGTGTGGAACTGTGAAAAAATGACTTTTAGTTTTTTAGTTGTCCAGCCAAATTATTTAAAGGTAGACACTGGAAATCTGGCAATTCGATGTTTTAGTAATGAAAATTTTAGATTACAGCCTGGAAAATACTGTATAATTACAACAAATTAACAGCATAACTTTCTATAATTATAGTGTACCTATATAGTAAGTATGTGTAAGTATAGGGGAACAATATGAAAAGTCTTGGGAATAAAGGGGTAACAACCAGGGAAATAACAAATTATTTATACTGTAAGTATTTTAGAGCTAAGGGGTACTTATACTATTATGATAGACAACAATCTTATGTTTGGGAGCAATTTAGCACGAAAGTGCACTGATTAAGTTGTTTCAAGGCAAGTAGAAAGAACTACTGCAATCTTTTTTAAGTATGACATTGCGGGCCGTAAATTAAAGTGATGCTTGTTACACTCTTGTTTCATATAGTTACAGAGTAAGTAATAAAACAAAACGCAAACAATCTGATATCACTGACTCTGAAACCTTTATTTGAAAAACAACTTAATTAAAAACAGGTCTACAACACTTATTATTCATTTTTGTTTCATGTAGTTACAGGGTAAGTATGACATTGCGGGCTGTAAATTAAAGTGGTGCTTGTTACCCTGTAACTACATGAAACAAGAGCGTAAGTAATGTATATATATATATATATATATATATATAAAAACACAAACAATCTGATATCACTGACTCCGAAACCTTTATTTGAAAAACAACTTTATTAAAAACAGATTTAAAGTTACAACACTTCTTATTTGTTTCTCTTGCTTGGCTTCCTCCTCCTCTTGTTTCTCTTCTTCTTTTTCTTTCTTTTCACTGATGATTCTTATGAGGGAATCCCATGTCATTTGCTATTCTGTATTAAAAGAAAATACAGTACACCCGGAAATGTGCTCACCGTTTACTCATATTTAACCCTCATGCCATCTGAGATGTATACGACTTTCCTTCTTAAGATGAACACAAACAAAGTTTTTTAGAAAAACAAATAATCTCTGGGAACGCTTTATGCAAGTGTGTTCCTAAAAGTCGAAGCATCAAACACTACATACAGCAATAACTACAGTAATCCATACGACCCCAATGGATGAATCAATGTCTTCTGAAGTGAAACAATACGTATTTGTAAGAAAATTATTTTAAAATTTTAAACTTTCGACCAACTGTAATCTGTGCATGCATGAGAGTGTTGAGAGTTCATGCTTGATGTAACTTGAAGCGTGACGTAAGCCTGCCGAGAAACTTGGATGCCGTCAGTTTTTTTTTTTTTTTTAATTAATGTTCACAACAAAATACACAGAATAACAAATAATGATAACGAGAAACAAACAAGACAGAATAACAGAGACGGCAGTTCTTGCGCGAGTTTGACATGAATGAGAATGTCATGAAAGCTTCACGTTGCTCATTACAATATGCTTCGTCGAACTCAAAGTCGACTCTCATGCAGGCGCTGGTGACAGTTGGTCGGAAGTTGGTCGGAAATTTCTGGGTGTACTGTATTTTCTTTTAATGGGATTCCTTCTTAAGATTCATCAGTTGAGAAACAAGAGGAGGAGGAAGCCAAGCAAGAGAAACAACAACAACAACAAAGGGACAAAAACGTGTTACTTTCTGTCAGGACTTTAGAATTTGAAATGAAAAATTGATTTAAAAAAAAATGAATAAGTATATTTCCCCATGTATTAAAAAAGTTTGCAATAGTTCTTTCTACTTGCCTTGAAACAACTTAATCAGTGCACTTTCTCTGTAAATTGCTCCCAAACGTAAGATTGTTGTCTATCATAATAGTATAAGTACCCCTTAGTTCTAAAATACTTAGAGTATAAATATTTTTGTTATTTTTGTTACCCCTTTATTCCCAAGACTTTTCATATTGTTCCCCTATACTTACATGTACTTACTTTATAGGTACACTATAATTATCGAAAGTTACGCTGTAAATACGTTGTAATTACACAGTACTTTCCGGGCTGTAATCTAAAGCGTTACCAGATATATTATTTCTATAAAAATATGATTGAAATGTTAAAACATAAACATTAATCTTCTCTTCGCCCACATCAAAATGATATACATTTAACCACAAATGCTCGTCTTGTACTGCTCTGTGATGTGAAATTTTAATTCTGAAGTGAACTAATCCTTTAAGACTTCATGCATTCTACATAGTCCTTACTTCCTTACTTTATTTATTTTTACCATACTTCACATTTCATCACTTAGATGCAATACTTAGTATGTTTAGTTGGACTTAGTCGTATTTTAAAATTAGTACTTAGATTAAGTAATAAACCCTAAGTGTATTAACATGATGTAACCAATCAGAAGATTAAATTACCAAATCATCTACAATTTAACACATCACTGTTAGATTTTTGCCGTATTTGGCTGAGCAGTCTTTTGGGGTGGCTCGCAAATATATTAGATTTCTTCAATACATAAAATACGTAAGCTTGACCATAGTTCATGTGGGGAGAAGAATTTATTGAAGGTACTAGTGTAGCACAGTTCAGCATGTCGGCCTTCAAAATATCTTAACCCAAAGTTCTGTCTGTGGGACAGAACTTTATACATGACGACAAAAGGGCTACAACCAATAGAAAACTGTTAGGACCTCCCACAAGAGATTTATATATCATGCATTCTACTCTGAACAGTACTGTTTCTTTGTCATTCACACCCATAAGTTTCTGTGGGCCATATGTCTGTATGGGCCATTTGGTTCACACCTTTACAGACACAGGTAGAGTTGATTGCAACTAAGGCACAGTCACAATGTAAACGCATCTAACTAAAGATGATGAAAATACACATAACAAGGAGCCATGAAGAGTATGTCCAAAGAAAATTTCTGCAATACTTAATCAAAGGGACTCAAAGCAGCCTCACACTGCTGTTTCCAAACAGAGTCAGACTGGTAACCGAAGATTGGGTTCGATTCTCAATACTGGCAGGAAATGACTGAGGTGCCCTTCAGCAAGGCACCTAACCCTCAATCACTCCCCGGGTTCCACAGCAAAATGGCTGCCCACTGCTCTGGGTGTGTGTGTCCACAGTTTGCAGTGTGTATGTTCGCTACTTACTACTCCTGATGTGTGTGCACTAACTTGGATGGGTTAAATGCAGAGGACAATTTCCGAGTATGAGTTATCATATTTGGCCTTCACATGTCACTTTCACTTTTCACTTCAAGTGTACTCTGGGACTCAGGGTGATAAGCACTAGAGACTCTGTGCTGAACACCCAGTGCCTTCAAAACTTGTTTGGACACCTTCGAAAGAAAGTTTGAACCCTGATCAATCTGGAGGATTTTATGGAGACCAAATGTTGAAAAAACATTTTGTCAATGCTTTTACCACTGAAGTAGTAGTGATTTTTCAACTTACCAGATAATGTGTCAAATGACATTACTTTGTGGTTCCCATATTTGTTATGACATCTTTATAACTGTAAGTTGTGATGTCTCAATGACCAAACTGCCACAACATTGCCAGTGTGTTAAATTGGGTATGATCTGAAACCTGATCATTTAATCCTGTCAATCACAATTCAAGAATATGCACAGATGCGTACCCATCTCCAGTGACAAATTTCCAGCCCCAACTCTGTCTACGTTTAATATATCTACTTCTCACTCATTTTAGTCTGGAGCGGTGAGATATGAGTCTCGGGCTCCAGTCATTCCTTTATGGACCACAAGCCAATTCCATTCACCTAGAAATCCATTTAGGACTGGCACACAATGAGGCGGAGGTGGTACCATCCACACATGCACATGTACTATACCTTTAACCAGCTGAAACATATACTTTTTTACAAGCAACATATTTTAGATGTTCTAATAATTAGATGATTGAAGAACATGACAAATATCAAGTTAAAGCATAAAAAGCTAACCTGTTCAACATTAATTAAATGCACATAATGATATAGTGGAGATCTGTTAATGTTAATGTTCTGATGGGATTTAAAAGGTTTCTGTTGTCTGAGCTTTGTGGGTCAACATTGTGCTGAAGAGTAGAGCCTGTGCTTCAGTCCAGGAGAAGATCAAGAATACTGATTATAAGTTGTATGTTGCTTTATTTAAAGGCAGTAACTGTGTAGTTGCTGATGCAGTGAAAATTTCTTAGTTAATTCCAGTTGCACATGCATGTGTGCTGTTGTTAGCAGTTATCTGCAAGAGATTTAAATTAATTTGATGCTTCAGTTAATTTACCTTTAAGTAGTAATATTGCACATTATAAATATTAGTTTATAAACTTAAATGATTAACTCAAGATTACGACAAAGAACTAAAATTAACAGTAAATTAACAGACTTTTTTTTCATGCTCCCAATTATATTGCCATCTACTGGCTTTTAAAGGTTCTGCTTAATTAGACATATTTAATCAGTTTAATTATTAATAATCAGGTCACTGACTTAAGAGTGGATGGTCTGACATGCTGTGCTGGCCACTCTTTGCCAACAGGGACTGGATGTGAGGGCCTTTGCTCAGATGTTTTCAATGATGGCAGCTGTCCTGGGGTATAATGATGCTGCCCTTAAAGACAGAAAGTGATTAAACAGAAAATCTGAATCAGTATTCTAAAGTGAAAAACATGATAACTCTCTAGTACCAGTGGTGGACTAAGTTCACAAATCAAGTAACTGAGTAAAGGTACAGATACGTATCATAAAATATGACTCAAGTGAAAGAATTTAGTGCTCCTTTTCAATTTTACTTGGGTGAAAGTACAAAAGTACTTGATTTTTAATGTACATACTGTTTTATAGTGCGTCTCTAAACACCTTTACCTTATTTTTATTATTCTCAGGTTAGGTAAGTAAGTCAAATCTGATCTAATTTATAAGCATTTTAAAAATACTTACAATCAGACAGAAGACTTCTCCGTGGTCTGTTCAGGCTCAACGACTTAAATTAATGCCACATGAGGCCGAGTTTAGTTATAAAGTTATAAATTCATTTATTTATTACATTAGTATTTCTAGCATTACATATATTCTACAAACATTCTATATGGTAATTAAATAAAGTATAAGTATTAAAAAGTTCTTCAGTCAAGGCAATATCAGCGCTGGAGGCATCATCAGTGTTGGTTCTGGTGTCGGAGAAGCAGCCCCTCCTGTTCTCTTCACGTTCCAGCCTTTTATAGACTATCTGACCTCTTGAGGTCATCTTCTTTGGAATTCCCCTCATCTGAGTCTATATATAAAGGCTTGTCTCTTTATTCTCGGACTCTTCTCTTCTGCTGTGTCCTGCGCCTCGTCTTCAAGACATTCTTCAACGGTAATGATTGCCTTTCTTACTAATACATGTTATGTCCTTACTGTTCTACTAGCATGCTTTATTAAAATCTTAAAACAACAGTTGTAGTGTCTTCCTTTATAAACATATTCTTAATAAAGCTTTACAACAAGTGTTTTGTCTTTTTTCCTTATAAACTACATTCTTATTAAAGTACTTCTACAATAACAGATGTCTGTCTTTCTTTAATAAGTAATTTATACATGCTTTAATAAAGGCGTTACAATACCAGCTGTCTGTCCCCTTTTTTTCTCATAAAAGTTTCTTCTGTTATTCTAGTTCTTTACACTTCAATTTCTTCCAGTTTATCACATTACAGTTTGTTTTCATAAAAAAGTTATCTCTTACAATCTTTTCTTTACACTTCAATTTCTTTCAATTTATCACATCACAGTTTGTTTTCATAAAGAAGTTATCTCTTCCAATCTTTTCTTTACACATCAATTTCTTCTAATTTATTACATATGAAAGCTGTCCTTCATAAACAGCTATCACTTGTCTTCCTCTATGAGTCAAACATCTGTTTTTTTCCCCTTTATCTTCAAATTACAGTTGTGTTGTCATTATTGTTCTTTATAAGCAGAAGAGGTACAAGTAGCATAGAAAAGTTGCATTTCCTAATGAAGCAGGGTGTAGCTGATATCAACAATACATAAAAAAGTCCTATTGCTCAAAATAATTATAAATGATTATGAATTGTCAAATAGCCAGCACTAGTCAGTATGGATGGAAGATTAGTGGATGCAGATACATAATATGTAATGTGTGTTGACAAACAATATAAAAAACATTGCTAAAAAATTGCTGCAGCAGCAGGGAAGATGAACGTGCATGTGTTATTTTTATATATATTTATATATATATATATTTTATATATATTTTATTTTTGTAATTTGTCTTCGAGTTGCACGATTCTGTATAAAATGAGAATCAAGATTTTTATTTGTTTCTTTCAAATAGAAATCATGATTCTCCCATGATTCTGAATAGACAACTAAACAAAATTGTGTAGGCTATAATTATTTACTAGAGGACAAAATATTAACTGCTGCAGTCTATTTAAAAATATTTAATTAATTTTAAAAAATGGGTTTGAATGAATGATTTAATGACTCACTTATAACTATTTCACTTGTTTCATTACTGGATGAATCAATGTTTTTGAACAAATCTTTTGAATGAATCATTCAATGTCAAATACATTTTAACAGTCACTTGTCGCCTCCTAGTGGCGTAATGATGTAATCTATACAGGTGCTGATCATATAATTAGAATATCATCAAAAAGTTGATTTATTTCACTAATTCCATTCAAAAAGTGAAACTTGTATATTATATTCATTCATTACACACAGACTGATATATTTCAAATGTTTATTTCTTTTAATTTTGATGATTATAACCGACAACTAAGGAAAATCCCAAATTCAGTATCTCAGAAAATTAGAATATTGTGAAAAGGTTCAATATTGAAGACACCTGGTGCCACACTCTAATCAGCTAATTAACTCAAAACACCTGCAAAGGCCTTTAAATGGTCTCTCAGTCTAGTTCTGTAGGCTACACAATCATGGGGAAGACTGCTGACTTGATAGTTGTCCAAAAGACGACCATTGACACCTTGCACAAGGAGGGCAAGACACAAAAGGAACATATTCTAATTATATGACCAGCACCTGTACAACTGTTATTTGTTATTTGATCTGATTGAATCCAGATCGAGATCTATAGACACATTGATGTGGATGTGTCCGCATTAAAGCATTTCAGTGGGCTTAAACAGATCGCCCTTAACAGCAGATTTAGTTCAAAAACAGCTGAGCTAAATATGATTTTCAGTTACAATAATTCATCCTAAAATTCAACATTAGTAGGCTGACTTACTTTTCACCATCCCCAGTTCTTGACTAATTTTCAGTCAGACTTGTAAATTCATTCACTGGTTAGTTGCTCTGAACGGATCATTGAATAAATGATTTGTTGACTCGAGAACAGCTGCACTACGATCAATCCAGTTCGCGAATGAATTGTTGATGTGATTTGTATGGAAGCCCGTTTCCGCCACTAAATAAAAAAAAAAAAAAGAGTAATTGCGACTTTTTATCTCAGAATTCTGACTTTTTATCTCGCAATTGCGAGTTTATATCTCACAATTGCGAGTTATAAAGTCAGAATTCTGAGATATAAAGTCACAATTCTGAGATATAAAGTCGCAATTGCGTGATATAAAGTCAGAATTCTGAGATATAAACTCGCAATTGCGTGATAAAAAGTCAGAATTGCGAGTTTTTATCTCAGAATTCTGACTTTTTTTCTCGCAATTGCGAGTTATAAAGTCAGAATTCTGAGATATAAAGTCGCAATTGCGTGATAAAAAGTCAGAATTGCGAGTTTTTATCTCAGAATTCTGACTTTTTTTCTCGCAATTGCGAGTTATAAAGTCAGAATTCTGAGATATAAACTCGCAATTGCGAGTTATAAAGTCAGAATTCTGAGATATAAAGTCGCAATTGCGTGATATAAAGTCAGAATTCTGAGATATAAAGTCGCAATTGCGTGATATAAAGTCATAATTCTGAGATATAAACTCGCAATTGCGTGATAAAAAGTCAGAATTGCGAGTTTTTATCTCAGAATTCTGACTTTATATCACGCAGTTGCGAGTTTATATCTCAGAATTATGACTTTTTTCTTGTAATTAACTGATGGACAGTTTCTCTGTCTAACAAATACGGACATCCAACATCTGGTGCATCCAACGATAGAGCCGTGCTGCCGTCCTGATGTCTGAAGCTGTTGGTGTATAAAATGTGCCACTTCAGCTTCATCTGTTTTATTGCGCCTCCGCCACAGTTGATTCTTATTATTATTACTATTACTATTATATTGGTATTATTGTGTAATCACAACACATTTGCTCAAAACTTGTCAAATTCATCATTGTATCTAATTCTGTTAAAAACAACTTTTATTCACCAAATACTTCCACTGTAATTTTGTAATTGTAATTCTACCCTTGAATGCCCCCTTTTATGGAGCCACCAGGCTTGAGTTGCAGTTACAAAAGTTGATGAAATATGATTTGAAATTATATGAAATATGATGCGTTTTAGTATTAAGTCCACTAGATGGCAGTAAAAGCTGTTTTTTTCTCCTGGAAACGCTGTACTCATGTACAAGGTTACCGTGGAAACATGCTATACTATGCATATTCCTGCATAATGTTCTCTCTAATGTCCGGAGACTAATCTTCATGTTATGTGCCTCCTCCAATAAAATCAAAATTTCTTTATTGGTAAATCCGCGCTAAAAATAATCCTTTATGATGTCTTCCATTTTATGTATAATAATAACGAAGCAGCAATCCTGATGGTCACCCGGAATGAAAGGAAACGCAAGCAAAGTAAGAACTATGTATGGAAGCCCGTTTCCGCCACTAAATAAAAAAAAAAAAAAGAGTAATTGCGACTTTTTATCTCAGAATTCTGACTTTTTATCTCGCAATTGCGAGTTTATATCTCACAATTGCGAGTTATAAAGTCAGAATTCTGAGATATAAAGTCGCAATTGCGTGATATAAAGTCAGAATTCTGAGATATAAAGTCGCAATTGCGTGATAAAAAGTCAGAATTGCGAGTTTTTATCTCAGAATTCTGACTTTTTTTCTCGCAATTGCGAGTTATAAAGTCAGAATTCTGAGATATAAACTCGCAATTGCGTGATATAAAGTCAGAATTCTGAGATATAAAGTCGCAATTGCGTGATATAAAGTCAGAATTCTGAGATATAAAGTCGCAATTGCGTGATATAAAGTCAGAATTCTGAGATATAAAGTCGCAATTGCGTGATATAAAGTCAGAATTCTGAGATATAAAGTCGCAATTGCGTGATATAAAGTCAGAATTCTGAGATATAAAGTCGCAATTGCGTGATATAAAGTCAGAATTCTGAGATATAAAGTCGCAATTGCGTGATAAAAAGTCAGAATTGCGAGTTTTTATCTCAGAATTCTGACTTTTTTTCTCGCAATTGCGAGTTATAAAGTCAGAATTCTGAGATATAAACTCGCAATTGCGAGAAAAAAAGTCAGAATTGCGAGTTTTTATCTCAGAATTCTGACTTTATATCACGCAGTTGCGAGTTTATATCTCAGAATTCTGACTTTTTTCTTGTAATTAACTGACGGACAGTTTCTCTGTCTAACAAATACGGACATCCAACATCTGGTGCATCCAACGATAGAGCCGTGCTGCCGTCCTGATGTCTGAAGCTGTTGGTGTATAAAATGTGCCACTTCAGCTTCATCTGTTTTATTGCGCCTCCGCCACAGTTGATTCTTATTATTATTACTATTATATTGGTATTATTGTGTAATCACAACACATTTGCTCAAAACTTGTCAAATTCATCATTGTATCTAATTCTGTTAAAAACAACTTTTATTCACCAAATACTTCCACTGTAATTTTGTAATTGTAATTCTACCCTTGAATGCCCCCTTTTATGGAGCCACCAGGCTTGAGTTGCAGTTACAAAAGTTGATGAAATATGATTTGAAATTATATGAAATATGATGCGTTTTAGTATTAAGCCCACTAGATGGCAGTAAAAGCTGTTTTTTTTCTCCTGGAAACGCTGTACTCCTGTACAAGGTTACCGTGGAAACATGCTATACTATGCATATTCCTGCATAATGTTCTCTCTAATGTCCGGAGACTAATCTTCATGTTATGTGCCTCCTCCAATAAAATCAAAATTTCTTTATTGGTAAATCCGCGCTAAAAATAATCCTTTATGATGTCTTCCATTTTATGTATAATAATAACGAAGCAGCAATCCTGATGGTCACCCGCAATGAAAGGAAACGCAAGCAAAGTAAGAACTATGAGAAATAAAGTTGCACACAATTGTGAGGAAAAAAGTCAGAATTCTGACTTTATATCACGCAATTGCGACTTTATATCTCAGAATTCTGACTTTATATCACGCAATTGCGACTTTATATCTCAGAATTCTGACTTTATATCACGCAATTGCGACTTTATATCTCAGAATTCTGACTTTATATCACGCAATTGCGACTTTATATCTCAGAATTCTGACTTTATATCACGCAATTGCGAGTTTATATCTCAGAATTCTGACTTTATAACTCGCAATTGCGAGAAAAAAAGTCAGAATTCTGAGATAAAAACTCGCAATTCTGACTTTTTATCACGCAATTGCGACTTTATATCTCAGAATTCTGACTTTATATCACGCAATTGCGACTTTATATCTCAGAATTCTGACTTTATATCACGCAATTGCGACTTTATATCTCAGAATTCTGACTTTATATCACGCAATTGCGAGTTTATATCTCAGAATTCTGACTTTATAACTCGCAATTGCGAGAAAAAAAGTCAGAATTCTGAGATAAAAACTCGCAATTCTGACTTTTTATCACGCAATTGCGACTTTATATCTCAGAATTCTGACTTTATAACTCGCAATTGTGAGATATAAAGTCAGAATTCTGAGATAAAAAGTCGCAATTACTCTTTTTTTTTTTTATTTAGTGGCGGAAACGGGCTTCCATAACTATGAGAAATAAAGTTGCACACAATTGTGAGAAAAAAAGTCAGAATTCTGACTTTATATCACGCAATTGCGACTTTATATCTCAGAATTCTGACTTTATATCTCGCAATTCTGACTTTATATCACGCAATTGCGACTTTATATCTCAGAATTCTGACTTTATAACTCGCAATTGCGAGAAAAAAAGTCAGAATTGCGAGAAAAAAAGTCAGAATTCTGACTTTATATCACGCAATTGCGACTTTATATCTCAGAATTCTGACTTTATATCACGCAATTGCGACTTTATATCTCAGAATTCTGACTTTATAACTCGCAATTGCGAGAAAAAAAGTCAGAATTCTGAGATAAAAACTCGCAATTCTGACTTTTTATCACGCAATTGCGACTTTATATCTCAGAATTCTGACTTTATATCACGCAATTGCGAGAAAAAAAGTCAGAATTCTGAGATAAAAACTCGCAATTCTGACTTTTCATCACGCAATTGCGACTTTATATCTCAGAATTCTGACTTTATATCACGCAATTGCGACTTTATATCTCAGAATTCTGACTTTATAACTCGCAATTGTGAGATATAAACTCGCAATTGCGAGATAAAAAGTCAGAATTCTGAGATAAAAAGTCGCAATTACTCTTTTTTTTTTTTTATTTAGTGGCGGAAACGGGCTTCCATAGATTTGTGAGCCGATTTAACAAGATGATTGAAAAGAATCAGTTCGTGCACAAATAGGACACCGCTTTTGCGTCTCTGACCACGTGACGATTTCTTCATTTTTAAAATAAGGAGTAACGATATGTTTTATGAAATGTAGGCCTAATGGAGTAAAAAGTACGATATTTTGCTGTGGAATGTAGTAAAGTAAAAGTAAAAGTTGCTCAAAATAAAAATACTCCAGTAAAGTACAGATACTTGAAAAATGTAGGCTACTTAAGTACAGTAACGAAATAAAAATACTTTGTTACTGTCCACCACTGGTATCTTCTCATTTACTCAGACATATTGTCATTACTACGCACCTCCATGAATGTTTCTGGTTATAATTCTGCTTTTTCCCATCTGTAACTGCTAATTTGTCTTTATTTGTTAGAGCTGGTATACTACTGTATCGCTAAATCCCTCTCATTTTCCTAATCATCCCCCATATATCATGAATTTCCCTTTTATAACATGCCTCACAATTGCTTTCGTGTGCCCTCTTATAGTTTATTAAATTCATAAAATTAAAACATCATCTTATCTTTATTCCACATTGAAACTACCTGCTTTCTTTTTGCCAATTGCTTCTTCTGCTGCTCTCCGTATCATCTTGCAGTTTTTTTTTTTTTTTTTGATAAACTGATCTATATCCTCCATTTCATCTGACAACCCCTCCAAATGATTTTCACAAATCTCATTAAATTTATCCCAGTTAGCCTTTTTTAAATTTCAATCTTTCTACCTATTCTTTTTTAATATCAATCCCTCTTTTACAGAATATTGGAAAATGATATTGTTATTCTTACTATCCAAGTACTCTAAATCTATCACTGACAACTTTCCACTACCTATATCTATTCTTTGTTAAATTCTTATCCTCTTAAATCTGACAGTCACTCTTCTAACCCTCTCTTCCTTTCCCTTTATACCTGGAGAGGACTCTTTACCCGAGGAGACTGACCCCTACTGATTAGGAAGAAAATTACATTGTAACAGAGAAAATGCCTTGATCCGTTACAATTCCACATGTGTCAGATGTGGGCCAGATCTCCTTATTAAGAATAATAATCGTTACATTCGGGCTTTGTTTCAAAGGGATATTGTCTCCAGACCTGCTCTTGTATCATTTTGGAATGGTTCTGTTGATGGTCTGTTGTGGAGTAAAATCTGGAAACTTCCTCATAAATATTTAATCACAAATAAAATCAAAGAAATTTCTTTTAAACTCATTTATAAATATTACCTTTGTAAATATTATTTTGTAAACAGATTTAATTTTGATATTGAAATACTTTTTACATTTTGTGGTTTACATGCTGAAACATATCATTTATTTTGGAGTTGTCCTGATTTAGTTTGTTTTTGGTCAGATTTCTGTTCTTTTATGAAGGCTCACATCATGCCCAGCTTTGAACTGTGCTTTAAAAATGTTTTATTTGGTTTTTTCTCCTATAAAAAATTTTATTCTAAGGAATATTATTTGATTAATCTGCTAATTATTTTGATTAATCTGTTTCTTTTAGCTAAATTTAGCATTCATAAATGTAAATTTGGGGGAAATAAGCCTTTGTTTAAAATCAGAAGTTAAACAATACCTAAATTCAATGTTATGTTTAAAAAAATAAGAAAGCTGTAAAATGTGTTTTTTTTTTGTTTTTTTTGTAAACATTTTCATATTCATATTATTTAACTTTTATTTCTATGTTACAATACAGACTGGGCAGAGGCAGAAGTAATGGTTAACAGACTTTATTTCCACACACAGCTGAGCAGACGGTAGTGCAGGTAAGTGAAGATGAATGTTACAAGTTGTGAAGATGGTGATAAATAGTGATACTGTCCTTTCGTGGGTTTGCAGGAGTGATGAATGATGATGAGATGAGGAGATGGCTGATGAGGATGACTGGAGACACTCACACACAAACTGGAACAACACGAGGAGACTTGGAGACGAAGGAGACAGGTAAGCAGATAGCATTCTATGTGCGTACGAGACCAGACAGTGAGTGAATGTGTGTGAGTGTGTTATATACTGGTGGTGATGAGTGAGAAGATGAGGTGCAGGTGCAGATGATTAGTACTCCGGGGATTGAGTGCGCTGTGATTGGGTGATGTTGGAACCTGGCATGTCTGTGACATTCTATCTTTTAAATTTGTCACTGTTTTATTTTATTTATGTATTTGTCTTATGTTTGTTTGTTCAACATTCACACTATGATATTAGTGTTGACTATGTTTTCATGTGACCATATTTATTTACATGCAATAACAAATTAAACATATAGTGTTGACTGTAATTTAGCATTGAAGTTGAAGACTCTTGCAGAACATTGCAAACTACATCAAATATTTACAAGAGAGCAACAGGACAGAAGCACTGGAGAACAATTAGTGAACAACTAATAAACCTTGTGATCTTTTGAGAGAGTTGCTTGTACATTAATAACATGAAAATTCTGTGTGTTTACTTTGGGATGTTGTAACTTGTAATATTGTCCATGTTGGCGTATTTGACTGCACAGGTGATGCCGGTCATGCGCATTTCATGCATTTCTTTCAACACTGTCAGAATACTGAGAACAGACATGGAGTTATCTTGTTGAATGGGAGCGCTGGTTGAGCCCTTTATGTAAAGCTCATTTCTCACTTTCCACATGATATAGACATGGCCAATTTTAGGGCTGGTGACCTCACACACCAGAGCGACTGTGTCTGTGCGGATAGTATCAGGTTGGTAAATGACAATATTGGGTTTCTGTCCATCTGAATTGGAGAAAGTCATAAAGATTCATCAAAAAAATCAAACAGAAGGATCAAACAAGATCCTTTTTTTTGCCATAAAATAAAATGGTGTCCAACCCTTCATCATCTATGAATGCACACAGAGCCACCCAGTTGATTATTTGGATTGACTCACCTCCTTTATCAAAACTGTCTCCTACATCTCTGTCACGAATGCTGCAGGTGACCATTTCACCATCAAAACATTTCTCTCTATCAATGGTGATGTTGTGGATTCGTATAAACTGTGAAATGTCTGTAGAAAAGTTTAGATTTCCTGTTACACTGGTATGCACTGAAGTCAAGACATTGATGATGCTAAATTGCCAGCGGACTTTTGATATCTCAAACGGTTTGGCCGTGGTGAGGCAACAAATTTGTGGCGAGAAAAGGGAAACAGGAAGTGTTATAACTTCTGCATACATTAATTGATTTTGATGAAACTTCAGCTGTGTGTTCGTTGTACAAGGCTGATCATGTGGATGTGACTATTGTGAGTCAAAGTTATAGAGCCACCAACTGGCAGCAGGAAGTGTGTCACTTTCAAAATGTTTTGAGATCACCCTTTTATTTTTACCCGTTTTGTTTTAAACTTCATCAAAAGTCAAGTCAAGTCACCTTTATTTATATAGTGCTTTTTACAATGCAGATTGTGTCAAAGCAGCTTTACAGTGATAACTGGTATAGTGTCAATGCAGGCAGACCAAAGCACTGTTGAATATCAAATGTCAAGTGTCCCCAACTAAGCAAGCCAAAGGCGACAGAGGCAAGGAACCCAAACTCCAACAGGTGACATCAGGTGGCAAATAGGTGTTAAAATGGAGAAAAAAACGTTGGGAGAAACCAGGCTTAGTTAGGGGGCCAGTTCTCCTCTGGCGAACAGTGCTTTGTTACGATTCAGGTAGCTATCATAAGTCAGATGGGATCGCAACATTCAAAGTATTTTTTCCAGTTCAATCCAGTTGAGGATCGTATTCACGCAGGTATGGACGGTTTGTTGAGGAGCTGTGCCACTGGCTGTTGTGTCGATGAGGCCTTCACAATGGATGATCTAGTTGACTCAATCTCTGCTGATACTTCAGGGCTGCGTTGTGGTTGACTCAAGGCGCAGGTCCTCGATCTCACCTGGATATGGCCCGGATCTAGTTGACTATGGTAAACCTCGGGATAAACAGAAAGACTAATATTAGCGTAGATGCCATTCTTCTTTTGATGTAACAAGTACATCTGGTGTTACAGGTCATGAATGCATGAACTAACTGTTCTGCATTTTTCATTAAGAGCATATGTCGTAGTTTAGATATATTTTTAAGATGGAAGAATGCGGTTTTACAGATGCTAGAAACATGGCCTTCAAATGAATGATTGGTATCAAAGAGCACACCCAGGTTCCTAACTGACGATGAAGACTTAACAGAGCAGCCATCAAGTATTCTAGGTTATTACGTGAAGAAGTTTTTGGTCCAAAAATTAGAATCTCTGTTTTTTTCTGAATTTAGTTGTAGGAAATTACTGGTCATCCAATTTTTTATCAGCTATGCATTCTGTTAATTTTGTGAATTGGTAAGTTTCGTCAGGGCGCGAAGAAATATAGAGCTGAGTATCATCAGCGTAACAGTGAAAACTAACGCCATGCTTCCTAATGATATCTCCCAAGGGTAGCATGTACAGAGTGAAAAGTAACAGTCCTAGTACTGAGTCTTGTGGTACTCCATACTGAACTTGTGATCGATATGACCTCTCTTCGTTTACTACTACAAACTGATAACGGTCAGATAAGTATGATTTGAACCATGACAATGCAATTCCACTAATGCCAACATAATTTTCAAGTCTATTTAAAAGAATTTTGTGACCAATAACACTAATAGAGAGATACAACCACAATCTGATGATAAGAGCAAATCATTAGTAACTCTAATGAGAGCAGTCTCAGTACTATGGTACGGTCTAAATCCTGACTGGAAATCCTCACAGATACTATTTCTTTCTAAAAAGGAACATAGTTGTGATGATACTGCCTTTTCTAGTATTTTTGATAGAAAAGTGAGATTTGAGATCAGCCTGTAATTGACTAATTCTCTAGGATCAAGTTGTGTTTTTTTAATAAGAGGTTTAATAATAGCCAGCTTAAAAGTTTTTGGTACGTATCCTAGCGATAAAGACGAATTAACGATATTAAGAAGATGATCTATGACCTCTGAAAGCATCTCTTTCAATAGCTTAGTCGGTATAGGGTCTAACATACATGTTGTTGATTTTGATGATTTAACAAGTTCAGACAAGTCTTGATGCGATACAGTAGTAGACGGTTGCATGGTTATAATTTTCTCTCTAATATTGTCAATCTTGCAAGTAAAGAAGTTCATAAAGTCATTACTGCTGTGCTATTTGGAATCATTGTATCAAACAAATACCTAGGGTTGTGCTTATTTTCTTCTAAGAGTTTTGAAAAATAGGCAGATCTAGCAGTTTTTAACCCTCTGGAGTCTGAGGCTGATTTGGGGTCCTGGAGAAGTTTTGACATGCCCTGACATTTGTGCTTTTTTCAGTTGTTCATAAACATATTAATGGCAAAAGTGTCATTACAGCACGAACTAGGCTACCATAATATGTGAGCAACATGTATGTACATGTTTGTATTTTTGAAGGAATAACGTTTATGTGTGGTTATTGAAAAAACAAAAACTTAAGTCACTGAAATAAGGCCAAAAAACTAATATTAAATCTGTGTTCACAAGACTTCTGGGTATTGGAGGTTGTAGACTAGAATTTTTGCTTCAAACTGATGTAAAAAATTATCCTACCTACTCGTTCATATAAAACAATATAGATATTTAAATTTTGTAAGACACTTTTTGTCAAGACACAGTATGCATGGAGGCATGAATCTTCATGAATAATGCTGTAATTCACACCTGAGAAGAATAAAAAACCCTGCATAATGACCTGCATAATGACCCACAAAATGAGCTCTTTCAGTCAGGTAGGCTATGTGAAAAAACCCTCTGTGAACATGTCTCTGTTACAGTTCTGTTTTGTTAGTTTCATTTCCATGGACTCTTATTTTGTCACTTTCAGTCTCATGTGTTCCTTTGTTTAGTTTTCCCGCTTCTCCTTAGTTGTCATGGTTACTAATATGATTTGCTATCACTCTCAGCTGTTTCCGTTTAATCTCCTCATTTACCTGTGTATTTAAGTTCCTGTGTTTTCAGTGCATGTTGTCCGGTCTCGTTTATGCTTATGTTTATATTATGCTGTAGTTACCCTGTTGGAATTACCTGTTTTGGAATTAAAGACTTACTAGAATACTCATCCTCATCGTCTTCGTGCGTGTATGTACAGCATCCGTAACAGAAGACCGGACCAGAAAGTGATTATGGACATCGCGTCTATAAACGTTGCCCCAGTGAGGGACAACACTATGTTGAGAGGAGCGACAGTTTTTATTTTTCAGAACGGTCGTAACCTGGAGGAATACATAGAGGAATTTATCAACACTTGCCACCTTGCCAGCTGTGACGACGTCTGCTTGATGGAGGGCTTCCGGTGTGGACTGGACGACGACATTCGCTTCATCATGCCCCATGGAGATCCGTGCTGGACCCTAATGGACTACATCCGTTTTGCACTATGGGTGAATGGATCCACATTCACAGTGGACGAAGCGGATGTTGACAGCAACATCAACATCCAGCTCCACTCCGCAGACGTCTCGCAGCCCTACCCAGAGCCCAACCCATCTCCACCCCAATCGACGGACTGTACGCCAGAGCCCCCCGCAGACTGGATGCTTCTGCCTACCGTGACCGGTGAGCCAGTACCTCAGGAAAGGAGGACAACGCACACCATCGACCCGGAGCCGAAGCTGATCAAAGTGTCTGACCAGGGGTGTGAGCCGACGTCATGTTCCAGTAACTGGGGGATTCTCGTGGAATATGAGGGCATGGATGCGAGACCCACCCACCCTCCCGCCACTGAGAGAGAGCACCGGCTGGACTTATTGGATGATTTTGGTGAGGTTGGTTAGAGTCAGTTCATGTTTCCCCTGATCCAGCCAGTATGTATCTCATCATCAGTTTTGTTAACCCCACCCAGCCTCCCTCTCCCACCACCTCTTGAAACGGCCATCAGGACTGCTTTATTTTTCATTGGGTTTTGTTCTGTTCTCCCGTCTGTCCCTCTGTCCTCAGCCTCACCAACCACCCAGTCGTCAGTGTTCCCCATCAGTCCTGCTGTATCTCCATCACCTCCTTTCAGTGGCGTGGACACTCCGCGGACCTGCCGGGGACCACTTCCTCATGGGTGTCTTGAGCCCGTGGCTCCGCCTACAGCCTCTGAGCGTGCTGATCCACCTCAACCGGTCGTCCTGACTCCTATGCCAATGCTCCTTCCACACTCGTTTCCGACAGTGACCATCAGCCATTCGGCCTCACCGGGTTCCCTCGGACCGTCGGCTCTACCCAGGTCAGACCTCGCCACGCCTCCGCATCGGACTTACGGGCCGTCCGTTGCCCTCCGGCCCTCCACCCCTTCGGCTCCGGCAAGCTCCACCTTCCCTGAGGCATCACCTCCGCCCTCGGTCATCCCAGCTCGACCTCTGGCCTCCGGATCCCTTCCGTCTCCTCGGAGGGGCGTCGCTTTGGCTCCGTCATGGCCACCCTGGTCTTCAGCGTCCCATCACTCCCTCGGCTCTCCAGCCCTAATCACTGTGAGCACTGGATACTGTGTTTTCAATTCACTAAAAGTTTTCAAATGCACTTTTAGTCCACAAATGACTCAGTGAAGAACAGGCATACCATGTGACATTCCAGGAACTAACAGAGTCTTCCAGAGATCACTATAATCATGGCTATAACATGCAGATAGACACTTTTGAAGATAATAAATACATGATTGCGACGATGTATACATGTATTGCCTCAGAGTTTGCATCTGAATAGCGCTTGCTCCGTGGGCGTGGCCGCAAGTTCACTCCCAAGTTCACTCGATCTACGATGGCGCCGCGCATGGCAGCCACGGTGCTTAGCTCTCCAGTGTTTGTACTGTTTTTGTTAGTTTTTCCTGTTTTTTGTTTTTCAAATACCATCAGTTTTACCAGGGATGAACTGCTGAACATTCGGCAGTACACACCACAAAATCTTTTACCGGATTTCGATTATTCAGACGTTTTGTTGAATGTTGTAGTCGGTGGAGCGGCAGCGCTGTTTAGACGCTTCAGGACGGCGCAGACGGGGGAAGCGCGCCGGCGCCTTCGTGAAGCTCAGACAGCGCGGATTAAGAACGCCGCTGCCTAGCATCCATCTGGCGAATCTCCGCTCTCTACCCAACAAAACGGACGAACTCCTTCTGCTCTCCCGGACAAATAAGGATTTTTCGAACTCGGCTGCTCTGTGCTTCACGGAAACCTGGCTGAACGATGCCATTCCGGACAGCGTGTTAAGTCTGCCGGGCTTTCAGCTGTTTAGATCAGATCGCGACACAGAATCAACGGGGAAATCGCGCGCGGCGGGACGTGCTTTTACATCAACGAAAGGTGGTGTTCAGATGTAACTGTGTTAAAGAAGATGTGCTGTCCCGATCTTGAAACACTCTTCATTAACTGCAAACCGTTCTATTCGCCGCGGGAGTTTTGCTCATTCATTCTGGTGAGTGTCTACATTCCTCCGCAAGCGCACGTGAGCTCGGCTTTACAGATGCTGATATGATCACAGAGTGTGAGCAACAACACCCGGACTCTGTTTTAATCATTCTCGGGGACTTTAATAAAGCGATTCTCTCACGTGAACTTCCAAAATACAGACAGCATGTTACTTGTCCCACCAGAGACAGTAATACACTGGATCACTGTTACACAGCAATAAAGGATGCATATCACTCTGTCCCACGGGCAGCTTTGGGGCTCTCTGATCACTGTTTAGTTCATCTCATACCGACCTACAGGCAGAAACTGAAATCAGCTAAAATGGTAGCAAAGACTGTAAAGAGATGGACCACCGAAACAGAGCGGGCTTTACAAGCCTGTTTCGAATGGACTGATTGGAGTGTTTTTGAAGCTGCTGCCACCAATCTGGACAAGCTCACAGAGACTGTTACATCATATATCAGTTTCTGTGAGGATTTGTGCATTCCTACAAAGACTTATTTAACTTACAACAACGACAAACCGTGGTTCACTGCAAAACTCAGCCAGCTCCATCAAGCCAAAGAAGATGCTCGCAGAAATGTGGACAGAGTCTTGTACAAACAGGCCAAATACACACTGGAAAAGGAGATCAGAGTGGCAAAGAGGAATTATTCCGATAAGCTTCGGAATCAGTTCTCTTCTAATGACACGGCTTCAGTGTGGAAAGGTCTGAAAGTCATCACTAATTACAAGACACCATCCCCCAGCTCTGTGGAGAATCAACAACTGGCAGACGATCTGAACGAGTTTTATTGCAGGTTTGAAAAAACACCATTCACACCTCCTGTAACCCCCGTCTCCCCCACACCGGCAATTCAGTTCAGTGAAGATGACGTGCGCCAGGTCTTCAGAAAGAACAAGAGAAGAAAGGCACCAGGCCCAGACAGCGTTACACCAGCCTGTCTGAAAACCTGCGCTGACCAGCTGGCCCCCATCTTCACACAGATCTTCAACAGATCACTGGAGCTGTACGAAGTCCCCTCATGCTTCAAACGCTCCACCATCATCCCCGTCCCAAAGAAACCCCAAATTACTGGACTTAATGACTACAGACCTGTGGCTCTAACGTCTGTGGCCATGAAATCATTTGAAAGACTGGTTTTGGCTTATCTGAAGGACATCACTGGACCCTTACTGGACCCCCTGCAGTTTGCTTATCGAGCAAACAGGTCTGTGAATGATGCAGTCAATATGGGACTGCATTATGTTCTGCAGCATCTGGACAGACCAGGGACTTATGTGAGGATCCTGTTTGTGGACTTCAGCTCTGCTTTTAACACCATCATTCCATCACTCCTCCAGCCCAAATTAACTCAGCTCTCTGTGCCCACCTCTGTCTGTCAGTGGATCACCAGCTTCCTGACAGACAGGCAGCAGCTAGTGAGGCTGGGAAAATTCTCATCCAGCACCCGCACCATCAGCACCGGCGCCCCTCAGGGCTGTGTTCTCTCCCCACTGCTCTTCTCCCTGTACACCAATGACTGCATCTCTAAAGACCCCTCTGTCAAGCTCCTGAAGTTTGCAGATGACACCACACTGATCGGCCTCATCCAGGATGGTGACGAGTCTGCTTACAGACTGGAGGTTGAACAGCTGGCTGTCTGGTGCAGTCTTAACAACCTGGAGCTCAACACGCTCAAGACAGTGGAGATGATCGTGGACTTCAGGAGAAACCCCCCTGCTCTCCCCCCACTCACCATCATGAACAGCACTGTGACTGCAGTGGAGTCATTCAGATTCCTGGGCACCACAATCTCCCAGGACCTGAAGTGGGACAACCACATTGAGTCCATTGTGAAAAAGGCCCAGCAGAGGTTGTACTTTCTTCGCCAGCTGAGGAAGTTCAATCTACCACAGGAGCTGCTGAAACAGTTCTACTCTGCCATCATTGAATCCATCCTCTGCACTTCTATATCTGTCTGGTTCAGCTCAGCTGCCAAATCTGACCTCAGAAGACTACAGAGGGTAGTCCGGTCTGCTGAGCAAATCATTGGTACAACCCTCCCCACTCTCCAAGAACTGTACTTATCTAGAGTTAGAAAAAGGGCAAAGAAAATTACTCTGGACCCCTCACATCCAGCACACTCCCTCTTTGAACTGTTGCCATCTGGTCGGCGCTACAAAGCTCTGAGCACCAGAACGACCAGACACAGGAACAGTTTCTTCCCTCAGGCAATCCATCTCATGAACACTTGACAAACATGGAACACACAACACTATTATACATTACTTACTTAAAAGACATACTTATTTATATTTCAAATTTGCACTCATCATAACTACATACAAATTGTCTATATTATATATTGTTTTTTGCTCTTTTTGCACTTTGTCTATCTTGTTTATTTGTATATTATTCTTATTCTTTTTATTATCTGTGTCTTGTCTTGTCACTGTCACTCTGTTGCACTGTGGAGCTTCTGTCACTAAAACAAATTCCTAGTATGTGTAAACATACCTGGCAATAAAGCTCTTTCTGATTCTGATTCTGATTAGCGGATAATGAGCTAAATCACGGACATCTGACATGTGTCTCTTTTCATACAGATTACATAAACAGAGAATATTTGTTTTCGATATGACTTACATGATTTAAAACCTGACATATCAACGTTTCTTTAAACATAAGTCTCATTTATGTGTCATTAGTATTCACTAAGTTACAGTTCATTTTCTGAGAACGATCAGATTGGACTTCGTTCAGAGGGAGACGAGAGATCACGCATCATGTTAGTTTTCTTTATTTTGCAAAAAAGCACAACATTTTGTTTTAAGACATTCTATAGTTTCAATTCATATATTACTTATGTTTCTATGACAAAAAGTATTTTAAGCCTGTTTTGCTGCAATGTGAAAAAAATCCTGCAAAACGCGCCGGCGCGTTTCCCAACTCCGGAGTGTTAAGGCCTTTTTGTACTCAATCATTCTTTCTCTTCACGAAATGCGGAAAACGTCTAGTTTTGTGTTCTTCCAGCTGCGCTCCATTTTTCTGGCTGCTACCTTTAGGGCCCGAGTGTGCTCATTGTACCATGACATTGGATTAATTTCCTTAATCTTTTTTAAATGCAAAGGAGCAACTGAGTCTAATATGCTGAAAAACACAGAGGCAATAGTTTCTGTTATAACATCAAGGTCTTCTAAGCTGTCTGGTATGCTAAAGCAATGAAACTGATCAGGAAGATTATTTATAAAGCGATCTTTAGTGGTAGAAGTGATGGTTCTACCATATTTATGGCAGGGAGGCAGTTTAGATAATGATCTGAGATGTCGTCACTCTGCTGCAGAATTTCAACGGCATCAATATCGATTCCATGTGACAATATTAGATCTAAAGTATGATTACGACAATGAGTGGGTCCTGACACAAATGAGTTTAGAATGTCTGTAAATGCCAATCCCAATGCGTCTTTATCATTATCTACATGGATATTAAAATCACCAACAACAAGGACTTTATCTGCAGCTAGTACTAACTCCGATAGAAAATCAGCAAATTCTTTGATAAACTCTGTATGGTGTCCTGGTGGTCTGTATACAGTAGCCAGCACAAATGTCAACTTACTTAACGTTACATAAAGCACCATCACTTCGAAGGAATTATATTTGAAAGACTTTTGACTAATACTGTAAATATTAGTATAAATTACAGCAACACCTCCCCCTTTGCCTTTCTGACGAGGATTGTGTCGATAATCGTAACCTTGAGGGCTAGACTCATTTAAAGTAATGTAATCATCTGGTTTTAGCCAAGTTTCTGTCAAACACAGCACATCTAGATTATTGTCTGTGATAATATCATTTACAATAAGTGCTTTTGAAGAAAGAGATCTAATATTTAACAACCCAAGCTTTATCATTTGTTTATCAATATTATCTCTATTTTATTTGTTGAACATCAATTAAATTTTTACAATTAAATGGGTTAGGAAGTTTTTTTGTTTTTACTAATTCGGGGTACAGACACAGTCTCTATGTGATAATATCTAGGTGTAAGAGTTTCTATGTGTTGGGAATTATCTGACTTCTGTAACATGAGGCAGCTAGCAGACAGTCGGTTTAGCCAGTTTGTCTGCTTCCTGACCTGGGCCGTAGTTTGTCATGCCAGCCAGCCATTGAGTGATGATAATCTGCTAACTATCTCATCACTCCGATGAACAGGAAGAGGGCCAGAGCAGATTACTTTTCCTGACATTGTACTTGCGAGTTCACACACCTCTTTAATGTTAATTTTAGTGATCTCTGACTGGCGAAGTCGAACATCATTAGTGCCGACGTGAATAATAATTTTAATGTATTTACGATTAGCATTAGTCAGCACTTTTAAACTTGCTTTAATGTCAGGCGCTCTGGCTCCCGGCAAACATGTGACTATGGTGGCCAGTGTCTCTATTTTCACATTCAGTGTAATAGAATCGCCAATAACTAGGGCACTTTCAACAGGATTCTCAGTGGGTGCGTCAGTGAGTGGGGAGAACCTGTTTGATGTTCTTATTGGAACGGAAGAGTGGTGTTTTCCGCGGCTAGGCCGCCTCACCGTTACCCAAGTGCCCTGCTGTGCGGGCTCTACAGCCAGAACCGAACAACGTACAGAGTTCACTAAGCTAGTCGCATCCAAAACAGTATCTGAAGCCCTTGCATTCTTACTATCCTCGATTAAGGTTTGGATGCGTGTCTCTAATTATGAGATTTTCTCTGTCAGCCTGTCTATTTCCCTACATTTATGACATGTAAATCCCTCGTCGCTGACAGAGAAAGCTATACTGAACATGTGACAAATAGAACACAATATAATACTGGGAGAGGATGATATGACTTCGGAGTGCATGAAAGGGGTGGGGCTTTGGAATGGAGGGTTGCCAGGTCTGCGCAACAAAACCATCCCAAAAGTACCGTAATCACAGCACAAGTGTAAAAGTATCCCAATCCCAGACGTGGCAACAATGAGCCAAGTGTTGTTACATGGCTAGCGGCTGTGTGACAGACAGCTGACAGTTGACGTTTGTGTGTGCATTTTAAAGTTTTATGACTTTCTATTGGGTTTTGACATGCTTCACTGCCGGCGACGACGGGACACTGGACCAAAATATGTATGGTTAAACTATGTAATGTTAGTTTTATATTGTTAGCAAATAGTTAACCTTGTTTTTTCTTTATGTTAAATGAAATATTAACTGTGAAAATATATACATTCACATTTATACATGTACTCTGTATTTGAGCTGTATTTAAGTCTAAATTTAAAGTACAGTACTTTAGGATTTTATTAAACTGCACTCCATCTCAGATACAAATTTTATATTTATGAAAAACTGACGTTTTGGACATCACGGATAATAGTTTGATTTAGATATTACATATTGGTGAAACCGGGGCATTACTTACATTTATGTGAATTCACACAGAACTCCTGTCGTCACCGGCGCGCGATGAATTGTGGGATAGTGTAGACCGCGAAGTGTCTTGAGATGGACGCTTCATTCCACGGGGAAACCAAAGAGCTTAGAACCCAAGAGGCGACACTCTGATACTTTTTGTGTAACAGCCACTAGATGGCGCTCCGGTAGCGCGGCCGCCATTATGGGGTGAAAATACTAACTGGACCATAGAATCCTTCACATCTTACTCACCCAAAATCGGTGAATTTCACTGCCAAATCAGAAGCGCAATAGAACAGTTTTTTTTAAATTAAGTCACCAGTAAATTGTATGGCTCCTACAGTAAATGTTGTATTGTTTTATATATGTTTTATTTTACCAGTTGTGGAATCCAACCATTGAACCATCTGAGGTAACATAGTTAGCCTACTTTATTGAGTATTTCCATTTTATGCAACTTTACACATTTATTAATAGTAAATTAATAATTAATACATTTAAGATCATCATGTTTAAAGCGAACAATATATTTCAGACCTTGTGGAGTAATAGCAGCAATATCTAGGTCTGAATTTATATATATATATATATATATAGTATGTTTTAATGGATCACACTACAAACATAATGATCTTATAATACATGATGCATTGCTGTGTCCGTTATCCCATAATTCCTACTTTTGGACACTTTTGCTTTAACGGACATTAGATAACACTGCAAAATCAAGCTGTTATATTCATATATTTATTGTCCAACATTCCCAATTTTTCTGATGCATGTCCTTAATTTAATTTCATATGTTGGTAATAATTCAGTGTTTATAAGCCTTTTAAAGAATTTTAATCCAAACTGACTGGGTTTCTAGAGAGCAAAGATTTTGTGAAAAAAAGTGGAAGACTTAAACACAAAGTCTGTAAAATAAACTGTAAAAAGGATTTGATTATCACTAGTGATATTATTTTATTCTGTGTTGTCATCATTCAGGTTGGATTTCAGCTTTAATGTATGTTTTTTTTTTAACAAAGCAGCTGATATTGCCATAGAAACTAGTGGACTGCCGACTTGCTTTCACCCCAAAATGGCGGAAACGCAGGGCGGCTGATGGGCGCCGGTGCTGCAATGGAACGTTCTATTAACTGTCGCTTCTTGTTAGTGTATATTCTTTGGGGAAACGGAGAGGGTGCATTTGAAGTCGCTCTCGAATTACGTCAGCCCACCTCGCGCCACGGTGAATCGCACTTCAAAGCCTTCAAAGCAAGTTGTCTGCTGGCAACTGGGATGAGTGCATTTCCACTGTCCACTGTGTATCTACCAACAGGTTTGTAGGGCTGACTCAGTTGACGGCTGCCATGTAACAGATATTTTCAGATTACAGACATAAAAGAAATTAAATCTCAAATCAAACCGTAAAATATTTGAAGTTGCATATTTAAACTGTCTTCTCATCATACAGCGACAGAAGCATAACAAATCAGAAATGTATTCGATTTCAGTTCTTTTATCGGCATTGTAACACATTTTTTGATTAGACAATCAAGTTTTCTAAAATAGAGCCAAATAATATGTGAAAGTATACATATAATAGACCTATGCTATGCCTTTGTGTGTAAAGATGGTAATTTTTAAGCATGACTGTTTGGATTTATATGAAATGGTAACACATTTGTAACATTAAATAAGGTTAATAAAACTATTGTTCATCTTTAATTTCAACATTTACATTTTAACATTTTAAATGTCACGATCACCATCTGTACCTGTCCGACTACGTTCACCTATTAATAAAGCTTTGCATATGGATCCCTGCCTGAGTCCCGCCTCGTTACAGAAGACTTCGCCACAACAATGATCCAGCAGCTTTTCTGGTGAACACCTGTCTGGTAGGAACATTGCATTGTTGCTATTAGGGCTCAAGCAGGGCTCACGATCGCTGGAGGATTATATTGCGGAATATTTGGACATTGCTTATTATTCGGACTGGCCTGTGCACTGATAGACTTTTTCTGTGATGGCGTTAACCAACCTCTCCAGAATAAACTAAGACAAGAGGGACTGCGTTCATCACTTAGTAGCTTTTTGGAATTTGCATTATTGACTGTGGGCTCTCTATTTACTGTGGGTGTTGCAGAGGAATGCGACACCTCGTCTGGTCGTGTAATGGCTGCCACGCCAGATGACTCTCACAAAATGGCGGCCACCATAATAACAACACCAAGTCAAGTCACAGTTGACCTCCGTGAGCCAAGTCACATCTCCGCTGATCTGCTAGAACAACGTCACGTCCCCGCCGATCTTCTAGAGTCACGTCCCGCTACGCACTCAAGTTCGCCGGTTGCTACAAGTTCGTCGGTTGCAACGCACTCAGGCTCGCCGGTTGCTACGCACTCCAACACTCTGGATGCTATGGACGAGATGGCCGCTTCGCCAGTGCCCTCGGGCGGGATGGCCGCCCCTCCTGTGTCTGTGACCACAGGGGTCATTCCAGCCATTGAGTCCGCTCCAGAGCCCAAGCGCCTTGCCCTGCCGGCGCCACCCGAGTTCCTTGCCCTGCCGGCGTCACCCAAGCGCCTTGCCCTGCCGGCGCCACCCGAGCTCCTTGCCCACGAACCCGCCACGGCCACCGTTGAATTCCCCAAGAACTTTTTTGGGGGGGGGCATATACCTGAGGGTGGGGAGCTTGTGGGTGGGGACCCTGCACAACCACGGCCATCTACGGCCTCTGAACTGCCTTGGCCACCCATGGACTGTAACCCGCTATGGCCATTAATGGACACTGACCCACCATGGTCATCTTCGGACTCTGTTCCGCCATGGCTGCCCAAGCCACCTGACCTGCCGTGGTTGCCCAAGCCACCTGACCTGCCGTGGCTGCCCAAGCCACCTGACCTGCCGTGGTTGCCCAGGCCACCTGACCTGCCGTGGTTGCCCAGGCCACCTGATCTGCTGTGGTTGTCCGAGCCTCCTGACCCGCCATGGCTTCCCTACACTCCTGACCTACCGTGGCTATCCGTGGCACCTGACCCGCCGTGGCTGCCCGCGGCACCTGACCCGCCGTGGCTGGCCGCGGCACCTGACCCGCCGTGGCTGCCCGAGTTCCTGGACCTGCACTGGAGACCCCGTTCCTGTCTGTCAACCGGTCTCCAATGCACCCACCCTCCCTCCCTATCTGTTCCATTTACAGCGCGAGGACGCGCCTTCCGGGAGGGGGGCGTCATGTCACGATCACCATTTGTACCTGTCTGTTCCCGGACTACACTTCCCATAATCCTCCCTGCCTGTCACATGCACACTCCTCACCAATCACCTGTTGCCTTTGATCTGGACTATTTAAGACACTCTCACACACCACCTCTTGGCGAAGTCTTGTTAACCTGTGTTGCAATTCTGAGCATGTATTTATCCTGTCTGTCTGCCCGTTATCGATCCTGTCTGGTTACCTGTCTCTGATTCCCTGCTGCCTGCCTTTGGACCTGTTTATGTACCCTGCCTGAGTCCCGCCTCGTTACAGCACTATGAATTAACATGAACGATCAATGTATAATTAATATATTAGTATTTTTTATATTTAAAAATTACAATAAACATTTAGCCATTTTTTAATTCAAAGAAACAAAATGTAAGAGAGTTAAAACTGAACACAATCTTGCTACTGTGTATACTGTATACTGTGTATACTGTAAATACTGTACTTGCTACTTGCTACTGTGAACAATTTTTAAGATTTTTTTCCTCCTTTTGTTTTTTACATTTACTTGTACTTTTACTTTCAATACTTAAGTACATTTAATGTAAAAAAAAATACTTTTCATACTTAAGTACAAAAAATGTCACATAGCTACTTTAAAACTTTTACTCAAGTAACATGCTAAACAGTGACTTTAACTTCTACCAAATTCATTTTCTGGTAAGATATCTATACTTTCATTCAAGTATGGTTTTCGAGTACTTTATACACCACTGCGTTCTGACGTCACAGGAACGCAGCAATAGACTGTAAAAAAAGATGGATGACGCGACGCCGCTTCCTTTTTTTTTTTTTTTATTAAATGCTTAAAAGAAAAGGAAAAAAGAAAAGAAAAAAACAGTAACAATAATTGTCATCATTGTCATATAACAATAAAACAATACGCCAGTCTTCCAGTCCAGATTAAGTGCCAAGTCCTTAAACACAGCCACTGAAAGCCACTGAAAATTCAATAGAGTCAAAATACATTTTCATCTCATGTTTAAATCTTAAAAAAAAGAGGTTTGCACTTTGAAAATTTACATTTATGAATATGATATGGCTAACAGAAAAATAAGGTTTATAAAATAAATATTATTTTTATTTTCACATTCATGAAAGCCAAAAATTACATTTCTGTATGTAAAATTAAAATTTGGATTGCGATGCCGCTTCCTTGCATTGTAATGAATGTAAAACGTACGATGATGGGCATTGACATGTTACGCAAAAACGCGAGTTTGGAGCCTGGACATGCGCAGAAGAAATCGTCAGTGGAGCACGGAGTCAGAGTCGCGGTATCAAACTTCCGCCCAGACGACTGCGTCGTCATTGATGTATTTTAAATAGGCTATATAAATTATACACAATTTAAAATTCTACCTATAAAATAATAGGCTATTCTGTTTCTAGAGCAATAATATTTTTGAAACAGCAAATTCAGTAGATAAACTCAATATATAATATGCCACTAGAAACAACTCTAAAATGTCAGAAATGGTCCTGCAATTTTAAATAAAGTTAAACTAACGTTACAAGAGATCAATTGCTAGACAGTGCTCTACAGTGCTCTACTCTAATTAATTAGAGTAGGCTATCATTAGTTTTGTCCTGCTAGTTATTATTTTATACCCATAAAAATAATTAGTTACTGCCAGATAACGATCACCTGCTTTTTCCCGTCATGGCTAACGTTAGGCGTGTTAATAACATTTAATAACATTTATCAATTAGCTTATAACGCCCACATTTAACATTACCGAAAAAAGTTCAGTGATCCATCAGATCCTGTAGGTCGGTTAGTACAGTTACTGAACAACTCGTTTTGTTGGTGTGAAATAACACAGAAATTGAAAATTAATAGTTAGTTATATATTATATAAATTTAATTTTTTTTTTTTTTTTTTTTTTTTTTTTTTAAGATATTGTATGGCTTCAGAAGACTTACAACCACAACTCATAACACATGATTTGTGGACTCATGTGATAATTTTTTGGATCTTTTCTTGGACATTTTTGGAGCTAAAAATATTTATCCATTTTTACATAAATTGATGCATTAAATTGAATGAGACATAAGAATTGATTCTTTTTTTTCCTGCTTTTGTTTCATGCAATGAAATTTAATGGTGACTGCATTATGCCTGAGATCTGCTTTTGGTTTCCTCATACAGAGAATAATACTTCAATAATGTTACTAACAGTAAATTGTGTACTTTGCAGGGATCGTGGCCTAGTAAAACAGGTTTAAACAGGAATAAAAATCCTCCAGTAGACCTGAAAATTATTGAAGTGCCTGGACCATCCACCAGAAAAAAAGGAAAAAGAAGCCTAGCAGAAAACAAAGCTGCTGTACCTTTTTGTATTTTTCTGACTCATTAATTACCTCAAATGTCCCTTGTGAAGATATTATTATTGATTGGATTTTATGTTGCAGCGAGTAAAGGTGCAGAGCAAAAAAATGTGGATTTGGCCATTTGCGTATTCCACGAAAAGTCTTTTACAACGAAAGTCTTCAGCAGCATTTATCTCACAGGCACACTCTCTCTACAGCTGTACACATTATCCAAGATCGCGATGAACTAAAATGAGTGAGATTTAGGGAGCGCCCTTTGTGCGCTTTCTGCCAAATTCCACGTACGTAATCTGTTCAAATTAACAGTGGTTTGTGAACGTAGACAAATAATTTATCAGCAGTGTTTATGTTGGGATATGTAGGTTGTGCAGTGGCCAGTAGTCTAACTTAAAACTATTTCAAGGAATCTATTTAAATGTGTTTTTAAATGGGAATCACATCTCTTTACCCTAGAGTTAGTTCACCCTCTGCCTATGATCAGAAAATTCATAGTTAAAGCATTATTACACAAAACGGAACTTGAAACATAATTTGGCTTTATTTATAAATTACCATCACTTGAGACCCGTCACCTTCAACTATTTTAATGGTGAGTAGCCTAGCCTACACTCAAAGTCTTTGTTGCACATCAATATGCTACAAATGCAGGACATTTTTTGTGTGTGGTGTAAATATAACTTATTCTGAAGCAATATCTCATCACTGTTCTATCAACTTTAACATTTAAATCTGCATTTTTGTGATATTTACCCCGAAGGCTATTTTTTTTTTAACCTGTATAAAAGGTATTTCTCCCCTAACCTTATTAAATGTATGCTGCATCTTTTATTTATTTTTTATTTGATCAATAAACTCAATTAGAATAATTTGACACACAGGGCTATTATAAATCAAATCAAATCATTGACACTTACAAATGACAGCTGCTTTAAATAAGAGATTGTTTTACATATTTTTTGAAAATACAAATAAGAAATATTGGGGAGAAAACATTAAAACTAAAACGGCAGAAGTGGTGGTGGCATTTGACCGCCTTAATGATTGAGTCATTGAGTCATTCATTCAAAAGATTCATTCAAACGGCTGATTCATTCAAAAGGCCGATTCATTCAAGAATGAGGCAGTTGTTTATGAATGGGTCATTGAATCTTTGATTCAACTGATTCGTTCAAAACGCTGAATCATTCAGTAAAGAAAGACGGCTGAGTGTTGCTGTGAGGTACGTGCGCAATGGTTCTGCTGTGGTCTTTGTTTGGAACTGTTTTCGCTGCTGAAATAGAACAAAAACACACAATATTGTGTCTTATGTAAGTGACTTAATATTAACTACTTGTTTATTTACCTGTCGTGACAACTTTGGGTGTGCTGTTCTCATTTGTTTCCATTTCTGCTTGAGATGAGCTGCACGAGCCTCAACACCACAAGCCCTACGTTATTTTTATGACTATCTTGAGTTTTGGTGTTAATATAGTCTATTTCAATAATAATAAATACTGGATATTATTGTTTTGGTGAGTCTGTTTCTTGGATCATAAAAATGTCATTAGTAAATGGTTTATAAGTTATTTGATACATTATTTATCACTTATAAATACTTGAAGTATTTATGACAAAATTGTTTTAGTATCATTATCTAAATAATTGTTAATCATGAACAAATGACAAACCATTGTAAATGGACATAGTGGTGTATTAGAGGTAAAAAATTATATAAATACTGTTCGGTTTCTCGCACAACCCAATCGTTTCATGTCTTAGGACATCAATGTGTCATCACGAACCGCAGGTTTTAATTTGGATTTATCTGTGCATGTTTTTTTTTACTCTTATAGATGAAGTTCCCATTGCTATGCATTATACGAATAATTTGAGTCAAATTTCACAATTTGAGTTGACTTACTGAAATAAATTAACTTTTCCACGACATTCTAATTTATTGAGATGCACCTGTATGTCATCTGTTTGAAGTAGTATGGAAAAAGAGAGGTTTCAAAAAGAGTGATTTGAATTCAACAACAAGCAGGCCCTTATAAACACTGCATGTGGTATCAAAGAGGGGCCATAAAGATGCACAAGATATTTGGTGTTCACATAAAGGACAGATTGTTGCACCAATTGTACTTTTAAATATTCTTATTCCAGATGTGCATGGTGTTTACCATTGCGCAAGGGGGGAAGTGATAAGAAAAATTAAACATATATGCAATGGTAGACAATGTTCTGTCCACATGTGAAGTTTGTGCCAAAAATAATATAAGGAAAGGAACAAGCAGGGACAGTAGTCAAATTTTTATCAGATTTTTAATGAGAGAAGTAATATCTAGATTTGGAATTCCATCAGAAATAAGTTCAGATAATGGTTCTGCATTTATTCAAAAAACTATCAAACAAGAACTACAGCACTTAAGAATAAAACAAAGATTAGGCTGCATTTATATGCCACAATTGCAAAGGATTGTACCCTCAAGGCCAAGCATAACAAAATATGTGAAAGTACTAAACTCAACTGGGTTAATGCTTTGCCACTGGCACTAATGAGCTATCACATGCAAACTAATAGAAGTACACATCTAACACCGTATGAAATGCTTACGGGTCAACCTATGCCTGTGCCGTATTGCAGAGGTCCCTATAAAGGACTTCTTTAAGAATACATACAAATGGAAGTAAGATCTTACATAAAAAACTAACTGCATTACATAAAGCTAAATATTCACAGGAAACAAGAAAGCAGCCTAAGTGAAGAGACAAAGACCTCTTGTCCAGTTGTTCCAGGTGACCAAGTATATCTGAGAGTCTTTAAAAGAAAGTGGAATGAACCCAGGAGAGAGGGACCTTAAACAGTTGTTACAGCAACTTCAACAGCAGTCCAAGTGGAAGAAAAAACTGCCTGGTATCTAAATTACTGCACAAGAGTTCCCAAAGAAAGGAATAAAAGAAAAGGGGAAAGGCATGAAACGGGTGATACAGGAGAGGACAAAGAAGAAAGACTGGAGACACAGAATGAAAGGATGAAGAATGCTGAAAGCTCAGCAAGATGTGCAGGGAGCTGGGTAAAGCAGAGAAAACCAACAAAATAAGAGAAATATGTCCACTAATGCATCTGACAATCATCATATGATTATTGCATCTCACATGACAAGCTCAAGCTATGAGTATCAACACCACTCTGAGTTCCCAGATATTGACTTTTCAGCCCTCCATTAGACCAGTAACAACCCAATAATAACTCTAATAGAACAAGAATTGGTTAATAAAAAATATCAAAACAATGTAGATGAAAAAATTGAAGAAAATAGTAATGAAGATATTTTCTGGAAAACAGTGCAAAATAATGAATGGTATAGATGGGCAACATTTACAGCAAGAGAGCAAGGAATGGATAATTGTCTATGTTCTAAATTACCTTTAAATAAGGTAATAGTAGTTCCAAATGCATATGACTATCAAAAATGTGCTGTATTAAATAAAATGTTATCAGGATTGAAACAATAGTTTTTAATATGGATTTCACAAAATAAAAAACAGAATGGATTAATTATATTTATTATAATCAGCAAAGATTTATCAATTACACTGATAATGCTTTATCTGTATTAGGAGAACAATTACATGAAACTAGTAAAATGACATGGCAACATGGACAAGCCCTTAATTGGCTATTAGCAGACAAAGGAGGTGTGCTATGTTTGGAGATCAGTGTTGCACTTATACCAAATAGTACTGCACCAGGAAGAAAGTTTAGCGAAGCTATGATTAAAATAAAAAGTTTTAAGAGCAGAAGTTGCAGAAAATGCTGGAAGGGATGAAAAAGCGTGGGATTGATTAGATTTTGAATTTGGAGCATTGGGAGCATGTTTTGTTAAAATGGTAATATTTAGGAGTAGCAGTATCAATGGGTATTATTGTTTAGTTGAAGAAGATGTCTCCTTTACTTTTAATAGTATAATGCAGGGTTTGTTGTTTGAAATATTATACATAACTGTGACAACCACAAGCAAGGCTAAACAAATTACACACTCATGTTTATAACATGGGATTGTTTTGAAAGTAAAGGTTAGGAAGCCTATAGTAATCTTTTACTGTCTTCGGAAAACAATAAATAAAGAATATCTAAAATAAAGAAAAATAAAATCTGGAGAGAGATGTTTGGTTCTATGGCTTCTCCAGAGGATGGTAACATAATTTAGCTATTGGTAATGGGACTGGGTGACTAAGATGTCTAAGAATGCTGGATTTTTTTTTTCCCCTCTGGGAAAACAAGAGTAAAATTGGGGCTTAAGTAAGCCCCAGAAAGGGGAATGTGGAATATTTTATATAGTAAATTGAGCATAATATAGCATGTCTCTTTAAGAAATGATTTTTTCACATAAAGTAGAAACCACAACACTGTCAAATTGTACAAATTACGGATTTACCACAAAGTAACTGTCACTTTGTTGCAAATAAACTATTTAAACAAGCTATTTTATAGATATACTTTTTATTTGCATGTTTGCAATATGGAATATTTTTTTTTTTATTATTATTATTTTAAAAAAGACTGTATTCTCCTATCTAGATATTTTGCCTGCTTCTAATGTATGTAAGTACAGATAAGTTCACAAATATTAATATGAGGAATGTTCAGTCTTTTTAAAGACTTTAGTTACATTTAAACTCTTCACTCATGTAGTCTGTAAGCTTAACTTTGATGATTGGAGAGTTTCTGAGGTGAAGAACAGAAATTTGTTCCAAACTGTGAATCAAAAACCTGAAAAACTCATTTAATTTGTTGAATTAAATGTATTTATCCAAACTCTCAATAGCTTCCTGTTTTGAGTATGTTCTCCATTCATCTGGGATCTTCCCCTTCCCCTCAAATGTTTTACTGTGGTGCTTTTCCAGATCTTTCTGGAATCTGCACACAAACCACTTCCAGTAGGGCAGTTCAGAGAGATCCGGGGTGATTCTCCAGTCTGCATAAACTCCTCCTGCGCTTCTGTATTCTCTCCAGAGGACTGTATTATCTGACCCAACGGGTTTAAAATCATGATTACTTGCTACAGCTGACGTGCAGATGTTAACAGACAAGTTTGTCGTTCCTATGTAAAACCACCCATTCAGTCCATTATTACGATGGAAAGGAACACTGTGATCTCCATGATGTTTTTCTATGGTGTTGGTGCAGATGGCTCTACAGAATGGACACTGAACCCAACAGCACTGACACAAGTGATCAATCAGAAGTTCACCTGGTCTGAAACTGAGGTCTAGATTTTCATCAAATGTGTTTGTGTTGAATCTACTGCTCATATCAGACATTATAGCAGTAAGTTCTTGTCTTATCACATCTTCTAGGAGGTTGAAATTATGAAAATCATCATGTTTCACTCCACTGAGGTCTTTTTCAGAGAAGATCAGCTCATCTGAGAGCTGCTGTGTGAAACTTTTCAACCACAAACCAACATCTCCTCTGTTCACTTGAACATGTTCAGTAGATTCATGTGCTGCTTTCATGATCTTCTGCTGCAGGAGTTTAATGTTCTCCTTCATCTTGGGTAAAACACTGACACTGAACTTATCAGTGATGTACCAACTGACTTCATCTCTGATGAAACTCTTGAAGTGATCTTTGGGATTATTAATGTAGTTTATGAATTTGTTAAAGTCCTCCTCTTCTGCCAGTGTCTTCAGGATGTGTTTCTCCAGATTTGATCTGTTTCCATTCAGTGATTCACAGTTTGATTTCATTTCATCAGTCAGATCTCTGGCAGTCTTCTTGTAGACACTCTGCTCAATGGGCTCTTTAAGTTTCTGACAGATGATCTCACCAAAAATGGCATCTGATGTTGCTCCATGACAGTATTTCTGGAAAATACTATAGTACTCTTCTCTCCTCTTCTCAACATATATTTCAGGATCATTGGCTTCCCTGAACAGTCTGTGTTGGTCAGTGATCATCTTGTTTGATCTCCTACAGATGGAAAAACTCAAATCCATAATGAATTCAATCTTAAACACATAATTCACTGGTCCTTCCTGGTGATCTATTACTCTTGCCTTGATGTAATCTGTGAGTTGTTGAATGCAGCTTATGTTGTAGCCAGTCTTTGAAATACTGAATGATTGAATCATTCTGTCTGTCTGCTGAGCAACATCTGTGACTAATGATCTTATTTGGGATTCATCTGCTGGAGACAGAGTTCGATCATATCCAAATGTTTTTTTGACTGTTCTGCAAGCATCCTTTACAACCTCTTTAATCCCTTTTTTTGTGGACCTTTTGAAAACAACATAATCTGAATAACTCGGCACAGTAAAAATATTGTACACACTGCTCTCCTTCCAGTGGTCTACAGAAATACTTTCATAGATGTCTCTGAGGATTTCTCTCACATCTCTCATTATGTCAGTGTCTTTGATTGCAGGAGTGTCTGTGATGATCTTCTTCACACTCTGCTCCCAAAACAAATCAAACTCTTTCTTCAGTGTTTGTCCATCATCCGCTTTGTTTTTGAGTTTTAAGGCAAGATCTTTGCTCTTTTCAAACAGAGCGTTTTCATGACGTGTCCTCTGAGCATCAGTCTTTTTCTTCAGGTCTTGTTCATGAAGAATCTCATTTAATTTTCTATTTGTTTCGATTACAATGTTTTCCTGAAGGTCTTTAATTTTGATTTCAAATGATGTTTTCCACTGAATCAGTATATCTTTATCTTTGTTTTTCTCAAAGAAATCTGATATTGATTTTTCCACTTCTTCACTTGTTTTCTTCAGTTTTCCTTGAAGATCAGATTCCTCAATTTCGTGAATTGCTTGATTTTCTATTTTGTTTTGTAGTTTGTTTTCAATTTTCATCATGGCACTGCGAAGCCTCCAGGACCACTTGCTATATTCAATCTCCAGTTTCCTGTAAGCTGAAATCTCCAGAGAATTTTTGAAACTGAAGACAAATCTTTCCTTCAGTAAAGCCTCCCAGAGATCTTTAATGCGATGTTTTAAGTCTACCAGTCTCATTTCATGTGATTTTGAGACTTGAGACATAATAGTTTCCTTTAGTTCCAGAATATTCTCACAGTAATCTGGGTTTGGTGGTGCCATGGGTGGGCTGCCCTCCCAGAGCTGAGCAAAATACTTCACATCATTCTGAACATCAAATCTAATGACGTCACTGAAACATTCTGCATCACAGTCCTCTTCTTCAGCAGCGAGTTTAGTCATCTCATCCAGTGTCTCCTGCAGTCGTCTCCTTCCCTCCTTAGTTTTTTTTCCAGCTGTGACGTCTGAGACGTTCTGATGCACAAACACACAGCTGGGATTCAGTTTGACCTTCTTCATCCTCATAAAGGCCTGAACAACAATCTGAAGAATGTCCTGCATCTCAGATGAGTTTTCTCCAAAGATGTTGATCAAGGTGAGACTTGCAAGACCAACAACAAATGTGGCCAATTCATTGTCATGTTGTCTTGTTGATTTTCCAGCCAGTTCTAGAGCACGAAGACCCTCAGTATCAACAACCAGAATATAGTCAAAGTTCATCTGTGTTTTCATCTCGTCTGACACTTTGACCAGCTGCATGAAAGCTCCTCTGGTGCACCTGCCAGCACTGACGGCAAACTGGAGTCCAAACATGGCATTCAGCATTGTGGATTTCCCAGAGCTCTGAAGCCCTAAAACTGACAGCACAAAGACTCTCTGGTCTCCCAGTTTCTGGATGAGTTCATCTAGAACAGCAGAGATCCAGACCACAGGAACATGAGCAGCATCTCCATCCATCAGCTCCAGTGGAAATCCAGAGATCATCATCTCTGCTGCAAGACTCGGGAGAGAAGAGAAGTGAACCTGCAGGTCTTTCTTGTTCTTCTGCACAGATGAACATGATTCATAGATCTGACCAATCTCCCTCATGATGTGCTGCAGACCAAAATCTGAAGCTTGAAGTTCCTCAGATATTCTCTCAAGTTCAGTTTGTTCAGCTTTGAGTGTTTCAGATTTATCATGTTTCTCTTTGAGTTTTAAGACCGTTGACCATTTTTCATCATAATTGTGATGTAGATTGGAAAGGTCAGCTGAAATATATTCATCTAGTAGAATTATGAGCCAGTTAGTAAAAAACATCTTCTCATGTTCATCATGTAAATCTATTTCTTTAATAAAGTGCTTCATAAACTCACTGATTTCAGATTCGTGCTGTTGTTGGCGAATTTCCTTTATTTCTTTTTGTTTTCTACTTATTTCCATTTCTATCTCTTCTGCTCGAGGTCGATGTAGTTCTTTGTTCTTCTGACTCCACTGATGCCACAGTTTCCCCTGATGAGGCAGAAATGATTCTTTGATTTCTGTCAGATCTTTCTTCTCCAGTAAACTCATCATCTGCTGTGCTGCTTCTCTTCCTCTCCTGCAGTCCTCATCATCTTCCTCATCTACTCTGATGTCTGAGTGTTTGGACACATCTTCAAGTCTGAAAGTGTGAGATGATTCTTTGAGACAATCGTGAAGAGCTCTACTGAGCTCTTCATTTACTTCAGACTGATTTTGACCTTTCAGACCTATTTTGAATTTCCCTTTCTTCATCTCAGTTACAGCAGATTCATCCTCCGTAAAAAGACAAATGAGTGGCTTTCTGTCCTTGTACAGGTTATTGATTATTGTTGCACTTTTGTCATTCTTCTGAAGTTGTGGTAGCAGAACAACATTGACTGAGCTTATTTCAGTGAGGATCTGCAGCTGTTTCTCATGGTCTCCTGCATCACCATGTAGATTACAGAACGCAACACAGTCAATGAATTTATCCGTGTCTTTCCCAGAGGGGCAGAACCAGGCGATCTCCACCACTCCATCCATCAGGACTCTGGTTCTGCTGCTGCCTGGGCAGTTCCTGTGGAAGAACGTGTTGTGTTTCTCATTGATCAGACTGTCCATCAGCTGAGACTTGGATGAAGACACAGAGCCAAACCTGAAGAAAAACACCATTGGAGTTTCTGCCTTGTAGATTGGCTGGGTTTGACTGATGGTTTCATTGTTGGTGTTTCTCATCTTCCAGCTCTTGTTGATTTGTCTGAATGTCCAGAGAGGAAACTCAATCTGTTGTGTGAATGGATCAGGAACAAGCAGAGGTAGAGCGTACTGACACTGGGACAGTTTAGTCACCATCAGCTGCTTCAGGAAACCATCGGCACAATGAAACACGGCCATCTGAACATCCATCAGGTGAATTCGCTCAGATTGACTTGATACTTTGCTTATACGAACATCATCAAAAATATCACTCATATCTTCAGACAAATCACTGCTTCTTCGTATTGTTTGATCCTGATGATGGTTCACTTTAGTTTTAATGTATCTTGCCCTATAGTTATGTATCAGTAGTTTTTGTATGAAAGTCTGAACAAGCTCCTCTTCAGCACAAGACTCATGAGACTGTATTGAATGTTCATTTATCTGAAGAACATCTGCAGCTCTTAGTTTGAGTTGTCCGACTTCAAGATGGAGTTTGTGAAATAGATGATTCATTTTTCAGTCTTTTGCTTTTGGTGTTGATCTGGATTGACTCTTGTTTTTTTTTCCCTGATGAAAAAGTGACATTTAATTTACTTGGGTTTTAAAGGACTGAATAATATTCAATTTAATTCACAATACACATCGTTTCAAAACAGCTTTGCACAAAATCATGTTACTGTTTGTAATGTCCTAATGTCAGTCCACATTTAGCAGTTAAGAGTTGGGGATAAATTAAAATTAAATGTAGGGTCTTTTTAAAAAAATAAAAATCAGGCTGAAATTCAGGGTTTTTTTTTTTTTTTTTTTTAACTGTAACATGCTTCACAGTCACACATGATATACAGTGTTAGAACACTTGCTCCCCTAATCATCACATCTGATGAATTCAGGTGAATTATTGGCAACTGTAAGCATTCTTAACTTCATATATCCATATAAAATAAGCTGTAGTTCAGATGATTATGGTGGTTTTGTTTAAAAAAAAAATACAAATATTAAATGTGTATGAATTTACACACTAAAAACACTGGGCTATTTTTTCAACCCAAACATGCTGCAATGCATGCTGAGTTTTATACTATTATTCTTCAGCAGGCAGCAGATATTGGGAATGCTGTTAATGGTTGTGAGACAAAGCTCGAATAGGTGTGAAAGATTGTGCAAATTAACCTGTGGAATTAAATATTGCAGTCCATGAAGCTGAGAAAGCTTGTGAATATTCTGCTTCAATATCTGTTGTTGTTGTCAATTGTGTGAAGGATATGAAGTTCAACTAATCCACTTGGAAAGGCTTGTGCGTAGAACAGACAAAACTCTTTCCAGCTAGGAGAGATGGATTCCTACAACAGAGAAGAAGGATTTTGAGAGCAGGGTAAAGCAATTAAAAGTCCAAAATGACAGACTTGTTTCAAGAAATAGCAGTTTATTACAGAACATGAACATTGAAAGAAGTGCTTAGTTTGCTTGTCCTAAACAACCAAACACAGCTCTCCCAACTAAATTTAGTGCACTGTAAAAAAAAAAATAATAATAAAAAATAATAATAATAATAATACAAACTTTGAGTTACCTTTTTGCACTGACTCAGTTAAGTTGTATTAACAAATGTAATGTTGTTTGAACTTATAAAGTTTAGTTGGATTAACTTTATGAAAGTAAGGTGAACTTACTTTAAGTTTTCAATAGAAACGTTCCCTGTAAAATATATATTTTTTTAATCAGCTTAACTTTTTAAGGTAATAATTTCCACTGACTTATTTTTAATTACTTTGAATATTAAAGGGATAGTTCACCCAGAAATGAAAAGTTGATGTTTATCTGCTTAGCCCCAGGGCATCCAAGATGTAAGTGACTTTGTTTCTTCAGTAGAACACAAATGATGATTTTTAACTCCAACCGTTGCCGTCTGTCAGTCGTATATTGCTTGTCAATGGGAATTCCATCTTTAAGAGTCAAAAAAACATGCACAGACAAATCCAAATTAAACCCTGCGGCTCGTGATGATACACTGATGTCCAAAGACACGAAACGATCGGTTTGTGCGAGAATTTTTACCTCTAAAACACTACTATGTCCAACTGCCCTGCACATCTGGTTGGTGAGGTGAGAAAACGCGTTCTGATGAAGGAAGTGATCTCTCGCGCTTATACTTCAATGAGTGCGAGACATCACTTCCATTGTCAGAGCACGATCAGACCTCACTAACCGGATGTGCAGGGCAGTTAGACATAGTGGTGTTTTAGAGGTAAAAAATTATATAAATACTGTTCGGTTTCTCGCACAAACCGATCGTTTCGTGTCTTAGGACATCAATGTGTCACCACGAGCTGCAGAGTTTAATTTGTATTTGTCTGTGCATGTTTTTTTGACTCCTATAGATGGTGTTCCCATTGACATGCACTATACGACTAACAGACTGCAACGGTTGGAGTTAAAAATCATCATTTGTGTTCTACTGAAGAAACAAAGTCACCTACATCTTGGATGCCCTGGGGGTAAGCAGATAAACATCAAATTTTCATTTTTGGGTGAACTATCCCTTAAGTATTTACAACTTGACAAATTTAGGTAATTGAGCTTATAAAATTTAGTTGTGTAATAAACCTCGTTGAAAGCCCAAACACGTCTGTCAAAGAAATTCTCATACAACGGCCACTTGTTTTAATCCCAGGGAAATCACTTTATTTCACATATACAAAAATATAACTCATGGCACAGGCATGGGTAGATATGGCGAAGGGGGAAAACAAACATGGAACAACCCGCTATTCACCACCTCACTTAATCTGCACACAGTGAATTTCACGCTCAATTCATCAAATATTTGGCACTCAAACAGCACACTTACACAGCACACCATGAACACACAGAAGGCGTGTTTCTCCGTTCACTTAACCCCCAACTTCCCTCCCTTACCCGTTGCCTGTCATACAACAAACAATTCATAAATACATAAATTAATGAATGAGTTAAAAACACTTCCCTCTCCCAAGGCAGAGGACACCCATCCATAGGGGGTTGTAACGAATCGTCACTAAGACTTGGATCCATTTGCATGCTTTATTAAAGAGAGTAGTCGTACAGGCAGGGTCAAACAGGAGCGAACAATAACAGCAGAGACAGACAAAATCGTGGTCAGAAAGCAGGCAAGAAGTCGGGGCAGGCAGATATCAATCACAGTCCAAAACACAGGCAAGGATAAAAGGGCAGGCAGCAAGGGTCGAGAAAACAGGGACAAACGTAGTCGTAAACAGGCAATCAGAAAAGGGTATAAACGCTCAGAATTGTTCACCTCGGCAAAACAAGACTTCACAATAAGATGGAGTGAATGGCAGTCTTTTATAGTCCGGGTAATGAGTAGCAGCTGGCAGTTTAATCAGACCAATGTACGGGCTCATGGTAAATGTAGTAAAATGGAATGCGTGAGTGTTAGTATTCCGGTGATGGCTCCCTCTGATGGCCAGAGGAGGGAACCACGGAGTTCGTCGTCGTGACAGGGGTAAAGCAGAGCACGGGCAACTCGTGTTTCCGCCGGGGAGAGTCCCTTCATGATAAAGAGGCAGCGCTTAAGTCACAAGTCCAAAAAAAAAAAAAAAAAAAAGCTAACTGAAAAAAATCAAGGACCCAAGGAGTACAACTAAACATCTGAGATGATTTGACAGATGCTAGATAGTGATAACTGATCTCTGGCTAATTTGATTCTTCAAACAAATTTGTGGATTGGATTAAAATATCAAATTGTCTGAGATTACTGCGCGTTCTCGTGTTCCTTGAAAAGGGCAGATGTATCGATACTTGAAACCACAATCAGCAATGTAGTGATTGGCTGTTGGCAAGACAGCAACATAATGACATTAAATATCATATATCATATAATTAGAAAAGACACAAAAATCTGGACCTTTATAATGAAACAGCCATGTGAATAAAATGACAGAATGACATAAATGTTATAACAGATAAATGAAATTCACTGTTTTTTAATGTTTTTTTTTTTTTTTTTTTTTTTTTTTTTTTTACATGATTCCCTATTAGATTCACAAGCATTTTGTACAGTCATTACATTTTTACTTCAATGTTGTAATTCGCAATTTATTTAATTTTATCTTTAAAGCAGATTTGTAACATGACAGCATTAATTGAGAAGGGTTACTTAGTTTAATTACTGGTAAATTTAAATGTTCATACTCTGTGTTGACACTACTTCAATAGTAGTGCAACAAATGCTGACCGTATTGTATAAGTTTCTACTGTTATTTTATTGAGCTAGTTTCATTCATTTCGGAACATTATTTTAAAGCTTCTGCTTGTTTTTTTTGTTTTTGTTTTTGTTTTTTTGTTTTTTTTTTTCTTTTTGCAGGTGTTTTGTTTGAATCATAGCACTCACTGGAGCCAAGTCAGATACAACAAGCACAAAGGCAAAACAAGTGGAAATGTCTCAGAGAAGAGGAACAGTCAACCCTCATGTGTGCTCATCTCAGAAGGTTAATGGGCTTTGAGTGTGTATCCTGTATATTAAGTTGTCTTTTGATGGAATATTCTTAGTTTAAAGGGTTAGTTCACCCACAAATGAAAATTCTGTCATTAAATACTCACCCTCATGTCATTCCAAACTCGTAAGACTTTTGTTCATCTTCAGAAAATGATTGATGAAATTTTTGATGAAATCTGAGAGCTTTCTGTTCCTCCATTGACAGCTATGCAACTACCACTTTCAAGCCCCAGAAATGTAGTAAAGGCATCATAAAAGTAATCCAAGTGACTCCAGTGGATTAACCTCAATTTTATGAAGTGACGTGAGTGATTTGTTTGTGAAAAAAACAAAAACAATTTGACGTGACAACATATGTTGTTGCGTGAATGCGCATGGGAGATTTTTTCTTTTTTTGCACAAATAAAGCACTCGAGTTGCTTCATAAAATTGAGGTTAGACCACCAGAGTCACATGGATTTCTTTAATTATGTATTTACTACATTTCTGGGGATTAACAAAAGTTTAATGGGTTTGGAACGACATGAGGGTGAGTAAATGATGACAGAATTTTCATTTTTGGGTGAACTAACCCTTTAATAGAAGACAAACTCAAACAGCAATTTGTGGTATAATGTTGATTTATAGATTATTTTATTTTAATCCTTTTCTTAAAACACACCAAAAATTAGTTACAGTGAGTTCACAGTGAGTTTCAACAGCAGTCAAAGTGAATAATTTTGTTACCAAAAAACAAAAAAACAAAAACACAAATTCTGTTGATTGACTTTAACCCCTTAACTGTCACCATCCCTCTAGCGGGATGCTTCCCAGCCAGCACAGCCATGTGGGCCCCACATGGGTTAGCCAGATTTTATGATTAAAACCACACTGGATCTTTTCCAAAATCACAATAAAACAAAGTTAATAAGATATTGCTCATATTAAACTCAGTCATAAGATCAGTGAATTAAGCCACTATACAATGATTATATTCTTGTCATCAAGCATTCAGCAGCATCTGATTGTGTTTTTCTCTTGCTTTTCATGCCATAACAAGTCAAATGACCAACTAAAGAAAACACTGATCACAATGATGGTGACATAAAAAATCAATAAAAAAATCAACAACAACAAAAAAAAGTTAATTCTCAATAAGAGCTTCTGCAGACGTATAACAGACATAACTTTAAAAATATTGAGATACATTGTTTTGTCAATATTGCACACCCCTAATGTATACTAGTATTAATTTTTATTTCTTCAGGTCTTAAAAAGCCTTAAATTCAACTTTAAAAATTGTGCAGCAACCCTGTAAGAGGCAGAAAAAGTGAAAAGCACTCTAGAGACTTTTGCACAAGAATAGCACTTTTTGGTCTTTAATGGTGGTGCTGTTACTTTTTTTCTGTTAATTATTTAGAGTTTCACAAAACATTGGTTGGTCTTATAAGATAAATAAAAACATGCACTGAAAAGTTATGTAGATGGTTGATTATTTGTCAAGGCAAGCATAATTTTTTCCTAGATTAAATATAGCTTTTAAAATACGCAAACTGGCAATATTAAAGTGGTTTAAAATGTCTCTCCTTAAAAATCTCGACTATTTAAATAAGTGTCGGTTAAAGGAATATGACTTGGCCTGAAAAAAAATTCCATCAGAAGAATTTTTTACACTTTAATCCATGTATTCTGTAAAACGTAACAGTCAGATTTACTAAACGAAACAAGTTATTTTCACTAAAATATTAATGAAAGTTAATAAAAAAAAGTTATGCGAAGTCAATAACCGATAAGGAGAGTAAATATTAAACTTAAGTGTGTTTATGTGTTTTTGCACAAGATGATATAGGAGAGATTAGGGCTGGACGATTAATCGAAAAGTAATCGAAACCGAAATTCAGAACCTCTAACCGACGTAATTTTCCCATGTCAGTTATTTCGGTTTTCTAATCTTGTTAATACTTCCCCCTTAAAAACATACTACTGCATGTTTAGCCACGTGACTCCACCCGTCCAGTCAGCGGTATGAGAGCAACACGGAGGTGAATGCCTAGTCAACGCACAGAGACGGCTCGCGAGCCCGAAGTGATATTACTGTTATTTGCGTCTTCACTAAACTTTGTCAGTTGTATGTGTTTTATAAGGTTTGCCAGTTTGGACATTAAAGTGATTTTAGACGATCGGATGTGTATTATCATATTGAACAACCGTGCTCCCACAGCTGCATTGTGGCACGAACACTCATTCAAGCTGCACAAAACATGAAGATTGTGCGCATAGAGAGAAACGCAGAAAGTAGTTGTCAGCGCTATCCTGTGATTTATCACTAAAGTAGCTTAGAAACTCAAAAGTTATTATAGCACATATTTTTCTACTTTTGAAGTAACTATTTACAATCCACAGCTTCACAATTAATAGAGAGAAGGTATGACTAATTCACGGACGCAATCACTCTCATTACGTACTGGTACTGTTCTAATTGTGCAATTCAACTTCAAGATGGCGGCTTGTTTGTAGACTTGTGTTTGTTGCTCTGTCTTCTTATCCGTTTTCTAAAACAAATGGCTCCACAATTTTATTATTGTGTTATTTAAGGTCAAGTTTAGTGCATTTTATTGTTTTAAACATGAGACTATTCATACAATTATTTTATTTATACTGCGGCCTGTTACTGGGGACTTTCGCGACTGGTGTGCCGTTCGACAAGGAGGACTGCCATAGTTACAATGCCGAGAACAACTTTGAGGGATGGTTGTTTGGACGGGTGTGACTTTGATTATGGAGGATTGCACCGGTGACAACAAGAAGAGCGATTGGGAGGTAGTGACGCTCGGGCTGTGGACACAGTGGCCGGGTCGGTTTACTGGGACGGCTTCGGGTTTGCTTAAGGACCAGGCGCATGGCACTCGGCTTCTCTGGAGAGATCTTGTATCTGAGCTGCAGGCCTCTTTTGGAGTGATTTTGCGAGGTCTATGCTGCCTGTGGTCACAGGGAAACGGGAGTCTTTCACCCTACGCATCGTCTGTTGTTCGGAAATATTCTTCAGTGGGCGCAGAAAGGAAAACATGGCTAGTTTTCCTTTTGCTTTTATTATCAGGAAACGTCCACCCAAATCCAAGTCCTGAGGTAATCCAACTTCAAACACCCAACGAGTGTAAATCTGCAAAAGGATTAAGGTTCCTACATCTGAATGTGCGGAGTTTGGTCAATAAAATGGACTTTTTACGAATTTGGGTGGATATGACTGATGCAGATGTACTGGTTTTTACGGAGACACGGTTGAAAGCATCAGTTTTTAAAAATGATATGATCAATATTGATGCTTATAATATTTTTAGGTGCGATCATGCAAAGAAGGGAGGGGGAGTCGCAATTTATGTAAAAACTAATCTTAACTGTTCCTGCATACAGTCGGTTAGTAAACCAAATGGATCTGAATTAATTGCCATAAAATTATCTTTATCGTTGAGATCTGATATTATTGTTGTTGGATGCTATTGTCCGCCTTCTTCATCTTCAAGTGAAGTAGGTACTTTACTTGCAGAGTTTTTCTCTGAATGGAACAAACATGAACTTATAATACTTGGCGTTTTTAATTGGGATTGGCTTTTGCCACTGTCGGACCCATTTAAAGAGATTTGCGATTCTCTCTGCTTAGTTCAACTGATTACTTCAGTAACTCGAGTTGGGTAAATCAACTTTAATAGACTTAATTTTAACTAATGCATCTCATAAGTTTACTGCAGTTGGTGTTTTTTGTAATGACATTAGTGATCATTGTGCTGTTGTATGTGTGAGAAACTGCAAGATTTCTAAGAATTCTCCACGTTTTATTTATAAAAGAATATTTAAACATTTTAATGAACAGGCTTTTATGCATGATCTGTATAATACTGATTTAAGTGTTATTTCATATATGCCAGATATCAACTTGGCTTGGGATTATTTTAAAAATGTTTTTCTAACAATATGTGATAAGCATGCTCCACGTAAATGTTTTAGGATAAGTGGCAAAGACAATCCTTGGTTCAGTGATACTCTCTCTACACTTATTAGACAGAGAAATGCTGCCTGGGCCAAGGCAAAGAAATCAAATGATTTACTAGATTGGAGTTATTATAGAGCATTACGAAATTCATGTACTAAATCAATAAAATGTGCAAAACGTGATTATTATCTTTCTATGGTAAATGAAAACTTAAATAATCCTATTAAATTCTGGAAGCTAATAAAATCTACTTCAGGAACAAGTTTATAGATTAAAGTTCCAGATCATTTCATTGTTAACCAAACTATTGTTAAGGTTAGAGCAAATATTGCTGAAACCTTTAATAACTTTTTTACTGCAGGCTCAAGTTCTGAGTCTACTGATTTAGGTGTATCTACCTCTACAGAATTTGTTGTTCCTGATAAACATTGTCCCAGGGAGGTGTTTAATTTCTCTTCTATTACAACATCCCAGGTTTATAATGCTTTAGTGAAACTAGATGTCAAAAAATCTGCAGGGGTTGATAAAATTGAGCCTTATTTTCTAAAAATGGCTGCTGGTATGTTAGCAGAACCAATTGCATCTATTTTTAATTTAAGTCTGATTTCAAATATTATACTGAGAGCATGGTAGTCGGCATCAGTTATTCCATTATTAAAAAGTGGAGATCCTTCAGATCCTAGTAATTATCGTCCTATTTCCAGTTTTAGCAAAAGTGTTCGAATTATTGATAAACGACCAATTAAAACAATTTTTAACAGATAATAATATTCTTAATGATCATCAGTCAGGTTTTAGAGCAGGTCATAGTACACTAACTGCAGCTCTGTTAGTTACTAATGACCTTAAATATTCTTTAGATTGTAAAAAGTCCTGTGTAGCATTATATGTTGACCTTTCAAAAGCTTAACCCTTAAGCTTCAAAAGCTTAATCATAATTTATTGTTACAGAAACTCAGAAGCTGCTCTAAAATGGTTTGATAATTATCTATCCGAATGTACTCAGTGTGTTAATTTAGAAAATTATAATTCTCCTTTTCTTCAAGTAAAAAAAGGATTTCCGCAAGGATCTATTTTATCTCCTATTCTGTTTTCTATTTTTATCAATGATTTAGTTTTTGGAGTAGACTCCGCTAATGTACATCTATATGCCGACGACACAATTATTTATACAGCAGCATCATCTATAAACCAAGCTCTGTTGAATTTACAAAATGTGTTTAATGTTATACAATATTCGTTGTCACAATTAAAATTAGTTTTAAATTCAAAGAAGACAAAATATATGATTTTAGTCGCACTCATCTTAAGGATACAGATGTGAAAATTTCAACTTTACATGGTACACAAATTGAAAGAGTCAGTTCTTATAAATATTTAGGTATATGGTTAGATGAAAAATTAGCATTTAATGTTCATATTGATAATTTGCTGAAGAAGCTTAAACCAAAATTGGGGTTCCTCTATCATTTAAAAAATTGCTTTCCCTATGAGGCCTGAAAGAAGCTGGTTGAGAGTACTTTTTTATCAATAATTGATTATGGTGATCTTGATCATGCAGCTTCATCTTTATTAAGGAAATTGGACTCTGTCTATCATGCAGCATTGCGTTTTGTATGTGGTGCGGAATTTCGTACACATCACTGTATCCTTTATGAATCTTTATCATGGTCCTCTTTGCATCATAGGAGGAATTTGCATATGTATATATTTATTGCCAAGGCACTTCTTGGTAAATTACCATCTTATATTACAAAATGTTTAGCTTTTTATAATAATGGTTATGGTACTAGATCGCAGCTGCATCTTCAACTAAAGGTCCCAAAGGTATCCTCCAAATTTGGAAAGCATGCCTTTTCTTTTTATGCCCCTAGGGCTTGGAACGATTTACAAAATTTACTGAAATTAGAGTTTTTGTACTTCTAAATGTATTTTGTATTCTGCTTTTATAGAGTCTTGTAAGTGCTTCTCTTGACCTTTGGCCTATTTGATTTGTTGGATTGTTTTTGTTTTTGTTATTTGTATGGAACTATGTGTGCTGCCGTTTTGACCAGGTCTCCCTGGAAGAAGAGATTATGATATCTCAATGGGATCTTCCTGGATAAATAAAGGATAAATAAATTTATCTGTATCTGATTTACAACAAGCAGATCTGTAAGTAATGTTAACGAACCATTGATAAAATAACTGCTGAAAGTGAGCTGCTATGTCAGAACCCTCTTTCAGTAGGAAAAAATATCCTACCTTTAATAGTCAAGCATATTTACAATACATATTTACGTACAAACCTTGTAAGTGAACTTTGAGGGCAAAAAATAAAAACAGAAACAAAATAATCGTTCATTAATCGTAATCGAGGTAAAATGTTCAATTGAGGTTTTGATTTTAGGTGCTTTCTAAGTACTTTAACATGTGCATATGTGCTATTGCTAGCTAATGATGAGCTGCAAAGATTAAGAAATATTCCTTTTAAGTTAACTCAAATGAAATGTTCACAGTACTAACACCATATAAATACTAGTTTTTAAACTCAAACTATTTGAGCAATTGGTTTTCCAAATGAAATGTGATCATTTCCATGGTAGTATTATGGTAACAAACTGTAAAAAAGGAGAACTGTAAAGATGGTACTTATGGTAGAGTAACATTACATTACTGGCAACCACAGCTGCCAGTAGATTACCATTATTTTACAGCACAATTTTTTACAGTGTACACTGTAAGTACATGTAAGTTTACGTACTGTAAAATAAAGTGCAACCATTAACTCTTTTCTTTGGCATTGATGGACTGACGGTTCCGTCTGTTATGAGACAATACTTCCACGCCAAAGATTTTTCCAGCTATCCGTGTTCTCGCTGTAGAGGGTGCTACTACATATCTTCTGAATGAGTATGTAACCTCTTCAAAACACAGGCAAGGAGGAGCATAAACAAGTGCTAGAAGCAGTAATCAGGTAATATACAAGCTAAATATAAAAGCAATCACAAAACATAAGGATCAACTTCCTGAACAAAGGGGACAGGAAGGTGTCTTGCTTTTGCCCAAGATGTGGAGGTTTGCTGGACTTGGTAAGATATCATAGACAGTTTGGACTAAGAACCTGATATGATGGAAGTCTGCTTTCCAGATGTTGGCCCAGGTGATCTTAGTTGCTGAACATTTTCCCGTTTTGTCTAAGCTCCTTGCTGTCCCATTCCCACCATCCTGCTAGCTCTTACTTTCTCTATGCCTGCAAGCATTTCCTCCTAAACAAGATGTTGATGCTCTTTAACTCGAGCATTGTCAACTCTAGTTACTGGGAAGGAGCCAAAGCCTGCACGTCCTTTTGCTTTGGGTCCCACCAGCGCCTTGTGCCTCAGCCACCTCCAGCGATTTTTCTGTGCTCCATTTATTGCCTGTTCGCACCTGTATGCCAGCTCCTGCCACCTTTTGATCCCTGGACTCTCTATACTGCCATGCTTCCTGTGTTCTTGACACCAAGAACTCTTCAGCAGGGCTGCTGATCAGGAGTTGCAGGACATTGCTGGTGCCATACAAAGCAGCACTGCTCAGACTGTGAGGTAGACCAAGACATATTCGCAGGTAACAGCTGACAGTTGTTATGGACACTTCGTACACCAGCAGGGGCCACAAGATCCGGGGCAGGATAGAATGCTGGTAAATACAGGCTATCCAGGAAGACCTGATCTGTCCACCTTACTAAGCCAAGACTCAAGATTTGCTGTTTTCAACTACCTTGACAACTGTGCTTCCTTCTGGAGCATCAGTGAATGTTTGAACCTTTTTTAATAGTTGTGTTTGAGTCCCTCAGTTGTCCTCAGTGTGAAAAGTTGGATCTCAAAATAATACAGTCACTGCTGGAAAGGGTTCAAATATGCAAAAGATGCTGGAAAACTGAATAATTTTTGGGACCTGGAGGATTTTTTTGAAGAATATTGGGCAGTTTAACTGCTCAGGACAAACAAGAGACTCAAGCGAACAACCATCACAAAAAAAAAAGCAGTCGTGGATCATCCAGGTAACCACACGCCATATTAAGAATCAAGGGTTCATAAACTTTTGAATGGGGTCATATTTATAAATTCAGCTATTTTTTTTTTTTTTTTTTTTTTTTGTGGACTTTATGTAAACATGTAAAATATGTAAAATATCTTTCAGGACAGTACTAAATAAAAAAATGACATGCATTTTGTATGATCCCATTTTCACAGATCCTGCAAGTGGTTCACAAACTTTCAAGCAGCACTTTATTCTATTCTATTAGCTTTTCTTCTTTTCTTCTTTTCTTCAAAAAAACTTGCTATGTGTACTGTGCTAGACTAACTGAGACTTGTTACAGCACTTTCATACTGTTGCCCTCTTGTTGGTCTGATTGCTTCTATTGTTCTCCTCAATTGTAAGTCACTTTGGATAAAAGCATCTGCTCAGTGATAAAATGTAAATGTAAATAACACATCTACAACAGAGAATACACAAACTATAACACTTAGGGCCAGATTTACTAAATGGGGCAAATTAGCATGAGAGCGCAATTCCACAAATGTACCGATGGAAGTGGCAAGATTTGCGTGTGATCTACTGTTGACACGCAAATGAAAGAACACAGACACTGTGAAATCATAATGACCAAAAGAAGTGCAAATTAGCATTGGGTCACAAATAAGCAGAGCTTATGCTCTCATCAGGTGTGGGTCGACACAGGAGCAACTTGTTACATCTAATATACAGATAATGTCTTCCTCTGGCATTCCTAAGAAATTAATATGAGTGGAAAATATTTTCTCCCTTCTACCACGCACTCTCTGTTCTCTGCGGTGTCTCCTCCTAGCAGCAACAGTTGCAGACATGCTTTTTTGGGCATTAAATAATGGCACAAATACCAGTAAATAGACGAGCACAAAGATTAGTAAATCGCATTGCGTGATTCAATTAAATACTCTCCTCCCATAAATTTTGCGTCTGAAAGGGAAACTTCTACAAATGCATATGGAAATGTCAGCTGCAAAAACATTGCAGGTTACGCATGTAACCATGATTACCAGAAAAGGGGAACGAGACACTGGGTCCCCTAGAGGACACTTTTAAGAATGCCCCAGGCAAGACCGGTGTCTGAAGTAAATGTGGAAACGTGACAATGAACTTGACATTGGCTGGCGACAGCCTATGACCTACTACTGGTGTGATCATGAGTATAAAAGAGCACCTGTAGAGCATGTCATCTGCTTTTGTCTGAAGGAGACGCGCACAAGAATACCTGAAGCATGGCAAGGGACGCAGTGTCTCGTTCCCCTTCTCAGGGAACGTCTAGCTTACTATTGTAACCCCCGTTAACTGAAGGAGGGAACGGAGACGTTACATCGATACTGATGTAATGGGGTCTCGCTTGGGAGCCCAATCACCTCCAAATGGTACAAAACAAGCCAATGGGAATTAGCCAGTGAGATTTACATGCCGGGCCACACCCCCGGCATCTGGGTATAAATAGGACCGGCATACTCACTTCCATTCATATTTTTGCTGAGGAGCCGAGATAGGTACCTGGCTGTTCAGCGGTGACTCAGAGCTATGGCAAGGGGGCGTAACGTCTCCGTTCCTTCCTTCAGGGAACGGGGGTTACAATAGTAACCTAGATGTTCCCATTCAGTCAGTCACGTTCGACGTTACATTGATACTGACGTAATGGGGTCCAAATGGAAAGCGCCATAGCAACTGAGCCACGTTACAAGTGTTAGGGAAGCAGATGCTGGCAAGCCGTGGCATGCCCAAATGCAGGTTCTACCACAGAGTCGTAACCCTCTAGCGCCTGAAGTAAGCCCGAGAGGTCTTCCATATCAGTGGGATGGAGAGGACAGGGCGTTACTCAGGGGATGGTCGAAGCTGCTGTTCCTTACCCCCGGGGAAGAGTGCTTCAGGACTCGATCCCCACGTTTTCAGCCATCACCAAAACCCCAGGAAGGTGTTCCCCGTTAGGAGGGGAAAGCTACGGAGACCACACCCTGCCCGAAGGGAGGTGACATGTGGAAGACACATATGGACTGACCCGAGGGGCAGTAATGCATATGGAAGATCTCTGACGTAGGTTCTACCTTCCGGGAGGAACTCTAGCGCTCAGAGCCAGGGCAGAGCAGAACCGCCCAGGGAAAGACATGGGTTTACCGTCAGGGAAACCGTACCGTGGACAGACACATATGGGATTACCCGAGGGAAATCACATCATATGGGCATCTAGCCCAGTACAAGGGCTGACCAACCGGGCATGCACAAGAGTACTGGACCTGGCGCCGGACGCCTCCGCCGCGTCTGGCTGCCGTAGGATGCAGGAGGAACTCCACAGGGTTCACCATGTGGGGAACTGAACTGAGGAGCGGGAAAAGTGCTCGCATTGCCTCATCCGAGGAAAATGGCACAAGTAAGCGAACACCCGTGGCTATCTACGTGTAGACAGCACACGGGTGGACACCGGGTCCACTCGGAGATTATAAAACCTTGCGAATGTGTTTGGGATCGCCCAGCCTGCAGCTCTGCAGATGTCTGCTACAGAGGCGCCGTGCGCCAACTCCCAGGGGGAGGCTACACCCCGAGTGGAGTGAGCTCTCAACCCGAGGGGGCACGGCTCGCCTTGGGAGTGGTACACCAAGTCAATGGCATCCACTATCCAGTGGGCCAACCTCTGTTTGGAGACAGTCTTTCCCTTCTGCTGACCTCCAAAGCAAACAAAGAGCTGCTCAGAGCTTCTGAAGCTCTGCGTGCGGTCCACGTAAACGTGTAGGGCAAGAACGGGACACAGCAATGCTAGGGCTGGGTCTGCCTCCTCCAGGGGCACTGCTTGCAAGCTCAGCACCTGGTCCCGGAAGGGAGTGGTGGGAACTTTGGGCATATATCCAAGCCGGGGTCTCAGGATAACGTGAGAGTAGACTGGCCTGAATTCTAGGCACGATTCGCTGACCGAAAATGCTTGCAGGTCCCCAACCCTCTTAAAGGAAGCGAGCGCGGTCAGGAGCACTGTCTTCAACGACAGATGTTTCAGCTCGACTGACTCAAGGGGCTCGAAGAGAGCTCTCTGTAGACCTGCCAGAGCGACAGAGAGGTCCCAAGAGGGAATGAGGCAAGGCCTAGGAGGATTTAACCTCCTGGCGCCTCTGAGGAACCTGATGATCAAGTCGTGCTTTCCTAGTGACCTGCCACCGACCACATCGTGATGTGCTGCGATGGCGGCCACATAGACCTTCAAAGTGGAGGGGGACAGCCTCTGCTCCAAGCCATCTTGAAAGAAGGAAAGCACAGCACTGACCGGGCATTTTCGGGGGTCTTCCCGGCAGGAAGAACACCACTCAGCGAACAGACTCCACTTCATGGCATAAGCACTTAAGTCCTTCTCATCCCGTCCAGAGACCACATGTGGAGGTTCCAGAGGTCAGGACGTGAGTGCCATATGGTTCCCTGCCCCTGAGAAAGGAGGTCCTTCCTTAGGGGGATGCGCCAGGGATGGGCTGTCACGAGAATCATCAGCTCTGGGAACCAGGTCCGGTTGGGCCAGACTAGCAAGACCTGCTCCTCGTCCTCCCTGACCATGCACAGTGTCTGTGCGAGAAGGCTCACTGGGTGAAACTCATATTTGCGTAGGCCCCAGGGCCAGCTGTGTGCCAGTGCATCCGTGCCGAGGGTCCCCTCGGTCAGGGAGTAAAACAACTCATCCCCTTGGAATTATAAGGTTCTATCTGCGTTCTGAGCAGTTTCGAGATATTGAGCTTCAAAGTTTTTGCGTTCCATACAGCAAAAACTATATGGGGAACAAGTTTCTTTCAAACATGAAAATAACAGGGACCCTAAATGTATTCTAAATATACAAAATCAAAATCCTCTCAAATTTGTAAATAGGGAATTTTGGAATGGGTCAAATGCAGATAGAACCTTCTAATTCTAAAAATCACTTTTCGCTTAGAATTATAAGGTTCTATCTGCCAAAAAATTAATTGAAGCAATAATTTTCAAGAAACACAAACAGTTTACTTATAATTAAAAAATTAGTGTTGTAACAATGTGTTGACATGCATGAGAAAGTTAAATTTAATGGTTTTTATGACATTTATTTCATATTTTAAATGAATATTTTTTTCTTGTTCAAGTTAAGCATAAAAGGCAGTGCTAAATCATTTGTCCAGTGCAGATGTAAAATTTTGGTAGGAATATGATGGGTAATTTAACACATTATTGCAGGAACCATTTAAGTTTAAGTTTTCTTTTGTTTAGACAGAAAGCAGCTACTGTAATACATCTGACAGGACTTTATTCCACAGAAAGAGGGACATGTACAATGGCTTTCTCTCTAGACATCAGTAGGGCTGAAATAACATGTTAACGTTTATTGTTGTAATTAGGACCCCATCAAATAAATTGTTGAGTATTTGACCTTTAAGCCTTAATATTGTAAAATTCAAGACATTTTAAGATTAAAAAACTGCAAGAAAACAGACAATGCTTCAGCAAAGGTGTTTAACAAAGTTTAATAATCATTGAAAAATGTTTCACTGACTATATATAATTAAAAATATTTCACCTTTAAAATATTTAAATTATTTAAACTATGCAACAACTCAGTTTTTACCAACAATGTAAAATTTAACTTAACTTTAATTTAACTTTAATCCAGTGTGCCATAGTGTATAACATACAGCTCAGTACAAGTACACAGGATGCATCAAGGTTAAAACATAACCTAATATATACATAACTTTCCCTCGTATGACAATGACATGACTGGAAATAAGCAAATAGACTACAAAAACCCGAATCTATCCTCTTAATAGCGCTGCTGGCTAACGTTAGAGTGGTGTCTAACTGAAAATAACTCCTCAGCAAAGGATACAGCAAAACACACAAAAAGACTGAAATTCCCTGGAATTTGGGCTGCTGTCATTGACAAGATCATAAATAAAATAGTCCATCATGAGGTTTCTAATAAACATCGCGTTGTGTGACATTTAGTCTTCTCTTCACCGATTTAGCGTTTTTATGGGCTCTCTTCCGCTATCGCGCCGACATGGCAAAGAACGCTGATCCTAATTGGTCCTCGTGTGTGCATTCGAAGTGCTGATTGGCTCACGCAGATAGAACCTTATAGAGCCAAGTTAGAGTGCGACTCTGTAGATAGAACCTTTTTGTTTTCTAAAAATAGGTACCAAAATGTGCACAACTTAAAAAAAGAAACATCACATAATGTAAATAAGTTGTCACAGAATATGAGTAATATGTGAATAACTCAATTTTGACAAAATGTCAGATAGAACCAAGGGGAACAAAAGTCAACAGGAACGGAGCTAGAACTAACGATAAGTGCATTTCTGTATGAGCTGGAAATTTTTTTGAATGAACACAGCCAGCCTTCTCAAGAGCTGACGATGCATGGATGAGGATTCAATTCCCCCTGGATGCCGTGGGTGAGGGCAGAGAAAAAGGCAGAGCCCATCTCCAACCCCTCCACAATATCCATTTGCGAGCATTATTTTGCAAGCCTGATCACCCTCCTCGAAGAGTGACAGGTGGGGGCGGAGCTTGCAAAGTGGTAATCTCTTGCAATTCACACATTCAGCCTTCTCGAGAGCTGACTGTGCATTGTCTGATCCCAAACACACCACACACAATCGTGTGTATTGCCGCTCATTCATCTTGTTGGTGCTGCTGAGTTCCTAGCCGAGGCTGCCGTGCCGGGACGTGGGCTGGAGATTATTGTTCACATGAATGAATTTAATGTATTTCACAACAACCTTTGAAACCCTGTGCTGAATATGTTGACTTGATCGTTGATGCTGTATTCCTTCATGAGTTAATTTTGTTAAATATCATTAATCGCAAATACATGGTCAGTTGAATGTCATGATTGCCTTAACCTGCCGTCACCCTGGGTTTTAATATTATGATTGTACAAAAATAAAACTGTTATATTTGTATTTGATTAATATTGTGGTCCTTGTGTTTTCTTGGTTATTGAGCCCATATACAATTTAGATCCAGTAGAGAACCTGTGTATTACCCCTATTATTTTGTGGGGTTGTTACAGTATCAGGGCCGTGCACAGACATTTTAAGGGACAGTGGCCCAAACCAAAAAAAAAAAAAAGGGGCACTAAAGGGATGGGAGGATATTGGGGGGTGGGGTGCTTGTTAATACAAATTATTCATTTGTTACAAATATCCAATTAAAAGAGAAGACAGCACCTTCACTTTGACTCTTTTTAGTTGACTCTTAGGCTAAATGATCTTAATATATAGAATGAATAACACAACTTTTACAGTTATATTTTAAACATAATTAAGATTAGTGCTAATTAAATTCATGTCTAATTGACTTTAAGTATTTGTAATTATTCTTCCGTTCACATAATTTATTGTCTGTCTTTAGCATATTTCTAGCGTATTCCTTTACTCTCAGCCACCTGTGACTGTCTGATTTGGCTGATTTGCCTGCCTCAACTTCATCTTGAGTGGAAGTATAATACATTTAATTTAATATTATAAAGCATAAATCAATACATTCAAATTATTAATGGCATATCAGTAGGATTTCATTAAAATAAAATTATATATATATATATATATATATATATATATAATTTTTTTGAATGAACATAGCCAGCCTTCTCAAGAGCTGACGATGCATGGATGAGGATTCAATTCCCCCTGGATGCCGTGGGTCAGGGCAGAGAAAAAGGCAGAGCCCATCTCCAACCCCTCCACGATATCCATTTGCGAGCATTATTTTGCAAGCCTGATCACCCTCCTCGAAGAGTGACAGATGGGGGCGGAGCTTGCAAAGTGGTAATCTCTTGCAATTCACACATTCAGCCTTCTCGAGAGCTGACTGTGCATTGTCTATATATACATTACATTATATATATATATATATATATATATATATATATATATATATATATATGAAATTATTTCTCATGTCTTTTTAGATAACTGTATCAGTCTCAATAGCTTGCCAGGACTTCTTGGGTAAATGGAAAACCTACTTATTTAAGTTGTTCCACATAATTAAGAAAGTCACAGTTCTTGTGCAGTGTTGAGCAACAAACAGGCATTTAAAGCTGAGTCTCAAGAAACTCCCCATACAAGCTGGGTTGATTTTCCATTTACCTAAGAAGACCTAGCAAACTATTCATCAAACCTGTCTGAGAAGTCTGAGAAGAAAGATAGGAACAAACACTTTCTTTGAAAAACTAAAACCTGAGTTTGTATTTTACCAAAATCCAACTGATATGTCATTTGTATAATGACCTGGAACTCATTTAGAACATGTATATCATAATAAATAATATTGTTTTGTTATAGATTACTTACTATCCACTAAGAATAGATTGTAATGGGAAATATTCTATACAGGAGTTAGTGTGACAAACTGCCTGCTGAATGTTCCACATGATGATTTACCTCCCTTACGAAAATAAACCATGTTTTACTATAGTAAAACCATGGTTTCTGGCGTATTGATTTACCATTTGTATAACCACACAAATGCCATAGTTAAACTATGGATTTTGTAGCAGAATTATGGTTAATTCGTGGTTACCATGGAATAACTGCAATAACCATGTTTTTTGTTTGTTTTATTCGTAGTAAAGCCATGGTTAATTTTCATAAGGGCTGTTGGCGTGCTGGAGTTTTGAATTAATGTTTGTAATTATGAATGGCCTTTAGCAGCCTCCCTTCGCTATGTCTTGGTCTTCTTCTTTTTTTGCGAAGACATTGTTTTTTGTCTTCCAAGTGCCAACTAAAGCAAGTTTGGTGTTATTTATGTTATATAAGTTTGGGTAAAATAATTTGATTAGACACAAATTCCAATAGCCTAGCCTATTCTTCAAAGAACGTGGATGTTCTAGTTGTTAGCACTGTAGGACCAGGAGTAACATTAGGCCAAGTCAATTATGGCCAAGTCCATTCAAAGTGCCACACTTCCTGCTGCCAACAGGTGGCGCTTTGACAGTTACTGAATATTGCCTTGTAGACGACTTCAGGCCAGGACTATTATCAAACATGTGAAGTTTGGAGCAGATCGGACTTTGTATGCCTAAGTTACAACAACTTCCTGTTTCGTGGCATTAATCGCATACATTAGCACTTAGCCAAGTGTTGCATGATTTAACATGTTTCTAGTGTGTTTGGTACTTTGTGGCATATTGAAATGTGTTTTCTGGGAGTGAATTACAGTGTAAAGCATGCCATTTTCTGTTGCCAGCAGGTGGCGCTATGACTAACTGAATATTGGCATAAAGATCCAGGACTCTTATCACACATGTGAAGTTTGGGGCAGATCGGACATTGTATGCCTGAGTTACAACAACTTTCTCTTTCATGGCGAAACATCAGACTTTGTCAGGCCGTCACGGACACGCCCTTTAGTGAAAACTCTAGATCTTCACAATTTAACATCGCTAAGGCCTTTCGATTAGACTGACCAAATATGATGTTGTTCTGGTTAAATCTGTATGAGGAGTTAATCACAGTGTAAAACATGTCATTTCCTGTTGCCCGCAGGTGGCGCTATGACTGTAACTGAATATTGCCATGTAGATGTCTTCAGGCCAGGACTCTTATCACACATGTGAAGTTTGGGGCTGATCCGACTTTGTATACCCGAGTTACATAAACTTCCTTTTTCATGGCGAAACATTGAAATTTGTCAGGCCGCCACAGACACGCCCTCCAGCAAAAAACTCTAGATGTTTGCAATTTAATGTCGCAAAGGCCTTTAGATTAGACTGACCAAATATGATGTTGATCTGATAAAAGCTCTAGGAGGAGTTCGTTAAAGTACAACGTCTGGAAATGGCAAAAAGTGCATAAATTTTGCAGAGAAAATTCAATATATCTGACTTCCTGTTGGTTTTCAGACTTTGTACCTGGAGACTTTTTTGTAGGGTTGGGCTGTTACATGTGTCTACTGAATTTCATATCTGTATGTGAAAAATGGTGCAAGGGGCACTTCGTTGAAATATTGTAGGTGGCGCTATCAAGCCATTTTGCCACGCCTAATTCTGAGACCCATAACAGACGTAAATTTTCACCACTTCTGATGCGTGTGCAAAGTTTAATGAGTTTTCGAGCATGTTTAGGCCCTCAAAAATGCGATTCATTTGGGAGAAGAAGAAGAAGCGGAAGAATAATAATAAACGGAGCAATTCCAATAGGGTCCTCATACCATCTGTGCTCGGGCCCTAATAATTAAAGCTGCAAGCAGCGATGAAAGGGCCCTCGCACCCGGGCTCACCGCCACCCGTTGGCCTTAGGAAAACAGTGAACAATGGGTTACATGCATGTAAGCGAGTAAATACAAGGGAAATATGGCAAAGTCATTTCAAAGTGCCACACTTCCTGCTGCCAATAGGTGGCACTTTGACTGTAACTGAATATTGTCATGTAGATGACTTCAGGCCAGAACTATTATCAAACATGTGAAGTTTGGAGCAGATCAGACATTGTATGCCTGAGTTACAACAACTTCCTGTTTCATGGTGTTAATCGCATACATTAACAAATAGCCAAGTGTTGCATGATTTAACATGTTTCTAGTATGTTTGGCACTTCATGGCATATTGTAATGTGTTTATGTGAGTGAATTACAGTGTAAAGCATGCCATTTCCTGTTGACTAAGTGAATATTGGCATATAGATGTCTTTAGGCCAGGACTCTTATCACACATGTGAAGTTTCGGACAGATTGGACATTGTATGCCTGAGTTACAACAGCTTCCTGTTTCATGGCGAGACATCAGACTTTGTCAGGCCGCCATGGACACGCCCTTTAGTGAAAACTCAAGATCTTTGCAATTTATCATCCCTAAGGCCTTAAGATTAGACTGACCATGTATAAAATAAGAATAAAAGAGAACATCCCAATCGAGTGAAGGGATTTGTGGAAACTTCTAATTATTGTGATACAACATTTGCCTTGCATTTCAGCATGAAAAGACAAACATTTCAGGTGAAGGATAATCCACTTCTTAACTCCGCGACTGTGTTGATATATATTATTTTTATTGTGAGTATTATCATTATTGCTGATCACTGTTGTTGTGCTATGATATTGTAATATTTACCAATATATAATCAAAGGAGTATAGAAAAGTTTATGAAAGTGTCACTTCACAATACAACAGCATAATAAATAAGTATAGTATTTTTATGTTACATTAATACCCATTGTGCGAGCTGTATCTTTAATACCGCGTGGTTTATATACATCTTGCCGCTGATTGGGCTGACATTTCTGACACACCCACCAAACAAGAGAAAACGTATCTCAAACCCTCAGAATTTTCATTTTTGGGTGAACTAACCCTTTAACCTGTTCATCCAGTGAACACTCAGTGTTAATTGTTTATTAATTCTAAGAAATGTTCATTTCCAGGTTATGGAAAACAACATTCTTATTGTATAGTACTACTCAGAGCATGTAGTCAAGATCTAAATCATTTAAGAGGCAATTTATTAGCTGAAGGAGTCAGAACCAAACATGTATTGTGCACAAGCTTTATTAACTAACTCACAAACACATAACTAAACTAACAAACATATAACATACACGCAGGTCACACACATACCTAGGTAAAAAATGAACAATGATAGAGTTGAACCAGAAATGGGACCGGAAATGGAGCTATGGGAAAAAGTCAAAGACAATCTGGAAAAGAATCATCAGTTTCCTCAGTAATAAAGCACCTTAGCTGACACAGGTGGTTTACAAATTAATACGCTGTTTAGTGTTCAAATGTACGATACTTGCAAAATGCCTTTAGGCTGAGGAGCATCGGATCTGCTGGCTGAGGAGAAATTCTGGATGATTTAACCAATATCTTCTGCATTGGTCGAAGACATATGAAACAACTTGAGCTGTTAATTTAGAAAGATTTCTCCCTCTCCTAGTCAAGCACATGGTTGGGGGCAGGGCAGGCCCAGGCCCAAAGGCCCACAGGCAGCCCCTGCAGTCGCCGTGTTGTCGGAGAAGTAAGAGAGAGAGGGAGAAGCATTGCATGCTGACTTTAAGCTCTGGGAGAGGTCACACCCCTAAAGGTTGACCTGACCAATGAAATGGGTAGGATCTCCGAGCGGCAAAATTCCTCTGTGGGGGCTTTTTATGACAGAGCGTGATTAAAATGCAATGAAATAAAATTTCTGCAAATCCGCTTTAATGAATGAATGACCTGTTTCTACCTGTTGCTTTTCTCTTCGTCAACACATGCTAGCGGCACCTGCTGGAGAAGCCGACTAACAGCAGATGGAGATCATGCATCGGCACTCTACTGCTTTTGCTGCAGTTCCCGGATGTGAAATGTTGAATTTTATGCCGAATTTGAACCACTGAATTTGTGGAAGCCACCAGGCCACCCCCCCCCCCGTGCACTGCCCTGGTGTGTACCCTTGCCCGTGATGTAACGAGGGCAGGAAGAAACAAAAGATTTCAATCCTTATTTGCTCGCCTGCAATTTATATCTGCGATCCCCGCGATTTGAACCATCGCGCCTCAGCAAACACATTTTTAAAACCGTGAAGCGCAGACATTCGATTCTGATCCCTTAAAAAAAGAATCAAACCAGAGCAGAGCTTCCCCACCATGATTCATCACAGTGGGTGCCTCTGCTCTCACATCGTTATCTTCACACACACACTTAGACAGGTGGCTCCTGAAGACAAAAAGCTGATGACATGCTCTACAGGTACTATTTTATACTCATGGTCCCACCAGCAGTCACAGCCTGTCGCCGGACATTGTCAAGTTCATTGTTATGTTTCCACATTCACTTCAGACACCGGTCTAGCCTGGAGCATTCCTAAAAGTGTCCTCTAGGGGACGCAGTGCAAGTTCCCATTCGAAAAGGAGCAACTCAGTCCACGCCTTTTCAGCACTAATTTTGCCCTGCTTGTCTTTAGTAAATTTTGCCCTACACTACCCCTACCCCTAAACCTACCCATCACAGGAAACTGTCTGCATTTTTACATTTTTAATAAAACATTGTTTAGTATGTTTTAAAGCTATTTTAAATATGAGGACTCATGAAATGTTCATATTTCATGTTTACGTTGTAATACCAGTGTAATACCCATGACATTATACAAATTTCTGTCCTCATAAATCACAAAAACACATGCACACACACATACACTTTGTTCTAGATACTGATATTTGAAATAAATGGTTGAGTGTCCTCAACCTATAGTACAGTAGAATTAAACAAAATGGACTTCATAGGACACATGAGGAAAGGGAAGAAGAACATAACTATCATTTAAGTAGGAACAAACACACACGAACACATACACAGAGAGAGAGAGAAAGAACAAAAATAATGTAATTTTTTAAATATAAAATAATGAAGTCACCTGAGTGTGCAGTCTACCTTCTCTGTATCATCAGTTCGGTTATGAACTGTAAAAGAAAGTTTCCTGTCAAACGTGTCTACTTATAGGAAAACGGAAAACCCCTTGACATGGCAGTAAGAGAAAGTGAAAGTGTTTTAGTGTGTTATTTGTGGTAAAGTCTTTTGAGCTGATTTAAGCTAAGTGAGCTGTTGTACTTTTTGAACGTTGTGGCATTTCTGTCTTTAATACTACAACTATTGATAAATGATAGTTTTAAATAAATTGTAGAGGAATTAGTTTGCCATTTACTGCTCTATAGACAGGGATTTCCTTTTATGTCTTTTAAATTTTTTTAAACTTTATGTCTTTTTTCCGTCCCGTCAGGCAGGTAATAGATTAATAATGTACTGATAATATACTGCTAGAAACTTGAGTCAGAATCTGGAAGGAACAAACACTGGAGGTATCAAAGGCTCAAATACCTTTAGCACACAATTTAAAAGATTAATGTTTTGAAATTAATACTGTGTAGTAACTCAAACCATTTTAAGATATGCAAAAATATATAACTGGGTTCAACTATTTGTTTGGTTTTGACTTTTTACTAAACTTTATACATGCTGTAGACACAGGAAATGCTCTTTACTTGTTTCCAAGTAATACCACAAAGGTCAAAAAGCACAAAAGCATACTTAGCTCAAACCAGCAAAACATTACCACAAATAACACCAAAACACTTTCACTTTCTCTTACTGCCATGTCAGGGGATTTTCCATCTTCCTAAGTAGACACACATTTGACAGGATACTTTCATTTACAGCTCATAACCGAACTGATGATACAGAGAAGGAAGACTACCATACTCAGGTTTGACTTCATTACTTTTTATATAAAAATAACATAATTTTATTCTCTCTCCCTCTCTCTCTCTGTGAGAAATTTATAGAAATGTTTTTGTCTCCATACAAAGAAATTCAAAGGGCACCAATACTGTTTGGTTCCCGACATTCTTCAAAATATCATCTTTTAGGTCATACAGATTTGAAACAACACGAGGTCGAGTCGAAATTATGACAGAATTTATGTTTTTTGGACTAACCCTTTAACCCTTTTTTGGGGATAAAACTGCACACAGAAGTGAGCTAATGACAGCTGTTGAAAAATTTTCTGGGTAGGGCTGTGCCACATCCAAACATGTTTAGCAAACTTTCCAATATGATTTACTGCTAAAGTTAAAGAAAAAGTTAAAGAAAAAAAAAATAACAATGAAAACTATTAAGACTTAACAATACAATAGGTATTGAACCCCTTATAAAAAGGCATAAAAATTATCTTAGCTACTTGTTACAACATCTTTATGAAGCCTGTAAACACATACATCAGAGAGGAAAAAGACCACTTCTTGCACTTTCAGGTCATTTATCATGGAAGCCAAAGTTAATAATTCAAAGATAATATCATTGAATTAGCAATCAACAGTGATGTTGATGCAATATCATGTTTGAACCTGCATTTAATGTTGAAACAATGGAGTACAAAAAATCAATGGTAATGCTATCAACACTACACTATAATCGATTCTACATCACTGATGTTAAATCAATATTGAAATTAAAAATAATCTTCTGTAATAATGTTTCATAAATGTTACAATGTGATGTTGATTCTAAATCAACAATTTTTTGAAACACTGAAAATACAACTGAAATGTAATGTTAACATAAAACAGTGTTGCCATCTGATGTACCAAGTTAATGTTCAAACAACATTAATATTTCAACTACACTTCAATGGTGCGTCAACAAATTCCTGACCAAATGGTTTGAGGAAAACCTATTAAAATATATATGACACCCTTCCAGCAGTTGATTCAATTTATTTTATTTAACAGTTTAACAATGACAACAATCCATGACAAAAGGATAAAATCTGGAAATTTACCTATAGTCCCGAGAATTGTGCCGCAATAGCTTTATCGAGGTTGAGTCAAAAACCCAGGACCAGTGCTCCAAAGTTGGTTTTTGAAATAATTTCCAATATTTAACGAACGATTCAATGGACAGTGGCGGTCCTAGAGGTAAAGTTGATTAGAAAGCGTGTGAAAGCGCCCCCTGATGGCCGATTACTTTAGAATTTCTCACAGGCCTCTAGGGCCGTAAGTCAAACAGGCCCAGCAAGTTTCATTCCGATCGGCCACTGTTAACCTTGTCTGATAGCTGCTCACAATTGATTGACTGATGGCGGCCATTTTTTTTTTTCCTCATAGACAATCATGGCACCTTGGAAAAAGACTCTGCATGCCAAATTTAGGATTCCAACGATACAAGACACTTGAGCCTATGCCAGAATGTTTAGGAGTTATGAGCAATTTCATACTTTTCACTGCTGTAGTGCCCCTGTCACTCTGATGGGGGCATGCGTTAGTGATGTTGTAGATGGTGTGAGTACTACTAGCCCTCAAAGTTTCAAGTCTCTGTGACTTACTGTTTGGTCTGCCCGATCATTTTTGGGGAGAATGCTGATCCTTGGAAATTTTTAAAATTACAGTAAAGCTTCAGCGCTATTCGCTTGAACCCCTTAATAATCCTTACAATTACAATAGGGTGTCAGCGCTATGTGCTTGAGCCCCTAATAAAAAACAGTACGCTGGGCACACACAACAAGATATTCGGGGCAATTTTGGACCAATTTCTCCCCTTCTGACGATCCTAGGTAAAGTCCCGATTATCTTCCCACTAAGCAAAGTTATGTCCAGAAGACGTCTTTTCAACGCCTTTGTCACAAAAGTCTTCCATTGAAAAGACATCCCCTGAGGAGCCAGAATGAAAGTTTTTATGACATCTTTTTTTTTTTTTGACGTCTTCTGAATGTACTATATAGATGTTTATAGAAAATCCGTAAAAGGTAAAAAAAAAAAAAAAAAAAAACAGCCACGGATCCATCAATAGGCAGTAACACACATGTTCACACGTTTACTTTGAATACTTGTCATGTTCTGTTTTACTATGTGTATTTTGCTCTGCTTGTGAAGCACTTTGATCAACATTTGTGTTGTTTTAAGGTGCTATATAAATAAACTTTGATCTTGACATTTAGACAACATACCATCTGTAATTTACACATTTTTGGATTGTGAGGGAAACCAGATCTGAAGGAAAGACTTTCTGGCTCAGCTGGGACTCGAACCAGGGACCTTCTTTTCTTTAGTGTTTCCCACTAAGCCACTTGTGCTGCCCTTAGACAGAGACGTAAAATACAAATACTTGTAGAATAATTATTTTAATAATAATAAATTTAATAATAATATAAACCGATCAGGCATAACATTATGACCAGAGGTGGACAAAGTACACAACTTCCTTACTTGAGTGAAAGTACAGATACTACAGGTCATCCATTCAATAAGTAAAAGTTGTAAAGACCGATTTTTGCTTAAGTAAAAGTACAGAAGTACTTGTTTTTAAATGTATTAAAATTAAAAAGTAAATCTCAATGCATTGTTTTATTATTGTTGCATTGTTGTATGTAATAGGCCTACTTACAGTACCTTATGTCTCGAGCAACCTAGTCAATAGCACTGACCATTTTATAGTGTCCGTGGAATTAAGAGCTTTTAGAATGTTACAAAACTTATAGAAATTAAATAAATGGTTTCAATTTAAACAAATTTAAAATTGATGACTGGCTTAAAAATCTGTTTACTGTTGGGGATTTGTCTTTTGTTGCATCGTGCCACTCGCATCCAGTGCAGAGTCAGACACGGTTTACACTACGTTTTTGCGTGTTACTAGCATCATTACCAACGCGTAAGCAGTGTCCGCAAAGCTATGGCAACTGTGGTGTATTTAATGTTAAGAAAAATACAAAAGTATGTTATTGAGTTTATATAAATGCCATATGGCATAATTTGTTATTCAGGAAGATTGTAATTATGACAATCTGTTATGTATGTGTTAAACTGAGTAGAGCATTAGTGCCCCCTCCTGGTTGAGTGTTTTTTGAGCTGGCGAACTTGTTGTTTTGATGGATGCATATTACAAAGACGATTATTAAACTTTGGTTTTCTCTTCAACCATGGCTTCAATGAGTCCTTAAAAAACGAACTTTCTGTTTATTCGAAATCCCAGGTGGCTGCTCGGCCACAACAGCAACTAGGCGGGCAAATACATAAATCATTTGCCTGACCATACTTCTTATTGAAACTTAAGCTCTAAAAGCACAGCCAATATCCATTTCAAGCTTTTACCAGAAATTAAAAGTAGATAGACCTCAATATGCTTCCACAGGTTGGATAGAGAGTTTTTGTAAGCTGTGATCTGGTTTGTTTTCGGTAAACAAAGCAAACATTTAAAATGAAAAGAATCTTTACTCTTTTCTAAAAACTGTAACATAATGTCTAAGTATGGCCATGGATGTGCACACTGCGTCGAGGATCTGTCTTCGTCCATTTTACCACCAGTTGATTAGTGTTCAAAAAAATTGATGGGAAATCGACAAACTTCACAACATGTGACCCTACAAGAGTGATTACTGATAGGCTGTCTGTCGCCTGCAAAAATCCAATCACGTTTCAGAGAAGAAAAAAAATCATCCCCTGACTATTGTAACTACTTTCTACTCAAGGACCTTGACAGCAATGTAATGAAGTAAAATGTACTATATTTGTCTTTCAAATATAGTGAAATTAAAGTAACATGTTTCCAGAAAAAATAATACTCAAGTACAGTACAGATACTCAAAAAGTGTACTTAAGTACAGTACTCAAGTAATTACACTTCATTACTTTCCACCTCTGATTATGACCACCTTCCTAATATTGTGTTGGTCCCCCTTTTGCTGCCAAATCAGCCCTGACCCGCTGAGGCATGGACTCCACTAGACCCCTGAAGGTGTGGATCTGACACCAAGATGTTAGCAGCAGATCCTTTAAGTCCTGTAAGTTGCAAGGTGGAGCCTCCATGGATCGTACTTGTTTGTTCAGCACATCCCACAGATGCTCAGTTGGATTGAGATCTGGGGAATTTGGAGGCCAAGTCAACACCTCAAACTCGTTGTTGTGCTCCTCAAATTATTCCTGAACAATTTCTGCTTTGTGGCAGGGTGCATTATCCTGCTGAAAGAGGCCACAGCCACCAGGGAATACCGTTTTCATGAAAGGGTGTACATGGTCTGCAACAATGCTTAGGTAGGTGGTACGTGTCAAAGTAACATCCACATGGATGGCAGGACCCAAGGTTTCCCAGCAGAACATTGCCCAAAGCATCGCACTGCCTCCGCTGGCTTGCCTTTTTCCCATAGTGCATCCTGGTGCCATGTGTTCCCCAGGTAAGCGACGCACACGCACCTGGCCATCCACATGATGTAAAAGAAAACGTGATTCATCAGACAAGGCCACCTTCTTCCATTGCTCTGTGGTCCAGTTCTGATGCTCACGTGCCCACTGTTGGCTCTTTCAGCGGTGGACAGGGGTCAGCATGGGCACCCTGACTGGTTTGCGGCTATGCAGCCCCATACGCAACAAACTGTGATGCACTGTGTATTCTGACACAAATCTGAGATTTGTGACTGCACAGGACAGTTTGAGTGCGCACATCTGAGCGAGAGGGGAGGCAGTTCATAAGAGCACTGTAGTCTTATATTGGAGAGCACGCATCCAGGTTTGTGCGAGAAAGAAAGCAAATCCGCGAATAGGGGATGTGCTTTCGCGTTACAATAATGCACTCTCTACATTTCATTTCAGCGAAAGTTTTGCGAGAGAATGCAAATATCTTTCCGAGAGAATGCAAAATCTTTGTGAGAGAACACAAAAGTTTTCCAAGGGAACACAAAGTTTCTCAGGGGAATGCAAAAGCTTTGAAAAATATTTTTCCTCCAATCCCAATTTTTTTCCACCATCATGTCCCTTTTATTTTATTTTATTTTTTTATTTTACATGAAATAAAAAGCCTGCATTTTATATATATATATATATATATATATATATATATATATATATATACATATATATATATAATTCTACAAGTATCTGGGCTGAGTTTCCTGATAACGTTGTATCTTAGCATGCTACGAAGACTCTAAAGATATACATTTTCTAGGCGTGTTCCCCGAACTATACCTTAGGAGGTTGCTTAAGGTATATCTTCTTAAGTGTAATGTTACCAGGTGCTGTTGCTTTATGGTGTATCATTTTACCTTAACACCTTTAACCTTATTATTTATTATTCTTAGGTTAGGTAGACTAAGTCAAATCTGACCTAAATCATAAGCATTCAAACGGTACTTACAATTTGCTCAGAAGACTTTTCTGTGGTCTGTTCGTGCTCAAGTGTTTAGTAATAAAAATATCAGTAGACAGTTATTTGCAATTAATGTAATTTTTTTTTTATTTATTACAATTTACCAAAAATAATGGCAAACAAAGGTTATTAACAAAGTTAACAAAACAAAGCAAAGTTTCAATCAAAGGTGTAATCAGCTGGGTTTTTCGCGTTGAGAGACGCTGCTCAATCAGTATTTGCCTGGCCAGTCTTCTCATCAGTCTTTTATACTCAAACAGTTCACTGCTGATGTTAAATTCTCATCTGTTGTCATCAGTTGGAGAGCTGCCAAGTCTTCCACAATCCTTTTAAGGTGTTTCTGACGTAGCCTGCATTTTCTCCTGTTAACTCTCCTCTTGGCTCTTCTCCTCTGTGTCCATTTCCTTTTCGTCTGTAAAATAAGCCTTATCTACAGTATTACATTTTCCTTGTATGCAGTTTTTATCTAATACATAAATGTTCTCTACTCTAAGTTACTTAATATAAACTTTTGTACTATACACTAAAGTTTAATATTTCTTTTTTAACATAAACATATACTGTAAGTAAAGCAGCCATATACAAACTACTTCAACATGGTTAAGTATACATGCATACATAATAGCAATTAATATCAGTCTTATACATAGTTTTCTTTTCTACATTCCATCATTTCAATACATTTTTTTAAACAAAATAGAGTAATTGCATAATCATATTCATCAACACTGTCCATGGCGGTGTTGCTGAATTGGTTGATATTGATGGCTATAGAATCGATGATTCACTCTATACAGGGGCTGCTTCACTGCGTTATGTGAGAAAGCAGTTGTCTTTATAAACAAAGCACTTCAGAAGTTGAAATCACATTTATCAGGACTCATGGGATCTTATAAAAATAATCCAAATTGCAAATTAAATCTATATTGTAATTTATCCGTTATTTTAGAACATTATTTTAGAAAGTATTAATTCCTTGGAGACGCGTCATGCAGCTGACAGATATGTAGGTATCGCGTTTATATCGTTTTTCTTTTTTTTTATTCAAAATATTCTTGTGAACTTGTGAACTATATTATTAATTTTATGATATATTCCAACTGTAAAATATGTGGAAGTGAATGTGTTTTGTCGAGCGATGAGTTGGCACCGCAAAGCTGTCGGATTTACAAACTTTTCCCCGAAATACATGTGGCCAGGGAACTGGGAGAAGAATAGAATAAACTTTATTGTTTCATACACAATGTGTATCTGATATAAATAAAACACTTTGTCAAATTATATAATTGAAAGGATTATTATTGCAGCTTCCATAGACATCTGTGTATGGAATATGACAAGTGCTGAGCGTGTCTGTCTCTGACTCAGTGCCAAAGCACATCTGAATTTAGCAGTGCATATTTGCATTTTATTATTTGGCATTATCCTAATTGAACACTGCGTGTATTACAACTTCAGAATTATATTCGTATAGACTGTCAACAGTGATAAGGTATAGCTAAGAGTAACCTTATGAATGAATGACTTACAGAAGGTATACTTAACTAAGAACGTTTCAGTAAACACGTATTAACGTTACAGTACAGTTTAAGGTATAATTTAAGAACAACGTAGAGTTAAGATAGTTTTCCTGTGGCCTGTTGCATGAAGCTAGTTGAACAAACTCTGAATTTCAGAGTAGGTTTAGAGTTCACAAATCCAGATAAATCCAACCTTGTTTAGATCAGCCCTTGCACAACGCTCGGTATAAACTTTCTCTGTCAACTCAGGTTTAATTCAGAGTTTGCGATTAACACTGAAGCGTGTGCACCTGAAAGTGTGACACGTGTGGCAAACAGCCAATCACACAAAACATGGAGAGCGTCCGTTTGATTCACGGAGCCGCGCAATTCACTTCTCTTCTGAAGATTAAGAGATCATTATAAAAATATCATGAAATTAAATGCATTTACAAGGCAGAAATAAACACTGCTGCTGCAGTAAAAGTTTAAGAAGGCAGCTGAAAGAAAATATCTGACTATATCAATGCATGTGAATCAAAGAAATAATTTATATTAGTTTCACAAAGAGCTCAAATGAATACACATAAGCTTACTTTGTTTAATAGCTTTATATATTGATGCATGTATTATATTTATATCAATTTAAAAGCAAAGTAATATTAATTGCCAATTTAATATAATATTTATATGAATATACTATTATATGAATTATATATAATTCAAATAATATAAATCTATTGAGCAATGAGCAATTTTGTCTCTAAAATGTTTTCACTATGAACTGATTTAATTTGGAGCGAGAGATACAGGGGGAGTGGCTTTATTGCATCAGATACATGTCACTTTACTCACAGCTGATTGGTCGAGTTTGGGTTTTTCGATCTCTAACCCAGAATAAAACCTGCTCTGGAGCAGGTTTGCCTTGTAGTGTAAGTTACCATAGCAATGAAACCCACTAAAAACCAATCCACCTTCATAAGCCCATAAAAACAGAGTTTACTCAAACTAATCTTGAACTTACCTGGGTAGAAACTGAAACCGGCTAAATAAAATGTATACTTTTACTGCGATATATTTTCCCAAAAGCATTTTCGTTATTTACTACAAAATAAAGTCGGAAGAACACAGACTGCAAGCAAGCATGTGCAATCAAGTGCAATCAAACCGCGGTTGATTTAATTTTCCGGGTTGCGTCCGTTGCTGGAGCGGCTGAGAAGAGTGCGCTGTATGATACAGTACGAGAGGGTATAATTCCATACCACACCCCCCTCTAGAGGCGAAATAAAAACTATCACTGATGCCTCGTAGAGTTTGTTTTGACACGTGACGTGAGGCTGCACATAGAGGGACACTTCAAAAACGGATTTAAAACATAGACAACAAAATGGTATGTTATACAGTGTACACTACACTACAGTGCATGTTTTCACATCACTATAAAGTAATTAGTTTGTCGACTAGATGCTCTATTAGTGGAGAACAGCAGTATGTTTGCCCTCAAGCCTGAGTGGATGCAACAGTACCTCAAGCCAGACACAAATTCATGGACGGGCATTACATTTTTCAGAGGGGCACAAATGAGATCAACCTCATTGCATAATAACATTAATTATGAATTAAATGGACAAAAATAAAAATAAAATAACATTTAAAAAAAAAAAGAAAAAAAAAAAAAAAAAAAAAGAAGAATTTACGTACCACTCCATTGACGCGATACAACAGAGTCGTAAAGCATTGGACATAGATGAAGGTAAATCAATAGCAAAACTCGAGAGGTTGCTGATTTGGATGTGAGAACTTGTCGTATTAATATTTGTATTTGTAAATTGAAATTTACACTCACAGCCCTGATGTGAAAAGCTGAATGTTTCGATTTGCACACACAGAGAACAATCAAAACACCCGTGTTACAAAGTTGAATTTGCAGATTAATAGTTACAAATGTGTAAAATGGCCTTCACATTTACAAAATGACAGACACAAATGTGTGAGACATATTTACTTTTGCACTTTACTTCAGTAACATGCTGCCAGTAGCGGCTCCTGACCATAAATTTAGGTAGGGCAGATTCTGGGTCTTAGCGCTAGTTTATGATAAACATTTTGTAAGCTTTATATTCTAATCGCTGAACACATGAGACACACTTTTGGCAGAATTCTAATGCCCTTGAGTTATTCAGCCTGAGGGTGGCGCTCTAATGATGATTGACAGACTTTAGTACAAACGACAGACGCATAGAATGACATCTTAGAATTGCCTTAATGTAGTATTTATTGCATTCAAATGTTGTTTCAGAATGTTACAAGTTGGGAATTCCAGTGAGGAAAACAGTCATGTCTACTCTCAGAAAAACATAAAACAAACACAACAGAACTACTATAAAATCTATTCACATGAGCACGTTTAAATTAAAGGATTTATACTCTCATTAATTTAATACACTGCTCCACACAGGAAGAACAGACATGCTAACTAGTTACTGACCTGATGCAGATCTGAAGCAGACTGATATCGTCTTGGCCATGCGCTACATTTTAATATAACCTGCTCACTTCACGTCTTGAAATAGAAAATCTTCAAAATATTTGCAGAATGCTGAACACATTTATAATTTATTATTAATTCAGTGTATATGGAGAGGTCTATGTTTGGATGAATATTTTGGTTGGGCCACCCCCCCACATCAGTCTCACAGCATACTAGGGCTTTCGCCTACCGTTACGTCGCTGATCTCTCCTGCCAACTTTGGTGGTCTCTGGTTAAAGAAACGCAGTATATAGTCACTGTCACGCGAGATAGCTCAGCATAGCTGTTTAAAAAATGACAGTTAACGTTACGCGGCAGCTATGCTTAGCACCAGCTTAGCACACAACTAAACATTTCCACGCTCACTATCGACAAACCAATCAAATCCGTTTAAAATATAGGCTATATATATATATTTTTTTTTTTTTTAATCAGACCAAACACATTTATATTTTTATTCAGGAGTTATGTATATACAAAACAATTGATAACAGTAGCCAATTGATTAAAAAAATAATAATAATATTGTGCAAACAAGCAAGGACTGGTGGTTGGTGGCCCTGCTGAAAAATCCAGCTAAAACCAGCCTAAGCTGGTTGGCTGGTCTTAGCTGGTTTAAGCTGGAAGTAGCTGGCTTTAGCTGGTCTCTCAGCCTGGCTTAGCTGGTCAAGCTGGTCTCCCAGCCTGGGTTAGCTGGTGTTCAGCTGGTTTAAGCTGGTCTCCCAGCCTCCCGGTCTCCTAGCTAACCAAAACCCCTCTAAAACCAGCTATGACCAGGCTGGAAGACTAGCAAAAACTAGCCTGACCAGCTTAGTCTGGTTTTAGCTGGATTTTTCAGCAGGGAGACGTCGAGTTGGGTCGTCCAGGGCGCCGGGACTGCCTCAAGCGGTTAAAACAATGTGACAAAAACACCAACTGTTTAATGTCACGATTGTGACCATTCATTTGCATTAGTTTATATCCATTTGTTCGCTGTTATGCATTCGTTATCCAGCGAAGTTGGATATTTATACTGTAACCTCATCATGCAGCGACAGAAACATAACAAATCAGAAATGTATTCGATTTCAGTTCTTTTTTTTATCGGCACTGTAACACATATTTTGATTAGATAATCATCAAGTTTTCTAAAATAGAGGCAAATAATTTGTGAAAGTAGACCTATGCTATGCCTTTGTGTGTAAAGATGGCAATTTTTAAGCATGACTGTTTGGATTTATATGAAATGGTAACACTTTACAATAAGAGTCCATTTGTAACATTAAAAAGGTTAAAAAAAAAGTATCGTTCATTGTTAATTTCAACATTTACATTTTAACATTTTAAAGTTGTCTCTTACATTAGCTATAATGCACTATGAATTAACATGAACGATCAATGTATAATTAATATTAGTATATATTAGTATTTTTTATATTTAAAACTTACAATAAACATTTTGCCATTTTTCTAATTCAAAGAAAACAAAATGTTAGAGAGAGTTAAAACTGAACACAATCTTGCTGCTCAAACTGTAACAATTTTTAATATTTAATATTCACTCCTTTTATATTTTACATTTACTTGTACTTTTACTTTCAATACTTTAAGTACATTTAATATTAAAAAAAATACATTTCATACTTAAGTACAAAAAATATCACATACTTTAAAACTTTTACTCAAGTAATATTCTAAACAGTGACTTTAACTTCTACCAAAGTCATTTTCTGGTAGGATATCTATACTTTCACTTAAGTATGGCTTTCAAGTACTTTATACACCACTGCTAGAGGAACAAAACAGTTAAATCTATGACTTCTTATCATCATGTTTGGGGTCTCTCACATTTTGAAAATCTTACAAGATTTTAAAAATCTTTTAGTGTAGCCTTCATAAATGGAAAAGACCAGTTACAGCCAGTAGTTTACTAAGGAAACACGTGTTTTAATGCTATTTAACAGATTTCGCAAAAGTTTTTTTTTTAAATAACCTCCAAAATTAACGAATGATTCAATTGGCGGTTGAGAGCCAAAGTTGCTCAGAATGAGGATGTAGTGGCAAATAAACAATAAACAATTCTGTATAAGAGACAAATATAATAATTGTCTTTGATGAATTTTATTTATTTTTGCAAGAAAAGGCCTGCAGTCATACAGTCATTCAGAGTGGCTGCAGAGTGTGACAAAGAAGGGAGGGCTCCCTCACATTTATATCTCTCTAACCTTCAGGGCTGAAGCCTCTGTCCAATTGTAGTTTTATTTACTATATTAGGAACATACTGCACTGGTTTGGTTCCGATCGGGCGAAAAACCTAGGACTAGTTCGCAAAAGTAAGTTTTTTACATAATCGCAAATAATTAATGAAAGATTTGATTGACGTTGGCATTGGTTCTTGAGGCAAAGTTGTTCAGAATGAGGAGATCTATCAAAAGATAAGCATATTGCGTGGATGTGTGGAACACCACATGATTACAGGTCCTTAAAACTCATTAGCGCCAACTAGTGGCTAATTTCTTTCAAAATTCTTACAGACCTCTAGGGCCATGAGTCGAACATGCACACTGTTTCGTACCGATCGGCCTCCATTAACCTTGTCTAATAGGTGCTCAAAATTTATTGGCCGCCATGTTTATCGAGATACGCCAATGTCCTCAAAGACTATCATGTCCCCTTGGACCAAGACACTGCATGCCAAATTTCAAGTCGATCGGACTAAGGGTTGCGTAGTTAGCTGTTTTCATGTTTTTATTTTTCAAGTTATAGCGCCAAGTGTCCAATCGTCGTGATTTTTTTACTGTGACCAAAGATTGAGCCCATACACGTGTTCCAAGTTTCTCATTTCTTTCTCGAGTTATATTTCACACTTCGTTTTACCCCATAAGCAAAGAACAAAAAAGAACTTCCTGTGAGTATATTGGGCCTTAAATGTCTGTGCAGAGGACCTGTCTGTGTCCCGTGGACTTTGCTGAGGATCTGTGCTGATGGTTATGTGGTTAAGTTCTTCACTGTGTATTGATATTATTACATATATCCTATCTGTTTCATTCAAGTATGACTGACAAATATCAAATCACATTCAGTTTATTAATTTATGTTAAAACTGTAATCCAAATGGATAGAAATTTCATATGCAATTCAAACACATGAAATAATATTTATGTCTAAATTTAAGATTATGTGCAATAATTTAATATTATTATTACAATTTAATTGAATAATTAAAAATTATTTAGCCATTTAATGCCAAAAATTATAAAATTAAATTAAATATTTATTTCTTCATCAGGGAAAAAAACAAAGACACTGGAACACAAACAAAAGTCAGTCCAGATCAACACCTGCAACAGCAAAAGAATGAAAATATGAATCATCTGTTTCACAAACTCCATCTTGAAGTCGGACAACTCAAACTAAAAGCTGCAGATGTTCTTCGGATAACTGAACATTCAATACAGTCCCGTGAGTCTTGTGCTGAAGAGGAGCTTGTTCAGACTTTCATACAAAAACTACTGATACATAACTATAGGGCAAGATACATTAAAACTAAAGTGAACCATCAACAGGATCAAACAATACGAAGAAGCAGTGATTTGTCTGAAGATGAGAGTGATATTTTTGATGATGTTCTTAAAAACAAAGTATCAAGTCGATCTGAGCAAATTCACCCAATGGATGTTCAGATGGCCGTGTTTCATTGTGCTGATGGTTTCCTGAAGCAGCTGATGGTCACTAAACTGTCCCAGTGTCAGTACGCTCTACCTCTGCTTGTTCCTGATCCATTCACACAACAGATTGAGTTTCCCCTCTGGACATTCAGACAAATCAACAAGAGCTGGAAGATCAGAAACACCAACAATGAAATCATCAGTCAAACTCAGCCAATCTACAAGGCAGAAACTCCAATGGTGTTTTTCTTCAGGTTTGGCTCTGTGTCTTCATCCAAGTCTGAGCTGATGAACAGTCTGATCAATGAGAAACACAACACGTTCTTCCACAGGAACTGCCCAGGCACCAGCAGAACCAGAGTCCTGATGGATGGAGTGGTGGAGATCGCCTGGTTCTGCCCCTCTGGGAAAAACATGGATAAATTCAGTGACTGTGTTGCATTCTGTAATCTACACGGTGATGCAGGAGACCATGAGAAACAGCTGCAGATCCTCACTGAAATGAGCTCAGTCAATGTTGTTCTGCTACCACAACTGGACAGGAATGACAGAAGTGCAGCAATAATCCAAAACCTCTACAAGGACAGAAAGCCACTCATTTGTCTTTTTACTGAGGATGAATCTGCTGTAACTGAGATGAAGAAAGGGAGGTTTAAAATTGGTCTGAGAGACAGAAATCAATCAGATGTATCTGATGAATTCAGAATGGTTATAAATGATTGTCTCAAAGAATCATCTCACACTTTCAGACTTGAAGATGTGTCCAAACACTCAGGCATCAGAGTAGATGAGGAAGATGATGAGAACTGTAGGAGAGGAGGAGAAGCAGCACAGAAGATGATGAGTTTACTGGAGAAGAAAGATCTGACAGAAATCAAAGAATTAGTTCTGCCTCATCAGGGGAAACTGTGGCATCAGTGGAGTCAGATGAACAAAGAACTACATCGATCTCAAGGAGATGAGACAGAAATGGAAATAAGTAGAAAACAAAGAGAAATAAAGGAAATTCGCCAACAACAGCATGAATCTGAAATCAGTGAGTTTATGGAGCACTTTATTAAAGAAATAGATTCACATGATGAACATGAGAAGATGTTTTTTATTAACTGGCTCATAATCCTACTGGATGAATATATTTCAGCTGACCTTTCCAATCTACATCACAAGTATGATGAAAAATGGTCAACGGTCTTAAAACTCAAAGAGAAACATGATAAATCTGAAACACTCAAAGCTGAACAAACTGAACTTGAGAGAATATCAGAGGAACTTCAAGCTTCAGATTTTGGTCTGCAGCACATCATGAGGGAGATCGGTCAGATCTATGAATCATGTTCATCTGTGAAGAAGAACAAGAAAGATCTGCAGTGTGACTTCTCTTCTCTCCCGAGTCTTGCAGCAGAGATGATGATCTCTGGATTTCCACTGGAGCTGATGGATGGAGATGCAGCTCATGTTCCTGTGATCTGGATCTCTGCTGTTCTAGATGAACTCATCCAGAAACTGGGAGACCAGAGAGTCTTTGTGCTCTCAGTTTTAGGGCTTCAGAGCTCTGGGAAATCCACAATGCTGAATGCCATGTTTGGACTCCAGTTTGCCGTCAGTGTTGGCAGGTGCACCAGAGGAGCTTTCATGCAGCTGGTCAAAGTGTCAGACGAGATGAAAACACAGATGAATATTGACTATATTCTGGTTGTTGATACTGAGGGGCTTCATGCTCTTGAACTGGCTGGAATATCAACCAGACATCATGACAATGAATTGGCCACATTTGTTGTTGGTTTTGCAAATTTGACCTTAATCAATATCTTTGGAGAAAACACATCTGAGATGCAGGACATTCTTCAGATTGTTGTTCAGGCCTTCATGAGGATGAAGAAGTTCATACAGAATTGCAGCTGTGTGTTTGTGCATCAGAACATTTCAGATGTCACAGCTGAAGAGAAAATCAAGGAGGGAAGGAGACGACTACAGGATAAACTAGATGAGATGACAAAACTCACTGCTGAAGAGGAGGACTGTGATGCAGAATGTTTCAGTGATGTCATTAAATTTGATGTTCAGAATGATGTGAAGTATTTTGCTCATCTTTGGGAGGGCAGCCCACCCATGGCACCACCAAACCCAAACTACTCTGAGAATATTCAAGAACTAAAGAAAACCATTATGTCTCATGCCTCAAAATCACATGGAACAAAGCTGAAAGATTTAAAAGATCATATTAAAGATCTCTGGGAAGCTTTACTGAATGAGCGATTCGTCTTCAGTTTCAGAAATTCTCTGGAGATTTCAGCCTACAAGAAATTGAAGACTGAATACAGCAAGTGGTCCTGGAGTCTTCGCAGTGCCATGATGGAAACTGAGAACAAACTACACAACAAAATAGAAAATGAAGCAATTCATGAGATTGAGGAAACTGATCTTCAAACAGAACTAAAGAAGAAAAGTAAAGAAGTGGAAAGATCAATGTCTGAATTCTTTGAGAAAGACAAAGATAGAGATATACTGATTCACTGGAAAACATCATTTGAAATCAAAATCAAAGAGCTTCAGGAAAACATTGTGAGAGAAACAAAGAGAAAATTAAATGAGATTCTTCAGCAGCGAGACATGAAGAAAAAGATTGATGGTCATAGGACACATCATGAAAATGAACATGCCTTAAAACTTAAAGACAAAACAAATGATGCAAGAATACTTAATAAAGAGTTTGATGCTCAGAGGACAGATCATGAAAACACTCTCTATGAAAAGAGCAAAGAATTTGCCTTAAAACTCAAAGACAAAAAAAATTATGAAGAAACACTGAAGGAAGAGTTTGATTTGATTTGCGATTCTAGTGAGGATAAGATTATCTCAGACATTCCTACGATTGAAGACAGTGACATAATGAGAGATGTAAGAGAGATCCTCAGTGATGGATATGAAGGGCATATCCATGTAGACCACCTAAAAGAGGACATTTTCGATGTGCCGAGTTATTCTGAATATGTTATTTTCAAAAAGTCCACAAAAAAAGGGTTAAAGGGTGCTGTAAAACGTGCTTGGAGAAAAGTAAAAAAAAAAAAAAAAAAAGAAAAAAAACGAACTGAAGCTGAAATAAAGTCGTTAGTCACAGATGTTGTTCAGCAGACAGACAGAATGATTCAGTCATTTAATATTTCAAAGATGGACTACAACATCAGCTACATTCAACAACTCATAGATTACATCAAGAGGAGGGTAAAAGAACATGAGGAAAAAGCAGTGAAATATAAGTTTAAGAATGAATTCATCATGGATTTAGTTAATTACATCTGTAAGAGGGCAAAAAGGATGATCACTGACCAACACAGACTGACGAGAAAAGAATACTATGGAGCAACATCAGCTGCCATTTTTGGTGAGATCATCTGTCAGAAACTGAAAGAGCCCATTGAGCAGAGTGTCTACAAGAAGACTGCCAGAGATCTGACAGATGAAATGATGACAAACTGTGAATCACTGAATGGAAACAGATCAAATCTGGAGAAACACATCCTGAAGACACTGGCAGAAGAGGAGGATTTTGACAAATACATGAACTACATTGATAATCCTAGAGATCACTTCAAGAGTTTCATCAGAGATGAAGTCAGTCAGTACATCATTCATAAGTTCAGTGTCAGTGTTTTACCCAAGATGAAGGAGAACATTAAACTCCTGCAGCAGAAGATCATGAAAGCAGCACATGAATCTACTGAACATGTTCAAGTGAACAGAGGAGATGTTGGTTTGTGGTTGAGGAGTTTCACACAGCAGCTATCAGATGAGCTGATCTTCTCTGAAAAAGACCTCAGTGGAGTGAAACATGATGATTTTCAAGATTTCAACCTCCTAGAAGATGTGATAAGACAAGAACTTACTGCTATAATGTCTGATATGAGCAGTAGATTCAACACAAACACATTTGATGAAAATCTAGACCTCAGTTTCAGACCAGGTGAACTTCTGATTGAGTGTCCGTTCTGTAAAGCCATCTGCACCAACACCATAGAAAACCACCATGAAGATCACAGTGTTGTTTTCCACAGAGTGAATAGAATTAACAGCACATATTGCGGTTTAAACCAGAATCTCTGTGCTGATATTTGTACAAATTTAGTGTCAAGTGATCAGTATTTTAATACACCAGATGGAAGGTTCCCTTGGAGAGATTATATAACAGCAGGAGTTTATGCAGACTGGAGCATCATCCCTGAATTCTCTGACCTGTCCTACTGGAAGTGGTTTGTGTGCAGATTCCAGAAAGATCTAGAAATGCACTATGATAAAACATTTCAGACAAAGGGTAATATTCCAGATGAATGGAAAAAATACAGAAAACATGATGCTATAAAGAGTTTGGATCAGTATATGTAATGGAGATGATTAGAAAAACAAAAGAATAAAACTCTTACATCTATGATCACAGCAAGTGTTTCTATTACACACCACAGAGATTCTGAAATCATCAACATCTCAGCAAATATGAGAGGTTGACAAGATTCATCACTCGTACAAAATCTGCAACATTTAAATAAAAATTACTGACCAATGTATTATATGGATTTTTAGAGGCATATTACGATTTGAAGAGGCTCCGCTTTACTTAATGATGTTCTGTATGTTTTCACACACACACACACACACACACACACACACATATATATATATATACTTTGTTTATATTTTGTGGTATTTCAATAAATTCCCCTATTTGACCGAGCCTTTGTGTTATCCCTCTCTTGTGTTATGGCAGTGGCTGTAATATATATATATATATATATGTGCAACCTCTGGAGCAAAATTATAATTGAAATTCAATAATATAGCAATAATCAGCGATGACGGTCCCAAGCCCCAGCGCCACCACCACCCCAGTGGCTTTAGGGCAACTGTGTATGAAAGGCAATATGCATTTAAACTGGGTGAATAAACAAGGAATATGTCAAAGTCATTTGAAATGCCACATTTACTGGAGTCAGCTGATGCACCTATGACTGTGAACCACAACAGCCACATCTATGAGATCATTTAAATTTAGATGAATATCATGTGATGTTACAGCTCACTTTCAAATATGTGCAAAGTTATATTTTGAAGCTCAAAATTTTGTATTTCTAGTATTTATCTCAATGACTTTTTTTATTAACCTACCAATTTAACCTAATTATAAAACTATAAATCCTAATTATAAAACTATAAAACGTCCATTGATTTTATATCAGGTCAATTATATTTTCTATCACCTTACAAAACCCCTACTCCTAAACCTACCCATCAAAGAAACGTGCAAAACACTAGATTTAAATAAAAACTAGGGCTGGGAAGCAATTAAAAATTTTAATCGAATTAATCACATGATGTGCCGATTAATTAATCTAATTAATCGCAAATTTATCATTCATCAAATTTGGCTGATAAATTATCCCCAAAAGATAATTTGAAGTCATTATTGCCTAAAGCATCAAATAGACATTACAAAAAGTAGATTGAGAAAGAAATATTTTATTTGATTCAACAGAATTTATTACACAAACTTTTGGACTACAAGGTTGAGCAAATGATGACTGAATTTTAATTTTAACTAAATCTTGTTTTTGTTTTTTTCTTTAATTTTGTTTATCAATATGGAAATATTAAATTGAAAATAAAAATATGGTCAACTGATGTTTTATGAATCATTTTCTTAGAGAAGTTAATTTACTGACAGCTACCAAGAAAGCTAGGTTACTGGGTTTATTAAATTAATTCACAATATGTGCACATTTATTATTAATGTGGGGGCGACAGGTCATGCAGGCACAATAGCGCTGTATGACAGATGTATCACTTTTATTTCCTTTTTCCTTTTTTTATTCAAAATATTCACAAACTTGTTAACTATAGGCTATAATGGCGTTGAGCACCCAGGGAAAAATATTTTTATGAACTATAAAAATGAAAAAAACATCGCTTCTGAAAGCTGCAGTTGTTTTTTATTGGTTAAAATAAATGGAATATCTCCATTTATTTTAACCAATAAAAAACAACTGCAGCTTTCAGAAGCGATGTTTTTTTCATTTTTATAGTTCACTTGAGGCAGTTACTATGGCATTTTTTAACAACGCATGTCAAGTGTGCATCAACACATTAACGCGAGGGCACATCAATGTAATGTGCAGCATGAATCTCTCCTCAAAACGTCTCAGGTTACGTATGAAACCATGGTTCCCTGAGAACAGGGAATGAGACACTGCGTTTTACCACATATGGGGAAAGTCACTCGTGAACCGGTGTCTGAAAGCAATGTATCAAATCTCGCCAATCCTATTGGCCGGCAACAGCCTATGACGTCATCAAGACGTGGCCCAGAAGTATAAAGGAGCCGCCAGTGGAGCAGTCAGAATCTTATCGTCTGAAGGGACTGTTCAGCAGGCAGCCCCGATGCATGGCAAGGAACGCAGTGTCTCGTTCCCTGTTCTCAGGGAACCATGCTTACATACGTAACCTGAGACGTTCCCTTTCGAAAGGGAGCTCTACACTGCGTTTTACCACATATGGGGAACGATATACCCACACCGCCATGCTTGAGGGAAGTGCATGCCAAGAAGATGGCTAGACAAACGTCAACTAGCAATTTCAAATGAAACGCCAGAGCAACTGCCCCTCGGGTCAACAAAGGCTGTCAGTGACAGCATTCCCCACGGCCAACAGCCCAAGCCATAAGCCTCAAAGAGGCCTTCCGCAGAAGACCTACCAAGGCCGCTCCAAGGCTTCTGGGACCGAACCTTCCGAGGAAAGAGGGTCCCTCTAAGGGAATGTAGCCAGGGGGCCCGAAGGAACCCCAGCCAGTTACTAGAAGGGGAACACAGTCACCCCAAATGCCACCAGGGAGGCCGACCTGGTCCGATAGCAACCTCGTCTTGGCCAGCAACCTGTCTGGACACAGAGCCTCAACAATGCATTCTTCAGAGAAGATATCCAGTAAGAGTGACTGCAAAGGGGCAGTAAGCAACTCAGACCAGAGCGTAGAGACGGGCATCCTGGAGAGCAGGACTCAGCTAAGTGCTCTTAACCCTACAAATGAGGGGAGTAAACTCTGTCCAATCCTAGGATCTACTCAGCGCCTGATTATTTGCACTGAGGAGGCTGTGCACTCAAACACCCCGATAAGGGGAGCACATTAATCAGCCTGGGGCCTGGATCACAAAAAGGAGGCCTCATAGAGGCCTTCAACCACTGACCAGCTTAGGGAGCTAAGCGCTATGCAGGATGACCCTAACAAGAGGAGTACAGAGCTCAACCTAACAGATAGACCGTACTGTAGGCACAACATCATGGAGGGCCAAGAAGGGGCCTACAACATGACAACAGTTCTACACAGTGTAGAAATATAAATAACACAGCAGCCTTACTAAAGGCCAACATGTGAAGCTACATTTTTAACCTGCTTAAGTTTCAGCACCCAGATGTGGGGGTGGGAAACCTTCAAGGGTGGCCTGTTAAGGCCACACACCTCGAACAGCTAGCTTGCTGAAAGCAAGAACCCACAAACATGTAACTCATTCAGAATGAAACCGAGTTAAACCAGCAGATAAGACTGTAGAGTGCCACATGTGTCCACCTAACACAATCCGACAAGCAGTGTACTCAGTAAAAGCACCTTTTACTCTTAAAGCAAGAGGAGTACAACATACGCCATCATGTTCTGTAGGCCTACGACTTCAGACAGACACGTAGTGTCAGCTCGTGGCAGTGTTTCAAGCTCAAAGGGAGCAAACATAAGAAAACCGAACCAAAGTGAAGTTAACTATATAAACTCAACCTGAGCCAACAGCCACACAGCAATGTACTCAGTAAAACACCTTTTACTCTTTAAGCAAGAGGAGTACAAAAACATACGCCAATGTGCTCTCAAAGGAGGCCCAGAGGGCCTACAACTCAAAGACACGTGGCGCCAGCTAGTGGCATTACTAAAAGTTCTAGGAGCCATAATAGAACCAGACTTACTTAGTAAGGTAACTATTTTGCTCGATTAGAGCTTAATAAATCCAACACAAACCAACAGGCCATGTACTCAGTAAAACACTTTTTACTCCTTAAACAAGAGGAGTACAAAGACATACACCAACGTGCTCCCAAAGGAGGCCCAGAGGGCCTACAACTCACAGACACGTGGCGCCAGCTAGTGGCATTACTAAAAGTTCTAGGAGCCATAATACAACCAGAGTTACTTAGTGAGGTAACTATTTAGCTCGACTAGAGCTTAATAATCCAACACAAACCAACAGGCCATGTACTCAGTAAAACACCTTTTACTCTTAAGGCAAGAGGAGTACATACTCCGCCATCATGCTCTGAGAGAGGCCCAAAACCGGGCCTGCTATAGCAGACACGGGCGTAGCCAGTGGCAGTGATAGCAAAACCAACACAGAACTGTGCCAGCATGTTAATTGAAGGACTCTTTTTTTTGCGACTTTTGACTCCAAAAGACACGTGGCGTCAGCTAGTGGTTTCACAGGTGACCAAGCTCTAAAACCCAACAAACAATTGCGGTTAACTAGCCTAACTCAACCTGAGCTTAAGTCTACACATTCCAACAGGCAATGTACTTGGTACAAACACACTAAACCCTTACAGAAAGGGGAGCACAACAACATATGCTACCATGGTCTGAAGGAGGCCTGAACTGGCCTACTACTTTGGACAGACACAGGCATAAACCTGAAGTGCTAAATAAAGTGAGCAAAACTCATGAACATCTACCAACAACACTTGTGAAACCACAAGCTATCGTGCTCAGAAGGAGGCTCAGATTCACCCGAGCCTTCAACCCCACAGACACAATAAGCTGTTGTGGCAGTGATTAACTCTAAAGTGAGCTAAAAAGAACACTTTTCCCTACACTCAACCTGAGCTATGCAATCCATCAGGTAATATACTCAGTAAAACACCAGTAACCCTAAAAGCAAGGGGAGTACAAATAGTCACCATGCTCTAAAGGAGGCTGGAAACAGGCCTACTACTCATAAGAACAGGTGCTAACCTCTGGCAGCAAAGAGTTAAGCTCACATGTGTAGGGCAAAACTAGAACCCCAAGCAACACAATGCTTTGCTATTCATACATATCATCCTGAAAAGAATGGATGCTTTCACCAAACAGAAATAATACATCTATACTGAACCCTAGAGAACGGGAGCTAAACCAAGCTAACACTGTAACCTCAAGCTTGAATGCTAATTCAAGGGGCTCAGGGGAAAGACAAATTCAGTATGAATGAAGTTCTAGAAAAGTGGGGCCTAAGCAACATAGCATACACTTATCTAAACAAAGATAAGGGCCTACCACCTAAGACAACAGTACCAGGGAGGCTAGTGACAGCCTGCTACCTTAGCTGCTATCTAACTAGCACCTGCACCAAAGGGGTAATGGGCATTTGGCCTGACAACTCAGATAAGAGGAGGCCAGAACTAGGAACTATACAACCTGACAAGGGATAGTAGCAAAAAAGGGTGAATGCTTTAGTAAATCACCTAAACCCTAGTTCTAGCCTAGGCCGGCTAAGTTGTGGGCCTATAGGGCCGCACAAAGCATAGATCTACCTGGGGCTTAAACTCAACCTCTGAACTCGACCAGAGAAGAGGAAACTTAAGTAAACTTAAGAAACTTAAGTTCACAAGCAAAGCTCAACAAGCAAACAATGTCAGGCGGCCCAAGAGGCTGACACTAGACATTAGATCTATCTGAAGTAAAGAGTACTAACTCAAACATACTCTAGCTAAAAACCAGAGGAGAAGCTACTCTACCAAAGGTGGCTGAAAGGCAGCCATTTTGTGGCCAACACAGTTAAATCGTTCCAGCCAACATAATGGAACTTCAGTGCCCAAAAAACCCCTATCTTTTTCCATCTATACGCCCAGGAAAAACTATACAGGAAAAACAAGGTCGACATATTTCATAACATAAATATAGACCAAGCTTACCTCCCTGCGGCTCGAAGACCGAAGATTCTACATTGTGGACGGATGGAATCTAGGGGACTTTTAAGCCTAAAAGAGCCTCCTCACTATCAAGCCAGAAGGCGAGCCCTCAGAAAATATTCATAATGGGCCCAGCCGTCAGCCTGACTGTAAGAGGCGCCTGAGCATGTTACATAGAATTTCCTAACCCAGGAGGTGGAAGAAGAGAGGAGAGGGCAGATGTGAACTGCACTCACAGAGAGGAAGTGGGTCACTGTCGCTACTGGCGTCTGTGACCGAACACCTCCCTCAAAACCCGCTTCTTCTTCCTTGAGTCCCTCCTTCTCTGGGACCTGCTCCGCAGAAGAGGAGGTGCTCGAGAGGCCATACTGGACTTCTAGCCCTGTCTCCGAACCTCAAATCGGGATGGGCCAGGACCTCCTCCTGTCTGTCTGGGCCAGACTCGGATCTGAGCGGTATGCAGGTTTTTTATTTAATTTAAAAAACGCTGCTGAGCGCGCCTTCGCCTCTCTAAACTTTCCCACCACCGCCTCGACAGGGGTGCCGAAAAGCTCAGAGGGTATGAGCGGTCCTCCTCCTAACACGCTCCCAAGGCAGCTGCCGTCTGCCAGAAGCGCATTCCATAACTACCAGCAGCTCCACATACACAAGCCATCTCCTACCTTCTTGGGCTAGAAGTTAGAGGAGCACTCGCCGCTGAGTCCGATGACGTCAGCAAACGGACGTCATCATCATTCAACAGCTCATCCTCGTCAGCCGCTGGGGGTTGAGAGAGATTACACCTCTCACAAACACCTCAGCGAGCTTCCACCTGAAAACGAAAAGATTCTTTGCTTCACTGGCGGCTCCTTTATACTTCCAGGCCGCGTCTTGATGATGTCATAGGCTGTCGCCGGCCAATATGATTGGCGGGATTTGATACATTGCTTTCAGACACCGGTTCACGAGTGACGTTCCCCATATGCGGTAAAACGCAGTATAGAGTTCCCTTTCGAAAGGGAATTCACGCGTTCTCAAATATAGTGTCCTCATGCCTCTACTCTGGCTCAGATATTACGTGTGTGCACTCGGTTATGGGCGGTTCGGCTGTTATGGTGGACCACAAAGTCCTAAAATAAGACTCACAGGAAGTCACTATACTATCGCCAGTGGCTACTGCGTTTCCCACTGATAGGCTAGCGGTGGATCTGTATACCCACTATCCTCACATGGCAGACGACTCACTCTCCTCAGCTGGTGACTCACTTTCCTCACGCAGCGGGTGACTCACTTTCCTGACACAGCGGGCGACTCACTCAATTATATCAAGCCAAAGTATTCACATACACCTGGTCGGACGTCTGATTGCACACTGACGCATCAAAAGCGTGCATTTTGTGTACCAAAACACAAAGGTTTAGGACTCTTGTATTATCATTAAACCCAAAGAAAACAACATGGAATTATGGAGGATAAATTTGCCAGAGGATCATAATTGTTGAGTTATTATAATCCAGTATAATTAAGTAAAAAAAAAAAAAAACAACAAAACAAACAAACAAACAAACAAAAACAGACAGAACCTTAAAAAACATAAAACTTTTCTTTAAAATAGATGTTTTAAAAAGATGATAACCTTTTTAACTTTTATAAAGGGCATTTTTTAATCATTAATTAAATGTATGCTTCATCTTTTATTTCAAATTCAGAATAATAAGACACTATGGCACTCTAACCAATCAAATTAAATCACAGAAAAAGTTTTTTTTTTTTTTTTTACAATCGCTAGGACCTGTTTCTCAATACTTAGTTTACTTTTTCAAAACAGAAATCTATGTGAGCTAAAGTGTGGATCATTTATCATTGCTTTGGCACAAAATGCATGGTCCAAAAGGGTTGTACCCATAGACATTATAATAAACACTAGACGCCCTATTGGGCTCTTTGGACTGTTGCTGTGATACGTCAACGAGTCCGCCATATTGTGTGGGGCAAGACTGCTGTTACAAACAGAAGGGGACGGAGACACTGATGGAATATGAACAGAGTTTATTGAACAACCAGAAAGCGTGGGCAGAGTGCAGGTGAGTATTGACTGATGCAGTTCGTGGCAGATGTGATTGTCGAGCTGATACTTGTCTTGTGGTTTCCAGGGATCGTGGATGGCAGGCGGACGAGGAGCAGACCAGACACAGAGACACTCACGGGAGACGAGGAGAACACTGGGAGACGAGGAGAAAGCTGGAGATGAGGAGAACGCTGGAGACAGGTGAGTATTCTTCAAAGGAGTCCTTAAGGTAAGCATAACAGATAGGTATGCGTCAACGAGACCGGACAGTGACTGTGAGTGCTGCTGTGTCTTTTGTAGTGTTGCTGGTGATGGTGCTGATGAGTGACAGGTGTGGATGATCAGTATTCTGGTGAGGGAGTGCGCTGTGATTGGTTGACTGTGGAGCCTGGCGTGTCTGTGACAACTGCGCTGTTAACAAATGCAAGTAAACAGGCGAGCTGCGGTTTTTCTGGATAAAAACAAAAATAACGTTTACATTTATTAACCGATTTCAGTGGTTTATAATGTACGTGGTGTACAAAAAGTTCTAGTTACTTAAAATCTCTATAGTTAGACATATAAAATATTTATTTTAATAAGAAATAGTCAAAGCTCAGGTCTTGTCATGTATTTGGCTGCTTTATTCTTGCATAAGAATTGTGAAAACGCCCATACTGAGATATAATTTAATTTTCACATTAAATTAAATAAAGTTTTCTTATTGTGGAAATGGCATTTTCTGTCTTTAACCCAATTTTAGCTCTTCTTGAGCTTAGAATTGACCACCATTGATAAAATGAAACAAATCATCAAATACAAATCACACAGGCTGCTTTCTGTATTTTTATAGCACTAAAATGATACAGATATTTACAGATAGATACTCCAAAAACATACAACAACAACGATAACTGATGGATCCTTTATGGTAATACATGGTGACATGGTACAACTACAGTGCAATGCAAGTAGTAAATATAAGAAAGTGAGAATAGTAAATAGTTTGTTATACACTATATATAAGAAATAGTTTATGTAGTATATAATATAATATAATAAAGTAGTCAATAATAAAGTATGTAATATTGTCAATAAACAAACAGTATACAGCAAATAAAATAGTAATGAATAGTACAATTATATAATAGTATAAGTACAATAATATAATATAATAATACTATATTGATAATAGCATATAGTATAATAATACTATAATAATAGCAATAGAATATGTAGTTTCGGTAACACTTTAGAATAACTCACGCTATGAAGCATTAGTTTAGCATTAGTAAATAGTTAGTTCATCATTTATAAAGCGTTAATAGACATTAGTAAGCAGTTTATAAATACACCTATAAATGCTTTGTTCTTGATTTATAAGCATATCTATAATGTGTTTAATAAATGTATTTTCATACTTTATTAATGATCAATTTATCATTTCTAAATTAAGTATTACATTACATAGTGTGCAGTTATTATAAAGTGTTACCGTAGTTTCATTTACAGAATATAGACAATAACATAACAGCATAACAATAATAGATTGATAATCTCAAGTGATATAATGTAATAGCATTGGTATAATAATAATAATCGTAAATACAATGTAATAACTGCAGAATAATATAGACAATAATAAAAATAGTAAATTAAATAGTGACTAGTACAATAACAATATACAACAACAACAACAACAACAACAACAAAAGGCTATATATTTTCCATCAGTCTCTTGGAAATGGTGAGAACAGTGCACTGACTGGCTCTCCTCAGCTTTCCTTGAGGCTTGTGTAGCCCTGGTTGCAACGGGCTAAAAAGGAAATAAAATATAAACAAATCACCATTTAATGGCAAACTATTAAATAATCTAAGAAGACAAACCTACTCTTTGTAGATGAGTCGGGAAACTAAGAAAATAAAGATGCATATTTAAACTTCAGGAAATTTTGTTTATAAGATAAGATATAATATAAGCTAAAACTATATTAGAAATCATGTAAACTCATGTCTCAACTTTCTCAGCTAACTAGCGACATCGCTAGCTATTTTAGTCTGACTGACTCCGGTGGCCAACTACTATCAATATAATTATATAATGACCAAATACAACCAGAAACAAATGTTCAGTCTTACCTGTGTAAGATCATTCCCCGAGACCTGTTTTCAATTGTGCAGCGATTTGTTCAGCCCCAAGCAGCACACGATGCAGGCATTTTTCTCAAATCCAGTTATGAGCGTTATGGGAACGTTGCCCCGCACAATATGGCGGCGCCGTTGATGTATGGTCCAGCGGCCAATAGGGCGTCTAGTGTTTATTATAATGTCTATGGTTGTACCTAATCTGTTAATGAGAATGGGTGTGTTTTGGGCATAACGTGCAATAAACCAGTCAGAATGTCATCTCCCATTCCCTTTAAAAGCCAGATGCACTTGCACCATGGCAGATTGCTATTTACATGGCGGAATATAAACTCTCTCAACCTGAAGATTCAGTTTAAATACATTTTTAATATTTGGCATGTTTGTGTGCTGCTGCGCGTCCCTGTGTGTGTAATAAGCAGAGTGCACACATGTTGTGTACGTTTATAGGCACATATTACTAACGCGCCGTTAAATAACAAAAAAATATTGCACCATTGACTTTAGAGCAGTTTTTTGTTGGTCAATGGCACAGTCTATTTCAGTTGCCTCAGAATAGCAACACGCCAACAATGCGCCTGAACAACCTCATTTTCAGACCAGCAAACCCATGGGCGAACAGATGCGTGCGAGTGCATTTGCTATTTAAACAAAGTGGGCGCTCAACTCTAATTTTAGTGTAGTGTCACGTATAGTTTTGGGTTTTGTTTTCATGTTCATGTTTTCATGTCTTTTATTTTGTAGTTTGTTTCATGTTGCTTGTTTGTGCTGTGCTTCCCTTGCTCCTCATGTTCTCCCTTAGTCTATGTGTCTTGTTCTGATTGGTTGGTTATGGTCATGTGGTTTTCAGTTCTGTTCTGTCATTGGTTCCCTTGTTCCTTGTGTCACTTCCCCATTGGTTGCCATAGTCATGTGTTCACTAAGTTCATGTATTTAAGCCATTGTCTTCCCCATGTTACTGGGTCGTGTATTGTTAATGTAGCCCTGCTGTTGGTGAGTGTGATTGTCAAGTCTGCTTTTTGCCAAGTCAAGTCTGTTCAAGTCAAGTCTGCTCATCAAGTCTGTTTATGTTCAAGTCTAATGGTTGCTTTGTTTGTTCACTTTGGATAATTCAATAAACTGCACTTGGGTTCATCATCTCGCCTTCAGTCTGGACTAATCGTTACAGAATACACGTCCCACTACAATGAACCCAGCAGTTGCTCTCCTGAGCCTTCGTCAAGGCCAATGCACGATTGAAGATTATGTTCAAGATTTTTGTGAACTTTCTGCCCTTGTAGACTTCAATGACGTGGCGCTGAAGGATATTTTTCGGCATGGACTTAACAAACCCGTTCGATCATGGATGCCAGGGGGGAAAATCCATTTTCAGTACATCGACCACGCCCTTCTGTTGAGTGGATCCTCATTTACTGTAGGAGTTGCGGATGAGGAGCCCCGCAATCCTACAGCATCCACCATACCAGAGTGTTTCCACACCCCATCTGTCATGTCAGGAGTTGTTCATGCCACGCCAGGGCCTGTTCACGCCATGCCCCCCATGCCTGCCATGCCAGGGCCTGTTCACGCCACGACTACCACGCCAAAGCCTGTTCATGTCATGCCTGCAAGGTCAGTACCTGTTGACGTTAAGTCTGTCACGCCAGGACCTGTTCACGCCATGCCTGCCACGCCAGGACCTGTTCACGCCAAGCAAGCCAGGTCAGTGCCTGTTCATGTGATGTCTTCCACACCACAGACTGCTCACGCCATGCCTGCTCAACCACAGACTGCCATGCCAAGTCCTGTTCACGCCATGCTTGCCACATCTGCTACACCAGGGCCTGTTCACACCATGCTTGCCACACCAGTGCCTGCTCCCGCCATGCCTGCCACGCCAGGGCCTGCTCACGCCTTGCCTGTCACACCAGGTCCTGTTCACAACATGGCCTCCACATCAGAGACTCGTCTCAAGATGGCCGCCATACCAGAGTCTCCAGAGGATGCAGCGTTGACCATTATGGCCATGGCTATTTTATGTGTGTACGCTCCAGCCCCGGACCAGCGTCCAGAGGGGACTCCAGCCCCTGACCAGCATCCAGAGGGGACTCCAACCCCTGACCAGCGTCCAGGGGGACTCCAGCACCTGACCAGCATCCAGAGGGGACTCCAGCCCCTGATCAGCATCTCGAGATGGCTGCCACGCTGAGCCCTCAGCCGAGATGGCTGCCACGCCTGAGCCCTCAGCCGAGATGGCTGCCACACCAGAGCCTCGTCACGCCACGGCTGCCACGCCAAAGCCTCTTCACGCCACGCCTGAGCCTTGTCACGCCATGGCTGCCACTCCAGAGCCTCGTCACACCACGGCTGCCACGCCAGAGCCTCATCACGCCACGTCTGTTCTTTGCCAAGTCAAGTCTGTTCAAGTCAAGTCTGCTCATCATCAAGTCTGCTCATCAAGTCTGTTTATGTTCAAGTCTAATGGTTGCTTTGTTTGTTCACTTTGGATAATTCAATAAACTGCACTGGGGACACATCATCTCGCCTTCAGTCTGGACTAATCGTTACATGTAGTTACTTCACATCACTCACGTGAAATCTGCTTTTGAAATATAGTCATTGCACAAAGTCACAAACCACATTCGACAACATATAACAATTAAATAATCTTAAGAAAAGTTTTATCAATAAAGGTGGAAAATTAAAAAAATGTTGAAAAACAAAACTTTATTTCTAGTCAACTTATGTTCCAATGCTGTCGGCTAGAGAGAAGAGAGAGTGATAGAGCCAATTCAATTATTAGGAGGCCATGAGGGCCAATGGAGAGAATTTGGCTAGGACACCAGAGTTACAACCCTACTCTTTATGAGAAGTGCCACAGGATTTTAATGACCACAGAGAGTCAGGATCTCGGTTTAATGCAGGGGCGGACTGGCCATCTGGAGCATCGGGAGTTTTCCCGGTGGGCCGCTGAACAATGTGGGCCAGCCCGTTGCTACATTTAATATATAAAGAACGATAGTAAATTTACATATTCCGTCGGCCCAGGCGAATACCAGCGCGGCCAACATGACTCAGTATGATTAATCTATTTAGCATGATCTGGTTCACTGGTCTTGGTCTAACAGCGATTTTGCCAATGTCAAAATGTTTGAGATGGCCAATCAAATCAAGCCTAAATCAGTAATTCCAGCGAGGTAAGATATAAGCAGTGTGATGAGGCTGCAGTGGCGCCTGCAGCTGTACGGCTGTACGCACTGTGCGTACCATGAGAGGGCGCTAATTAATGCCGTTTTTATTACATTTTTTTACATAACATTTAAATTGATTATTAATCTATCTGTATACTCTCACAACATATTGAGAAAGCATGAGAGAATGAGAATAAATAAAGGTGTGCGTTTGTGAGTTTTAAAGTGTGTATGTACTTGAATGGTGGGGGATGGGTGAAAAGAAATCTATTGGCTTTAGTTTTGGTTAATTGGCGCTTTTTCCACACACGACATATTACAATTCAGATAGTTATTGTTTACAGCAAGGTTCAAAATGAGCAAACACTCTCTAAAACAGCTAAACTTAATTGAGACATTTGCCAAAAGACCTAAACCTAATGAGGCAAATATTGCTCCTCCGCCCGTGGGTGGAGACCACAGTCTCATCGGCACTTGAGTCCAGACAACTCTAAGCCCAACCACAGTCTCTTTCATCGGATGATGCAGATCCAGCTGCTCAGCCTCCTCACATGAAACCGCTATCCTCCAACAGCAACCTTCAGTTATTCCTCACAGCCCACAGGTACCTGCTGCTAGCTGCCTGGTTACAATAACTGACATAGCAGATATCTGAATATTTAAAGCAGATGAGCTTAAATTGGCCACTGATTCCGTTAAACTCGGTGTACTGCAGAGTAGATTCAGACCAACCAGATACTGGGTCGCTCCATCAAGATCCATTTTTGGGAAACAAAGAAAAATCCCTGATGAGTTTTTCAACGAGACTTTATTTCCAACATTGAGATACAGCATAGCGCAGGATGGCCTGTTCTGTGTGGCCTGCATACTTTTCTCCTCTGGCGAGATGACTCGATCAGGACAAAGACACTCAGTGACTGGAGTAACGTAAAAAAAATGGTCACGAAGCATCTATCCACTCAAGCACATCAGATCGCTCAGTTAGGCTACGTGCAACAGATCTTTTAAGTGTGTGTACAGGAAAGATGCAGTCAGTTTGTACAGCATTAGATTGTTCCCACCAAGACACAACAGAACGCAACAAATATGGTGTCAAAGCAATAATTGATTTAATTGCTGTTTGCAGACAGCAAAATGTACCTCTTAGAGGTCATACAGATGAACGCAGCAATTTCCATGCATTTCTTAACTTGGTGACACAAACCTTAAAACAGAATTTGCAGCTTACACCTTCAAACGCAAATTACTGTGGGTGGATTTCTGGCTCTTAATGCATCGTGTTTCCTTCTGGAGCATCAGTGAATGTTTGAACCTTTTTTAATAGTTGTGTTTGAGTCCCTCAATTGTCCTCAGTGTGAAAAGATGGATCTCAAAATCATACAGTCACTGCTGGAAAGAGATCAAATATGCAAAAGATGCTGGAAAACCAAAGAATCTGCAGGACCTGGAGATTTTTTCTGAAGAACAGAGCTCAGTTTAACTGCTCAGAACAAACAAGGGACTCATGAACAACCATCACAACACAAAAAAAAAAACAGTCGTGGATCATCCAGGTAACCACACACAGTATTAAGAACCAAAGGTATGTAAACTTTTGAGCTCAACTGTACATATTAGTACCTATCTTTTGAAAAGGTACCACCACAGCTTTTATACTTTCTTTTCTGAAAGTCAATGGTATCTGTAACAAAGAGAGTCCAGAGAGAAACCACCTTGGCCAGACTTTACAATTCAAACATGCCCAGCCGGACCCCAGAACAGAACCCAAGCTAGACCAAATCAAATTATCAAAACACAGAAAGATCAAGATCTAAAACATTAGCCAGAAGCAACAGCAAAACAGAATAAATGCACCCCATAAATCAAATAATGAAGTGGAACAGAAATGTACTTTAAGAACATGACCAAATGATACACAAATGAGGATGACATTTTCCCCACTTCACAACCCATTAAAAATACTTCAATCTGCTACACAAGGAAAAACTGATGGGTGAAACCTCAGCACACTCAGACCTCGATACCAGTGAAGTCCAAAAGGAACATGAAGAAAATACTCAAGCATTTGAGTAAATAATACAGCAAATCATTATTTTTCTTATTATATACCTTGTGCAAGACATTGTAAGAAAAGAGTCTGCTAAATGTAAATGTAAATCTTGAATCTCTTGAGGGTGAGAGGTGTGATGTAATTGTAACATTAAAATTAGTAGGGATATTACACTGTTTTATTGTTATGTTTCACTATTATGTACATATTTGTGTTGTTGAAAGTCTTTATAGTCAGCTGCTGTTTTCTTATTTATTCACACTGTCTCATTTCCACAGTAATTGTACTTTGCAACTTTGACCTGCACAACAGTAAAAATTTGTAACCTTTGTACTGTAACTGACTCCACCCACACATACAGCTTTAATGTTGGCAATAAGGAAAGAAACTTTAATTTCTACAAGATGACATGTCGACATACAGGTATAATATTTCCCTATAAAAACCTTAGAAATATAAATGTATATAATATGAAATGTAAATGTTTATGTAATGTATGTAAATAATTATGAATGTAATTAATGACTGACTGTATAGGCTGCAAGAAGGGAAGTTGATTAATTTAATTTTAATGTTTTAAAGTATGAATGTTTCATGTAATTAATGTGGGCTCATAAAAGCTGCATGTTTAATAATTATAGTACAATTTGAAAATTCGGTAACACTTTACAATAAGGTTCATTAGTTAACATTAGCTAACATGAACTAATAATGAACTGCACTTATACAGCATTTATTAATTTTTGTTAATGTTAATTTCAACATTTATTAATACATTACTAAAATCAAGAGTTGTATTTGTTAACATTAGTTAATGCATTGTGAAGTAACATGAACAAACTAACAGATGTATTTTTATTAACTAACATTGACAAAGATTTACAAATACAGTAACAAATGTATTGCTCATGGTTAGTTCATGTTAGTTAATACATTACCCAATGTTAACAAACGAACCTTATTGTAAAGTGTTTTACTGAAAATTCTTCTCAAAGTACATATGTACGTACGCCATACTACAGGACAATTTAAATTGAACATTGCTATTTTATAGATTTTAAGATAACAACTGGCATTTGACTTTCAAGCCCTCTTTGTATTGTTGTATGATCAATATAAATTTAAAACACAGTTTGAAACAACTATTAGAATCGTCATAAAAAAAAGAAAAATAAATGATAATAAAAATAAATGAGCCGAAAACATACATTTTAACTGACTGTTCATCATCAAATTGTCCTGAATGTCAAAAAAAAAAAAAAGGAAGTAGTCAAAGTGTCATTTGTTAGACTACAGACCAGCATGATATAATTCCAGATGCTGTTTTATTTGTTGCAACAGAATAATTATAAATTTTAGACTATTATTTTGAATTCAACACTGAGGACATACAGGCCCAGTCTGTGGAATAGGCAGTGCAAGCAAGTACACTCACAGACTTCAGTTTCCTGATTGAGATGGATGGCCGAATTCCCATGACACATGATATCTTAACATTTGTTTTATGGTGCATCTCTAAGCACCTTTACCTTATTTTTATTATTCTCAGGTTAGGTAAGTAAATCAAATCTGATCTAATTTATAAGCATTTTAAAAATACTTACAATCAGACAGAAGACTTCTCCGTGGTCTGTTCAGGCTCAACGACTTAAATTAATGCCACATGAGGCCTAGTTTAATTTAAAGTTATAAGTTCATTTATTTATTACATTAGTATTTCTAGCATTACATATATTCTACAAACATTCTATACAAGTAATTAAATAAAGTATAAGTATTAAAAAGTTCTTCCGTCAAGGCAATATCAGCGCTGGAGGCATCATCAGCGTTGGTTCTGGTGTCGGAGAAGCAGCCTCAGGTGCGAAGCAGCCCCTCCTGTTCTCTTTACGTTGTAACAGTTCCAGTAAACTGTTACCTGTCTTCTTTACTTTGTGTAAGTTGTAATTTTGCTCCCTGCCATTAGAGGGCACTAGGGGGTCATTATCAGGGAGATTTCTCTAGGCTAGAGAGTAAAAGGAAGGAGGAAGTTTGAGTAAGATATACCTGTTAGCTGGCAGTGTTTGCTCTTCATGCTTTCATCTTGGAAACCTTGGTTGAGGAACATTTACGTTCTACATCTCAATAAGGTTTTTTGTATCTACTTGATTTTGAGGACATCTCATCTGGTTCAAGATTTTGGTTTGTGTTACTCCTCAATTTGGAATTATGTCTGAGCTCCTTTACAAACTTTGGATTAACCTGTGATGGGTGAATTACAATCTCATGCTCTTAATATCTACAATGGAGTGAAGAACCAAGGACATTTGTGGTACTCAGGACTTTAATGTTGGGTGGACATTTATAAGTACTTGCTTCCAATGGTGAAAAGGTTGATAATTATGCTTTATGTATTTTTGTCAAGACATTTGTGGTGTTCCAGAATTGAAAATTTTGCTGACAAGGAAATATAATGTGGTATTAAGTGGTGATTGATCCATCCTCATTTATTTATGTGACTCCTGATTTAATTGTTACAACGTTCCAGCCTTTTATAGACTATCTGACTATCTTGAGGTCATCTTCTTTGGAATTCCCCTCATCTGAGTCTATATATAAAGGCTTGTCTCTTTATTCTCGGACTCTTCTCTTCTGCTGTGTCCTGCGCCTCGTCTTCAAGACATTCTTCAACGGTAATGATTGCCTTTCTTACTAATACATGTTATGTCCTTACTGTTCTACTAGCATGCTTTATTAAAATCTTAAAACAACAGTTGTAGTGTCTTCCTTTATAAACATATTCTTAATAAAGCTTTACAACAATAGTGTTTTTTCTCTTTTCTTTATAAACTACATTCTTATTAAAGTACTTCTACAATAACAGTTGTCTTGTCTTATTTAATGAGCTATTATCTTATTAAACACTTTTATAAAAACCCATTTGTCTCGTTTTCCTCAATAAACAGTTATCATATACAAATTATCATACATTTTTTCACCGTTTACACACAAACAAGTTATCAAACATGTCTTTTCCTCCAAGATGTCTCTTTTACAGTTTTTTTATATAAACAGTTATCACTTGTTTTTCTCTATAAGTCAAACATCTGTTTTTTTTTCTTTATCTTCAAATCACAGTTGTGTTGTCATTATTATTACTCTTATAAATCACTTATTTCAATAAATGTTTTTTCTTCTTAAATCTCAGTTGTGTTGTCATTATTATTCTTTATAAGCAGAACAGGTACAAGTAGCATAGAAAAGTTGCATTCCCTAATGAAGCAGGGTGTAGCTGATATCAACAAATGTTAAAACATAGTGTGTTGTTAAATGCATTCAAAATAATTAATTTTTGTAACAAAACAAACAAAAATCCAACAATTGTGCATTTGGACTGCCTCATACCTCCTCCGTACTTGTAGCAGAGGTAAGGAAACCTCCACATGTTACCCAGTCCGACCACATTTCCTGCCACGGCTAAAATAAACTCCGCTTTACTCCCCCAGTAGCCTCTCTCTTCTATCTGTCCTTCGATTGTATTCATACTGTCACTGATCACTCTGATCCTGCTGTCCAGACGGATGTAATTCTACAGTGCTGGAGGATCAACTGAATTTTGACAAAGGCATAATTTGAAAAACAAATAAGACAGTGTGAGAATTCTGGTAAAATATGTGTTTCAAAGAAATTCACTTCAGAAATATTTAAATATGTAAAACCTACAGCCCTGCCCTACAAAGGCAAGAGTGTGGAACTGAGAAAAATAACTTTAAAGATTTTTAGTTGTCCAGACAAATTAATTAAAGGTAGAACACTAGAAATCTGGTAATTAGATGTTTTAGTAATGAAAATGATCTATATAAAAAAATCTTGAGCTCAGACTTTTGACCACTATTTTGAAGTTACTGTACTCCTTTGTATTGTATGTAAAAAGTGAGAAGTCAATGCAAATGGATGTAACTTTCACATGATCAATATTTGGTTGCTGATCACCATCTACAAAATCATTATAGTAACACCTGTATAAAATAAATAGTGATTGTGGTATTTATTTTGGATGATTTACAATTGCTTTGTTATATGGAGCAATTTAGTAGCCTATTCATTGAATAGCTGACTAGCCTATTTATGCTATAGGGTGCTAGCTAGCTAAATATTGCGATCTATCTAATTTGTTTGTCTAATGCGTCTTTTGTGTTACACAATTTCTTACCTTGACCTTGATGTCTGCATTTCAAAGCCATCTCAACCATCATTTTCCTTCAAGAGCAATGGGCCATCCTTAAACGCTATTAGTAAAAACTACCACTCAACTATTTGTTTTACCCACACTTTTATTCAGATATCGTGTGTGTCATAAGTGCTTCAGTGACAGATGTATGACACAGGCTACACCGTAATTTAAACACAGCAAACTTTAACACAGTAAAACAAAGGCAGAACACCTTAACTCCAAGCCGGCACAGTAACTTCCAAACAACAGTCAAACAAAGGCAGAGTACCCTATGTCAATTTGAGCATCCCAATACAAAGGTCAAAGAGCGGTAACTGGTGTTATGGTGTTTTGCTTTGGTTTCTCCTGTGCTTTTGGAAGTTACTGTTAAGACAACCCATCAATAACTCATTTTCGACCAAAAATGAAGTTACTGCCTTTTGCCTTTGTCGAGCAGAGCCTCTAGCATGCAGTTGTTCATACAGCTGCTGCTACTGAAGTCTAACATTTTAAGGGTTTACCGAGAAAGAACGAAAACCCCATTCATTTGCACAGTTTTTGACCCTATTTACTGCCCCCTTCAGGCTTTTCACTACATATATTTAGTTTCTTCCCCTTTTCAGTAAGGTTCCATAATCTGCGTACAATATCATAAGCCACAACATATCATTAGCCTTCTCTATATCGAAAAACACTCCAATTACTACCTCTTTATTCATTTGGGCATTTTTAATATAGCTGCCTCCAGACTGACTGCAGAATCCACAGTACTTCACCCTTTCCTTAAAACTACTGGTATTGGGAAAATAACCCTTTTTTCTCAATAAAATGCACTAATCTCGACATTACCATTCTCTCCATAAGTTTACACAAATTAGAGGTCAGTGCTATTGACCTATGTAGTGTACTTACAGTTAAGAAACATATAAAAGTATGTTGTTGGAATAATGAGTTTGAATAAATGCCATAGGCATAGATTGTTTATTAGGGAAGATTGTATTTATGACAATCTGTTACATATGAGTAGAGCACCAGTGCCCCCTCCTGTCTGATGTAGATAGTGCCGGCAAACTTGTTGATTGTTGGGGGCATGCCCTTGAAGTCTGTTAATACATTTTGGGTTCTTTCTTCAACCATTGCTTCAGTGAGTCTTCTTGGAAATCTCAGGTGGTTACTCGCCACAACAGCCTATAACTGCCTGGATGGGTCTGATCTTTCCCTGGCTTAGCAATCGGCACTATGATCCCGTGTTTCCATTCGAATGGAAGTTTCCCTGTTTTCTATAATTTATTAAACAATCTTAGTATCATTTTAGTGATGTTTTTGATATTTTCTTTTTTTTTTTTTTTAATCTCAACAAAAATTTTATCTTTTCACCCCTCGATAGAGCTCTCTTCATTTCATACAATGTAAACTCTGCCTCTACCCCCATGCCCTCAGTTTTCTAAGATTTTTCTCTAACATATAGTTTCCTGTATCTTCTCATTTACTCAGACATATTGTCATTATTATGCACCTTCATGAATGTTTCTGGTAATACTTCTGCTTTTTCCCATCTGTAACTGCTAATTTATCTTTATTTGTTAGAGCTGGTATACTACTGTATCGCTAAATCCCTCTCATTTTCCTAATCATCCCCCATATATCATGAATTTCCCTCCAATATTTTCTCTTTGCTTTTCTTATAACATGCTTCACAATTGCTTGCTTGTGCCCTCTTATAGTTTATTAAATCTATAAAATTAAAACTACTTCCTCATTGAAACGACCAGCTTTCTTTTTGCCAATTGCTTCTTCTGCTGCTCTCCATATCACCTTGCAATTTTTTTGATAAACTGATCTATATCCTCCATATCATCTGACAACCCCTCCAAATAATTTTCACAAATCTCATTAAATTTATCCCAATTAGCCTTTTTTAAATTTACATCGTTCCATTCTTTCTACCTCTTCTTTTTGAATATCAATCCTTTTTTTACAAAAAATTGGAAAATGATATTGTTATTGTTAGTTAATACTATCCAAGTATTCTTTCTTGCTAAATTATCTGATACCAGTGTTAAATCTATCACTGACAACTTTCCACTATCTATATCTATTCTTTGTTACAGACCCATCACTTATTCTCTTAAATCTAACAGTCACTCTTCTAACCCTCTCTTCCTTTCCCTTTATACCTGGAGAGGACTCTTTACCCGAGGAGACTGACCCCTACTGATTAGGAAGAAAATTACAATGTAACAGAGAAAATGCCTTGATCCGTTACAATTCCACATGTGTCAGATGTGGGCCAGATCTCCTTATTAAGAATAATAATCGTTACATTCGGGCTTTGTTTCAAAGGGATATTGTCTCCAGACCTGCTCTTGTATCATTTTGGAATGGTTCTGTTGATGGTCTGTTGTGGAGTAAAATCTGGAAACTTCCTCATAAATATTTAATCACAAATAAAATCAAAGAAATTTCTTTTAAACTCATTTATAAATATTACACTTGTAAATACTATCTTGTAAACAGATTTAATTTTGATATTGAAATACTTTTTATATTTTTTATACTTTTTATAGTTGATATTGAAATACTTTTATTGAAATACCTGCTCGATTGCTCCTGTCTGCCTCGCTGCTCAGAGTGGTTTGCGTCTGTAACTCCGTATAGCTTTGTTTTGATTCTCTCACTTTTGTTCATTGTTGCTTATATTATCATTACCTTATATAATATTGCCTCCACATTAATCTGACGTCGCTAGCTTGTAATCTTTGAATCTAAATCGCTGTTACAACGCGTTTTGCATCTCGCTAGCTTGTTAACTTGTCATCAGTCTCTCGCGCGCTCCTTTTTCAACGCGTTCATCAAACAGCTGCGGTAACTCGGATCAGTCTACAAACATGGTGAGTCATGTCATCCTCTCCTAGTATTGTGTCATGTTCCATTTGCCGCATGTTCAGTACAGCTCTCTCTGTCAGCGATGAGGGATTTACATGTCATAAATGTAGGGAAATAGTCAGGCTGACAGAGAGAATCTCAGAATTAGAGACACGCATCCAAACTTTAATCAAGGATAGTAAGAATGCAAGGGCTTCAGATACTGTTTTGGATGCAATTAGCTTAGTGAACTCTGTACATTGTTCGGTTCCGGCTGTAGAGCCCGCGCAGCAGGGCACTTGGGTAACGGTGAGGCGGCCTAGCCGTGGAAAACACCACTCTTCCGTTCCAGTAAGAACATCAAACAGGTTCTCCCCACTCAGTGACACACCCACTGAGAATCCTGTTGAAAGTGCCCTAGTTATTGGCGATTCTATTACACGGAACGTGAAAATAGAGACACCAGCCACCATAGTCACATGTTTGCCAGGAGCCAGAGCACCTGACATCAAAGCAAATTTAAAAGTGCTGGCTAATGCTAATCGTAAATACTCTAAAATTATTATTCACGTCGGCACTAATGATGTTCGACTTCGGCAGTCAGAGATCACTAAAATAACATTAAAGAGGTGTGTGAACTCGCAAGTACAATGTCAGAAGAAGTAATTTGCTCTGGTCCCCTTCCTGTTCGTCGGAGTGATGAGATAGTTAGCAGATTATCATCACTCAATGGCTGGCTGTCTAAGTGGTGTCCGCAGAATAATATAGGTTTCATAGACAATTGGAAAAGTTTTTGGGGCAGACCTGACCTGTTGAAAAGAGATGGTATTCATCCCTCCTGGGATGGTGCTGCTCTTCTCTCTAGTAATATGGCACATAGTCTTAGAACTAAAACATGACAAATTGGGGTCCAGGTCAGGAAGCAGACAGACTGGCTAAACCGACTGTCTGCTAGCTGCCTCACGTTACAGAAGTCAGATAATTCCCAACACATAGAAACTCTTACACCTAGATATTATCACATAGAGACTGTGTCTGTACCCCAAATTAGTAAAAACAAAAAACTTCCAAACCCATTTAATGGTAAAAATTTAATTGATGTTCAACAAATAAAAAATAAAGATAATAATGATAAACAAATGATAAAGCTTGGGTTGTTAAATATTAGATCCCTTTCTTCAAAAGCACTTATTGTAAATTATATTATCACAGACAATAATCTAGATGTGCTGTGTTTGACAGAAACTTGGCTAAAACCAGATGATTACATTACTTTAAATGAGTTTAGCCCTCAAGGTTATGATTATCGACACAATCCTCGTCAGAAAGGCAAAGGGGGAGGTGTTGCTGTAATTTATAGTAATATTTACAGTATTAGTCAAAAGTCTTCCAAATATAACTCCTTCGAAGTGATGGTGCTTTACGTAACATTATGTAAGTTGACATTTGTGCTAGCTACTGTATACAGGCCACCAGGACACCATACAGACTTTATCAAAGAATTTGCTGATTTTCTATTGGAGTTAGTACTAGCTGCAGATAAAGTCCTTGTTGTTGGTGATTTTAATATCCATGTAGCTAATAAAAAAGACTCATTGGGATTGGCATTTACAGACATTCTAAACTCTATTGGTGTTAGACAACACGTGTCAGGACCCACTCATTGTCGTAATCATACTTTAGATCTAATATTGTCACAGCGAATCGATATTGATGCCGTTGAAATTCTGCAGCAGAGTGACGACATCTCAGATCATTATCTAGTCTCGTGTATACTACATTTAGTCAAGGCAGCTAAACTGCCTCCCTGCCATAAATATGGTAGAACCATCACTTCTACCACTAAAGATCGCTTTATAAATAATCTTCCTGATCAGTTTCATCGCCTTGGCATACCAGACAGCTTAGAAGACCTCAATGTTGCAACAGAAACTATTGCCTCTGTCTTTTCCGGCACATTGGACTCAGTTGCTCCTTTGCATTTAAAAAAGATTAAGGAAATTAATCCAACACCATGGTACAATGAGCACACTCGGGCCCTAAAGGTAGCAGCCAGAAAAATGGAGCGCAGCTGAAAGAAAATAAAACTAGAAGTTTTTCGCATTTCGTGGAGAGAATGATTGAGTACACAAAAACCTTAAAAACTACTAGATCTGTCTATTTTTCAAAACTTTTAGAAGAAAATAAGCACAACCCTAGGTATTTATTTAATATAGTGGCTAAATTAACAAGAAATAAAGCTTCAACTTCTGATGTTTCCAAAGAGCACAGCAGTAATGACTTTATGAACTTCTTTACTTGCAAGATTGATACTATTAGAGAAAAAATTATAACCATGCAACCGTCTACTACAGTATCGCGTCAGACAGGGCATTGTAGTGTCCCTGAGGAAAAAATTCAATTCATTTACTGCTTTAGGAAAGGAAGAATTGTCTAAACTTATTAAATCATCAAAATCAACAACATGTATGTTAGACCCTATACCCTATATTATTATTAAACCTCTTATTAAAAAAACACAACTTGATCCTAGAGAATTAGTCAATTACAGACCGATCTCAAATCTCACTTTTCTGTCAAAAATACTAGAAAAGGCAGTATCATCACAACTATGTTCCTTTTTAGACAGAAATAGTATCTGTGAGGATTTCCAGTCAGGATTTAGACCGTACCATAGTACTGAGACTGCTCTCATTAGAGTTACTAATGATTTGCTCTTATCATCAGATCGTGGTTGTATGTCTCTATTAGTGTTACTGGATCTTAGTGCTGCATTTGACACTATCGATCACAACATTCTTTTAAATAGACTCGAAAATTATGTTGGCATTAGTGGAATTGCATTGTCATGGTTCAAATCATACTTATCTGACCGTTATCAGTTTGTAGTAGTAAACGAAGAGAGGTCATATCGATCACAAGTTCAATATGGAGTACCGCAAGGCTCAGTACTAGGACCGTTGCTTTTCACTCTGTACATGCTACCCTTAGGGAGATATCATTAGAAAGCATGGCGTTAGTTTTCACTGTTACGCTGATGATACTCAGCTCTATATTTCTTCACGCCCTGACGAAACTTACCAATTCACAAAATTAACAGAATGCATAGCTGATATAAAAAATTGGATGACCAGTAATTTCCTACTTCTAAATTCAGAAAAAACAGAGATTCTAATTTTTGGACCAAAAACTTCTTCACGTAAAAACCTAGAATACTGTCTAACACTTGATGGCTGCTCTGTTAAGTCTTCGTCGTCAGTTAGGAACCTGGGTGTGCTCTTTGATACCAATCTTTCATTTGAAGGCCATGTTACTAGCATCTGTAAAACCACATTCTTCCATCTTAAAAATATATCTAAACTACGACAAATGCTCTCAATGAAAAATGCAGAACAGTTAGTTCATGCGTTCATGACCTCAAGGCTAGATTACTGTAATGCTCCACTGGGTGGTTGTTCCGCTCGCCTGATAAATAAACTACAGCTCGTACAAAATGCAGCAGCTAGAGTTCTTACTAGAACTAGGAAGTATGACCATATTAGCCCAGTTCTGTCAACACTGCATTGGCTTCCTGTTAAACATCGTATAGATTTTAAAATCTTGCTAATTACTTACAAAGCACTAAATGGTTTAGCTCCCCAGTACCTGAGCGAGCTCTTAAAGCATTATAGTCCTTCACGTCTATTGCGATCTCAGAATTCAGGCCAGCTGATAATACCTAGAATATCAAAATCAACCACAGGTGGTAGATCCTTCTCCTATTTGGCACCTAAACTCTGGAACAATCTTCCAAGCATTGTTCGGGAAGCAGACACACTCTGTCAGTTTAAATCTAGACTGAAAACGCATCTCTTTAACCTGGCATACACATAACACATTATCAATTTATATTTTCAAATCCGTTAAAGGATTATTAGGCTGCATAAATTAGGTCAGCCGGAACCGGGAACACTTCCTATAACACCAGATGTACTCGTTACATCAGAAGAAGAATGGCATCTACGCTATTATTAGTCTTTCTGTTTATCCCGAGGTTTACCGTAGTCAACCAGATCCGGGCCGTATCCAGGTGAGACCGAGGACCGGCGCCTTGACACAACCACAACGCAGCCCTGAAGTATCAGCAGAGATTGAGTCAACTAGATCATCCATTGTGAAGGCCTCATCGACACGACAGCCAGTGGCACAGCTCCTCAACAAACTGTCCATACTAGTGTGATGAATACGATCCTCAACAGGACTGAACTGGAATAAATACCTTGAATGTTGCGATCCTATCAGACATATGATAGCAACCTAAATCGTAACAAAGCACTGTTCGCCAGAGGAGAACTGGCCCCCCGACTAAGCCTGGTTTCTCCCAACGTTTTTTTCTCCATTTTAACACAGAAGTCTATTTGCCACCTGTTTGCCATCTGATGTCACCTGTTGGAGTTTGGGTTCCTTGCCGCTGTCGCCTTTGGCTTGCTTAGTTGGGGACACTTGACATTTGACTTGACATTTGATATTCAACAGTGCTTTGATCTGCCGGCATTGACACTATTCTTTAAGAGCTGCTGTGCAGCCAAAATTATATACCAGTTATAACTGTAAAGCTGCTTTGACACAATCTGCATTGTAAAAAGGGATATATAAATAAAGGTGACTTGACTTTTTACATTTTGTGGTTTACATGCTGAAACATATCATTTATTTTGGAGTTGTCCTCATTTAGTTTGTTTTTGGTCAGATTTCTGTTCTTTTATGAAGGCTCACATCATGCCCAGCTTTGAGCTGTGCTTTAAAAATGTTTTATTTGTTTTTTTCTCTTATAACAAATGTTATTCTAAGGAATATTATTTAATTAATCTGCTGTTTCTTTTAGCTAAATTTAGTATTCATAAATGTAAATATGGGGGAAATAAGCCTTTGTTTTTCATTTTAAAATCAGAAGTTAAACAATACCTAAATACAATATATGTTTAAAAAATAAGGAAGCTGTAAAATGTGTTTGTATTTGCAAACATTTTCATATTATTTAACTTTTATTTTTATCTTTTAAATTCATCACTGTTTTATTTATGTATTTGTCTTATGTTTGTTTATTCAATGTACCCCCCTGCTGTAATCGAAATTCTTTAAAACAATAATAAAAAAATAAAAAAATATGGGCCGGATCTGGGTTGCGAACAAGTGGCTAAATGGGACTACAGAGGTTGTCAAGGACATTAAACGTCATCACACCGAACAGAAAAATCTACTCAGAAGTTTCTTTTACAGCCTTGTTGTGTTTATATTAATGCTCTTGCAAACTATTCTAACTCAAACTTTCAGGGAAATGTTTTTAAATAAAGACTGAAAGAGTTGCCAAAGTCTTAATGGTGGTAACGTTGAAGTCATGTGATCGTGGTGTAGTTCGTTTATAGCCTACGTTTAGTTATTACTTCATTTTGATTAAATTTAGACTTTAAAGTTGTAAAGATTATCATGATGAACAAAACATGTAAGAATGATAAACTTTTGTTGGTCAAAGAGCTTATTTTCTTCAATCATCAAAAAGCTAAAAGAAAAATCCTCTGGCTTTTTGTTGAACCAGTGTTACGAACCCCACTTTTAAAGTGCTGGTTAGGGAAGGGGGTAAGTAAACTTCCAGGTCGGAGAATAATGTTCAACCGTCTGTTACTCATTTTTAGTGGGTTACACCATACACTTGATAAAAATATGCATATTCTTCCCTTTATGATACTGTTGTCAAGGACCTTCAACTATCAGTATAATGCTGATATACTAATGGAAAAATATCACATCCTTACTACAAAACATCTGTGCATGTAAATTTCGATATTTACTTTGATGGTCACTTTTGGAATTGAATATGAGGCTTTACTGTGTGAAGAATCACAAAAATACTCTTCTTTCTCTAAATACTGATAAAAAGGGACCAGACAATGAACCATATGATGATTTCTGATATTAAGAACCACACAAACTCAATCATGCAAACAAAGATTTATTGCTTAATTTTGTAAGACAAAATCAAATCAAAATGAATATTTCTGGGGACAGTTGCATAAACTTAGTCACTAAGACCGTGTCTTAAGAACTAGTTTGACCAACTTGCAGTTAACTAAGGGGTAATCAATATTATTTTTCCAATTCAAATTACACCAATCTACCTTTTAATGTAACAGACTTTAAAAAATTAGGACCACTCTTTAAGAATTCACAATACTTTTTTTTTTCTCTTGAAAACTATTGATTTTTCACACTATGATATTATGTTGACTAGGTTTTCGTGTGACCATATTTATTTGCATGCAATAACAAATTAAACATATAATAATGGCTGTTATTTGGCATTGATGTTTGACCCTTAGAGAACATTGAGACGGATATAGACCAAAAAAAAAAAAGGTTTATAATTTGGCAAGAGAGCAACAGGACAGAAGCACTGGAGAATGTACAAGTGAACAACAGATAAAAGTCATGATCTTTTGGGAGAGTTGCTTGTACATTATGAATAATCTTTATAGTACACTGGACATTCTACCTGTTTCCTTTGGAATGTTGAAACTTGTAATGCAGATCCTATATTGTCCATGTTGGCATGTTTGACTGCACAGGTGATGGTATTTCTTGGATCTTCATACTCTTGTTTCGACACTGTCAGAATACTGAGAACAGAAATGGAGTTATATCGTTGAATGGGAGCGCTGGTTGAGCCCTTTATGTAAGGCCCATTTCTCACTTTCCACATGATATAGACATGGCCAAGTTTAGAGCTGGTGACCTCACACACCAGAGCGACTGTGTCTGTGTGGATAGTATCAGGTGTGTGAATGACAACATTGGGTTTCCGTCCATCTGAATTGGAGAACGTGATAAAGATTCATTAAACAATAAAACAGAAGAATCAAACAATATTGAATAACAAGAGTTTAACAAGCCAGCTTTTGACAGTGTGTTCAAATGTGCTTTTTTGCAATACAATAAAAAATACAATATCCAACCCTTCATCATCTATGAATGCACACAGAGACACACAGTTGATTGATTGGAATGACTCACCGCCTTTATCAAAACTGATCTCCTGCTTCTCATGATTCTCTGATTCATGACGTCTCTGTCATGAATGCTGCAGGTGACCATTTGACCATCAAACCATTTCTCTGTATCAACGGTAATGTTTTGGATTCGTATAAACTGTGAAATGTCTGTAGAAACGATAATATGTCCTGCAACACTGGTTATAGGTTCATTCTTCACTTTGCACGACACTGAAGCTTCATGCACCATCTTTCCTACATATCCAGAAACAACAGCTTCCAAAACAACTTTATTATTGACAAATAATTCTCTCTCAATTGGTGGCTTCAGCATCAGTGTGAGTTTATCTGCAAAGGAATAAGAAAGTAAATATGATTTAATGTGTACATTTTTGTATTTATAGAAGTGACAGTGTGAATTAGAGACAGCAAACCAACATTAGATGACTTACCTTTAAAGTTATTCTTCTCAATAATCATGTTTGATATACTGTTGAAGTTCATCCTCACACTAATCACTTTTCCCAGGTGGTTGACCACACAGGTATACTCAGTATTTGTATTCCACGTCTCACTGCTGACTTTATAAAGACTGTATGCTGTGTAAAGACCTTCAGCATTCAGTTCGTACTCCAGTTTTGATTGTCTCAAGCAGTTAGTATCATTTACTTTCCACTGCACAGTGAGGTCTTTGGGGTAGTAATCCTCAATAACACACATGACAGATGTACTTTTCTGAGTTATTACGGGGACCAAGCTCAGGGTTGGTGTTTGTATTTTCACTGAAATGAAGACAATTTTGGTTATGTACAATGAAATTATGTTGAAGACATCTGAAATTTTGCAACAACTGTTATTGTCTGTCCTTGCCTTTTCTGAATGGTTGTGTAACTGTTGATGCTATACTACACAAGTTATACTGCTTTGATTTAATTTCTCTTAAATATTTACAAGAAATGATTTGTCTTTAGTTGTTTCCTGTAGGGTACTGGATGAAATCAGTCAGGTCATTTCAAATTTAATCCATCCATTTGAAATCAAGAAAACTGGTAGGCAAAGTCATCAGAAACCAACAGCCAAGATCAGTATTTTCATTAAATAACACATAAAATAACACATTTTTCACCAAACTCTATCGTAAACCCCAGTACGCTTGGAATTTATGATAATGATAATATTAAAAGCTTCATGCTGGTTGCTGTTCACTGCCAAAAATTATCCTTTTGTGGACCGAAAAAGCAAGAAGGGTCGGTATTTTTTATTCCATGTCTCACTGCTGACTTTACAAAGACTGTATGCTGTGTAAAGACCTTCAGCATTCAGTTCATACTCCAATTTTGATTGTCCCAAGCAGCTGATATGATTTACTTTCCACTGCACAGTGAGGTCTTTGGGGTAGAAATCCTCAATAACACACATGACAGATGTACTTTTCTGAGTTATTACAGGAACCAAGCTCAGGGTTGGTGTTTGTGGATTCACTGAAATGAAAACAATTTTGATTTACATACAATGAAACTATGTTGAAGACATCTGAAATTTTCCAACAAGAACTGTTGTCTGTCCTTGCCAATTGTTAGTGCTGTATTACACAAGTTATACTGCTTTTATTTCATTTCTCTTAAATATTTATAACACTGGTTTTAAATGACTTGTCTCCAGTTTTTACTGTAGGGTGCTGGATAAAAACAGTCAGGGCATTTCCACTCTGATCCATCCATTTGAAATCAAGAAAACTGGCAGGCACAGCCATCAGAAACCAACAGACAAGATTGTTTTTCACCAAACCCTACTGTAAACCCCAGAACACTTGAAAATTATGATACATGTTCTGTGATGCTTTCTCATCTTTTTTTAACCCTTAAATGCTTGAATGTTTCACCAATCATTCTTACATATCCGTGTCTTTATCGACCCGGCTCTATATCTAACACTGATGGATCTCCACCTGTAGCGATAATATAAAACTCCTCTGATATTAGAGTAACAATTACAGAAGAATAAAATAAAGCATATTTTGTTACATTTTGGAGATTGGAAGGGTTTATTTTGAGCAGATGTTTTATGCCATTGTAACACAGTTCGTATGTACGGGAAGAAGGAGGCGGGAACCGACGAACGTTCAAACAAAACTTTAATATAAAATAAACAAAGAACAAAACGAAAGTCTTGCCGGCAGACCCTCACGGACATCTGCCGGCCACACAAACATAACAAAACATAAAATAAAGTCCAGGCCTGGTCCTCTCTCGTCCTTAACTGTCGTCGCTCCTCCTTTTATGCTTCCGGAGCTCCTCCGTGAGAGACTCGAGGCCGGTGCGACTCGCAGCTGATGCTCATTATCACTCGAGTCACCGGCCTCGCGCCATTCCCTCACGGCTCTCGCCCGCCATGCTGGTCACAGCCATAATCACTGTCCTCATCAGAGCTCATTTCCCAGTACATTCAGCAAATTATAGCTTTGAGAATATGTTTGAGATCGCGAATATGAGCCAATTTTCAAAATCACCAGATCCATCATCAAGTGACAGTCATATTTTACTGAATTCAATACTTGCTATGCAGTAAATCGCTGAGCTATTTCAAGTTCTACTTCTTATTCTCGTTTTCTGTCTGAATCAAACGTCACATCATCATTGTGTATCAGACATTGCCACCTTGTGGAACTGCATGTAGCGTCCCCGTATCACTGAACTTATGGGGGAAGGCTAACCTGAGTTCTTTTAAGATCTAATATTCACTCAAATGTCAATTATTAGAATAAGGGCAAAGGATTAAACAGGTTGCTGGTATTTCTAAATAAACCCACAGTAGTAAATGGAAATGAAATAATTGCAACAACAATTAAACAAATGGCCAAGCCTTTTACTGAATATAAAATAAAATAATAAACACAAGAATATGAATTGGTAAACAATCAAAAGATGACTGGCAGTGTAACTCCTACTTAAACTAACAGCCGGCAGAAATCTAATAGTCAAATAATTAAATACTGAAAATACCAGAGTCCTTGTTGCAAGCCTGAGTCGAAGGTTGGGTTCATTGTAGCCGAAAACTCTTGGCTACTTCACTCCGTGGAACAAAATAAAACAAAATGAATGAGCTCACCACAAGTGTGTTGCGCAACATCAGCGTCCCCACCGATCGTACGCGCTGTCACAGTCCCGGTGCAACTTTCTTGATGCAGACGAATGTCCCAGACGAATGTCTCTGGTCCGTTTGGTCAATGAACAGGCAGTCCCTCGTCACACACAGCGCACGCGCTAGTAGTCGGCGGCCAGTGCCTAAACTCCAAACTGTCCGTAAACAACTGAATTGAGCTTTTCGTCAAAGCACCGCTCAGTGTGGAGATATAATCCGATGATATTAGAATTAGTCACCCGAAACTATCAGATGTTACCCAAGAAATATGTTATTCACATATCACAGTCTCTATTCCTCGTGCTCTCTGTGCGCTGTTCGTCTTTTCCGTCTGACGACTAGTGATGGGCATATCGATATGAAGTATCGATATATCGATACAGACGTTGAGTATCGAAAGTATCGATACTCAAATTAAAATGTCGATACTAAGGTGTTTTTTTTTTTTTTTTTTTTTTTTTTTTTTTTTTTTTACCAGTTATTTTGTTTATTTAACAATAAATGTAATGCATACAATATGCATTGAATTGGACAAATAACCTATGTTAGCGAATAATTTGTAGTACCTAGAAGTATTTTCCTGGCTGCTCACCTGAACACGCAAATGCTGCAAGTCAGAACCAATCAATCACAGAGTGTTCGCTCACTGCCGACACTACATTTATCGTAAGAAACCATTGATGCTTTTGGGAAACGCAGCCCAGAACAATGCTTAACAGAAGACAGAAAAATATAATAATATTATTATTAGTTATTTAACAATAAACAAAATGAAATAGTAGCCTACATAGTTTGTGCAATTACATTTATTTAAATTGAACGTTAAAAGTTCATATTGATGTTCTGTCAGAATACAAATGTTTCATTTTATGGGTGTCACTGGCAGTCCCTTATGAAAATGAACCTACTACAGTGACCATAGTTCAACTTGGCATATGGTAGGCTTATTTGTAGATTTTCCATGGTTTACCAAGAAAACATTTTAACCATGTGTAAACAAAAATATAATCTAATAAACTGCAATTAAGGCATATTGGATGTTAAAATACCTTTCAAATATAATGTTAAGTGGGTATCATAACCCATTTTACTCTTAGCAATTCAATAATTTAATAAATGTTCAAATCTATAAGTTCATATTAGTGGTATCGTATCGATATCGGCGATATTGTCCTTGAAAGTATCTGTATCGTATCGAAAACAAAATAAGTGGTATCGCCCATCCATACTGACGACATCCTTCTCTCCTTTTGCACATGCGCAACACAACCACACAACAACTCCACAAATAAACACTTTACATCTCAAGTAACAATAATAATCTAAATTTCTTTGTACAGAACTGGAACAATGCACAATATGAAAAGAAAGAAAAATAAATAAATAAAAATTAACAAATCACTGACCTAAGTATGACCCACCATACTACCCGATTTTTCCCCGGGTTACATGCACTTATTCCGTTATCAAAGATGCAATAAGTATTCAGTTGTGCAGAAATAAACATACGTACACTGATACACACCTCGGGTCATCAACGACCCTATACAATTTTTACAAAAAATGAATGGGAAAACAGGCATTCTTTTATAATATTATGTTTTTTTTTCTTGTTATATTGTTTATAATGAATTGATTGAGGAATACTAAGAAGGCTGATGTCTAACTTTAAAAAATGAATTAGGAGGAGGGTCGACGTCCCGGGTCGATAACCCTTTATGCATTTAAGGGTTAAAAGCTTCATGCTGGTCTCAGCATGTTCACTGCCAAAAATGATCCTTTTGTGGACCAAAAAAGGATAAAAGGGCATGATGCTTTAGAACAACACCAGGGTAACACCCTTTAATGTTGCTCAAACTAACCCAAAAAAAAAAAAAAAAAGTTGTGCTAGATCCTGTACAGCTTCCCTTTGGAAAATTATAGGTGTTTTAAATAAAATGAAATTCAGTTTTAACATGAAACTGTTATCTGAGGTTAGTAGGATGACAGTGGTTTGAAGCATTGCCTGGGCTGTCTTAAAAAAGCCAGTGTAACCTGTCATGCAATTCACTTTTTCACCATCAGCACATGAAGCTCTCACAACTAGTTCTGTGTTTTCATATGTAATATCCTCTCAAAGACATGCTGAGAAGCACAAACAAACATTACTCAAAGACATCACTGTCTAATGTATATCACACGCTGAAGTACAAGCTCAACTCTCTCTAAAGCTACGTGAGTTCAGTTAAATGTTACGGGAAGTTCATATAATACTGTATGAGTAACATTTACATTCAAGTCAATAAAATGTAAATGAAAAGGACACTGAAAATGAAGAACACTTGCCTTGACCTCGCACAAAACTGAAGGAAAACAACCAAAAGAGGAAGCCGAGGACTTTTAGTGGACCTGCCATTTTGAGCTCACTTCACAAGTAACTTTTTTGGTCTTTGCTCTCTGAAACTCTTCTCCGCTTGGGGATCAAAAAGTTAATAATTTACAAAAGTCAAAAAGACGTATCTTACACCAGACTTCTCTGTGCACAGACAATATTTCCTATAAATAAAAACAACAAAAAATCCTATCTGAATCAGCCATTTATATCTGTCATTTGGAAACACCAGAAGAAATGTTCTCTTAGTGAATTCAAACTTCTTGAGTCACATTTATGTAACATATGAAAGTTAAGGCCATGTTCACCACTGACCTCTGTAGCCTAAACCTGTTAGATGTTTTTCATGCATTTCATTGATTCAAGAAGAATGGTATTTGACAGATAAATCTGACCCACAGAGCACTGTAAAGAAAAATAAATAAATGAATAAAATTAAGAAATAACTGATATGAAAAGTGTTTCATAATGGCCTGGTTTCACAGACAGGGCTTAGACTAAGTCAGGATTAGGCTTGAGTTCAATTAGGACATTTAAGTAGTTTTTATAAACTTACCCTAGACAAAAAAAAAAAAAAAAAAAAAAACATTACTGGTGTGCATCTTGAGACAAAACAATGACACCGACATATTTTAAGATATGTCAATGCAAGTTGCTTTCTGTTAAAAAAGCTCAAACATGCATTTTAGTCTAGGACTAGATTAAGCCTGGTCTGTGAAATCAGGGGAACATGTTCAAGCTTCCAAACATTGCAATGGTACAGCCATTGTAAAATATATTTGTAACTGCCACTGCAAATCATGTCGTTTAGAAAACTGAGCTATCTATTGAACTGATAAAAACTGAGAGGTAGAAAAAAGTTTGACACAAAGTATTTGAATGTGCTTAAATAGCACAAAACTAAAGTTGCTGTTGTCTCCCAGTTTACCTAGATGATCCTCATCATCTCAAACTGAATAAAAAAAATAAATAAAATGCCATTTATAGGATCTTGGACTTTTGATAAACACTGAAAATGTTCAACTCAAAGGTCTTTCACTTTATTTGCAAATGGTTATTTGTGCCGAGTTTGAATCAAAGGTTGTTTTGTAGTAAATGATAAACTTATTTTCCTAAATTTGTTGGAAATATTGTTTCCTACATCACAATCATGATGGAGACACAACATAAACAGAGAGAGTTTAGAGATGATCACCACATGAATTATGACCTATCACTAGTAGGCCTACACAAGTATTTAAGTCCTGAAATTCATATGCAACAGCCAGCATGCATGTACATTATAGCTTATCATCCCAGCAAACACAGTTACATTGTGAAGTAAGCCATTTTTTGAATGTGCAAGACTTCCGATTCAGTAGTGCCTATTATGTCAATAACTAGAAGAAAAACAAAGTGCAGTAAACGCCTAAATGATCGAACCATTGGCACTACAATCCAGTGTGTTTAAGATTATGATAATGAAATTAAAATTATATGATAATCAAAAGTTTGCAATATAAAGCAGCATAACAGACTATCTTTGCACAGGTAAAATTACTGGAAGTGAATTACACCAAAAGGTGGATAAGGAGAAAGAAACTAAATTGTGAATTTACAATCAATTCTCCTTTACTTCATCATGATTCATGACTATCACCTGCTGGGATCTTTATATATAACTGCATTCAAAAGCATCTGTCATGAACCACTGTGATCATCACTGTTATGATGGTAAATGTGTCAAATGGAGCACTCATTAAAAACTGATCAAATCACCACGAGTTCTGATTAAACTCATGATGCACTTTCAGTTGATCTCTTTCCACTTCTACCTGCACGACATTTTCACAGTACTATAAAATACAACAAACATATTATACAATAAAAAAAAAAAAAAAAAAGCAAATGGCTCATTAACTTTAAAGTAAAGAAACTGCAGTTTGAGGTCTCACCACCAGAGGACAGAAACGACTATATTTACACTTTCAACTTAAAAAAAAAAAAAAACACAGTTAGAAACATGACACTTGGTTTTACTTACATTTAACACATAAATGGTATTTATAAATTTATAAAATCAGTGTGTATGAAACTTTTCCTGCTGTTTTCTGGTGTAAGTGAAGTGATAATTACCTGAGAATTGAGATGAGCTGTGATAAAAATTGTGTTTCTGCTGATTTTATTCATACAGAACATGAAATTGAGGATGATTTGATGATATTTAACAAACAAGTCAATCTAGAAGGTGGACATCTGTCAGATATTTGCTATACACAACACAATTTATCCACCAGTTAAAGGGTTAGTTCACCTAAAAATGAAAATTCTGTCATTAATTACTCACCCTCACCTTCGTTCATCTTCAGAACACAAATTAAGATATTTTTGTTGAAATCCGATGACTCAGTGAGGCCTGCATAGCCAGCAATGACATTTCCTCTCTCAAGATCCATTAATGTACTAAAAACATATTTAAATCAGTTCATGTGAGTACTGTGGTTCAATATTAATATTATAAAGCGACGAGAATATTTGTGGTGCGCCAAAAAAACAAAATAATGACTTATATAGTGATGGCAGATTTCAAAACACTGCTTCAGGAAGATTCGGAGCGTTATGAATCTTTTGTGTCGAATCATGATTCAGATCGCGTGTCAAACTGCCGAACTGCTGAAATCACGTGACTTTGGCACTCCGAACCGCTGATTCGACACGCTGATTCATAATGCTCCGAAGCTTCAGGAAGCAGTGTTTTGAAACCGGCCATCACTATATAAGTCGTTATTTTTTTATTTTTTTTGAATAAATATTTTTATAATATTAATATTGAACCACTGTACTCACACGAACTGATTTAAATATGTTTTTAGTACATTAATGGATCTTGAGAGAGGAAATGTCATTGCTGGCTATGGAGGCCTCCCATCGGATTTCAACAAAAATATCTCAATTTGTGTTCCGAAGATGAACGAAGGTCTTACGGGTGTAGAACGACATGAGGGTGAGTAATTAATGACATTATTTTCATTTTTGGGTGAACTAACCCTTTAACAGAATATCACCGAAAATTCTCTAATAGAAATGAATAGACAGATTTAACTTTTGTTGTTGAAAGCCTTTATGGTTAGCTGTTTTTATGTCTTTATCATTTATTCACATTACCCCTCATCATTCTCACAGGAACTGCATCTTAAACTTTTACCTGCACTTTCCTTTGTAACATGACTGCAAACTTCTAGCTGCTCTCGTTGGCAACAAGGAAAGAAATATCTAAGCATGATGAAACCTCAAAATAGGGGTACATTTCATTATAAACACTCTTTGTGTTTGTTCTATGAAAAGTAATTATGAGGTGCAACAATTGTGAGGTGTAACAACTTTGTATGGAAAGTAATACATTACTTATCTATTAAAAGATACAGAATTTCTCTCTCAAACACAAGTGTGTACCTGGAGAGAGAAAAGACAGAGAGAATCATTTTTATATAGAAAAACAAGCTTTTCATCTGTTTCCTCTCTGCTGTAACAAAGTAAAAGTCATAAAACTTTTTTTTTTTTTTAAGTGAAACAGTTAATGCAGAGATCCTCAACTCAAACAGGACCACTACCTGACTGATCACCTATGTAAAACCTACCTTCACTCTTTTAATCCTCATAGGAAGGAGGAGAGGAGAGTCATAATCTCACTGCGAGGCAGATTCTGATACCACCTGTAAAAAAAAAAATACAAATATGCATCCACAATTATAACAGAACAAATGTCAAACTGTATTTATGCATAATAAAATACATATTTTACACCAGTAAGGTGAGTCACTCACCAACGTCCTGTCCCACGATATACGTTTATGCATTTGACAGGTTTTATCTAAAAAGACTCAATGTTTGATCAGTATTTGTTCATTTGGAATCAAACCTGTGACTCATAGCAGGTGTTCAGAGATCCATACGACACAGTCGATGAAATGAACAGTTTCAGAACTGATAAATCTCTTACAGGATGATGAACAGACAGACGTCAGGAGTCAGAGAAGATGATCGACTGAACACTGAAGAAAGAGACAGAGGAGAGAACAGAATATACGCATGTCAACTGCTGACACCAGAGGTGAGAATCACAGACAAATCAGTTTTAATTATTGTTCAAGTATATTTTCATTGAATTGTTGATAGAATTACAATTTCTTTATGTAGGCTACTGGAGGAAATGTCAAGATGGAGATTTAAAAAATACATAGGCCTACATAAATTTTGCAATTTGATTTATTTACTAAGGCAACACTGACAAACTCTGATTAGGCTTTTTAGTGTCCTGCAGAGACCTGCATTTGCCTGTGTGTGTGTGTGTACTTGGGACCACGCCCCCTTTACTCTTGCATATGCAAATTATTAATTTGAAATTACTGTATCAATTGCTACGATTCCTGGTCTAGGTCAGGATCGCAACATAAATGACACAACCATGATGACTTAATTACTCATTTTGATTTTCTTAATTGTTCTCTTGTTCATTTTTCAAGGCAGTAGTGGTTTTTGATGAATACAGAAACAATTTCATGAAAAAGAAAGAAACAAAAGGATTCTTAAGCAAAATCATCAGGGGTGAGCTTATGCCAAAACAACTAACTTCCCTATGAATCAAAATAAAATAAAATAAACAAAACATACAATAACATAACTCCTTTTCTAGCCAAAAACAGGAGAAAAGATAGTGGCCTGTTGGCCTACAAAAAAGAAACAAGGCACTCACCCCCTACGGCTTCCCAAAATAGTTAAGAAGTTACAAACATGGTCAGCAGGACATTGATGTTCTAGAAATAAGGCTCTCACAATCAAAGGTGGCTAACAGCACTCTGTTGGAGCATAAATCTTGATGTGTAACAACATTTTCACCAGTCGCCTGTTGCACAAAGCTGGTTTCAGTTTCTACCCAGGTAAGTTCAAGATTAGTTTGAGCAAACTCTGGTTTTTCGGGCTTATGAAGGTGGATTGGTTTTTAGTGGGGTTCATTGCTATGGTAACTTACGCTACACGGCTAACCTGCTCCAGAGCAGGTTTTTCTCTGAGTTAGAGATCACAAACCCAAACTCGACCAATCAGCTGTGAGTAAAGTGACATGTATCTGATGCAATAAAGCCACTCCCCCTGTATCTCTCGCTCCAAATTAAATCAGTTTATAGTGAAAACATTTTAGAGACAAAATTGCTCAACATTTGCTGTTAATTATGCATTATATTTATATTAAATTAAAATTATGAATAATTCATGACATATTCATATAATTAGGCCTATTATATTAATTGACAATATTAAACTTTGACAGAGAAAGTTTATACAGAGCGTTGTGCAACAGTTGATCCTGATCTAAACCAGGTTGGATTTATCTGGATTTGTCAACTCCAAACTTACTCTGAAACTCAGTTTGTGTTCAACTAGCTTCATGCAACAGGCCACAGAGCTAACACACAGTATCAAACACGAGTACTCAATCAAAGAGGCAGAGAGCGCCCTCCAGTGGAATCCCGGGGAAATTTATAGTCCGGGTCTCTTCTCCGGTCCAACCACCAGCAGCCTCTCATTATGCCCAGGACCAATCCTGAAAGAGAAGGAGACAGCCGGAACACAACCAAGCCACAGTATAACATTACGTCACAGAGGTAACACAATGGGAGCCATTCAAGAAATAATTAATGAATTTGTGTCCATTTATGATGCAAGTGTGCAACACTGAGTTAGAATATAGCCTATATTAAAATGCTTTTAATAATGACATAATTTTACTTATCAGTGGCATTTCAAAGTTTTCAAGATAACACAAGATTAGCCTATAAATATTATAACATAAGAAAAGAACACACAATGAGACAGTTAAAGTCAGTTAACCATACAACTAAGTAGAGTTTAAACATTATTCTGACAATGTTTTGCTCTGAAAGCCATTTGAGCAGATCAGTGTTACAGTATCCAAACATGTATGTAGGAATATTTAGGGACCAAGGACCAAAGGTCCGTTGGCACCTATTGTACACCGATCAGGCATAACATTATGAGCACTGACAGATGAAGTGAATAACACTGAATATCTCTTCATCATGGTGGGATATATTAGGCAGCAAGTGAACATTTTGTCCTCAAAGTTGATGTGTTAGAAGCAGGAAAAATGGGCAAGCGTAAGAATTTGAGCAAGTTTGACAAGGGCCAAATTGTGATGGCTAGACGACTGGGTCAGAGCATCTCCAAAACTGCAGCTCTTGTGGGGTGTTCCCGGTCTGCAGTGGTCAGTATCTATCAAAAGTGGTCCAAGGAAGGAACAGTGGTGAACCGGCGACAGGGTCGAGGGCGGCCAAGGCTCATTGATACATGTGGGGAGCGAAGGCTGGTCCATCCAATCCAACAGACGAGCTACTGTAGCTCAAATTGCTCAAGAAGTTAATGCTGGTTCTGATAGAAAGGTGTCAGAATACACAGTGCATCACAGTTTGTTGCGTATGGGGCTGCATAGCCGCAGACCAGTCAGGGTGCACATGCTGACCCCTGTCCACCGCCGAAAGCACCAACAGTGGACACATGAGCATCAGAACTGGACCACAAGAGCAATGTAAGAAGGTGGCCTGGTCTGATGAATCACGTTTTCTTTTACATCACATGGATGGCCGGGTGCGTGTGCGTCGCTTACCTGGGGAACACATGGCACCAGGATGCACTATGGGAAGAAGGCAAGCCGGCGGAGGCAGTGTGATACTTTAGGCAATGTTCTGCTGGGAAACCTTGGGTCCTGCCATCCATGTGGATGTTACTTTGACACGTACCACCTACCTAAGCATTGTTGCAGACCATGTACACCCTTTCATGGAAACTGTATTCCCTGGTGGCTGTGGCCTCTTTCAGCAGGATAATGCGCCCTGCCACAAAGCAAAAATGGTTCAGGAATGGTTTGAGGAGCACAACAACGAGTTTGAGGTGTTGACTTGGCCTCCAAATTCCCCAGATCTCAATCCAGTCGAGGATCTGTGGGATGTGCTGAACAAACAAGTCCGATCCATGGCCTAGAAACCGACTGAACTCCATCTTGAAAGACATCTCAATTCTCTAATTGCACCACGAGGAGTGAGGAAGCTTCCTGAAGAGTCATGAGGGAGGATACACTGGTGTATCTTTCCCTCGCATCATAAAGGGGTGAAGCTGAGACGCAAGGAATGGAAGTGAGGGAAGGAAATGAGTATGCATCAAGCCCTCTAGCGCCACCAACTGTCCCAATCTGCACTTGTGTTTATGCTAATAACTTTTGAACCGTAAGGCCTAGAAACACAATTATTTTTCTCTCTGATTCTTTGATTTGAATACATTCTATGTGGTCACTGTCCATCATGATTTTTTTTCTGCCATTTTGAATTTTACAAAAAAAAACCTTCCAGGCTGTTGCTCCCATTTTCACGAAAATCGAATCAGTTTATCTTCAGACCATGCTGACAAAATTTATGGAATTTAAGTTGATTAGTCAAACGGTTCTTGAATAATTTGTGATCAATCTATGAAGAGCATGCAAAAATGGATGTGAGGCTATCTCTGCAATGCTTTAGCATAATGAGACAAAACTTAGTACATGTTATTATAAGCACATGTTATCATGTTATCAAACTCAGGGCTGCAGAGAGGAAATGGCACAAATCAAAAGACCAATCTGACCTAGGTAGCTATCAATCCCTGCTCTCATCCTTTTTGGCTGAAATTCATGCTGCTAAATCTTCCTATTTCCACAACAAAATCAACAGCGCTTCAAACACACGCACACTTTTCAAAACATTCAACTCTCTCCTCTGTCCCCCTCCACCACCACCCACCTCCTCCCTAACTGCTGATAATTTTGCTATTTTTTTTCACAAACAAAACCACTACCACCAGCAGTGAGTTCTCTGCTCCACACATACAGGAACTCAGATTATCCACATACACAGCCACACACCTCTCTCCAGCCATCCCACCACCTGCCCTCTTGATCCCATCCCCTCACACCTTCTACAAGCCATCACTCCTACAATTGTACCAGCACTTACACACATTATCAACACATCTCTCCACACTGGCACTTTCCCTAACACATTCAAGCAGGCTCGGGTAACCCCACTGCGTAAAAAACCCACATTAAACACGTCACTTGTAGACAGCTACAGACCTGTTTCTCTCCTACCATTCATAGCAAAAACACTTGAACGAGTTGTTTTCAACCAGGTGTCATCTTTCCTCTCACAGAGCAATCAATTGGATGTCAATCAATCTGGTTTCAAGAGTGGCCACTCAACCGAGACTGCACTACTGTCGGTCACTGAATCCTTGCGGATTGCAAAGGCTGATTCCAAATCATCAGTTCTCATTCTGCTCAATCTATCTGCTGCCTTTGACACAGTGAATCATCAGATCCTCCTGTCCACCCTCTCATCACTGGGCATCACAGTTCCTGGGCATCCACTTCACTGGTTTGAATCCTATCTCACAGAAAGGTCTTTCAGGGTTGCCTGGAGAGGGGAGGTGTTCAAAGCTCATCAACTGACCACGGGGGTTCCTCAGGGTTCAGTTCTTGGACCCCTCCTCTTCTTCATTTACACTACATCACTTGGTCCCATCATACAGGCACATGGTTTCTCCTACCATTGCTATGCTGATGACACACAACTCTTCCTTTCATTCCAACCAGATGATCCCACAGTAGCTACACGAATCTCAAGCTGTCTGGCGGACATCTCGGCATGGATGAAAGAACATCATCTGCAGCTCAACCTGGCTAAGACTGAGCTTCTCGTCTTCCCTGCCAATTCCACTCTAAATCATGATTTCAGCATCCAGCTAGGTACATCCTCAATTACCCCATCAAATTCGGCCAGAAATCTTGGAGTAATCCTTGATGACCAACTGACCTTCAAAGACCACATTGCAAAGACAGCTCGATCATGCAGATTTGCACTATACAACATCAGGAAAATCAGACCCTTTCTAACAGAACATGCAACACAACTCCTTGTCCAGGCCCTGGTCATTTCTAGGCTTGATTACTGCAATGCTCTTCTGGCTGGACTGCCATCATGCACAATCAAGCCTCTTCAAATGATTCAGTACGCTGCAGCACGTCTTGTCTTTAACGAGCCCAAAAGAGCCCACGTCACGCCTCTCTTCATCTCTCTGCACTGGCTACCACTTGCTGCTCGCATCAAATTCAAGGCGTTGACGCTTGCCTACAGATCTACCACAGGCTCAGCACCCTCCTACTTCCACTCACTCTTACGAGTCTACACTCCGACCAGAAGCCTACGCTCATTAAAGGAGCGAAGGCTCGTGGTACCATCACAGAGAGGCACGAAATCACTCTCCAGGACATTCTCGTTCACTGTCCCTCGCTGGTGGAATGATCTTCCTGCCTTCATCCGCAATGCAGAATCCCTGGCAATATTCAAAAGACAGCTGAAAACTCATCTCTTTCGTGAGCACTTATCCTCATCCTAAAAAAAAAAAAAAAAAATTCTATACCTATCCCTTCACTTCCTTTAATCCCTCTCTATTGTAGCTTATGATACTCTGAGCACTGCCTAAAACTTGTATTGTGAGCACTTCTTGTCCCTATTTGCCTCGCCATGACGACTCGCTTACTGTATTCCTCACTTGTAAGTCGCTTTGGATAAAAGCGTCTGCCAAATGAATAAATGTAAATGTAAATGTAAATGCATGAATCCTTATGACTCCTGTCGTAGTTAAGGATAGCTCTTCATTAGCACGCCACTGAATAAAATCATATCCAACCTTTCAGCATCTATGAATGCACACAGAGCCACACAGCTGATTAACTGGATTGACTCACCGCCTTTATCAAAATGAATCTCCTACTTGATGTCTCTGTCACGAATGCTGCAGGTGACCATTTCACCATCAAACCATTTCTTTGTATCAACGGTGATGTTGTGTATTCGTATAAACTGTGAAATGTCTGAAGAAAAGTTTATATTTCCTGTTACACTGGTATGCACTAGTTCATTCTTCACTTTGCATGACACTGAAGCTTCGTTCACTGTCTTTCGTTCATCTCCAGAAACAACAGCTTCCAAGACAACTTTATTATTGACAAATAATTCTCTCTCAATTGGTGGCTTCAGCGTCAGTGTGAGTTTATCTGCAAAGGAATAAGAAAGTAAATATGGTTTTATGGGAACAAAGCTCAGGGTTGGTGTTTGTATTTTCACTGAAATGAAAACAATTTTGGTTTATATACAATGAAACAATGTTGAACACATCTGGAATTTTACAAAACAGCTGTTATTGCCTGTCATTACCTTTTCTGAATGGTTGTGTAACCGTTGGCGCTGTACTACACAAGTTATATTGCTTTGATTTCATTTTTATTTTAAATGATTTGTCACTAGTTTTTACTGTTGGGTACTGGATGAAATCAGTCAGGTCATTTCCACTCTGATCCATCCATTTGAAATCAAGAAAACTGGCAGGAGCAGCCATCAGGTTACTGACATTCTTCCAAATAACTTTCTTTGTGTTCAGCAGAACAAAGAATTTCATACAGGTTTGGAATATCATGATGGGGAGTAAATGATGACAGAATTTATTTATTTATTTTTTGTGAACTATCCATTTAACATATTCAAATAAATAAACTAAATAGGTTACTTGATAAGGCTACTATCACATTCATCACATTCATTATTGCAGGACACTACTTCAAAAAATCCTAGAGCAGAAGCAGATAGTGAAGAGGAGAGGATGAGAAAACTACATCTGGAGGAGTTGTTTGCCTCACTGGATGCAGATTTTCAGACAGGCAGAGATAGCATTATTAGATAATAGCTTCTGTCTTCAAGGATCTGTAACACAATGGAACGAGCAGGATGAGGGCAGGGTGATGAGGGCTGATGACAGTGATGAGGAAGATGATGTGGAGGATGATGATGTGAGGGATGCTACCTATGTACCGGAGGATGAGGGTGATAATGATGAAGATAGTGAGGATGCCACATTGTTTTTCAAGAGCAGTCTGAAGCTAGTGAACAAAGACAAAGTAAGATTCCACAGATGGGGAAGCCCTGTGGTCCAATGTGTAGGAAGAAATGCATTCAAAAAATAACTGAGGATCAAAGGAGACAGATATTTACAGCATATTGGAACATGTCCTACAGTGAGAAAAAGAGCTTTATTTTCCACATGGTTTCACAGTGCCAGACCATGCGCCACACCTCAGCTGTTCCTATCAGACGAACCAGGTCTCTCAAGTACCATCTGAATGATGACCTTGGCCAGCAACAGGAAGTCTGTAAAACAACATTTTTAACAACTTTGGGCTATCATCCAAAAAACGATAGACTGATAGTCACTGTCATTGGAAACATTTGCTGTGTTCGAAATCGCCCCCTATACCCTCATTCACTATTCCCTACATTAGTCCACTAATATAGTCCACTTGAAGGAGTGAATGAAAGGAGTGAGTGAATTCGGACACTGAGTGTATCGGAAGGGCTGCCGATTTCGCATAGTTTGTGCTACTGTTTAATAATCTTTTGAAATGTAGCAAACTGGCAGCTCCAGTAGTAATGAATATTTATGTTGAACTAGCATGTTCAAACCTTTTAAACGATTTAATGATTCATTAAAAAGGAATTTATACCTGTATGATAATGCTGGACCAGCGCGGTTTGGAAAATGAATGGATGATTGATTCAGCTGCGGGCACCATCTCCTGGCGAGACGCGGGAATTCATTCAGTGCACGACTCTCACAGTGCATTATGGGTATTCTCTAGCCGTTGAGCGTGCATCGGTTGTACACTCATTATTGCGGTGCATTGTGGGATTGAATGAGTGCACTCAACATCGTCCACTAAGGTTTTGGACACCACCTCAAATGGCTGTCCCCTCAAATAGTGCCCTATTTAAGGGTGTAGGGGGTGATTTCGGACACAGCCATTGTATATTTATACCACTTGGCCACACCTAGATTCATTTTTGTAACGTTCACAACTCGCACGTGCATGTGACATCACCAGTTTGTAATTCCTACTGTGATCTGCACTGTAAACCCTAATGCTCGAAATACTTAATTGGTTTGAGTAGGACAAACATAAATCAAACAAATTTGTTCAGTTAAATTAACTGTTATGAGTATTTAGAACTTTTGGATTCCACATCACTGACATATTTCAAAACTGAACTGTTTCATTGTTTTGAGTTGTATGAACTAATTTCTTTTAATTTAGACTAACTTAAGTTTAACTGAAACTGGGCTAGGATTTCTATTTCCCTGCATGCTTACCCATGGCACTCGAAAGGGAGAGTAAATGCTGAAATTAAGTGTTATGTAATGGGTTTTTTTTTGTGCAAGATTAATGGTAAGGGAGCTTTAGTAGTGATTAATGTTTTGTTATGCTAATGTTATAGCTAGCAAACTATTTACATTGAGATAACCTGATCATTTTAAGTTAAATGTATAAATTAGTGTACTCAAACAGCGAAGTAAATGAATAATTTGATTTGCAAGAACTCAAAAAAGTTAATCAACTAAATCGTTTATGTTAATTGCTATCAAAATGTATGAGTATCAAACATGAGTACTAAAAACTCAAAACTTAAAATTGGGAACATTATAACTCATAACTAATTTTTTGAGTTAGCCCAACTTATTCGTGTTTACAGTATAATGTAGATTTTGGTCATATGATGAGGCAGAAATATGTTGTTTGTAGCATTTTAGAATAAGCTAATTGCTATGCCTGCTTAGCATTTCCCATGTAAACATTCTTTATTCTCATAAAAAATAGCCCAAATCACATTTTCAAAATCACAAATTACATAAAAATGCCATGCTGTTGTAATCACATGTTTATTATCTTCAATCCACATCTCAATCCACATCTTCTCTGTCATACAGACAAAGATGTTTACCTGTACTGTACTGTTAGTTTTTTGCTGTCTGTTTTCTGAATAATAATCAGTGATTGAGAATGTACCATCACAGAACTGATTATTTTTGTTGTTTTATTAAACAACAGGTTCTACAGCTTCTGGCTCTGATCCATGCTATAATTACACCACTCTTGATGAGTACTGGAAAGACATAGAGCCAAAGTATAACAACATTAACACACGATGACACTCTTGTTGAATGGAGCGGCTGGTATCGGCTGTATCTGTTTGGAAAAAGTGCTCAGATGTCTGAGTGGTATGTGAGTACAACACATTGTGGTGGTGAAACTGGACTGTCTCTTAATGGTTCTCATCCACGTCATGAGGATGGAGTGGTGACCCGTAAAGTCGTGGGAACTAATGCATGGTGGTGGTTGTGGTCATCGTCTTCTTGTGGCAGCTACAAGTCCACCTCCATTCGAGTCAAAGCCTGTCCAGGAGATTATTACGTCTATGAATTTGTCAAACCCAACGCATCAATCCCCAAACCAACGTATTGTGCAGGTGAATTTTAAAAGTCAATATGCTCTATGTATTAGGTCAACCATCATTAGTCACGTAAATGTATTTGTAGTATATATAGCACAAAATAAATGTATTTCAAATACATTTTAGTATTTTTTTTTTTTTTTACTAGGGAGTAAGAGGTGTATTTGAGGTTGGATACATCACATGTTTTGATAGGGATAAACTGACCATAATTTTCACACACACGTCATGCAATTATGTAGATAAAGACTTACAAAAAAAAAGGTTGGTCTTTGCTCCGTCTTCTTCTGCGAGGAGGATTGTGGGCAACAATCACTGTATGAAATAAAAGTCTTGCATTATATTTGACTCTCAACATTAGAAAACAAATCATTGAAACACTGAATGAAAATGTTTTTGAACAATCATTTGAAACTCTGATCTGTCTCATTTTCACCTCTGGTGTCGGCAGTTGACATGTTCATATTCTGTTCTCTCCTCTGTCTTCAGTCGATCATCTTCTCTGACTCCTGATGTCTGTCTGTTCATCTGTGACGAGGCGGCAGACTCAGTGGTATCCATGTGCAGCTTCATTAAAGATAATCGTAGTCGTACAGGCAAGGGTCAAGCACCAGCAAAAACAATGTCCAAGGCAAAACGTAAACCGAAACCAGGAAGGGCAAATGGTCAGGGCAGGCGGCAGGCGAGGCAGAGTAATCCAGTAAACAGTCAGGTAAATCACAAGGCAGGCAGTAAGCAATCACAAGGTACAAGGCAGTCCAAGGTCATACACAGAATAGCAAAAACAGGGATAAACGCTCAGTAATGTCAGCTGGGGCAAAACAAGACTTCGCAAAGGGTGAATGTGTGTGTCTGCTTAAATAGTCCGGGTTAAGGGAATCAGGTGTGTGCGTAATCAGCCCAGGCATGGGGTCATGGGAAATGTAGTCCATGGGGGTTAATACTCGGGTGAGGGAGCCCTCTGGTGGTGATCGGAGGGAGCCACAGAGGCCAGGTTCGTGACAGAGCCCCCCCCCTGCGAGCAGCTCCTGAAGCGAGGAGGCGGTCGACGCCGGGGTCTTCCACGTGGGCGAGGGGCAGGTCGCTCCGGATGGGTCCTATGTTAGTCGTTAATAAGAGATGGGTCCAGAATGTCATCTGCGTTTACCCAGGACCGTTCCTCCGGGCCATATCCCTCCCAGTCAACAAGGTATTGAAGTAGTCTGCCCCGGCGTCTGGAATCCAAGAGTTTGTGTACTTGATATGCCTCCTCGCCTTCCACGATTAGGGGAGAAGGTCTCTGGTCACTGGCCTCATCTAGGTTCTCCACTCCTCTCGAACCACCTGCGGGCTTGAGCAAAGAAACATGGAAAGTGGGTGAGATACGGTATTCAGGAGGTAATGCCAAACGGAAGGAAACTGGAGTTATTTGTCTAATGATTTTGAATGGACCCACGTACCTGAGACTGAGCTTCTTGCAGGGTAACCGGAGACGAAGGTCCCTGGTTGACAACCAGACCCACTGTCCAGGGTGGTATTCTGGATGAGGGCGACGGTGTTGGTCAGCAAATTCCTTCTGGCGCCGGACGGCCCTTTGGAGGTGAACATGAGCCTCGTTCCAGACAGCCTCACTCCGCTGGAGCCAGTGGTCGACGGCTGGGAGATCGGATAGTTCACCTGACCAAGGGAACAGTGGCGGTTGGTATCCAAGGATGCACTTGAATGGTGTAAGTCCAGTTGACAGTTTTTGAAGTGAGTTTTGTGCATATTCGGCCCAGAACAGATACCGACTCCAGTCGGTCTGGTTTTCGTGACAATATGAGCGCAAATAGCGGGTCAGTTCCTGATTGAGGCGTTCAACTTGCCCATTGGCCTGAGGGTGATAGCCTGATGTTAAGCTGACATTGACATTAAGTTTCTGGAAGAAGGAACTCCAGAGTCGTGACGTGAATTGTGGTCCTCGGTCGGATACTATGTCCTCTGGTAGACCATAGAACTGGAACACATAATTGCAGAGATGTTCGGCCGTTTCCAGAGCGGTGGGAAGCTTAGGTAAGGGAATGAAGCGGCAGGCCTTAGAGAAACGATCAACTACTGTGAGTATGGTGGTCAGACCTTGGGAGCTAGGGAGATCGGTAACAAAGTCTATGGCAATATGCGACCAGGGGCGCTGTGGTATGGGCAAAGGTTGCAACAGTCCAGCGGGAACCTGATGGGAAGATTTGGTGGTTTGACATACAGTACAGTTGCGGATGAAGGTGATGACATCAGATTGTAAGGAGGACCACCAGAAGCGGTTACTAATGAGTTGAGTGGTGGCTGTGATACCTGGGTGACCTGAACTGGGAGAAGTGTGGACCTGTTGAATGACCTTCGTGTGAAGTGCTGTGGGAACATAAGTGCGGTCTGTGGGGCAGTTTGGAGGAGGTGGTTCAGTATGTTGAGCATCAGCGATTTCGGTCATGATGTCTCACTGAACGGGTGCGAGGATGATTGCGGGTGGCAGAATGGGTTCGTTTGAGGGTGGTTCTAAAGAGGATTCATATTGGCGTGAGAGTGCATCGGCCTTTGTGTTCTTTGATCCTGGTCTGTAAGTCACAGTGAACTGGAATCGGCTGAAAAAGAGGGCCCATCTGGCCTGTCTGGGGTTTAGACGTTTCGCTGAGTGCAGGTATTCTAGGTTTCTGTGGTCGGTTAGCACAATGAACGGGTGCTTACTTCCCTCTAACCAATGCCGCCATTGTTCTAAGGCTGCTTTAATGGCCAGTAGTTCACGGTCTCCCACGTCATAATTTTGTTCGGCAGGAGTGAGTTTGCGGGAGTAATACACACATGGGAACAGTTTGGTAGGGTTGCCCTGGCGTTGAGACAAGATCGCCCCAATCCCCGTGCTGGAGGCGTCCACCTCGACCTGGAATTCACGTTCGGGATCTGGATGATGTAATATGGGAGCAGTTGTGAACAATTCCTTAAGCTTGTGGAAAGCTTCCCGGGACGTAGGTGACCAGACCAACCTGTTATTTCCCTTCTTGAGCATGGAGGTGAGTGGTGACGCAATCATACTGAAGTTTCTAATAAATCGTCGATAGAAGTTGGCGAACCCCAAGAAGCGTTGTAGTTCTTTAATGGTGGTGGGTAATGGCCAGTTTAGAACAGATTGAACCTTGCTGTCATCCATAGCAACCCCTTCAGAACTGATAATGTAACCCAGGAATGACGTGGCCATCTGATGGAATTCACTTTTCTCTATTTTGGCGTAGAGTCTGTTGTCGATTAGTCGTTGAAGCACAGAGCAGACATGGCGGATGTGATCGGTGTAGGTGTCTGAATAAATGAGAATGTCATCGATGTAGACAATAACCCATCTATTGAGCATATCCCGGAAGACGTCGTTGATGAAGGCTTGGAAGATGGACGGACTATTGACCAGCCTGAACGGCATAACCCGGTATTCGTAGTGCCCAGTGGTGGTGGAGAAAGCCGTCTTCCATTCATCCCCCTCTCTGATGCGGATCAGGTTATAGGCGCTTCGTAGGTCAAGCTTGGTAAAGTATTTGGCAGTACGTAGTTGTTCTAGGGCAGCAGGAACTAACGGCAGGGGGTAACGGAACTTTACCGTGATATCGTTGAGGCCTCTGTAGTCAATGCAGGGTCTCAAACCTCCGTCCTTTTTTTTAACGAAGAAGAAACCAGCCGCGGCAGGAGAGGTGGATGGTTGAATGAAACCTTTGGCCAGTTCTTCCTCGATATATTTCCTCATAGCTTCAGACTCAGGTTGAGAAAGTGGGAAGATGCGACCCTTGGGAGGCGATGTGCCCGGCAGCAGATCGATGGCACAGTCGCTGGAGCGATGTGGTGGTAACTGGGCCGCCTTGGTTTTACTGAAAGCTTCAGCGAGATCTTGGTACTCAGCAGGCAATGCATTCATGGGTGGAGATGGTTTGGGAGATTTCTGTGGGGACTGGAGACAATTACGGTGACACAGGTCTGACCACTGGATGATCTGATTGTCGGCCCAAGAGATTTGTGGATCATGGAGGCGTAACCAAGTTAACCCGAGGATGATAGGGTTCAGAGGTGACTTGATGATGTAGAAGCGGATTAATTCAGTGTGCAATGCGCCAATTTGAAGAGTAACGTCGTTGGTGGTGTAGTGAACCTGTCCAGTCCCCAGGGGGCGTCCGTCTAGCGCTGCCACTGACAATGCAGAATAACAAGGGATAAGAGCTATGTTGTGTGCTTTAGCGAAATCACAATCCATGAAATTACCGGCTGCTCATGAGTCTATCATAGCTAGGGCATTCACAGAACTGTCTCTGAACATTAGTTTGACTGGGACTTCAATATTAAGAGAGGCTGAAGGAGAACCCACCACAGTGGCATTACGACTGGAGGGTCGAGTGGGACACGATACTCTCAGATGACTGGGTTGACCACAATAGAGGCACAGGTGTTGCTGGACATGTCTCTCTCTCTCCTCCGGGGACAGGTGAGTGACGCCAATCTGCATGGGTTCAGCCGCCGACGTTGGTGGAGCGGCGGCCGCGGACGATGTGATATTTCTCGGAGGTCGTCGGGAGCGAATTAAGTTGTCGAGGCAGATGGCTAGGTCAATGAAGCCATTGAGAGTGTTTCCTTCGTCACGGCATGCCAATTCAGATTGAAGATCCGAGTTCAAACCCTTGCGGAACAGTAACTTTAACGTATCATCCACCCAAGAAGTCTGTGCAGCCAGTGTGCGGAAAGTGAGGGCGTACTCTGCCGCCGTTTGCTTCCCTTGGCGCAGCGCCAGCAGTAACTCACCAGCCTCCTTTCCCCCCTCAGCGTGCTCAAAGATCTCCCGGAAACGTTGCAGGAATTCGTCGAGTGAGGTGAAGGTAGGATGCCCGTTAATCCACACAGTAGTTGCCCATTCTAATGCCTTGCCCGTCAGCAGGGAGCACACGAAGGCGATGCGACACTCGTCATCTGTATACAGAGCGGGTTGCTGGGATAGAAACAATGAGCACTGTAACAGAAACCCCTTGCATCTTGCCGGCGAGCCGTCATATTTCTCGGGAAAAGCTAGCGGTTTGCTGTGGCGAAAGATGGTAATGGTGATGCCGCTGCCACGGACGGCGTGGTTAATGGTGGACTTACATCAGCAGGAATGAGTCGCATGCTCTGCAGTGTCTTAACCAGCTCCTCGGTTACAGCGGTGAGACGGGTAAGCTGCTGTTGGTGGACGGCTAGAACGTTGGCTTGGGTGGAGACCTCTGTTGTCAGGCGATAGATAGCCACTGGATCTTGGTCTGGCGAAGTCTTCTGTGACGAGGCGGCAGACTCAGTGGGATCCATGTGCAGCTTTATTAAAGATAATCGTAGTCGTACAGGCAAGGGTCAAGCACCAGCAAAAACAATGTCCAAGGCAAAACGTAAACCGAAACCAGGAAGGGCAAATGGTCAGGGCAGGCGGCAGGCGAGGCAGAGTAATCCAGTAAACAGTCAGGTAAATCACAAGGCAGGCAGTAAGCAATCACAAGGTACAAGGCAGTCCAAGGTCATACACAGAATAGCAAAAACAGGGATAAACGCTCAGTAATGTCAGCCGGGGCAAAACAAGACTTCGCAAAGGGTGAATGTGTGTGTCTGCTTAAATAGTCCGGGTTAAGGGAATCAGGTGTGTGCGTAATCAGCCCAGGCACGGGGTCATGGGAAATGTAGTCCATGGGGGTTAATACTCGGGTGAGGGAGCCCTCTGGTGGTGATCGGAGGGAGCCACAGAGGCCAGGTTCGTGACATCATCAACCTGTAAGAGATTCATCACAGTCCTGAGACTCTGTTCATTTCATCAGACAGGTGTATGGAGCTCTGAACACTGCTGTGAATTCACTTTAGATGAAACCTGTCAAATGCATAAATGTAAATTGTGGGACGGGACGGCGGTGAGTGACTTACCTTACTGGAGTATGTATTTTGTTATGTATATATCGTTTGACATTTGTTCTGTTATTTTACTGTTACTTTTGGATGCACATATTGACTTTATATATATATATATATATATATATATATATATGTGTGTGTGTGTGTGTGTGTGTGGTATCAAAGTCTGACTTGCTTTGAGATTATGACTCTCCCCTATATATATACAGTGGGTACGGAAAGTATTCAGACCCCCTTAAATTTTTCACTCTTTGTTATATTGCAGCCATTTGCTAAAATCATTTAAGTTCATTTTTTTCCTCATTAATGTACACACAACACCCCATATTGACAGAAAAACACAGAATTGTTGACATTTTTGCAGATTTATTAAAAAAGAAAAACTGAAATATCACATGGTCCTAAGTATTCAGACCCTTTGCTGTGACACTCATATATTTAACTCAGGTGCTGTCCATTTCTTCTGATCATCCTTGAGATGGTTCTACACCTTCATTTGAGTCCAGCTGTGTTTGATTATACTGATTGGACTTGATTAGGAAAGCCACACACCTGTCTATATAAGACCTTACAGCTCACAATGCATGTCAGAGCAAATGAGAATCATGAGGTCAAAGGAACTGCCTGAAGAGCTCAGAGACAGAATTGTGGCAAGGCACAGATCTGGCCATGGTTACAAAAAAATTTCTGCTGCACTTAAGGTTCCTAAGAGCACAGTGGCCTCCATAATCCTTAAATGGAAGACGTTTGGGACGACCAAAACCCTTCCTAGAGCTGGCCGCCTGGCCAAACTGAGCTATCGGGGGAGAAGAGCCTTGGTGAGAGAGGTAAAGAAGAACCCAAAGATCACTGTGGCTGAGCTCCAGAGATGCAGTCGGGAGATGGGAGAAAGTTGTAGAAAGTCAACCATCACTGCAGCCCTCCACCAGTCTGGGCTTTATGGCAGAGTGGCCCGACGGAAGCCTCTCCTCAGTGCAAGACACATGAAAAAACACCTGAAGGACTCCAAGATGGTGAGAAATAAGATTCTCTGGTCTGATGAGACCAAGATAGAACTTTTTGGTCTTAATTCTAAGCGGTATGTGTGGAGAAAACCAGGCACTGCTCATCACCTGTCCAATACAGTCCCAACAGTGAAGCATGGTGGTGGCAGCATCATGCTGTGGGGGTGTTTTTCAGCTGCAGGGACAGGACGACTGGTTGCAATCGAGGGAAAGATGAATGCGGCCAAGTACAGGGATATCCTGGACGAAAACCTTCTCCAGAGTGCTCAGGACCTCAGACTGGGCCGAAGGTTTACCTTCCAACAAGACAATGACCCTAAGCACACAGCTAAAATAACGAAGGAGTGGCTTCACAACAACTCTGTGACTGTTCTTGAATGGCCCAGCCAGAGCCCTGACTTAAACCCATCAAAAATGGCTGTCCACCAACGTTTACCATCCAACCTGACAGAACTGGAGAGGATCTGCAAGGAGGAATGGCAGAGGATCCCCAAATCCAGGTGTGAAAAACTTGTTGCATCTTTCCCAAAAAGACTCATGGCTGTATTAGATCAAAAGGGTGCTTCTACTAAATACTGAGCAAAGGGTCTGAATACTTAGGACCATGTGATATTTCAGTTTTTCTTTTTTAATAAATCTGCAAAAATGTCAACAATTCTGTGTTTTTCTGTCAATATGGGGTGCTGTGTGTACATTAATGAGGAAAAAAAAGAACTTAAATGATTTTAGCAAATGGCTGCAATATAACAAAGAGTGAAAAATTTAAGGGGGTTTGAATACTTTCTGTACCCACTGTAATATCGTCACCCTATAGCAACGCTCTCCCACATATTTTGCTATTATAACTGCGCTTATTTCCGTCGTTGGTATAAGTTGCAGTGGGTGGTAATAGACAAGAAATGTACAGTTTTCTACCATCTTGCTGATAACGTTTCTTTTGTCGCTCGGCAACCTTACAGACTGAACCTCTGTAGGAGTTCCACCCTTACACGCTGATGATACTCAGCTCTATATTTCTTCGCGCCCTGACGAAACTTACCAATTCACAAAATTAACGGAATGCATAGCTGATATAAAAAATTAGATGACCAGTAATTTTCTACTACTAAATTCAGAAAAAACAGAGATTCTAATTTTTGGACCAAAAACTTCTTCACGTAATAACCTAGAATACTGTCTAACACTTGATGGCTGCTCTGTTACGTCTTCGTCATCAGTTTGGTATCAAAGAGCAAACCAGGTTCCTATCTTTCATTTGAAGGCCATGTTTCTAGCATCTGTAAAACCGCATTCTTCCATCTTAAAAATATATCTAAACTACGACATATGTTCTCAATGAAACATGCGGAACAGTTAGTTCATGCGTTCATGACCTCAAGGCTAGATTACTGTAACGCTCTACTGGGTGGTTGTTCTGCTCGCCTGTTAAACAAACTACAGCTGGTCCAAAATGCAGCAGCTAGAGTTCTTACTAGAACCAGGAAGTATGACCATATTAGCCCAGTTCTGTCAACACTGCATTGGCTCCCTATTAGACATCGTATAGATTTTAAAATCTTGCTAATTACTTACAAAGCACTAAAAGGTTTAGCTCCCCAGTACCTGAGCGAGCTCTTAAAGCATTATAGTCCTTCACGTCTATTGCGATCTCAGAATTCAGGCCAGCTGATAATACCTAGAATATCAAAATCAACCGCAGGTGGTAGATCCTTCTCCTATTTAGCACCTAAACTTTGGAACAGTCTTCCTATCATTGTTTGGGAAGCAGACACACTCTGTCAGTTTAAGTCTAGACTAAAAACACATCTCTTTAACCTGGCATACACATAACACATTATCTTCTTCTATAATTCAAATTATGTAAATTGTTAGGCTGCATAAATTAGGTCAGCCGGAAACGGGAACACTTCCCATAACACCTGATGTACTCGCTACATCATAAGAAGAATGGCGTCTACGCTAATATTAGTCTCTCTCTGTTTATGCCAAGGTTTGCGTAGTCTGCCAGATCCAGGCCGTATCCAGTTGAGATGAAGGACCTGCATCTAGACATGATAAAGCGGCCCTGACGTTTCAACTAAACTATCGCCTGCAAAGGCCTCCTTCACTTTCCTTTCCCTATGTATAGATAAAACGTTATCAAAATGATTCCAGTTCGCATAGATCTGCGGACACGACTAATTTTTCTGTATTATGTGGACCAGACAAGTAATTTGGCAATGTCACTTTGTAAAAAAGACTAAGCGTCTGCGCACATACACATTCAAACGCGCAAACCTATAGACTAAACATGTAGATGAATGGCAAGAACACATTAAAAGTCTTTGGTTTTCAGTTTAAAAAGGTTTCATTTAAGCGGCCCCTAAGTTAATAATTAACAATCTTTACAACGGAAGGGATTCAATCAAAAACCAACTTTAGCTCGATAAGAATATTTTCTTAGAGCTGCTGTAAAGCCAAAACAATCTCTGTCCATTAATTTTCCTATTATCACTGTGAAGCTGCTTTGAAACAATCTTTATTGTGAAAAGCACTATATAAATGTAGATGACTTGACTTGAATTTGTGACGTCCATTTATGATGCAAGTGTGCAACACTGAGTTAGAATATAACGAGGGCTTGACATTAACACCCGCCAACCCGCAAAATGCGGGTAGATTTCAGCTGTGGCAGGTAAGACAGCCACTCCCACTAGCCACTTTGGCGGGTTGAATTTAATTTCAGCTTACAGCCAAATGATCGTCGAAGATCGTCGTATCACACGTATTACAATTCTTTATCGATTAACTTGCTGTTAGTGAAGGCGGGATAGGCGGAATCGCGCTGAATGACACAACAGAAGCGCTCTCTCACGTACGCGCGATCAGTTCTCCTTGCGCCTGAATAGTCAAATAAACGCAGACACAAAATGTCCATCGTGTGGAGTATCTCGCGTGAATACAGTCGGTTATGGCTTAAGTGGACGTAAACAGGTGGGTAATAACTGGATATGTGTCAGTATATTACGTCCATGCATTCAGCAGCCCAAAAATAGCCTACCTGTCTGTCATTAATGTTAATCAAACAACAAAAGGTGTTAAATAAATGTATACAAGTTAAATATCTGAAAAAAAATTTTTTTTTAAATTTACTATTGTTTTTGTAATTTGCTAATTTGCTTCTTTGTTCTTTTATATAGCCTAACAAAAATAACTTATACAATTTATCATATTAGCCTATGCTCATATTGCCCACCCCTTGCCCGCCTGTACATACCATCTAATATACAATGTAGTCTTGATTTGGGTGGTCAATCTGCATTTGAAAGTTTGAAAGGGTTTTAAATCTTCTAAATCAAGTAAAATTACTCAAAATCAAGTAATTTAAGCATGCCAAAGTAAACTTTAATCATATAAAATGTAATTTCCCAACAGCAAAATTGTGGCCAGTGAAAATGCTGAGTGGCTAGTAACTTTGGAAAACCACTAAACACAGTGGCTGGTGAGCAAAAAAGTTAATGTCAAGCCCTAAATATAACCTACTGTATATTAAAATGCTTTTAATAATGACACAATTTTACTTCACAAATTATATCAGTAGCATTTCAAAGTTTTCAAAATAACACAAGATTAGCCTATAAATATTATAACATAAGAAAAAAACACAACGAGACAGTTAAAGTCAGTTCACAATACAACCAAGTAGAGTTTAAACATTATTCTGACAATGTTTTGCTCTGAAAGCCATTTGAGCAGATCAGTGTTACAGTATCCAAACATGTATGTAGGAATATTTAGGGATCAAGGACCAAAGGTTCATAGGCACCTATTGTACATAACATTATGACCACTGACAGGTGAAGTGAGTAACATTGATTATCTCTTCATCACGGCACCTGTTAGTGGGTGGGATATATTAGGCAGCAAGTGAACATTTTGTCCTCAAAGTTGATGTGTTAGAACCAGGAAAAATGGGCAAGTGTAAGGATTTGAGCGAGTTTGACAAGGACCAAACTGTGATGGCTAGATGACTGGGTCAGAGCATCTCCAAAACTGCAGCTCTTGTGGGGTGTTCCCAGTCTGCAGTGGTCAGTATCTATCAAAAGTGGTCCAAGGAAAGAACAGTGGTGAACTGGCGACAGGGTCATGGGCGGCCAAGGCTCATTGATGCATGTGTGAAGCGAAGGCTGGCCTGTGTGGTCCGATCCAACAGACGAGCTACTGTAGCTCAGATTGCTCAAGAAGTTTATGGTGGTTCTGATAGAAAGGTGTCAGAATACACAGTGCATCGCAGTTTGTTGCGTATGGGGCTGCATAGCCGCAGACCAGTCAGGGTCATGCTGACCCCTGTCCACCGCCGAAAGCACCAACAGCATCTTGGTTCCAGATACCACAGCACACCTTCAGGGGTCTAGTGGAATCCATGCCTTGATGGGTCAGGGCTGTTTTGGCAGCAAAAGGGGGACCAACACAATATTAGGAAGGTGGTCATAATGTTATGCCTGATCGGTGTATCTGTTAGTGTTCTTCTTCCGCTCTTGTCTATGGCAACCCATAGAACCGTATGGTGAAAAGTTGTGAAATTTGGCACACAGAGGACAGTCTGAATTGTTACCATAGCAAATTTGGAGTCTCTGGGTGCATTAAATTGATGCTTCGTCTTTTCCTCGCTCCTACTTCCTCAAGTCTGTGGCCTGGAAACCGATTGAACTCCATCTTGAAAGACATCTCAATTCTCTAATTGCACCACAAGGAGGTGAGGAACGAGGAGTGAGGAAGTTTCCTGAAGAGTCAGGTGTATCTTTTCCTCGCATCCTAAGGGGGTGAAGCTGAGACACGAGGAATGGAAGTGAGGGAAGGAAATGAGTATGCACAAATAAGAAATAAGAAGCACCCTCTAACTCAAGCCCTCTAGTGCCACCAACTGTCCAAATTTGCACTCATGTTTATGCTAATAACTTTTGAACCGTAACACTGTGTCCTAACCAGACGCGATGCGATAAGATTCCAGCGATGAGCAATTTGACTGTCCACACTAGACGCAACGCGAAAATCAGAAGCAATAAAATCAATCAAAAACCACAGCCAATCAGAAGAGAGTGTGGGCGGGCTCTCTCGGCAAGAGCACAGCAGACACGATGAAATGGGCAAGTACTTAGTAAAATTCATAAATATTACACAATTTAAACATTATTTAAAGTACATACGGAGTGACTGAACCAGTCTTTGTCATAGAATACACTTGTTTGTTTGCATTGAGTTTGAACATTCTTGTGCCCTTTTATTTATTTTCAAGATCTGAGGTGAATTAGCCAGTGTTGTTTTACAGCTAAAAAGCTGGGAACACAGAACGATATTCAAACTCACGTTAGACACTTTTAACATTAAATAAAGCACATAAACAGTACCTGATATTATCATTGCCATGTTACTGTTCCAGTCGCGATGTTGCAGAGAAATAGAAACGTTTCTAAAATGGAATATTCGCGTGTCTCCATCGCAGCTGGTTAGGACAAAAACTCAGATTAACAGATACCTTTTATCACATCACGTCTGGTTAGGACATGGTGTAAGGGCTAGAAACAAAATTATTTTCCTCTGATTCCTTGATTTTAATACATTATATGATGTCACTGTCCATCATGATTTTTTGATTTTTCATTTTGAATTTTACAAAAAAAAAAAAAAACTCCCCCTTGGTCAAACAGTTCTTGAATAATTTGTGATCAATCTATGAAGAGCATGCAAAAATGGATGCAATGCTTTAGCATATTGAGACACAACTTGGTAGTTGGTACATGTCATCATAAGCATGACTTGAGGGTAGTTTCATTCCAGCACCACCTACTGGTCAGGAGATATGAAAAATTATTTTTTGTAGTGGCATGTTGATTTGAACAATATCCCATTTTCCAATTTCAGCCAATTTGGGCATCAGCCATTTTGAAATTTGTCGTAAGAAGCTATATTTTATGAACGCATTAGTGTATTGTTATGAAACTGGGTATATGTCTTCTGGATCATACCCTGAAAGTACTCAAAAAGTTTGGAAACAGTGCCACCTTGTGGTCATAATGTCTAAACATTCAGAGTTGTTTTTGTTATTACAAAAAGAGTTCTTAAACCTGTTATACTATGACAACACTTTTTTTTGCAACTTATTTCAATATCGTGATAATACCGTATACCGTGATAAAAGCTTCAGCAATTAATCGCAACATGAAAATTTGATACCGTCACATGCCTAGTCATATCGCCACCAGCTGGTAGAAGGAAGTGTGGCAAATATAAATGAGTTTGACATAGTCCTCCTATATTTTCCTGCTTAAAGGATTAGTTCATTTTCAAATGAAAATTAGCCCAAGCTTTACTCACCCTCAAGGTGAGTTTACAAAACCTCTCATAATTCATAAAATGGTGATGATAAATTAAGTAGCTGGTAGTACTTTAGGTACAGTGTACTGAAATAGTTTATTTCCCTGAAATAGCAACGTATTTTATCAGTTATATTAGCCAGTGTCTCTGTCTGTCTGTTTGTTTGTGTGTTTACATGGTCTAACAATAGAATATCTTTCAGTTTGCAAATCTGTCCTTTGTAAATTGTAACCCCTCTTGATCTGTATATATCGCCAGGTAAAGAGCACCACTGGCTGCCCTCTACTGGAGACTTTGTGCACTCCTTCATGCTTGTTCATGCTTGTTTAGTGATGTTTAACCGGGATTTACACAGCTGGATTTTATCTTTTTTTTTTTTTTCCTGTGGATTTGTAACCCTGGACCACATTGGAGCGAGCGCAGGTCTGACAGTGCTTTCATATATTGTCTAATGCCAATGTGGCACCGATGGCACAGTGGTTTTACGTTTCTATATAGGTTATAAATTAATTGTTGTTCAATAACACATTAAACATTAATATGCTTGTGTAGAAGTTCAAGGAAGTATTTATTTCAGACTCAGCAGAGAAATAGCAAAACAGAAGATATTGTGATAGTAGAAAATAAACTATTTTAATATGATTTCCTTCTTCAAAAATTGAGTTTAATATTTCTTAAAGACATTTATTATGAGGCATATGTGATAGAGGAATTAAAATGCAATCATTTGACTCACAAGATTAAGGGAAAAAAATAAAATAAACATTGATGAATTAGAAAGGTGGCCTCGTTGTCTGTTTTTTTAGTGTTTTTCTTTTAAGTAAGATAAAGTGAAAGAAAGAGAGAAAGACTATCGATCATACTGCTATCATTTTTATTGTTTTTGATCGTTTCACTCATTTTCCATAGTGATGATATACAATAACATGCATGAGAAGTGTCTTGCTATTTTACTTTCAATTTTGAAGAATGTTGCTGTACTGGTTGAGTTGTTCTGAAAGCGTGAGCAGCTGTTGTTGTGTATTTTAATCTGATACACAGGCACGATTGTAGTAGGGGAGAGCGGGGCACAACCTAACGCTTTTTGACTTTCTCAGTCTGTGTAAATCTACTTAGGGTTCAGAGAATCTATTTTGTTCCACATTAATTTCACACATGTCTGGTAAAAATATGTGGCTTTGTGTCATTAATACAGTGAATATATTTTTTATATATAATACAGTCAATACTTTTTTCTTTATTTACCCCGAAAGAAGGAAATGTGACAACATGTTGTAACATGACCATATGACAGCTAAAAATGTTATCTGATTTTATTAAAAAAAATATACAAGACAAACTAAAATATTTTGTCAATAAAAGACAATAATTATTTTTTTCATATAAAATAATAGCATTTTTTTTAGAAATTCAAATTTAAATAATTTTGTAGTTTGACAATGAACACTCTGCAAAACACAGCTATACAGCATAGGTCACAACAATACACCCAAACAGATGAAGAAACATATCCAGACATTCAGAAAAACACAGAGCTGAACAAAACACTCCTCTCCCTCCACTCACAGCTCTCACAGAACATGAAGACAAATAGATGAGACGAGTAAAAATGCTGAAAATTTCTTGAAATAATATTTTCTGGATGTTCAGGTCCTTCCTCTCAGTCTTTATTCACCTTTTTTTTCATAGTTTATCAACAGAAATTCATAAAAGTTAATTATGCCAGTTATATCGTAACTGTATAGAATAGTATAGTTCTAATAGCGGGGCACATTGTAATGAACCCTATATGTGCAACTGGAATTTAAACCTGGTTAGTGTCTTCTGATAGTTAGTGAAGCATTAAAGAACTACTCAAACTGCTAAACAACAGATTGGAGATTAAAATAATAACAGATTTGTCTAATTTTAAATAAAAACAAAAAATATTGATGAAAAATTAGCTTAAGTAAGAAATTTACTTTTGCTATTGTTAAATAAATGTTCATCTTCCAAAGATTTTTGAATTTTGGCGCAATTTCTTTTTTATATTGTCGATATGGCAACTAATAAATACGCAAAGCTTCTTCATGTTAGCGTGTGTGGAAGTATTTAAACCACGTGTTACAACTAACCCCGCGTTAGTTTGTGCCCCGCGCTCCCCTACTATTGGACTGTGAGGGTTGATATACACATGTGAAAGACACTATGGTCTGATACGTACATATCATGGTGTAATATAGCCAATATATATTCAATAACAGGTAACAGGTGTTTGAAAAAGGTGGTCATGGTAATATGATATACCAATTAATGTGTAAGATATACTTTAGTTCTAATTTTTCATTGTACATCCATTTACTTTAGACTCATGTGTTACAGAACAAGAATTAGAGAATGTTTCACCCTCCGCAGCACGTATCTCTATAGCATCTCTAAATGAGGTTTGTGCTTCACTGAGAGTAAATAAACTCTAAATAAACCCCCTATAAATAAACCACATTAGCGAGGACAACTCCCAATATTTTTTAGCATGATTCATGGAAACATTTAGAATTATGGGTTAATTTTATATATATCATGTGTTCAGAGCTTTCTCATCCTAAAATGTGCAATGAGTAACATGCGATACTGTGTGCTTGTTCACCAGCATGCTCCAAAATTGTGATAAGATATACAGCTCATTTGAATTAGAGAATTTACTATAGAGAAAGCCAAATATCTAAATCAGCCACACAATCTAAAAACACTGACAAGGAAAAAAGAAAACGTATTAGAATGCTTTTTAAACTCCTGATCACCCTCAGTAGAATTGATCACGTTTTATTATTTTATAACAGTCATTGTGGATTAATTTTGACTACTTAAAATTAGTCAAATAATAGATGATAAATAAGCTGTTAAGAGAATTTAGATTTAGATTACTACTGTGGTGTGATGTTGTTTACATTTACATTTACATTTATTCATTTGGCAGACGCTTTTATCCAAAGCGACTTACAAGTGAGGAATACAGTAAGCGAGTCGTCATGACGAGGCAAATAGGGACAAGAAGTGCTCACAATACAAGTTTTAGGCAGTGCTCAGAGTATCATAAGATTCAATAGAGAGGGATTAAAGGAAGTGAAGGGATAGGTATAGAAATTTTTTTTTTTTTTTTTTTTTTAGGATGAGGATAAGTGCTCACGAAAGAGTTGTCTTGCAAAAGTCTTAGTACCCCTTCACTTATGTTAAACTGCTTTAAATGTCATTTTTTTCCACACCAATCTATACTCCACACCCCATAATGACAAATAAAACAACAGATGTGACCACTTTGCAGATTTATTAAAAAGGAACAACTGAAATAATTATATTGCATAAGTATTCGTAACATTACCTCAGTACTTGAAAACCTTTACAGCCTCAAGTCTTTTTGGGTGTGATGCAACAAGCTTTGCAGATTGGTGATTTTCTGCCATTCTTCTTTTCAGATCCCCTCAAGCTCTGTCAGGTTGGATGGGGACTATTGGTTGACAGACATTTTAAGGTTTCTCCAGAGATGTTCGATTGGGTTCAAGTTCAGGCCCTGGCTGGGATAGCAGATAGCAAGCAACCATCAAAACTTCATCAAAACATTAACATTAAATCAATGTTAATGTGTCAACTGCAGTAGAGGAGGATTAAGCAACACCACAAACAGCATTACCAGCTTCACTTATTCCTAACCAGACTGACTTTATTTCTGTCAATCCTCTAGAGAAGTTCTTTTTGAGAATCAACAGAGGTTTAGATGTTTAGTCATCATTATGGTGATCATTGTTTCATTTAGTTGGGCAGTTTGACTGTTGGCTTTTTCCACTCAAAGTGTAGTAACATGTCAAAGATGATTCGGTGAAATTGGAATGATCCTGAGCTGAAGTGTCACAGAAAAGGGCATTAATATTTATGCAATGTAATTATTTTTTTTGTTTTGTCTTTATGCGTGTGGAGTGTAGATTGATATGGAAAAGGCATTTAAAGAAATTTAGATGTGCAGAAATAAAGGGGTATGAAAATTTATGCAATGCAATTATTTCATTTGAAAAAGGTGGCACACCTTTGTTTTGTTCTTTTGGTTTTTTTCTTTTTCCTTTTTTTTTTTTTTTTGCCTTGTCATTATGGGGTGTGGAGTGTAGACTGATGTGAAAAAAGTAAAGTAGTTTAGCATAAGGCTGCAATGTAATAAAATGTGAAAAAATAAAGCTGAATACTTTCACAAGGCACTGGACAGTAGCTTAGACTACTATTAATTAGATTAATTAGATAATTAGACTGTTTTTTTTTAAAAGTTATATTGACCCAAGCATGGTAATGAATAAATATGATAATGCTGACTATCGAGTTTGACTTAAAGTAAACAACATGAAAAAATCATCAATTTCTAAGTACATACAGTGTATTTCTGAGAAGTACATAAAAAGTAGACTGAAAAGTATGCTTTGTTATTTTTTAGTTCAAAGGTAAATGTATAAAATAGCACACAAACTTTTTTGTAAGGGTATTATGTGTGTGTGTGTGTGTGTGCAGGTGTAGGAGTTTGTCACAATGAGGTTTCTAATCTCACTGTGTGTGTCGCTGCTGATGCTGCTGATTGATTCTGTCATGTGCATCGGAATGGATCTACAGGTAGTTGAACCAACAGACAGTTTTAAAACATGCTTGTGTATTTAACAGTTGAAATGATTCATGGACAAACATGTTTCTAATAGGGGTGTAACGATTAACTCGTTTTCTCGATGCAACGATTACAAATCCTGACGATGCATATGCATCGATCTTGAAACATGTTTTTTGAATCGTGAATCGTTCATTTCGGCCGATAATCGATGTAAAATGCTAAGAATCGGATTAATCGGGATTCTATAGCGATTCAGTGCTTTAAAATATATAAACATTGAATTATTACATGCGCGAATTGATGGGAGAAGTTGTGCGCCGTCATTCGCGCTCTCACAGCTCTCCTTCACACAGACGCGCTGCGATCTTTACCGCCTTTCACTAGATTGCCCTCGCGCTCTGTCCGTAGCTGTCATTGAGAAGCCCACGTTTGAGCTCTCCTCAGGACGGCCACTACTGCTATTCACATGAGCAGATGACAGCTCCCTATTGAGACAGCAATAGTCCTCCTGAGTCAAACCGATCAAGCCATTGATAAAGCTGCCAAGTCATTGCGTGGTCACTACTGTTGAAATAAAACGCTTTCATTGCGTGGAAACGTCACCGTTATTTTCTGTAAGATAAATTAGGCCTACTTAAGTTTTACGGAAGTGGGTCATACCATTGACATTACCTGAGCAGTTGAAGTAAAACCCCGCTTATTCAAAGGCGTGCATTTATTGCATGGACGGAGCAAACACATAATGTAAGTTTCTCATACGCACAGTTCCAGTGAATGATAAATTAATTTTAACTTAATGTTGTTAAACTGAATGTGCGAATGAAACTGCTGAAATAACTACAACATTAACAACGCTGAAATAAGAGCGCGCGGTTTATCTATCAATCAGATGCGCATTAAAGTTGTGTTCAATAGCAACAGTAGAAACCCAGCGCGTTTCCTTTCAGAATCATCGTAAGGAAAATTATCAGTGAGAACAAAGAGGGCTTTTCTTACTATTCAGTGAAGAAAAGTTAGTTTAGGATTAGTTGGGAAAGTGTATGATATTCTAAGGTAGTCTCTCCATGTAAGCATTAGTTCATGTTTAGAGCACTAGTATATGAAATAGGTCCATAAAAAACTTAAACACACGCTCGCTCACGGCGCTCCGCGCAGAAACCGCTCTATCTCGCGCGCCGCGTGTAGTTTAAATTCTCCGCTGTAATCAAGGGCTGAATCCGAAATCGCCCCCATAACCTCAAATAGGGCATTATTTGAGGCGACAGCCATTTGTAGTGGTGTCCGAAACCATAGTGGACGTTATTGAGTGCACTCATTCAATCTCACATTGCACCGCAATAACGAGTGTACAACCGATGTACGGCTGTCCGAATTCACTCACTCGTTTTCATTCACTCTTTCAAGTGAACAATATAAGTGGATAACGTAGGGAATAGTGACTGAGGCTTTAGGGGGTGATTTCGGACTTACCATAGGCTGTGATGCGATCTCAGCTGTGCTCTCACTACAGTGCAACAGTGAAACGGAACCCCCCTCAAACAGTGACGAAAAGTTGGTTAAGCGACACATACCGGTATTGCGGTATCATCAAAAATTCATTTCATAACAAAAATAAATACCGATATTCGATATGAACCAGCACTACCAATAACCAGCAATAACAACAAAGCTTTGCACACTAACACATAAGTTGCAAAATAAATGTATGTGTATTGCAGCATGTGTGTACATCAAAATATAGGTAACACTTTACAATAAAGTTTAATTTCTTTTACAGAATTAAAGAATCAAGGTTAACGTTGATTAAAATATATACTATTGTTCGTAATACATTAATGATAATTTATTTTATAAAATATGTAGAAATTAACAGTAACCTTGAATAACAAATGGTGTAAAAGTATATTGGCTGATTGTTTGTTCATTAGACCTATTGTATTAACTATTGTTGAACCAGCTGAACCTTATTCTAAAGTGTATTGTACATTTAGAGAAGCAAATAAACATAGCAAAACATCTAGATCGGTCAGACATAAAGGAATGTGAACATTTTTACTCATTTATGTTTTGTTTATCTTTCATTTTAAACAAAGAAAATCTTAAGCACATGAAAATGAAAAACTGGTTTAAGATGTTTAGAGATTACTGGTGGTTGGTTTCATTGTTGGTCCACCCACAGGTATTAATAAATGCTGTTGAGATTGTGAGAGCTTCAGTTCAGCATCACTGAAGTCTGAATCTCCCTGAGTTTGCTCTGCAGAAGCATTTCACCTCAGGTAAACTTATTTCTCTTCATTTTATCCCATTGGGCTCAAATCACGCTATGTTTTTTTGGCTTTGATGGACTGAGATAATTTTGTAAAACATTAATTTTATATAAATATCTCTGAATGTTACTCTTTTAAAAAGTAAATAAAAGTTACAATAAAAAGTTAAAAAGTAAAAATAAAGTTTAAATAAAACTTAAAAAAAAATAAGTTTGCTTTTAGAAATGTGCACCATAAACAAACAATAAAATCTAGCAAAATAATTAAAAGAGACATATTTCATGTCTACCTATTTGTGTATCCATCACAAAAAATAGTTATATTTTAAGGTAATTTTATTAAGTATACTTAAAGTTAAATTATATTTTAAAAGTAAATTAATATCAATGTACTAGTAGTATATTTGTAAGTGTACTGTTTCAATACTGCTTGGGACTAAATTGGCCCACTTTTTGGTGTATAAAAGACGGCTATACTTAAGTAGACTTTAAGTGTAACAGTAGTAAACTTTGAGTACACAACTAGCTTACAACTACGTTTTCATTTGTACTGCAACTGTACTACAAGTGAATTTATAGGTATACCAATAGTTTACTTGTTAAATACTTGTATCACATGTTTTAGTTAATGAAAGTACACTTTGAAGTATACTCTTAGTAAAATACTAGTTTAGTAGTTTTATACTGCAAGTAAAATTGTAAGTTCCCTTTCAGTAGACTTAACATCATACTTAAGTTATAGTTTACTATTTATATATTATTTTCATACTACTGCTGTGCTCTTTGGAAACATCAGAAGTTGAAGCTTTATTTCTTGCTAATTTAGCCACTGTATCAAATAAATACCTAGGGTTGTGTTTGTTTTCTTCTAAAAGTTTTGAAAAACAGGCAGATCTAGCAGTTTTTAAGGCCTTTCTATACTCAATCATTCTCTCTCTCCACAAAATGCGAGGTATCTGGTATGCTAAGGCGATGAAACTGATCAGGAAGATTATTTAGAAAGCGATCTTTAGTGGTAGAAGTGATGGTTCTACCATATTTATGGCAGGGAGGCAGTTTAGCTGCCTTGACTAAATGTAGTATACACGAGACTAGATAATGATCTGAGATGTCGTCACTCTGCTGCAGAATTTCAACGGCATCAATATCGATTCCATGTGACAATATTAGATCTAAAGTATGATTACGACAATGAGTGGGTCCTGACACGTGTTGTCTAACACCAATAGAGTTTAGAATGTCTGTAAATGCCAATCCCAATGAGTCTTTTTTATTATCTACATGGATATTAAAATCACCAACAACAAGGACTTTATCTGCAGCTAGTACTAACTCTGATAGAAAATCAGCAAATTCTTTGATAAAGTCTGTATGGTGTCCTGGTGGCCTGTATACAGTAGCCAGCACAAATGTCAACTTACATAATGTTACGTAAAGCACCATCACTTCGAAGGAATTATATTTGGAAGACTTTTGACTAATACTGTAAATATTACTATAAATTATACTATACAGGCATTTAAAAGCAAAGACAAACACAAAAACTTTTAACTAAAATTACAATAAAAAAAATAATATCTAATCAATTTTCAACAAAAACTATAATAGTATCTCAATGATGAGTGTGTCAGTCCCTGAAAAGTACTGAATTGAGCTCTTTTGTGTCTTTTTGGCTGGGAGCAGTATAGGTCATAAATCCCGCCCTCTCCGCAAAATGTAATGGGACACGAGACAAACTAAACAATCAATTTACACTTTAAGCATTTTTTTTCCAAAGACGGTTTCTGTCATTTTTATCACGCTGGTGTTAGTTCAATTGTTCGTTCTTTAAATAAGTTTGGTTTTTGTTAGTTATTTGATGCTATAAAAACGGGGGTGAGACATCATGATTGACAGCTTCTCTGATTGAAGTAGTCACTGAGGCACCAACAGACTTTGTTCTGGATCTTCGCGGGGAGATTAGCTTCAACTTTAATTTCTACATTTCCGTAACTGTTTATTTCACACCGACATAAGTTGTTCTGATTGTGGCAAATTGAATTGATCGAATGTGATTTGGAAAGGCACAGACCTGTCTATATAAAATCTAATAAAATAAGTTTCAAAAGAACTGTCTGAAGCTCAGAAAAAGGATTATATTGAGGCACAGATTTAAGGAAGGCTACACAAACTTTCTGCTGCATTAAAGTTTCCCACGAGCACAGAGGCCTCCATAATTTATAAATGCCATTAAAAAAACAGTCTAGAGCAAACAGTACTCTTCCTAGAGCTGGGCACCTGGCCAAAGCAATCAGGGAAGGAGGAGAGATGAAGAAGGAAACGATGGTTACTCTTGTTGAGCTCGAATGTGGAGATGGGAGAAACTTACAGAAGAACGACCATTAATGCAACACTTAACAGTTCTGGGCTTTAGGGCAGAGTTGTCAGACTGAAGCCACAGGAAGTGAACACACATAAAAGCCAGCTAGGAATAAAGCGCCTCATACTGTGAGAAACAAGATTTTCTGATTTGATGAACCTCAGTTCCAAGTGTCATGTCTGGAGGAAAACAGGCACTGCTCATCACTTGTGCACAATCACCATCACCATCCCAACAGTGAAGCATGGTGGTGCTGTAGGATTGTTTTTTTAGTGGCAGGGACTAGGGAACTGCTCAGGGAAGAAGAAAAGCAGAACACAAGAAAATATAGAGATATCCTTAATGAAAACCTGATTCAGAGCTCTCAGGATCTCATTCTGGGCTGTGACCCAGAATGAGGACAATGACCCGAAGTAAGCAAATATAGTATATAATATATAATATTATAAGTAAATATAATAATTTATAAGTTAATTTAATAATATTAATACATTATAAAATATATTGAATAATACATAAGGAATTGCCGCTTTTTGTATATTAAAAAAAAATTGTGACAATATATTTACTAATACATCATAAATGTATTTTTTATATTTGAATAACTAGGAGAGTTTAATAAGCCAGCATATTAAAACCCACAATGCATTTAAGTGAAAGTTTCCATAGCATATCTCCTGTTGCCGGTAGGGATACTAATTTAGGGAACGCTCATGTGGGTGGTGTTACATCCTACAGGTGTCTAGGGGTTGTTTTACTAGACCGTAACAAAATTTAGTGTTTGAAGAGCATTTGTCCGGGCCCTGCCACAGCACCACAACAACAAGATTTCTTTTAACAGCTTTATTAAAGGCTAGCTAAGCCCAACCAGGTACAATTAAAAGTACAATTTAAGAGGGAGGCAAAGGCTTCAGAAGGGGGCAATGCCAAAATAAACAAAAGTTTAGTCTAACTTGGGATTTTAATTTCCTACTAAATCTCTCAAAGAAAAACCAACAACAGAATATATACTCACTCCCTATCTAGCCACAAACCAGGAGAAAACAGGAGATTACAAAATAAAATGGCGCCCATCTCCCTACAGTTCCCAACTAATGATGAAACAGACAATCAGATGAATAACAACTTAAAAAGGTAAAAAAAAAGGAGTTTAGCAGGACTAAAGTGTTCAGTAGAAAGTAAGCAACTAAAGCAACAGCATTTTAGACCAAAGGAAAAATGCAAGCAATCATACAGTTCCAAGAAGAATGCACCACCGCTTCTTCAACAGCATTGGACAAGACACAGATCATGCTCTGGAGAAGGATTCTCATCAGTTGAGAGTTGTGCTCTGCTTTTATGCTGCTTCTCTCCTGGATGGTAAGCAGGTGCAGCTGGGGGCACAATCAGCTTCCTGCCAGTGTGAAAGAGTGGGAGGAGCCAGAAAGAGCAGGAGACACAGGGGAAAACAAAAAGCAACCACCACAGTGCAACATGCAATTGTCACAAAAATCAATACGTCTTTGGACGTAACACCCCCACCCATAAGTTACAAACAGTACCCATAGAAATGTTTGTAAACTACAGGGGCAAAACGTACTGACATCCAGATCTTAATTTATAGAAGACCCCAACACCATCAAATGACCACTCAAACAGCTGTCCCAACCTTGCAAGTGACTGACGAGCAGTGGATGAAACACTTTGATTTGGCTTACCCATTACAGATGGGATAGACCTTCGAGTAGGGACTGAATGCTTACTAGCAGTCATCAGGGACTCTGCTTCCTGAACCGGGTCAGCAGATTCAGAAGGAACCATGTCAGGCTTAACAGAAAGAGTACAGTCAATAGTCAAGTCAAGTCACCTTTATTTATATAGCGCTTTTTACAATGCAGATTGTGTCAAAGCAGTTTTACATTGATAACTGGTATATAATTTTGGCTGCACAGCAGCTCTTAAAGAATAGTGTCAATGCAGACAGATCAAAGCACTGTTCAATATCAAATGTCAAGTGTCCCCAACTAAACAAGCCAAAGGCGACAGCGGCAAGGAACCCAAACTCCAACAGGTGACATCAGATGGCAAACAGGTGGCAAATAGACTGCTGTGTTAAAAATGGAGAACAAAAACCTTGGGAGAAACCAGGCTTAGTCGGGGGGCCAGTTCTCCTCTGGCGAACAGTGCTTTGGTACGATTAATTTTTCTTATGTCCGTTAGGATCGCAACATTCAAAGTATTTATTCCAGTTCAGTCCAGTTGAGGATCGTATTCATCACACCGGTATAGAAGGTTTTTTTGAGGAGCTGTGCCACTGGCTGTTGTGTCGATGAGGCCTTCACAATGGATGATCTAGTTGACTCAATCTCTGCTGATACTTCAGGGCTGTGTTGTGGTCGTGTCAAGGCGCCGGTCCTGAGTCTCACCTGGATACGGCCCGGATCTGGTTGACTACGGTAAACCTCGGGATAAACAGAAAGACTAATATTAGCGTAGATGCCATTCTTCTTCTGATGTAACGAGTACATCTGGTGTTATAGGAAGTGTTCCCGGTTCCGGCTGACCTAATTTATGCAGCCTAATAATCCTTTAACGGATTTGAAAATATGTGTGTCTGCTTCCCGAACAATGCTAGGAAGATTGTTCCAGAGTTTAGGTGCCAGATAGGAGAAGGATCTACCACCTGCGGTTGATTTTGATATTCTAGGTATTATCAGCTGGCCTGAATTCTGAGATCGCAATAGACGTGAAGGACTATAATGCTTTAAGAGCTCGCTCAGGTACTGGGGAGCTAAACCATTTAGTGCTTTGTAAGTAATTAGCAAGATTTTAAAATCTATACGATGTTTAACAGGAAGCCAATGCAGAGTTGACAGAACTGGGCTAATATGGTCATACTTCCTAGTTCTAGTAAGAACTCTAGCTTCTGCATTTTGTACGAGCTGTAGTTTATTTATCAGGCGAGCGGAACAACCACCCAGTAGAGCGTTACAGTAATCTAGCCTTGAGGTCATGAACGCATGAACTAACTGTTCTGCATTTTTCATTGAGAGCATATGTCGTAGTTTAGATATATTTTTAAGATGGAAGAATGCGGTTTTACAGATGCTAGTAACATGGGCTTCAAATGAAAGATTGGTATCAAAGAGCACACCCAGGTTCCTAACTGACGACGAAGACTTAATAGAGCAGCCATCAAGTGTTAGACAGTATTCTAGGTTATTACATGAAGAAGTTTTTGGTCCAAAAAATTGGAATCTCTGTTTTTCTGAATTTAGAAGTAGGAAATTACTGGTCATCAAATTTTTTATATCAGTTATGCATTCTGTTAATTTTGTGAATTGGTAAGTTTCGTCAGGGCGCGAAGACATATAGAGCTGAGTATCATCAGCGTAACAGTGAAAACTAACGCCATGCTTCCTAATGATATCTCCCAAGGGTAGCATGTACAGAGTGAAAAGCAACGGTCCTAGTACTGAGCCTTGCAGTACTCCATATTGAACTTGTGATCGATATGACCTCTCTTCGTTTACTACTACAAACTGATAACGGTCAGATAAGTATGATTTGAACCATGACAATGCAGTTCCACTAATGCCTACATAATTTTCGATTCTATTTAAAAGAATATTGTGATCGATAGTGTCAAATGCAGCATCAGAAGTTAAAGCTTTATTTCTTGTTAATTTAGCCACTGTATCAAATAGATACCTAGGGTTGTGTTTGTTTTCTTCTAAAAGTTTTGAAAAATAGGCAGATCTAGTAGTTTTTAAGGCCTTTCTGTACTCAATCATTCTCTCTCTCCACGAAATGCGAAAAACTTCTAGTTTTGTTTTCTTCCAGCTGCGCTCCATTTTTCTGGCTGCTACCTTTAGGGCCCGAGTTTAGCTGCCTTGACTAAATGTAGTATACACAAGACTAGATAATGATCTGAGATGTCGTCACTCTGCTGCAGAATTTCAATGGCATCAATATCGATTCCATGTGACAATATTAGATCTAAAGTATGATTACGACAATGAGTGGGTCCTGACACGTGTTGTCTAACACCAATAGAGTTTAGAATGTCTGTAAATGCCAATCCCAATGAGTCTTTTTTATTATCTACATGGATATTAAAATCACCAACAACAAGGACTTTATCTGCAGCTAGTACTAACTCTGATAGAAAATCAGCAAATTCTTTGATAAAGTCTGTGTGGTGCCCTGGTGGCCTGTATACAGTAGCCAGCACAAATGTCAACTTACATAATGTTACGTAAAGCACCATCACTTCGAAGGAATTATATTTGGAAGACTTTTGACTAATACTGTAAATATTACTATAAATTACAGCAACACCTCCCCCTTTGCCTTTCTGACGAGGATTGTGTCGATAATCATAACCTTGAGGGCTAGACTCATTTAAAGTAATGTAATCATCTGGTTTTAGCCAGGTTTCTTTCAAACACAGCACATCTAGATTATTGTCTGTGATAATATCATTTACAATAAGTGCTTTTGAAGAAAGGGATCCCAACCCAAGCTTTATCATTTGTTTATCATTTTTATCTCTATTTTTTATTTGTTGAACATCAATTAAATTTTTTCCATTAAATGGGTTTGGAAGTTTTTTGTTTTTACTAATTCGGGGTACAGACACAGTCTCTATGTGATAATATCTAGGTGTAAGAGTTTCTATGTGTTGGGAATTATCTGACTTCTGTAACGTGAGGCAGCTAGCAGACGGTTGGTTTAGCCAGTCTGTCTGCTTCCTGACCTGGACCCCAGTTTGTCATGTTTTAGTTCTAAGACTATGTGCCATATTACTAGAGAGAAGAGCAGCACCATCCCGGGAGGGATGAATACCATCTCTTTTCAACAGGTCAGGTCTGCCCCAAAAACTTTTCCAATTGTCTATGAAACCTATATTATTCTGTGGACACCACTTAGACAGCCAGCCATTGAGTGATGATAATCTGCTAACTATCTCATCACTCCGACGAACAGGAAGAGGGCCAGAGCAAATTACTTCTTCTGACATTGTACTTGCGAGTTCACACACCTCTTTAATGTTAATTTTAGTGATCTCCGACTGCCGAAGTCGAACATCATTAGTGCCGACGTGAATAATAATTTTAGAGTATTTACGATTAGCATTAGCCAGCACTTTTAAATTTGCTTTGATGTCAGGTGCTCTGGCTCCCGGCAAACATGTGACTATGGTGGCTGGTGTCTCTATTTTCACGTTCCGTGTAATAGAATCACCAATAACTAGGGTACTTTCAACAGGATTCTCAGTGGGTGCATCACTGAGTGGGGAGAACCTGTTTGATGTTCTTATTGGAACGGAAGAGTGGTGTTTTCCGCGGCTAGGCCGCCTCACCGTTACCCAACTGCCCTGCTGCGTGGGCTCTACAGCCAGAACCGAACAATGTACAGAGTTCACTAAGCTAGTCGCATCCAAAACAGTATCTGAAGCCCTTGCATTCTTACTATCCTCGATTAAAGTTTGAATGCGTGTCTCTAATTCTGAGATTCTCTCTGTCAGCCTGACTATTTCCCTACATTTATGACATGTAAATCCCTCATCGCTGACAGAGAGAGCTATACTGAACATGTTGCATATGGAACACGACACGATACAAGGAAAGGATGACATGACTCACCGTGTTTGTAGACTGATCCGAGTTACCACAGCTGTTTGATGAACGCGTTGAAAAAGGAGCGCGCGAGAGACTGATGACAAGTTAACAAGCTAGCGAGATGCAAACGCGTTGTAACAGCGATTTAGATTCAAAGATTACAAGCTAGCGACGTCAGATTGATGTGGTAGGCAATATTATATAAGGTAATGATAATATAAGCAACAATGAACCTGTTTCAGGATTCACAGGTGAGTCAGCAAGGTTTACTTCCTTTTAACTTCCTTTGGTGCCTGTGCATGAGTTTCTGAAGTAGTAGGACATGTAGAAGGAAAATGAGCAGTGATATCAGAGTCAAAAGACATGTTAGGTGTGTCTACAGCAATTGGATGGGGAACAACTTTACCACCTGCCAAGTCATTCCCCAGGATAAGGCTTACTCCTTTCACTGGCAGCGCAGTTCGTACACCAAGAGGAACTGTACCAGTTATCAGATCAGACTTCAGGTAGACCATATGCAATGGCACCTTCACACCCCGTAGTTTGATACCACGTACCAGCACATCGGTACCAGAGTATGTTTCGGGTGAGAATGGCAAAACATCTGCTAAAATAAGCCACTGTACTGCACCAGTGTCTCTCAGAATTGAAATGGACCTGCTGAGAGAGTCAGCACTAAGAGAAACAGATCCGTTGAAGAGAAATGTTTCATACCCAGAACTCTTAGATGGCACGGAACAGATTTTAGGGATTGAGACAGCCTAAGCAAAAGCCACACTTTTAGATTTTCCAGCAGCATTTTTCTGTTTCCACGCTTTACACTCCGAGATCAGGTGGCCTGGATCCAAACAGTAGAAGCAAACACGTTTGTTACTGAAATGTTTTGCATCAGCTTTATGACCCTTATCTGCTGTTTCCCTTGAAACAATGGAAATGTCCTTCTCTGCTTGCTCATTATTAAAAAACTGATGTTTGGACTGATGTGAAGATGGAAATACTGTCTTATGGGTAAGCACATAAGTCTGCTATCACAGCAGCTTCAGAGAATGGGTTTCCCTTTTGTTTATTCAAATGAACGACTACAGGTTCAGGAGCACAATTTTTAAACTCTTCCAATAAGATAAGCTCCTACAACTGCTCTAAATTGGTGACCTTGTTCGAAAGGCACCACTTCTCAAAGAGCGTTTTTTTTCTCTTGCGCAAACTCTACATATGTTTGTTTGGCTGTTTTCATTAAGTTTTGGAAACGCTGACGGTAGGCTTCAGGAACCAATTCATATGCCCTCAATACTGCCACTTTGACCACCTCATAATCAAGAGATTGCTCAATTGGAAGCGAAGAACAGACCTCCTGTGCCTTACTTACAAAATTGCACTGTAGGAGGAGCCCCCACATGTCCTTCGACCACCCCAATTTAACAGTGATGCGTTCAAAAGTGGTGAAGTAGCAATCTACCTCAGCTTCTCTAAAAGGCGGTACCAGTTTTATGTACTTTACAACATCAAAGTTTGGCTGGGTATTGCTTACTGGGTCATAGTTAACCATGCTGGATTGTAACTGTGCCCTCTCAAATGTTGGTGAGGAGGGAGCTCTCAAGCGTGGGAGGGGAACAGGAGGCTTCCTGCGCAAAACCTAAGCTTCTAATTCAAGCGTTTTAAGCTTAATGTCCCGATGCGCCTCAACCTCAACAGTATGGAGTTGTACAACTTTAATGACATGTTCTTGTCTTTTTAGCTCCAAGTCAAATTCTTTTAACTTGATTGCCGTCACCGGATCAAGTTGAGACTCAGCAGGAAGGGGCAAAGCAGAAGCTTCTCCTACTGCTAAATTACCCTCTGACACCTCCAGCGGTGATTCAGTTTTCACTTGCTTGGCAGCATCTCTGGACACAGTAACATGAAAGAAATCAGCAATTAACAACAAATCTTTTTTTCTTTTTCAGCCAAGACTTATGTAACAGAGTTTACTTATGACCATATTACACTGGTTTAGGGTAGCTGTGTTCGCCCTGGTGTGTCGGTCAGAACACAGGAGACATGAATATGAATCAACAGTCTTTAATTAGTTCAGCAATGATCAGCACAGCCAGACCACAGGGCATTGCTTGGCATTATCTTCACAATAATGATATGTGAGGTTACTGTACAGGAGTAGGCATAGGTGTGGTCTGAAACAATTAACAATAAACACAATTAGTAACATCAACAACTTCAATCAATATAATAACCGGCATTTATACTGTTAGCTATTCATTGTAAATATGAAATTCTCTGCAGTAATACCACTTTTCACCGTTAGATGGCGCATGGGGTTCATAAATGGAATTATTTGCTGCGTCATCACATAATCCTATAATTAAACTTCTAACTAAGAATAACTACAAAGCGAAAATATAAACATTCAAATCTACACACTGGAAATATCAATCAGTAATGCTATTAATACACTGAATCCAAGTGTAGTAAATATACAAGTGAAATAAAGGGCTTAGGCAAAATAGCGTCACTGATCTTCACAAATGAACTCACAATATCTTATGAATTATTCCTCATACAACACATTCAGTAAAGGACAATCATTATTAAGTAGGTTTCTGGACTGTATTTACTGGTTCTAAGTCCAATCACTGTTGTTTAATGGAAGTTTCAAGCCATTTGACATACTCAATGCAGAGCATTAACAGGTGTATGTGATATTAGGTGTGTGTGGTTTCTATAATAAAAACAGAAATATAAATAATCAGATTACAGTAATAATGATAAACATTTAAATCAACTAAATAAACACGTGAGAACACGTGACTATATAAATGTAAACACATAATCAACTATTAATATGCAGGTGACCATCGTCTTATAACTACTTCTCAATCCAGCATAATCTTCACAATCCACATAAATATGGCTTAAAAGGCATTTGTACAGTGTAAACAATAAAGTACGAATATAGAAAATATGATCCGTTTTTATTGTTTCACTTATGTAGCGCGCATCGGAACACACGTAACACAAGTAACACTGTTATAGCGCTAGTCTTAGCTTCAACAGAAATACAGACACATTCAATATCAAAACGTTTAAACACAGAATACTACAATATCAATATAAACAAGGATTAAAACCTTATATATGCAAATTAAACTTACTTTCAAAGTTACGCACACTCATCTATGGCTTGAATACACACGAGCCCTCCACAGCGATAAAGCGGAACATAAGTTGCGTCAATAATTCCCAACCCACCAATAAAAATCAACTTACTAAGCCTTTTCAACAGCCGCCCCAATTTACGTAGTAAATTCTACTTTAGAAAAGGCTTATGAGTCTTCGTCATCATCAGATAGTGGTGGCAAACAGATAAGTTTACTCACTGGTCGGATGTATTTCCGACCCTGCACTTGCACTTCAGCAGTTCGGATTTTCCCATCAGACCCTGGTACTATGGTTGAGAATGCAAGGGTTTGGAGTTTAACATGCCTTCAATCTCTGTAAGCACTGTACTTAGCACTTCCTCAGTTACATGTTGGGCCCCAAGCGTAACATTAAGAGCATATTTTAAAGACCTGATCTCCCTCTCCCATAGTCCACCAAAATGAGGAGCTCCAGGGGGATTGAATTTGATCTGAATTTTCTGCTTTGCAAGCTGACTTTGCAAAGTTGGTTGCATAGCGGCAGATGCTTCTGATAGTTCCCTTTCTCCTCCCTTGAAGTTTGTTCCCCGGTCAGAATAGAGTTCATGGGGAGTTCCTCTGCGTGCGATGAATCTGCGTAGGGCCATGAGGAATGAATCTGTATCAATTTTGGGAAGTAAATCAATGTAGACTCCTCTGGTCGTCATACATTTAAATATGAGTCCCCACCGTTTTTCATTGCGGCGGCCTACTTTGATTGTGAAAGGCCCAAAACAATCAACACCAGTCGAATAAAAAGCTGGGCGGTAGAGACGAAGTCGGGCTGGTGGTAAATCAACCATTTTTGGCACTTCTGGCTTTCCGCGCCATTTTTTGCACTCATGACACTGATGTTGGTGCCGCCGTACTGCTTCTCGGCCTCTAATGATCCAGTATTTTCAGCGTAACTCAGCAAATACTCTTTCTGCACCAGGATGATGGAGTTTTTCATCATAATGTTGGATCAGGAGTTGACTGAGTGGATGTTTGGGATCAAGGACAATTGGATGGGCAGTATCTGGCCCAAGCAGCTCATTACATCGCAGACGGACACCAACTCTTATGAGCCCAGTAGACTGGTCAATTTCTGAGGCAAGTGATATTAATCTACTGTTGGAAGGCAAGGATTTACCACACATTAATGAGTCAAGTTCAACTGGGAAACACATAGCTTGGGTTTGCTTCAAGAGTGAGACCTCAGCAGCTGCATAGTCTTGGCCAGATAAATCTCTCACCTGATTGGCTTGTTTTAACTGTTCTTGTGCTTTATGTTCCACCAGTTGGTTAAAACTGCGGTATGGTGAGAATTCTTGCATTGCATCCGAGAAGTCTACTGTGGTGAGGCTGCAGAAGGTTACCTTCTTCTCTTCATCTGTGCTGTCTGGGATTGATTCCTCTGGGTCATTAGGCCAGGTACTTGGGTCTTGCCACTTAAAGTGTGGTCCTTGTTTCCACTGACTTGGCACTGATAGCTGCTGAAGTGTTTTACCATGGGTAATGTCATCTGCAGGATTGTTTTCAGACTTCACATAACGCCATGCTTGAGAAGTGGTCAGCTCCTGAATTTCTGCAATTCTTGTGCCCACAAACACTTTACAGGTGCTGGTCATATAATTAGAATATCATCAAAAAGTTGATTTATTTCACTAATTCCATTCAAAAAGTGAAACTTGTATATTATATTCATTCATTACACACAGACTGATATATTTCAAATATTTATTTCTTTTAATTTTGATGATTATAACTGACAACTAAGGAAAATCCCAAATTCAGTATCTCAGAAAATTAGAATATTACTTAAGGCCAATACAAAGAAAGGATTTTTAGAAATCTTGGCCAACTGAAAAGTATGAACATGAAAAGTATGAGCATGTACAGCACTCAATACTTAGTTGGGGCTCCTTTTGCCTGAATTACTGCAGCAATGTGGCGTGGCATGGAGTCGATCAGTCTGTGGCACTGCTCAGGTGTTATAAGAGCCCAGGTTGCTCTGATTGTTGGGTCTGGCATATCGCATCTTCCTCTTCACAATACCCCATAGATTTTCTATGGGGTTAAGGTCAGGCGAGTTTGCTGGCCAATTAAGAACAGGGATACCATGGTCCTTAAACCAGGTACTGGTTGGCACTGTGTGTAGGTGCCAAGTCCTGTTGGAAAATGAAATCTGCATCTCCATAAAGTTGGTCAGCATCAGGAAGCATGAAGTGCTCTAAAATTTCCTGGTATACGGCTGCGTTGACCTTGGACCTCAGAAAACACAGTGGACCAACACCAGCAGATGACATGGCACCCCAAACCATCACTGACTGTGGAAACTTTACACTGGACCTCAAGCAACGTGGATTATGTGCCTCTCCTCTCTTCCTCCAGACTATGGGACCCTGATTTCCAAAGGAAATGCAAAATTTACTTTCACCAGAGAACATAACTTTGGACCACTCAGCAGCAGTCCAGTCCTTTTTGTCTTTAGCCCAGGCGAGACGCTTCTGACGCTGTCTGTTGTTCAAGAGTGGCTTGACACAAGGAATGCGACAGCTGAAACCCATGTCTTGTATACGTCTGTGCGTAGTGGTTCTTGAAGCACTGACTCCGGCTGCAGTCCACTCTTTGTGAATCTCCCCCACATTTTTGAATGGGTTTTGTTTCACAATCCTCTCCAGGGTGCAGTTATCCCTATTGCTTGTACACTTTTTTCTACCACATCTTTTCCTTCCCTTCGCCTCTCTATTAATGTGCTTGGACACAGAGCTCTGTGAACAGCCAGCCTCTTTTGCAATGACCTTTTGTGTCTTGCCCTCCTTGTGCAAGGTGTCAATGGTCGTCTTTTGGACAACTGTCAAGTCAGCAGTCTTCCCCATGATTGTGTAGCCTACAGAACTAGACTGAGAGACCATTTAAAGGCCTTTGCAGGTGTTTTGAGTTAATTAGCTGATTAGAGTGTGGCACCAGGTGTTTTCAATATTGAACCTTTTCACAATATTCTAATTTTCTGAGAGACTGAATTTGGGATTTTCCTTAGTTGTCAGTTATAATCATCAAAATTAAAAGAAATAAACATTTGAAATATATCAGTCTGTGTGTAATGAATGAATATAATATACAAGTTTCACTTTTTGAATGGAAATAGTGAAATAAATCAACTTTTTGATGATATTCTAATTATATGACCAGCACCTGTATATCTGCATAAATCTGATTGGATCCAAGCCAAGACTGTCTTTGAGTCACTCCACAGTGTCACCTGTTGAATGTTCAAGGTGAGTTCCTTTTCCAAAACTCTTGCCAGCTGAGCTCCACTAAGTGCTGCACACAGTTCTAGCCTGGGAACAGATAACTGTCGTTTTGGTGCCACCCCTGATTTTGCTGTGACAAATGCAACCTCAACTTGGCCCTGAGGACTCTCCGTTCTCAGGTATGCCACTGACCCATAAGCATGAATTGAAGCATCACAGAATATGTGGATGTCTCTTCTGCACACTTCAGAATCCAGTTCTGTGCTAGTGTAGCATCGTGGTATGGCAATCTTGTGAGGCAATCTTGTGAGGTGAGGTGAGCAACGACAGAAGGAATGTTGCTAGCCCACTGTCTTAATTCGAACCCACCAGAAAGTAGAAGAGCTTGCAGCTTGTTCACCATTTCAGTTGCTTTGTCAGTAGAAGTTACAGTCTGCAGGTAATTGTCCACATAGAAATGTTTCTCTACAGCCACACGTGTGTCTTCTCCTGGATCATTGTTCTCTTGAACATGTTTTAGGATAGCAAATGTTGCGCAGCATGGGCTACATGTTGTCCCGAATGGCAAAACTTGCCACTCATAAACACTGACTGGTGTATCACGCTGCATGTTGCACCACAGAAATCTGAGAAGTGGTTTATCTTCTGGGAGCAGACGAATCTGGTGAAACATGCCTTTGATATCGCTCATGATTGCAATAGCATGTTCTCTGAAATGAAGTAACACTCCTAGTAAAGTAGAAGTGAGGGTAGGCCCAGGTGAGAGGTACTCATTGAGGTTATGGCCTTGGTACTGAAAGGAACAATTGTACACCACTCTGTGCTTTCCATTATGGTGTACCATGTGGTGCGGTATGTACCACGATTCAGAGGTTTGATCAACTGCTTCAGTAGCCAGCTTGACAGCATAATCAGATTGCTCCAGTCTTTCGATTTCTTGGTTATACGTCTTTGTGAGTTCTAGACTTTTGCTGAGATGCCTTTCCATTGCTCTGAGTTGAGGAAGAACAGCCTCCTTTGGTGCTTGCAATTGGGGCATGTTCTTTTTTCGCATAAGTGGTGTGGCATAGCAGAACACTCCATTTACATTTACCCTTACTGTCTTAGTCTCAAGCAGAATGATGGCCTCCTGATCACAATGTGAGCGTGTCACCATCTTCTCATTGCAGTATGGTAATATGCCAAGCTGCCAGAGTCTTTCTACATGTTTCAACAGCTGTGGTGAGGTGGAGGTCACAGATGTGAAAAAGCATTGTTGCTCTGGTATTTGGTGCTGGACTACATTAGCTGGCCCTTGCAGTGTCCAGCCTAATCTGGTCCTTATAGCAGCTGGCCCGCCTGGTGGTCCAAAGCGCACTGGCTCCATGGGGGTGATCAAGTGGTGATGATCAGAGCCTACAAGCAACAATGGCTGAACTTGCGAAAAGGCATGAAGAGGCAGTCCCTGGAGATGCTGGTATCTCCATTGCAGAAGGGTAACTAGATGTGAATGCTTAGCCAAACCCAAATTCTCAGCAGTAAAGGCACCTGTTATTTTGAACCTTTTACTTGGCTGAAATGCTGGGGACAGAGTGAAAGATACTCTTGTACCTTGTATGACTTGGGTGTCATATCGCACTGGTCTCAAAGAGAGGGTTTCAGTCTGTCCATAAAGCTTAAGCTGCTGTGCTGCACCATGAAAGCAGGATTGTACGTTCAGAACCATCGTCCAGAATTGCATAAGCCATCATTGAATGTTTGCCATTATGCAAGAGCACTTTACAAATTTTCAGAAGGACTTGGCTGCCACCTGGTGGACGATCTAGGTATAGTATTTGACTTTCTTGGGGTCTCTCATGAGAGTCCTTCATCTCTGTTGACTTGATGTTGATGTCATGCAAGACAGTTAGATATTTGCCCTTGCAAGTTTTCCATGTGGCTTTGAGTCTGCACTGGGCTGCCTGATGTTTCCTTCCGCACCTCCAACATCTCTTATTTGACTTAATCCAGTTAGTTTTGAGCTCACTGGTTAGCTGTGTAAAGTTAGTGCACTGGTTAAGATAGTGGTGGTTATTGTCACAGTAATGACAGTACCTTGCCAGGGTTTTGAAATTCTGAGGTTTTAGTAGCTGGAGTGTTTGTAGACTGATCTACACCATGCAAAATAGCTGCTGTCTGAAAAGTGGGCTTGCGCTGTCGCTGAGCCTCTTTCTGTTGACCAACACGTCCCCTTGTTTCACTTGTACTGAGTTTACAGTCAGTGGGTTGCACCTGCATCTCGAACTCCAGCCAATGTGAAAAGTCAAGCAGGTTTAGAATGGGATTTCTGAGGGGGTGAACATACCTCTTAAAGTTAGCCTTGAGATCATGAGGGAGTTTGGACATGAGTCTTGCCACATGTGAGCCACACTACACAATTCAGTAGCTCCCTTCTCATCCAGCTGGTCAAGCATACCCACTGTTGTGGAAATTTTAAAAAAAAAATATGGTAATTATCCTTATATGCTGATGATTACAAGTCTTCTCTTAGAAATGTATATGCTGATGATTACAAGTCTTCTCTTAGAAATGTATGTGCTGATGATGACAAGTTTTCTCTTAGGAGGAGTCAAAGCATGCTGTCTTCTCTCACAAGTGTGTGTGTGTGTACAGCTTTTCAGTCACGTAGAACAGCTACTTTTGGGGGCTTATTTTTGGCTCGTGGCCAAGCCTGAGCAAAAGACCATGTTTGTATGAAACAAATGTATAAGTTTTGCAGTGTAAGAGGGTTATGATTGTCACGTGACAGGTGGCAGAGTTGTTTTCCTGGTTATGTGCCTAATATGGGAAGAGAATAGAGTTTCAACCTTGGAGATTAGAGGGTATAAAGAGGGACTGAAAACCTGTAATCTTTGTCTTACACTCTGCAGGCTTCTTGTGAGCTTGTACGACTGTTTGATCTGTTTCTTGCAAGAAATAAAACTTTGAAAGACAATTGGACGTGTTTATCTCTTATGCAGTGAGAGTCTGTTGATGATTTTTTTGCCACAACAATTTGGTGTCAGGAAGTGGGATCCCTTGGATGTGCCCTGCTGGACCCGAGAGCGGACGGTGACTGATCATCCTGGACTTAGTTTCAGCCCTACCCCGTATAGCATTGAGGGATGAGGGGTCGACCGCCCGGGCCCGGAGGGGACACCACTGGGATCAAGAAAAGAACCCAGGTGGCATCACAACTCTCTGGTAAGAGATAAATTATAAATTTCTATGGGGAATTGAAGTTTTGAAAATTGGTAAAATTGTGTAAAAACTGAGTAACAATTAGGAAATGGGACAAACCATATTGGTGGCTCTGGCTGGCTCTGTGGTCGTGGTCAAGGGGTTTCTAAGGGGAATTGAGGTCGCGCATGCAGAAGCAGGGGAAATTTGGGGTGCGTCATACAAGCTGAAGCAAATTGTGGGATTGAGCCCAGCTGCAGTGAGGGTGCTGCAGGAACAAATTTGTGAGTCAGGGAACTCAGGCTGTATGACATAATTTAGACAACACTGAGAAATAGCGCGATCAAGACGTTCCCGGAAACTGTATCACGTTGGGACAGTAAAGATGTTTCCATTGAGGGAGGTTTGCGAGAAATCTAAGCTGGGTCACGCACTGAAGCAAGTTGTGGGATCGAGCCCAGCTGCAGTTAGGGTACTGCAGAGAACAAACTTGTGAAAGAGTGACACAGCTTAAACGTCTTAAGCTGGAGCATTGAGGCTCAGCCCGTCCGGTTTTGGGTCAAAAAGATCGGGGAGCAAGGAAGCTCAACCAGTCCGCCTTGGGTTAAAGGTCGGATCTGTAGGAGACTTCCGACAGATTATTAGGTGTGCATCGGAAGGAAAATCCACGAGAGTCGGGAGAGCCAATATGGGGAAATCCCAGAGCAAGCTTGCAGAATATGATGCACCAGTGTTTTTTTCAGATGAGAAAAATATATGGCACAAAATGTATACAATATATAGAAAAGTTGATCAAATATCATGATTTTCCAGAAGAGGGGACATTAAGTGTGATACGATTAACTGCAGTTAAAGAATCAATAGAAGAGGGAAATAAAGCAAAAACAGGCTGTGGGAGAAGAAAGCATGTGTGTGTAAAGTGTAACCAGACTGTGAACTGCTGGCTGCATGAGGCAGAAAGGAGAGAAAGAAAAACAATGCAAAAAGAGTTAGCAAAGAACAAAGAAGAAAACACAGAAAAGAAGGAAGAGAAAAATAAATTAAATAAGGAACAAATGTCTGCACCGCATCCTACTAATCCTTTTTTCTCTGTCTTGTCACCACCGCTCTATACACACTATCCCGTGCCTGAGCTGCAAGCCGTCAACTGGGACCCCGACCTCGACTGCTCTCCACCTAAACGACCAACAGCACCCCCACAAGCAGGAGCCGATGTGAGACGACAGCTGACACTAAAGCCCTCCACGTCTCAACCCCTCCTGGAAGAGGTCGACGACGACCCTAACATGATTCCGGAGACCCCCAACGAGGAAGAAGAAATCATGCGGAAGGCTCCAGCAGCAAAGAAAAGGAAGACACGACAAACTGTCAAAGAAGAAAATGTGAGTATCACACCTCCAATGATTGAAGTTTCGGGGCCAGACGGGCCTATGGTGGTTTTTAGACCATGGACTATGACTGATATGAAGGAAGCAATGGCCCATTTGCCAAGCCCTGAAGACACGAGTAATAAGTTTGCGGGGGAACTCTGCATGTTTTGCAGGGAGTTCAGCCCCACATTACAAGAACTGAAAAGGCTGCTGGCAATGAAAATGGGGCCAATGAACTGGTATAAGGTGAAAGGGAGACTGCAAAGGGACGACTGCCGAAGAGAACACTACGACTGGGTCCACAGAGATAACGTGGACTACCGCGATGCTGTTGTCGAACTGGCCAACACCATAGAAGCGGCGGTTCCAGTGCGTGTGGAAACATCAAAGCTGAGCGACTGTTTCCAAGAAAAGGGAGAAGGTGTGCTAGCATTCTACTACCGACTCTACGAAGTGTTCAACAAACACAGCGGCATGACAGAACCAAATGTCAGAGGCCCTGAGCCTGATCTATGGGAGTGTCATCTGAGCGGCTGGTTCATGAGAGGACTAAGTGAGGACATAGCATGAGGAGTGAAAACCAGCTTGGTCGGATGGAAGGATTCACGTTTAGCTGAGCTCCTGAAGCACGCCTTACATGCGGAAGAACAGATAGAAGAGACAAGGGAAGCCGAAGCAAGACGAGCAGCCGAGGAAGAAAAGCTTGCAGCTGCGAAAAGGGAGAAAGCCAGAGTGAAGTCTGACAAAGAGTTACAGCTGGCTATTGTGGACGCTATATCAAAAGTCGGAGGGGCTTCCGGGAACAGAGATGGATACAGCGGAAGGAATGCGAGAAGAGAAGGGGGGAGGACAAGTAACTGGAGGTGCTGGATTTGTGAGACAAATGATCATTTCACCAGAGACTGTACTAGGTGCCGAGTGTGCAAAAAGGAGGGCCATTGGGGCATCAACTGTCCCCAGAACAAGCAGAATCAAGCCGACTGAAGCGAGGGGGACGGAGAGCAGAGAGGAGGGGCCCAGGGCGAGCAGCCGACAGCTACAAATCAAGGAAGTGCAAATTTTCTAACAACACACATATACACATACACTGATTTATGTACTGCTCTCTGCAATGAAGAAAACGCTTGCAATTCTTTATGTATGACTAAAGTGAGTAATGTTTCTGATAACTGTTTGATGATGTACAAAAATAAGGGATTTTTAGACATGCCAAGATATTCTATGTTAATAGAGGGAACCCCAGTCTCCTTGTTAGTTGATTCTGGGGCGGGACGATCCGCGTTACGACCATGTGACTTGCCATGTCAACTGTCAATGACAAACAAATTTAATGAATCTATTTCTGCATCGGGGCACCAAATTTTTGAGAGATTCACAGAACCTTTGACCTGTGAAACAGAAGGGGGCAGGATGTTGAAACATGCCTTTCTGTATTTGTCTGCATGCCCAACACCACTGATGGGCTGAGATCTAATGTGTAAATTAAATTTGGCACTGTTTGCAACCGCCTCAGGTGTCATTGTGACAGAGGGAGAGGCGTGTTGCTTGCAAATCGAGCCTCGGTGGGCATACGAGTGGCGCATAACGGATGCTGTTTGGGCTCAAACAGTGTGTGAAATGGCAAAGAATAGAACGAGGCCATTCACCACAGAAGTTATGCTGCCTGACAACTTACATTGCACGTCACGTCGTAACAGAGAGAGATCAACGATATGAAACAGACTGGTTTCAGGGAGAAACAGAAGAAACCATGAAATATACCAAGATGTTTTGGACAGAAAATGTGTGTGCGCTTTTAGTGGAGTTAGGAGAAAAACAGCGTCCATTGTATCTGATAGCAGGCCAGTCTGTGCCTCATATCTCACTAGTGAAGGCCACAGGGCGGCTGTGGAATGATGTGGGCCTGTTTGCCAGAAAATGTGTTGAAACTGCAGATTGGGTCAAAAAAGGTGACGATGTGAGTTACAGTGAGAAGTTAGGAGCTTTTATGACAGAATACAAGGGTGAAATCAAGGTGGAAAGAATTGTAGCACCCATTGAAAAACAGAGCAAAGAAAGTCATTGCATAGTAAACAATTGCGCCTCAGAAATACACCCAGCATTGGCTGAGGTGCCTGCTAAATTATGGGCTAAACACAAGTATGATGTGGGGCTGATAAAAGGGTGTGAACCAGTGGTAATCACTCCAAAATCTGACTACAGACCATGCCAACAGCAGTATCCTCTAAAGAAAGAGGCCATACTTGGCATAACTCCAGTGTTCGAGTCTCTGTTAAAAGAAGGCGTGATTGTGCCATGCAATGATTCTCCAGTACGCACGCCAATATTTCCTGTAAAAAAAATCAGGGACAAAGGTCAACCCACAGAGTGGCGTTTTATCCAGGACTTGCAAGCAGTAAACTCAGCTGTCAGACAAAGAGCTTCTCTAGTAGCAAACCCGTACACAATACTATCACAAATTCCACAAGATGCACAGTTTTATTCAGTAGTGGATTTGGCTAACGCTTATTTTAGTGTGCCAATGGACAAAGACAGTGAGTTCTGGTTTGCATTCAATTTTAATGGCAAAGGATACACATTTACACGTCTGTGTCAGGGGTACTGTGAGTCACCCACAATTTACAACGAAGTTCTTAGAAGGAGTCTGGAACCTTTGACCCTGACAGATGGGACTGCTTTGCTTCAGTACGTTGATGATTTGTGCAAAGGATGAAGCTACATGCGTGGCTGACACCGTCTCCCTCCTGAAGCATTTGGCGCAGGAGGGTCACAAAGTCAGCATGTCAAAACTGCAGTTTGTCAAACAACAAGTGACATTTTTAGGGCATGTAATTTCCAAAAACAGTAAATCGCTGTCTGAAAAAAGGGTGCAGGCGATAAGAGACGTGCCAAAACCAATTATAAAAAGTCAAATGCTCTCATTTTTGGGGATCTGCTCATACTGTAGAACATTCATTCCCAATTATGCGATACACGAACAGCCCCTGAGAGCCCTCACAGTGGGGAAGGGGCTGAGATCTTGTGACAGAATTGAATGGACAGAGGAGGCAAATGGAGCTTTTGACTCTATGAAGCTCCAAATGTCTCAGGCTCCAACATTGGGCCTACCTGTGCCAACAAAGCCCTTTGTTCAGATGGTGGATGAGAAACATGGGTTTATGACTTCTGTTCTTTAGCAGCGTCATGGAGATAGACTGCGACCTGTGACCTATTTTTTGAACAAGTTAGATTCGGTTGCAGCAGGATTGCCACGTTGTCTGAGGGCCGTGGCAGCTGCTGAGCAGGCCGTGATGGCGTCTAGAGAATTTGTGGGGTACTCTGACCTAACTTTGATGGTGCCACATGCAGTGTCCATGATTTTGCAAGAACAGAAAACATCGCACTTATCGACAGCTAGGTGGTTACGATACCATACTATCTTGCTCGATATGCCGAATGTTGTGGTTAAGCGTTGCATGGTCTTGAATCCTGCCACCCTCCTTCCGACGGAGGAGGATAGGGAGGAGCATCATTGTTGTCTAACGGCTCTCGAACAAGTGTGTACACCACGTCCAGATCTTTCTGATGAACCAATTGAAAACTGCGATAATGTCCTCTTTGTGGATGGCTCAGCATTCAAGGATCCACAAACAGGCAAGAATCGAGTCGGGTACGCGGTAACAACTGAGTTTGAGATTGTGGCGTCTGGCGTATTACCATCAAATTATTCAGCCCAGGCAGCGGAGCTTGTGGCGGTAACGGAAGCATGCAAGCTCATGGCAGGTAAATGTGTCACAATTTATACCGATTCGCGTTACGCTTTTGGTATATGCCATGACTTTGGAGCTTTGTGGAAACACAGAACATTTTTTAAATCAGATGGGCGCCCAATATTAAATGCTCCTCTTGTGGCTGCTCTTTTGGAGACCATTTTGCTGCCTGATAAGGTGGCCATATGTAAATGTGCAGCACATGTCAATGATAACAGTTTTGTCTCAACAGGAAATGGACTAGCCGACGGCGCTGCGAAGGCCGCAGCATTGTCCGGCCAGACAAAGGAAGCAGAGTGTACCTTGTTATCTGAAAATAACAATGATGATTCTCATTCTTTACAGAGTATGCAGACCTTTGCATCAGGGGCAGAGAAAAATCAGTGGAAGCAGGCCGGCTGTACGCTGGTGGATGGAATTTGGATGAGTTGTGATGGCAAGCCTTGCTTACCCCAACATTTTTACCATCATTATGCTAAAGAAACCCATGGAAAGGATCACATCTCAAAAATGGGGATGGTAGCGCAAATGAAAGATTTGTGGTTCACAAAAGGGTTTACAACATTCGCAGACAATTTTTGTAAAAGATGTGTGATTTGCAACACCCACAATGTGGCAAGGGGAATAAAAATGCCTCAAATGTCTCAGCCCCCGGCATCAGGGCCATTTGAATATCTAATGTGTGATTTCATTGAACTGACCCCATGCAATGGGAAGAAATATTGTTTAACGATGGTAGACATGTGGTCAAAATGGGTAGAAGTGTTCCCTACATCAAAACAGGATGCAGCAGCAATGGCAAAGGCCCTGTTGACCGAAATTGTCCCAAGATGGGGTATCCCACGTAAAATAAGTTCAGACAACGGAACGCATTTTGTCAATGAGGCAATAAAACAGGTGGGGCAATTTCTGGGTATAGATATGAGAACACATTGTTCCTATTCACCGTCGTCAGGAGGGGCGATTGAGAAGCAAAACGGTATTTTGAAAAACAAATTGGCAAAATGTTGCGAGGAAACTGGGCTCACATGGCTTAAGGCACTGCCGATTGTTCTCATGTATATGAGAATGAGAAAGAGAAGCAGACTAAACCTGAGCCCATTTTAAATTCTCTTTGGTAAACCTCCGCGTATAGGGGTCGAGGGGGGTAAGCAACTGCTGCCATCAAGGGATTTGTGTGAACATGACATGATAAGTTATTGTAAAAAGCTGTCCTCTCTGCTGTCTAACATTTGTGTGTAGGTGAAAGCTGCCCAGGGGAAAGTGGCAGAGACCACGCTCCACACTATCAGGCCAGGCGACTTTGTCGTGGTGCGGGATCTGAGGAGAAAGAGTTGGAGGGCAAAGAGGTGGCTAGGGCCATTCCAGGTGCTCCTGATGACTCACACGGCGGTGAAAGTGGCAGAAAGGGCCACCTGGATCCACGCCAGCCACTGCAGGAAGGTCCCAACCCCGCCTCAAGAGGAGGAGCGAAGGGAGGAGTAAACAGAGGGCTGCCCCGTGCCAAGGGGGACGTTCAGGTTGGATAATCTGAACCAACAAATTGGTGCCAAAAAGGAGGAGGCACATGTCAATCAACGTTAAAATCCTGTATAAACACCAAGTGCCATTATCAGCTCAGGAACAAGGACACGGAAGGAACGTTGTGTTAAACCAGCCAGCGTGCAAATTGGAGCCCATCGTGAGAGCACGAGCTGAAGTTGCTGTGAAAAGGTGGGAGTTGAAAAGAATTCAGGAAGTACTGATAACAGATTCCAGCATCCTAGCTGTGTGTTCAAGTGAAGCAACGAGATTCAACCCACCGTACGGAGAAGGTTGGAGAGGATACACAACCATTGTTGCGCAATCTGTGCAGGGATGGCGCCCCTTCATAGATAGAGAGAGTAGAGCACTGAGTGCGTCCACAACCAATCTACCTCATATCTTCTGGGCATACATATGCGCTGAGCACCTGGCAAACTGAAGAAATGGAGCAAGCGAGACCATGGCACCCCTTCAGAGTTCCAGGGATGTGTGGATTAAGAGGTTCGACATGCGCATTGATCACCGCGGCTATAATGATATGCGCCATCACAATGTACCTCACCACGGTACTGGTAGAGACTACCAGAGTGATTGTAACAGGGAGTAATGCCAGTATGAATGAAGATTTCCAAGATGACGACAACAACACGCTTATTCGACGCATCAGAAGAGCAACCCCGACGACAGTGGAACCAACGCGTGGTCTGGAAGAAAACATCATTGCTATCACGGAAGGGTCCAGTGTACGATTCAAATGCAACCCATTTGAAAAGAACTGTCCTGGGTGTGGAGAACAAAACTCAGCAACCTACGCACAAGTCTACTTTTGCAAAGACCCATGCAAGTGGATAGATGTGAAAGCTTACACCAATCCAGCAAGCTACGGAACAGATGAAAGATTCAAAGTGGCCAAGAACAACAGGTACGGCATCAATAGAGACGGTATGACAGTTTCAATAGCAGCTGTGAAACTTTCGGATCAAGGCGAATACTTTTGTGGTATTGACAGACCGGGAAAAGACTGGTATGAGGCATTCAGTGTTGTTGTAAATGAACCAGAGCCAGTGAAACCGATTATTGAACCTGCCTTCGAACCAGCTACTAAGGAAGAGATGACATGGATGGGGAGTGAAGGAATAGGAAGAGGGGGAGCAAAAGAAGGAGTGCGGTGAGCTATGATGAAGTGCCAAGGGAACAAAGCATGCACTCTGGCCCTGCTGCAAAAGGAGGAACTCGAGATAAACACAAGTTGCTGGCTCTGCTTGCAATTGACTCATGCCTGGGAGGCTGCCCCACTGACTGTTGACACTATAAAAGATACCACCTGTCTGATACCACTGCAAATGACTGAAGTGTTAAAGGCTGCAGCAGACATAGATCAGGAAGAATGCCGACAAAGATCTCTGCACCTGTCTGCACGACCAAATATGTGCACAGCAAACCAGATACACCGATTCCACCATTGAGAGTGACCCACAGGCAAGGAGACGTGTGTGTCTGCCGGAAGGAGTATGCGTATGGATAAGCAACGCCTGCAGGGCAATCTGACTGCAGGGTCAGAATCGACGTGGAGGAAGGAATGCTGGACAACTGTACGGCAACCATCAGTGGGACAATAAGGAACTTCACCTGTCCTTTCAGCAGACTGAAAGACACTTCTCCTGCAGCAGTGTGGGTGTGTGGTGATAGAGCTTATCATTACATGCCAAGGAAAGGGTGGTCAGGATGCTGCTATCCAGCTTTGATGAATGTAGGGACTTCTGTGTATTTGCCACATGATGAGTCCATGCGAGGGGGTAGAAAGAAAAGAAGTGTTGATATTTTGCCAGAAACCCTACCAGACAAGTACAAGGGGTATGTGTTATCATATCCATGGACATCACCGGGGGCAATCATAGGGTGGTCATTTTTGATGGGGACGGGAACTGCTGTGTCAATAAACAAAATAAATGGGTTAGCATGGACAGTGTTAGCTGTAGCCAATGGTACTGAAGATGCTCTGACAATGGTAAATGATGAAATGAAACAGATCAGAAATGCAGTCATCCAGAATAGATTAGTTCTTGACATGTTGACAGCTGAAAAGGGTGGGGTGTGTAAGATGCTGGGAACATCATGCTGTTTTCACATTCCAGACTTTAGTGATAACATCACTAACATAGTTGATCACATGAAGGAGGCTGTAAAAGAACCGGAGCATGCAAATGATTCATGGTTAGGCTGGTTCCAGCCTCTCTGGGGAGGATGGGCCCACTGGTTACTTTATACCGTGTTACCAATTGGAGGGGCAGGCTTAGTGATTCTGATGTGTTTACCATGTATATTTCAATGTGTGTCAAGCTTCGTAAGGAGACTGGTAAAGTCTAATGTGTCGCAACAAATGGTGAAACTGCCTGCTTATACTGATGACATGTTCCTAGAGTGGAGTGAGAGGGGAATTGATGTAAATGGAAATGCGACTGATGAAAGTAGTGGTTAAATGATATAATCAAGTCAAGAAACAAGTAACATTAAACGGACAGGGAGTCGAGATACTGGAAAATATGTAACTGAAGTAATCTGCTCAAGTAGGGAGCCCATTCTATGTCTATTCTATTTGCTTGCTTAAAACAGGGTCTATCCCCGCAGAAAAAGCCTTAGCATTTTTTTCTGACTTCTTTAACAAATTTAAGAGAGTGATCATTTATGGGAAAATCAGAAATGAAGAGCATAAATGTGATGTAAGAACTTAAATTTGCTGTATAGGATGTTTTAAGATTGAATATGAATAACTAGTGACTAGTCCTTAAGAATGTGATAGTAAATGTAGTGAAAGTAGTGAGTAGTTATCAGTAAATGATAAAGAGGAGGAATTGTTGTGGAAATTTTAAAAAAATTTTTATGGTAATTATCCTTATATGCTGATGATTACAAGTCTTCTCTTAGAAATGTATATGCTGATGATTACAAGTCTTCTCTTAGAAATGTATGTGCTGATGATGACAAGTTTTCTCTTAGGAGGAGTCAAAGCATGCTGTCTTCTCTTACAAGTGTGTGTGTGTACAGCTTTTCAGTTACGTAGAACAGCTACTTTTGGGAGCTTATTTTTGGCTCGTGGCTAAGCCTGAGCAAAAGACCATGTTTGTATGAAACAAATGTATAAGTTTTGCAGTGTAAGAGGGTTATGATTGTCACGTGACAGGTGGCAGAGTTGTTTTCCTGGTTATGTGCCTAATATGGGAAGAGAATAGAGTTTCAACCTTGGAGATTAGAGGGTATAAAGAGGGACTGAAAACCTGTAATCTTTGTCTCACACTCTGCAGCTTCTTGTGAGCTTGTACGACTGTTTGATCTGTTTCTTGCAAGAAATAAAACTTTGAAAGACAATTGGACGTGTTTATCTCTAATGCAATGAGAGTCTGTTGATGATTTTTTTTGCCACAACACCCACCAATGCCCGGACTCTGAGGGCAAACCTCCGAAAGGCCTGCGTGTCCCCACTGCGAATATTTGGCCCGACCATTAAGTCAGCAATTTTCTGTAATGCCAACTGATGAGGTTGTCCGTAGTGTTCAGTAAGTGATTGCATTGTTTGAGTATATGGATAGCGGGAGTTACTGTAAGAGTCTGCAATTAGAAGGGCCTCTTCGAATTTCAGATGCTCAAGCAGAATTTGATATTTAAACTGTTCAGTTGCATCGTATGGCAGCAAATTGTCAAGAGATATCTTGAGTCTAGCAAACTGCCGTGGGTCCTCTACTGTGAAATCTGGTGTTGAAGGGGTAGGACCTCGATAAATGCTCTCTTTGGTGGGAGGAGAATGAGAGCGGTGAACAAAGTCTCTTGCCTGATAATGAGGCCTTGGGTGATAAACAGTTTTTTCTCTGAATCTGAAGTCAGATGAAGGGGAAGTGTGGCGTATATGTGGCTGTGGTGGGATGTGTCTCTGGTCTTGTGGACAGCTTGGGTCACGGGCAGCGTGTACACTTATCTTGTGCTGGGGTTGTGATGTATATGGCGATCTCAGTTGATATTGCACATGTCTGCTCTTTGGTGTGGACTGCAGTCTCATTTCCGAAAGTTCACTTGACAACTCAGTTTCATCGTCTAGCTCCTCATCTGCTGACTCTGCTCTTTCGTCATCCGTAACTGGTTTTCCAGTCTCTTTCGAGGTCTGATTACTCGCTTGAGCTATTGGTGACTTGTTTAGACGTGGAGCTGGGATAGGAGAGATTCTTGTCTGTTTCTTAGCTGCCTTTCTTAATGAGTGAGTGTGAGGCAAGGGCACAGGACACTGTGATGAGTCTGTTTCATCCCTTTCAGAGCTGTGTTTCATTTCCTCTATGGTTTTATGCAGTCGTCTGTTCTCTTCTTGTAGCTGCCAAATCAATCTTTGAGCCTCTTTGTCTCCATACTGTTTTCCAGTATCCTCTGTAACATCATCTCGATTAGCAACATTCCACCTGGTGAGGGGTGTCATCCCAACAGCACCCTCCATTTCTGACTCATTGTGGTAAGGCTCTGATTGCACCCTGGAAGTAGGTGGATATGTATGCTGGAAGCCTCTGAATTCCACCTCATAATCAATATTAAGTAGGTTTCTGGACTGTATTTACTGGTTCTAACTTAATTGGGATCATCATGGGGCATCGGTAAGAATGCACAAAAGTCCAAAGTCCAATCACTGTTGTTTAATGGAAGTTTCAAGCCATTTGACATACTCAATGCAGAGCATTAACAGGTGTATGTGATATTAGGTGTGTGTGGTTTCTATAATAAAAACAGAAATATAAATAATCAGTTTACAGTAATAATGATAAAAATTTAAATCAACTAAATAAACATGTGAGAACACATGATTATATAAATGTAAACACATAATCAGCTATTAATATGCAGGTGACCATCGTCTTATAACTACTTCTCAATCCAGCATAATCTTCACAATCCACATAAATATGGCTTAAATGGCATTTGTACAGTGTAAACAATAAAGTACGAATACAGAAAATATGATTTGTTTTCATTGTTTCACTTATGTAGCGCACATCGGAACACACGTAACACAAGTAACACTGTTATAGCGCTAGCCTTAGCTTCAACAGAAATACAGACACATTCAATATCAAAACGTTTAAACAGAATACAACAATATCAATATAAACAAGGATTAAAACTTTATATATGCAAATTAAACTTACTTTCAAAGTTACGCACACTCATCTATGGCTTGAATACACACAAGCCCCCCACAGCGATAAAGCGGAACATAAGTTGCGTCAAACTCTGGGGGCGGGACAAAGTTACGGCTGTCAATAATTCCCAACCCACCAATAAAAATCAACTTACTAAGCCTTTTCAACAATCATGAATGAACTTACATGTTGTCATTAACGCACAACTTGAACACATATCATCCTCAACCAAGCAAAGTTAAATTCAGTTCGTATTCTGACGAGACCTAGGTGGGGTACTTTGTGCAATAAGCTAAACTGGAACTGAAAGTTATTGACGCACGCAGTAACCCGAGCTCTGATTAGCCGTTCCTTCCCAACATTGCCGCCCCCAAATATGCTGAACATATTTGCTCCTTTAACGGAACAGTCAGTTAGGAGTATCTGATTCTCCGGTTTGTTCAAGGGAAGGAAGTGGGATTAGTCTAGCAACTGGTCGGGTATATGTTTTATTCTTGACCTGGATCTCTACTGATCGAATGTGACCGTCTGTTCCAGGAAAGGTCTTAACTACTTTACCCACTAGCCACATGGCACGAGGAAGTTGTGGATCAACAAGCATGGCAATAGTTCCTGGGGAAATGTCACTCACATCTGTATGCCATTTGTGACGAGCTTGGAGTGTTGGCAAGTAGCGGCGAATAAAGCTTTACCAGAATTGATCTGTTAGCACCTGGCTTTGCCTCCATCTCCGCCGTCCCATGAGCTCTGTAGCGGGATATACAACAGGAGGTAGTGAACTATCAGGCCGCCCCATGAGTAGGTAATTGGGCGTAACTGGGTCAAAGTCCGCTACATTAGAAGAAGTATACCCCAGTGGTTTACTGTTAAGGATCCCTTCCACTTCGATGAGTACAGTCAAGAGTACCTGTTCAGTTACTGTTTGTGAGCCAATGGTGATACGAAGGGCGGTTTTGACAGAACGAATCTCGCACTCCCAGGCACCACCAAAGTGTGGAGTGTTTGGTGGGTTGAAATGGAAGGATATTTTCTGCTTAGCCAGATGTTGTTGAAGTTGAGGGCTGAGAGATGCAAAGGCCTTTTGTTGTTCCCTCTCTCCACCATGAAAGTTTGTGCCCTGGTCTGAGAACAACTCACAAGGCTTACCATGACGGGCTACGAACCTCCTTAGGGCCATCAGGAAAGAATCAGTATCCATGGAGGTAAGTAGGTCAAGGTGAACACATCGTGTAGTAAGGCACTTAAAAATCATCCTCCATCTCTTCTCGCATCGTCTGCCAATTTTGATTTGAAATGGCCCGAAGCAGTCCATGCCAGTGCTATAAAAAGGTGGCTTCTGAAGTCTCAATCTGGCTGGTGGCAGATCTGCCATTTTTGGGATGACTGGTTTGGCCTTCCACTTCTTACATTCTTTACACAAATGTTGCTGCCTATGAATAGCTTCCTGTCCTCTTAATACCCAGAAGTTCCTCCTTATTTCTGCAAATACTTTTTCTGGTCCTGGGTGGCAGAGCTTGTTGTCGTAGTCGTTTATTAATAGCTTAGTAACTGTGTGATGAGGATCCAGCACTATGGGGTGGATTGCTGATGTTTCCACTCCTTCTGCACAACGCAGGCGACCACCAACTTGAATGACCTGGGAGGACTCATCATATTCTGGTGACAAGGTTAACAGCCGATTTTTGATGGTATGGGTCTTTTTGCTTTGAGTAGTTTGTACTCCTCAGGGAAGCTATCAATTTGTGATTTTTGGAAGATGAGCATTTCTGCAGCCTGGTAATCTGCTGCTGATGGTTGTTCGCCGCATTTGTGTATTTGGACTGTTACTTCGATCAGCTCACTCCAGGAAGGATAGTTAGCAGGTTCAGGAATGTTAGGAGTGGTATCTTCTGTCACAATGCCACAGAAAATTCCCTTTCGTTGTTCATCTTTATCCATAGGAATTTGTATAGGAGGGGTAACTGGCCATTGTGATTCTGGTCTGAGTAAAAACGATGGACCTTGGCGCCACCTGTTGGGCACTGATAGCTCCTCAAGCGTTCTACCTCGAGTTAGGTCATCAGCTGGGTTGCTGTGAGAGTCTATGTACCTCCAAGTACATCCAGCAGTCAGTTCTTGGATCTCCGCTATTCTCGTCCCAACGAACACTTTGAATCTACAGGATTCAAAATTAATCCATGTGAGGACAGTTGTGGAGTCTGTCCACATGACCACCTTACTGATTTCTAAAGTGAGCTCGGTTTCAAGGAGTTTGGCCAATTGAGAACCATTCAAGGCTGCACACAATTCCATTCTGGGAATGGTCTGTCATCGCTTGGGGGCAACTCTGGATTTTGCTATAATAAAGGTGAGCTGTATTTGGCCTTGGTGATCTTCTGTGCGTAGATAGGCTACAGACCCATACGCCTGCTCAGAAGCATCACAGAAGATATGGATCTGTCTGGTAACCTTGGACTGGTCTGTATCTGATGTCACAAGACAACAAGGCAGGGTGATAGTGGCCAAGTGAGTTCTTCTTCCCAGTTTTTCCAGGATTTCAGGAGATCCTCAGGCAAATTAGGGTCATCAATTAGGGTCATCCCATTCCCACTGTTTATCCCACAGTCTTTGGACTAACAGTTTAGCTTGAGTGGTAAATGGAAGGATGAAGCCGAGGGGATCATACTGGGTTGCCAGTACTCTATAGATGTAGCGCAGAGTACATTGTTCTGGTTTTACTTGACAGGGTTTGTAACCAAATGTATCTGACTGACAGTGCCATCTTAATCCTAGGGTGGATTCCTGGGGGTCATTTCGGTCTTGGGACAGCCACAGCTCAGTGCTGTCAGATGGGTCTTCACATGGCAGGTGCTCAATTACACTGGGCACATTACTTGCCCACTGACGAAGTTGGAAACCTCCAGTGGCAAGAAGTTCACACAGCTTATCCACTAACTGTTTAGCTTCTTGAGGTGATGGAAGACTCAGCAGGCAATTATCCACATAGAAGTTCCTCTCCACTGTGGATCTCATCTCATCACCAGGTTCTATGTGGTCCAAAACATGCCGCTGCACCGCATAAATGGCACAACACGGGCTACATGTTGCACCAAAGGGCAATACCTGCCACTCGAATATGTCTAGAGGTCGGTTCTTGTCTAGGTCACGCCACACGAAGTGAAGGAGCTGTTTATCCTTAGGTAGAAGGCGGACCTGGTGAAACATCCCCTTGATGTCACCGCTCACTGCAACCGTATGCTCACGGAAGTGCAGAAGGACCCCTAGTAAGGATGGACCTAAGGATGGACCTAAGGCTGGACCTGGCAGAAGGTAGTCGTTCAGAGCTTGGCCTTGAAACTGGAAAGAACAGTTAAAGACTACACAGTTCTTGCCATTATGCTGAACAAACGTGATGGGGTACGAACCATGACTCACCTTCTTTGCTGACTTTTCCAGGAGAAAGTTTCACAGCATATCCAGTGACTTCAAGCTTATTTATTTCTTCCTTGTAGGCAGCAGCTTTGTTGGGATCTCTCTCAAGGCTCCTTTCAGTGTTTCTTAAATTAGGCAGCACTGCATCTTTGAAGGCCTGAAGAAGCGGCATGTCCTTCTTGCGCAGTAAGGGGGTGGCGTATCGATTCACTCCGTCAACTAGAACTCTTGTGGTTTGAGTTTGAAGAAGATGCATAGCTTCTTGGTCTTGCTTCAACCGTGTGACCTCTCTCTCTGATTTGATAGGGATGACATCAGCCTGCCAAAGCCTTTCCACGTTTCGGAACAGCTCAGACTGTGAGGGACTAAAGGTGGCGTCTAAACACTGTTAAGTGTTAAGCATTACTTCCAACACTTGAGCTGGGCCTTGCAGAGCCCATCCCAATCGTGTCTTAACAGCTGCTGGGCCCCCTGGTTGGCCAAGGCGGACTGGCTCTATAGGGGTAATTAGATGGGGATGGTCTGCTCCAATCAACAGCAGTGGGCAAGCCTTATGGATGGGCTTGGGAGGGAGTCCCTTCAAATGGCTGTATTTCTGTTGCAAAGTTGTTACAGGATAAGAGTACTCTGCCAGACTTAGGGGTTCAGCTGTGAATGCCTTCTGGATGTGATACGTCATGTGCGGTTGGGAGGGTGTTGAGATTCTGAAAGACACTGCTGTACCTTTAAGTGCAGTAAGGTCATGTCTGATTGTTCTCAAAGCCAATTCCTCTGTCTTACCAGTGAGTCCTAGCTGTTGGGCTGCTGATGACAGGAGGATTGTGCATTCAGAGCCATCGTCAAGCACTGCATACGTGTCCAAACTCTGACCATTATGATGCAAGACGACTCGTTTAGAACTTGGAGGTCTGTCGTACTGTCTGAGCTGAAGTCAGCTGATCTGCACTGTGAAGGATTGTGGCCGGTCTGTGTTTAAATCTGGGGTCTCTGCTTGAGTCCATTTTGTATCTGACTCGCTGAGTTTTGTTGCCACCAAAGCTCTCATGGTCTTGGCACCATGACTCAAACTTCAGCCATTTAGCTAAATCAATTAGTTTGTACACAGCACCAGGTTCATTGCTTACGCTCCTTCTAAAGGCTGCGCGTAGGTCAGGAGGTAATTTAGTGAGGAGTTGTGCTACATGGGAACCGCAGCATAGTTCAACTTCTCCCTCTGTGCCCAGAGTCTTAAGGAGACCTACCAGTGCTTGGACTTGGAGTGCAACTTCAGATGATCAATTAGCACCTGATATTTGAACAGCTCAGTTGCATCTTCTGGCAACAAATTGCTCAAGGCTAACTTTCACTTGGATCTCGATGGATGAAGTCAGGTATGGTTGGCTGAGGGCCCCTGTAGGTTGTCTCCTGTCTGTTTACGCTTGTCTGCCACTCTCTGGGGTTGGCTGGTGATCTAGGAGGTTGGTAACGGGAGGAAACAGCCGGCCTCAAAGGAGTAGATGAAGGAACATGAGTAGCAAAGCTGTCAGGGTAATAACTTTGGGCTGGTAACGCAGAACGGTGAGCTTCAATTTCTGTAGCATCAACATGTTCTCTACATTGTGGGGAAGGAAGTGCACGTGGAGCTGGTGCTGGATGCACTCGAGGGGCTGGTTGAGGAACAGGTCCCACTGGCTCTCTGTAGATGGTTCTAGGCAATGGTATTGGAGGTGATGGAGCTAAAGGCTGTTGCTCAGGAAGTGGATGAACTTGACTTGGCTGATTTCCCATCAGCATCTCTTGCATACTTTTCTGGATTTGTCTGATTTTCTCCTTCATTGATTGCTGTGGTTGCCGAAGCTGTCTGTTTTCTTTTTCAAGGTCGTGCAATCTTTCCCTGGATTCCCGAGGTAAAGAATGTGGAGAATACTCATCTCTCTCACTCCACTGGTCTTTGATGAGATACCAGGGCTCTGTTTGTGGGCTCCTTGTTTCTAACGAATCAGGTGTTCTCCTACCAGATCCCTCATCTGAACTATAATGGCTAAAATCCTGCTGGTGAGCCATCCTTCTGTGACTATGCCAGTAGTCTTCTCACCCATGTGGCTGCTGTGCTGTCAGAGAAGCCCCAAGTTGACTTGGATACTGGACTTCAAAATCTTCTAAGTAGGCTGGATGGTGGACTGAACGTTTAGGACGTGCGCCTTGAGACTGGTATTCATGCATTCTTGTCCAGTGTAAACACAATAATCTGGCTCGAAGGACCAAATTTTGTAACAGAGTTTACTTATGACTGTATTACACTGGTTTAGGGTAGCTGTGTTCGCCCTGGTGTGTCGGTCAGAACACAGGAGGCATGAATATGAATCAACAGTCTTTAATTAGTTCAGCAATGATCAGCACAGCCAGACCACAGGGCATTGCTTGGCATTATCTTCACAATGATGATATGTGAGGTTACTGTACAGGAGTAGGCATAGGTGTGGTCTGAAACAATTAATAATAAACACAATTAGTAACATCAACAACTTCAATCAATATAATAACCGCATTTATACTATTAGCTATTCATTGTAAACATGAAATTCTCTGCAGTAATACCACTTTTCACCGTTAGATGGTGCATGGCGCTCATAAATGGAATTATTTGCTGCGTCATCACATAATCCGATAATTAAACTTCTAACTAAGAATAACTACAGAGCGAAAATATAAACATTCAAATCTACACACTGGAAATATCAATCAGTAATGCTATTAATACACTGAATCCAAGTGTAGTGTAGCGAATTTACATGTATTTAATCAATTAGCTCAAATTATGGGTGAAATATATATATAATTAAGTCATAACGCGTTATGATTAATTATAATATAGATCGACCAAAGAGGGAATTATGCACATATATTGTGAATTAATTACAACCGATTATAATTAATTACATATATGATTAGGTCTAGTTCAATAGTGATTTGAGAAAGACTATCCTAGTTTGTCCAGCAAACCATCAGTTTTCTCATAAACTATTATAAAAGGAAGCTGGTCTCTGGCCACGAGAATAACTTCCTATTATAGCATCAAAACGTAAAGCATTTTTGCAGAATCAAACGTAGAAGGGACCTGGTTCATTGAATGAGCAACAAAGGCAATCAAGCATGAATATAATGTATTTAATATACGAAACTACAACTACATGGGCTAACGTTATATGACTAGATATACACAAAGGAATACACATATATACAAAAGCGAAAGTAAAGGCAGGAAAACAGAGGTGATCAAAGAAAGTGGCAAATTACAAACAGTTAAACCTTTTAGAGCCAGCAAGGAAACTCAGCTTATGCATGGAGCTTAAAACGCTTCGAAAAGAATGGTTCTATACTTGCATAGGTTTTAGGTGCGGCGGTTGCTTGTCTTTCTGGAGGAGTTTCAATGCGTGCGGCTGGAGCGATTGGTCCTTTTCCGAGGCTGGGTTCTCGGCGGGGTTTTCAAACAAGGTTTTAACTTAAGAGTAAGATAACCGGAAAATAAAGAAGAGAGAGTCCGTCTCCGAGGTGATGGAGGATGACGGAGGCTTGACAGAAGCGAACTTGTGCCAAACAGATGGTCGTCCCGAAGATGTAGAGGAGCGCGTGATGGAAGCGCGGTCGCCGAGACGTCCGGGAGAGACGTGCGTGAGGTGGCGACGGACAATCGAAAGATGATCGAGAGACGATCGAGAGACAATCGAGAGACGCGTGTGAATGTCTTTTAAGGACAAACAAGTCAAACGCCTCCTCGGGTGCGTCAGCCAATGGTGCGGGTGCAACTTTGGCGGGCAAACTTTTTCTTTGTCTCCATTTATGGCCTCATTTGCATGGTTTATGAAGTGTCAGGTCTGAGTACATTTTCTTCAAAGTACCATTAAAAATAGAACAATGCATTTTACAGTGATGTGACATACATTGTCAATTAGGGCATAAAGAGAGCTTTACAATGAGACCAAACTTGTCGGACGTCAAACACATAAAAGTGAGGGATACAGTTTATACTTGAATATACTGCTTAGAATAAAACTAACACCGCTACAATCATAACTAATCTTATATACTAGGGATACATGCACGTTCACTTGAATACAGCAACGGGTACACTTTGGTATAGTCATATTTTGAGGCTAAATGTAGATACAGTTTCCAAATGTGTGTTTGTGTCTCTGTATGTGTGTGTGGGATGTGTATTGGGTTTTCACAGCGTCTTGGGTATGCCACATGGCCCTTAGTGCCATGTGGGGGGGGGGAGCATGGGTGACTCTTTGAAGTCCCCAGAGCTGGTGAGAAAGCCTCCTGCTTTTCCTCACTGGAGGTAACAAAGATGCCACCAGGGTAATTTCATCCAGACCTGCCGGAGCCATGGTCTATGGGTTATCTGAAGGAGGTCAAACGTTAAAAGCTTTCTTTAATTTATAGTTGTATTGATGATTTTTGATCCACCCCAGATGCTACAGTAGTAAATATACAAGTGAAATAAAGGGCTTAGGCAAGATAGCGTCACTGATCTTCACGAACGAATTCACAATATCTTATGAATTATTCCTCATACAACACATTCAGTAAAAGACAATCGTGAATGAACTTACATGTTGTCATTAACGCACAACTTGAACACATATCATCCTCAACCAAGCAAAGTTAAATTCAGTCCATATTCTGAAGAGACCTAGGTGGGGTACTTTGTGCAATCAGCTCAACCGGAACCGAAAGTTATTGACGCACGCAGTAACCCGTGCTCTGATTGGCCGTTCCTCCCCAACAACTTACTACCTATAATACAAAAGCATCAGTGATATACCAATAATGGGCTACAATCTTTTTCACAAATGGGCTTTTTTTACGAGAGAAAAAGGTCACCAATTAATTTAAAATGCCTTAATAGGCAAGTTCAACAACAAATAAATTTGTAGAGGACTTAACTCTACAGTCTTAACTCTAGAAGTCTTAACTCTACATACAATCAAATTCGCAAAGGACGAGCCCCCAAATTTGTTACGTCCTACAGGTGTCTAGCGGTTGTTTTACTAGAACGTAACAAAATTTAGTGTTTGAAGAGCATTTGTCTGGGCCCTGCCACAGCACCACAACAACAAGATTTCTTTTAACAGCTTTATTAAAGCCTAGCTAAGCATAGCCAGATTTCTCCCTGCTGAAAAAAAAACAGCATATGCTGGTTAAGGTAGGTTTTGGAGCTGGTATGCTGGTCCATGCTGGTCCTATGCTGGTCCAATGCTGGTCCAATGCTGGTCCATGCTGGTCCTAAGCTAGTCCTATGCTGGTCCATGCTGGACCAGCATGGACCAGCATAGGACCAGCTCAAACCAGCATACCAGCTCAAAAAACCTACCTTAACCAGCATATGCTGGTTCAGAAGGGGGCAATGCCAAAATAACACACAAAAGTTTAGTCTCTCTTGGGAGTTAAATTCCTACTAAGTCTCTCAAAGAAAAGAAAAACCAACAACAGAATATACACTCACTCCCTATCTAGCGCAATCAGCTACCTGCCAGAGTGAAAGAGTGGGAGGAGCCAGAGAGAGCAGGAGACACAGAGGAAAACAAAAAGCAACCACCACAGTGCAACATGCAATTGTCACAAAAATCAATACGTCTTTGGACGTAACAGTTGTATTTGAGGGTAATGACAAATGACCAATACGGTCGTATGGGTTGGATTGAGGATTTGTTGATTGTAATTGTGTCATAAAATATTTTGTGGGATTTGCAAATATTGTATTACTGGCTATGAGAATCGATTTCAAATCCTATTGTGATGAACCGTCCAATTTACAGCTGATCAGCAGCTCTAGTTCTGTGTTCTGCTAGTTCAGCTCTAGTTCTAGTTCTAGTCTCTTGTTATTGTATTTGCAATGAAAATGATACTGTGGTTTATGATTTGCATACACAAATTAGAAAGGTCTACCAGCTCAACGGCACAAAAGTATAGAATGTAAAACAATGCCGTGAAGTATAATGTACACCCTGTAAGGAACCCCCCATCGGCCCAAAAACGAAATCCGACGGCCTGGGCGAAGGTTTAACGCGTGTATGTCTTTTCAGCGCCTCTGTGAAGTTCACTTAATTTCACTCGCTTAATCTGACTCCAATTTCAAATGATTTTTACTCTTAAGTTGTGTTTCCAATTAGAAATGAATCATTGGTTATGCATTAATTTAGATTTTTGATTATTCTGATTACCTTATATCTTCAATTATTCGTTCACTGCGGTCCCGGTATCGCTTTAGAAAAGTCACTTCAGCCGATTGAGTGCTTTCTCGGACACAAACTCGTCAGTTCTGACCTTAAACATTGGATGCAGGGTAAATATCTACCTTTAAGTCGGTCGCGCTCTGCTTACTCGTAACAAAAAGCATAGTTTTTATATATTTACGAAAACTGCAACTTATTTAAGGCAGCGATAGTCAGAAATCGAAAATGGACTTAATTGATGTGCCCTATGCTCCATCTATTAAACCTTCCATATGATCAATCCTGAACACAGATTTGCGGTAATACCTTCGCTTTAATCTACTAGAAATAATGAATTAAGAATCATGCAGAATAAATCAAGAATAATATTTATTTGTCAAGTAAAAATGTATCATGCCAATTACATAGTTGGACAATTAGAAGCCAATTCAGAAATAATAAATGCATAACATCAATTACTCAAAGAGTAAGAAATGCACATACACACAGTGGTGGATTAGTGTTTTTAAGACACTTCCCCATCACTGTATGGGGGTTTCTGGCTACAGAAGATCCCACATGACTGCTTTGCACTTTACCTTATATACTCAGACCAGAACAAAGGATTTGTAGATATTTACTACACCAACACCTGTTTTGGGGGGAGAGGGGTGGGTTATCAGATCTCTTGAAGAGACAAAAGGAGGACAGAATTCTCCTTAGTTTTCAACCTTCCTCATAACATAGGTGACTGCTGTGAAACTGAGACCATTTTACCAATCGCACTGAGACATTTAAAATGATACCAAACATGAAAGGGGAAAAAACAATAGATACACAAGTTACATTATACATCTTGAAGAACTTTCAGTGACTTGAGTTAGGGGGAAGGGAAGGAGGGTGTGTGTGTGGGGTGGGGGGAGGGGTTACATCCTGTAGATGTTGTGAGGGCAAGGCGTTGTCCTATGTTATTTCTTTGAGGTCTTCTCTCCAGTTGAGTTTTATTGCTTTATTGCAGGGCACTTGATCTCAGTTTTGTCTTAGCAGGAAAATCAAGTCTTACAACCCTTACAGCATGTAACTGGCCAGCACATGTTGTGTTTTGAATGCTGGTCTACTACAAAAGCATTCTAGTGTTCCATTTAAGACTTTTTGGCAGGCCATGCTTGGACAGCGTTGAGAGTTTTAAGTGAATACCCTTATATTTTCCCTTTTGGAGAGAAAAAAAAAAAAAAGTTTATCGCTTACTCTGTAACACTTTAGAATACTGATCCTTCTTTAATGAATAACTACACAGGAACAAATGAGTAATGCACTATTAACGCTCTAATAACTACTATTAACTAACAAGAAACTCTGATTAATGAATTAGTAAGTAAAAGGTGCTCAGTTGAAGGTGGTAGTTCACTATTGGCTAATCAGTAACTACTGTTTTTTTCATACCTCCCAGAGAACTACTAAGAACTACTATATACAGGTTCATAATTAACATGAATGATGCACAATGTATAATTAATTCTAAATTGAAGGTCATGGTAACACACTAGTAATGACTGAAGTATTACCAAATCCTTCAGAAGGAATTACTAATTATTTGGATCGAGACAGAAGACAAAGTGAACGTTTCATCAATGAAAATTCATGTTTGCACATCTATTCAGTAGGCAGTGAGTGAGGGCTGGCTTGTGGCACGAAATCACTCTCCAAAACTTGATGGTGAAATTATCATCCAGACTGTGTATGAGGCCTTCAAGAAATGCCTGAAGACACAATTTCCACAAGTAACTGATTACATGTAATCTGGATTATGTAATCAGATTCAAAAAAATATTAAGTACTTGTAATTAGATCATATTACATTTTAAAATACTCATAATCAGACTATAGTTACTTTTTATTGATTACGATTACATTATTTCCACAATGACAGTAAATTATTTTTATTTCATAAATTATACTTCTTTGTCTTGTTTTATTTATTTATTTGTGATAGTACATAACTCACATTGACTGAGGTCATGGACAACTTCAGTGTAATTGCTTGCTTTCCTTATGTCATTTATTCCCAGTTTGAATAACCGTTCTGTTTTTCATGCTACTGAAATAACCAGTGTGAAGTCTTGATTTTCTAATCCGTAAAAAGCAATAAACAAATTCATTAACGGTTCTTAGCTTGTTTTGTCTGTAGCCAGAATATGCAATGCTTTTTCCCCACCAAAAAACCTTTTCAACATTAATAATCATTATTACAATATGGAGAGCGATAATTAACCATAATGATTTTGTCATGATATTGCAGAAGCCTCACCCTGTAATGAGATCCTGTTTTTTTTTTTTTTTTTTTTTTTTTTACATCATGCAATTTTTGTGTGAATACAAAACAGTATGTGTAAATAAACATAAATATCATGTCAGATGCAGCTTCTGTTTCACCACTACAGTGTAAAAATTGTCTTTTGTTAATAAAAAAAAAAAAAAAAAAAAAAAATGATTGGTAACAGTCTATAGTATTGTGAATGATTAAAGTGACTGGTTTAATTTAGGTATTTGAACAACACAGATACACAGATTGAGATTTAATACTAGAACTACCGGAATTCTATAACTACTACTTAACAGTTCAAAGGGGGAGCTAAGGAAAAAAAAATTATGTACATCAATAACTTAATAACTTCAGTACCCTGCATTTATTGCATTTTTTTAAATTTTCAGTTTTACCTTAAACTATTCCTTTACAAGGTCTCATTGAAATGTGTACACACAGTTTTTTCCAACTGCTTACACACAACAATATCACAAGCACATCTCAAAAGCAAACATTTGTCTTACTTTGCAAACACATTTGCCATAATATTCTGTTTTTGGATATATCATATACACACAGTTATTCAAAACCTAAAGCTCTTCTTTCTTAAACTCCTATGTACATTTCTGTACAAGATTGAGAGTAATTGGCAGAGAGATGTTGAAAAATTCATGGTAAGCATGAAAGCAAGATTGAAACCAAACAATTTATTTATTTATTTTTTCCTGTAAGCATGTGTGGTCGTGAATACAGTATTACACTGCACGAAAGAAAAAAAAATACATCAACCATGTGTAGTTGGACAAAAAAAAAAAAAAAACTAGCAACCAAAAAAACTAGCATAATTTTGAAACAGGTGAATATTTCAAAGGAATGGTGTGTATGTGTGTCCTGGTAGGGGAACAAATGTCCCCACAAGTATAGTAATACCAGTGCATTTTGACTTTGTGGGGACATTTTTTACAGTAAGTCCCTATGAGGAAACAAGCTTATACATAAATCATACAGAATGATGTTTTCTGAACATCTAAAATAGCAGAATGTTTTCTGTCATGGGTAGGTCTAGTGGTAGGGTAAGTGTAGGAAGATAGAATATATGGTCTGTACAGTATAAAAACCATTATACCTATGGAATGTCCCCATAAAACATGGAAACCCAACATGTGTTTGTTGTGTGTGTGTTTGCTGGTGGGCGAGATGGTTGGGTGTATCTAGGCTCCATCTTTCCTCCTGGCTGGGTCCGGCCACAATACTTCATCCACGTCACATGCTATGTTCTTTCTTGCGTATCCAACCTTGGATGGAGGCAGCATCAGTGTCTCCACATGCCTCCTCCATTGCCTGGAGAAGTGTTATGTTGACATAGGGACGACGATCATGCACTTTCCAGCACCAGAAATCCTCAATAGGGTTTAGAAATCATGAATAGCAAGTAGACAACAGAAAAGTTGTTCAAAACCTATAACTTGACCTTCGGCCTATAGGCCTAATCTAAAGTCATGATGGATTGGTGTTAAGTAAAGCAATGAGTGTTTGCACATGTGAGGAGTTAGTATGAGGCACTGATGAATTAGTGTGGCATTTTGATTGGTTGTGTTTGAAAAAGGAAATCAAGATACTTCCTGTTAGATTTTTGTGTGTTACATAGAGAACTGTGTGTTGTGTTTTGCAAAAACTGTTTTATGAAATTGAAAAATTAGTCAAGGCCAAGAATTAGTGTATGGTTTTGCAGATTTGGTGTGTGGTTCTGCTGTTTGAGTGTCAGGTTTCAGAAATTGTGTGACAAGTAAGGATTTTGTGTGTAGCCTAAGCAGTTAATAAAAACTGTAAGCACAGTAGCCTATCAATTTTGCTTAACACCTTTATTATTACCTTATCAGCTCTTTCAACGGTTTATTAAAACAGTCTCATAGCTATATAGGCGTACGTACGTCTATGTATACTGTAGTGAGCTAAATGAAGGAACATACTTGTGATTTTAAAACGCAAACAACATGGAAAAGAGCTCAGGGTGTCGGTGACGTTTTCAGAAGTTAAACTTGACACAGCGTTTTAAAACGCAGCGCAAGAAACTGAAAAAGCAGATGAGATGTGGTCAAAGACGCCTGTTTAACGCATTAATCTATGTTTAGATGGAAAACAACATTTTCTCTTTATTTTTTCATCACTACTAGGCTAGCTAGGGCTAACAAAGTGCAAGAATTTATATTAAAATCTATATTTTTTGACGTTTATAACATGAGTGAATATTCAAAAGATCAGGGTAGCTACTCACCAATAGCAGATTACAATACAAGAGAAGAAGGCAATATATCTGTTGTCAGAGGTGGGTAGTAACGAAGTACATTTACTTCGTTACATTTACTTGAGTATTTTTTTGGAAAATTTGTACTTTTTAGAGTAGATTTAAATGTGGGTACTTTTACTTTAACTTGAGTACATTTCTAATGAAACATCTGTACTTTTACTTCGCTACGCTGGGCAACTTTCCTCTCGTTACTTTATTTTAATGCAATACTGTACATGTTAATAAATGCATAGTTTATTCCAAGTGTTTTCATGGATGATGCCCTATTCACAAATGTATTGCTCTTTTGAGACAATTCTGTTCAAAGACTCGATCAAACAAGTCAAATCAGTTTGAATGATTTGTTCAGTCCCCTGCACGCACTGAATCGTCTGAAGCGGTTTCTCATTCTCTCTCGGAGCGTTGGATGAAGTGGCAGTGGACCTACAGTTAATTAAAAGCAAATCTGCAAATGCGTCCTATTGTTTGCCAGCGATGAAGATTTTTATTGGTTGAACTGTGTATGCTGTCTGTGAACAATTCCACAGGTATCGATTTCATTTGATTTCAATTAATACAGCCAATAACCTACATTTTACAACCAAACAGATTATTATGCCACGATAACAAAGTATGTAGCATTTCTTTACCGTTTCTTTGGTACCGTTTCTTATACAGACCTGCAAAACGTTCAGGAGGGATTTTTGACCATTCTACTTTAAGGGATACAAAGCAATCTCAAAGTGTTTAGGCATTGTTGACACTTAGATGAGGATCAGATCACATTTTATGACAAATTACTGCAGAAAACCAGTTCATTCCAAGGGGATAACATACTTTTTCTTGCCACTGTATATATGAAATGTATATTTAGAATACTTATAAATATGAAACTAAACCGCCAGTAGGTGGCGGCAAGTGACTGTCTTTATGAGTGAGTCATTGAATCATTCATTCAGCTGAATCGTTCAAACAGCTGATACATTTAAGAATAAAACAAGTGAATCCCTGCGTGATGCATCCCAATGTAAATACTATCCACACTATCCGCCCTAAATAGTATTGAATATTACTAATGTCACATACTATTTAGGATGGATAGTGTTCACACTGAGACGCAGACCAAGTATGAAGGGTAATTGAATCATTGAATCACTCGAAACAAAGCTGTGTGTTGCTCGGAGATGCTCAAAGGTTCTTTTATGATCTTTGTATGGAACTATTTTCGTTGGCCAAAAAAAGACAATGTTGCATCAAAAATGTAAGTCGCTCATTAACTACTTGTTTATTGAATTGTATGAAATGCAATTTCACATTTGCAAACGTGCTATTTGTGAAAATGTATTCTTGGTGTGTGATGATGCTTAACTGTATCAAATGTTGCTTAACTATATCATCTTTTGTTGTCATAATAAACTGTATTTACAGCACATTTTATAAAAGGAATGCAGCTCAAAGTGCTTTACAATAAAAAGCATTAGGGCCTACAATAGGCACCAAGTACTTCACATTAAATGAAATAAAAATACCATAACTGTAAGTTTAAAATGAAACCCCCTTTATGATAATATAAGATAAAATTATTATACATAAAATGCAAGGCAAAAATAATAGACAACATTATTAAAAGACAACATGCTCTCAGAAAAAAGAGGTACAAAACTGTCACTGGGACGGTACCCAGGTAGGCTATACACCTTTCAATCTAACAAGTGCATATACTCAAACGTAGGCTTACATATTGGTACCAAAAGTGTACATATTAGTATCTAAATGGTAGGCTACATGCAATGGGTCTCAGTGACAGCTTTTGTACAATTTTTTTCTGAGAGTGCATAATACCTAGAATACTTCAAGCTTCATTTGCTAGCTTCAGTAAAAAAAAGATATTTTTAGCTTTCTTGAAAAAATATTTAGCAAGCTGGCTTCACTAATATCTCTTGGTAATGTGCTCCATAGTTTTGTCAAGATAAATGCAGTGGCTTTACGGGAGTGAAGGGGAATGAGATTTACTGAAAATATTTTATAGCGTTTTACTGTAAGAATGGATTTTTACTAAGACTGAATTACTGAATTCAAGATTCCTATCCTGTAATAAAACAATAAAACTCTCTAATCTGAAGAGAGGATCTGCGAGAAAGAGCACAGGACAACACCTGGTTCAACCTCCTCTCTTCCCCCCCATGCTGAGTTCCTGACTCCTCACACCCTCTCCTTCCCCTCAGGCCATGCAAGTCTCACAAATCTGCTATCTTAGGTGTTTTAAGTGACATCAATGTAAATACTTCTGGTGCAACTGGTAAGAGGGTTTCACTCCCACAACAATAGAACAGACAAGAATGCCTGTTCTCCTGGGGTGGGAGATGCCCCAATAAAAATCCTTATCAACCATTTGTTTTTGATCCCCGAAACCAGGCGTGTGACCCTTTGGGGCACGAGAAAAGGTCCAGCAAAAGTTGTATAAATATTTGGGTGCTAAATGTTTATAGCCCTTTTGTTAAGACTCGGGGTATTTAAAGGGATTTGGCAAACCACTCAAGGAAGCATCTGCATTCAGAACTTCCCGCACAATTGCTGTGTGTATCTCTCTATTTGCCAGGTATGCTGACTCTTTGAAATTCTTTTTAATATTTTGTTGTGAATTGTATTTGCATTTTATGCTGATCAGTTGTGTGATGTATTCTTTTTAATTCTTTTAATTGATGATTTATCCTGCCTGGCAAAAACAATAAATGTTAATCTTGATTTATCTTGGATTCCTCTGAAATCATTATGACTAGTAGATTATTAAAGTCCGTCATTTCCGTAAATCTGCGTCAGGACAGGTCAAACTAGAGAGCCCAATGAAAGGAGCATAAGGGGCACATCATGGGACTTTTTTGGTTTGTCTGTTATTGGCTTAGCAAGTTGCAGTATCGTGACTAAGAAAACTGTATTTTTGTATGAACAAGCATGTGGCGGTTCGACTCAAATGCATTAGTAAACTCTGCACCCTCTGACTAAGAACCAGTCGGCCGATGTGAAAGTCTCTAAGCGATGATAGGTCCATAATGAACGAATAATTGAAATTAGGAGATATCCAGAATGATCAAAGATCTAAATTAAAGCACAACTAATCTCATGATCAGCTGTTACATCAGAAAGATTATGAAACTAAGAGTCAGTTATAATTGGAGTCAGATCAAATTATTCACGAAGTCAGAATTGAATTAGAAACCAAAGTTGTATTAAATTAAGATGAATTTTACAGAAGTGCCAGAGGACGTACACGCGAAATACCTTCGACCAGACCACTAGATGCCGTCGTTGGGCTAGTGGGTGGAACCTTACATTACAAATAACTGGTACTTCTATCATTTAAATGTTGCTTGACTAGTCAACTTAATTTTCCATCCGCTGCATGAGGAGTGAGTCGCCCATTGCGCGAGGAAAGTGAGTCGCCAGCTGAGGAGAGTGAGTCGTCCGCAGTGTGAGAAAGTGACGCGCATCTTCAACGGCGGAGAAATCTAGCAAATACTGAAATGATACGCGGCATACAACGTCTGTAATGTACGGTCAATTTGACCGTTATGGCCATTCTAGGTAGAAATACTCAGAACACTTTTGTGTTTTGTAATTTTAATACAATTGCAATGTTAGGTTAAAATATATACACATTTAGGCAACCCTCTACGCACACCTTGGCAATAGAATCGCCATTGGCTAGTACATTTTTTAGTTTACTCGCCAGACTGATATACTATTATAAATTCCACCAAATCAGCTTATCTTTGTAAAATGGCACAGCTTTTTTAAATTTCTGAACGTACACTCTTAACATCAGTCAATCAAGCATTATATTATGATAATCAAGCACTATTTAGTCAGAACTAAAACTTGGTAACCATGTATGAATGCATAGTTGTCATTTTAACTGAACTTAGGACTGGTGGTGGTGCTTAAGATATTGTTGGTCATTCAGTAAAAAAACAGATAATTGTAAAGTCTGCAGCATTGACTCATAAAGATGAAGATAAGGATCTAAATGCAAACAGTTTATTCCATACGAAAGTAGTCACAAGGATACAAACTTGGTTCCAGACATGACATGAATCCAGAGTAAGCAGTGAATAATCCAAGGCAGACAAGACATAAATCCAGACTAGGCAAAGATATAATTTCCAAGGAAGACTAAGCCGAAATACATTGACTAAACAGACGAGACATGAACATCATGGCAAGACAATGCGACAAACATACGTTGAGGAAACTCAAACAATAACCGACAAACACTGACTGAAACAAGGACCTATTTAAACACAGAAGAGCTAACGAGGTAACAAGGGAGATGGGCATGTTGTTGGGGAAACAAACAAGGGTAACCATGGTAACAGACAAGGTGACAAGGTGACATGCAAACACAAGGTGAACCAAGGCATGACAAGACAAGGCAAGAATACATTTCAACATAAAAGTCCCAAATACAGACACACAAGTGCTGAGTTCAGTTCAGAGCCCCCCGCTTAAGGAGCGGATTCCAGAAGATCCACATGAAACAAGCCAGGAGAGTAGTGTTGAGGGGCATGATGGAGGGCCAGGCCCATGCGGAGGAACTAGATTTAGAACATGGGGCAATGGTGGGCCTGGGTCTTGGGGTCGAGGTGAGTCCAGACGTTAAAACCCATGGTGAGCCAGGGCCGTGGAACAAGGGTAAAACCAGACCATGACACAGTGGCAGTCCTGGCCCTTGAAAAATTTGGCTGTGAAACAAAGGTAGGCCAGGGCCGTGGAACAGGGGCAGACTTAAGACACTGGAGCATTGGGGGGCCTGGACCGTGAAGCAATGGCATGCAGGTATGGGCTGTGGAGGAGTGGGCCGTGGTGCAGAGGCAGACTTGAACCATGTTGCAGATCAGATGAAACCGTAGTCCTCCATGGCGGGGCAGAAGACCACCATAGCATATCTGGTGGAACAGGCAAGGCTTGGTTAGGCGAGACTGAAACAGAAAGCACAGCGAGGTTAGCATTGGCCACGGGGGCCACAACAAAACAGGCAGGTAGCTTGATGGTGTTCTCAGTGAACATGACAGGATCAGAAAAGTGTCTCTGATTTTCAAGAAGTTCATGTACAACCTCTGTGGCCTTGTCTGACATGACGTTCAGGAACGACCTCTGTGGTCACATCATGGCAGCCGTAAAACTCAGGAATGACCTCCGTGGTCGCATCATAGCAGACATGAAACTCAGCTGTTGAAACAGGCTCTAGAGCAGACTGGTGAGATGAAGCAGACCTTGAAGCAGGCTTGGAATCAGACTCTTGGACTGAATAACAGTATGCGGCCCAAATGCACATAATGGTCATAGCAGTGACGTGGAGTGCAGTTGTCAGTGGGACCACCTCTGAGACCCCTTGACTTGGGACAACCACCGAGATACCATCAGCATGCGCCGACATAAGTGGTGCATCTTTCAAACTTTTAGACACCTAGGAAAACTGCCTTAGAGGCTTCATAAGCAACGTTCATGAAGACTGGGAACCCTGACATGACGTCCATGACGGCTGAAGAAGCATAACACCCTTAATGGCTGGAGACTGGCATGGCGGCCATTTTGGCTGAAGGCTCTGGCATGGTAACTATTTTGGCTGATGACCCTAGTGTGGTGGCCATCTTGACCGATGACTCGGGCATGGTGGCCAGCTTGGCTGAGGGCTCAGATGTGGCAGCCATCTTGGCTGAGGGCTCAGGCGTGGCAGCCATCATGGCTGAGGGCTCAGATGTGGTTGCCATCTTGGCTGAAGGCTCAGGCGTGGCGGCCATCTTTTCTGAGGGCTCAGGTGTGACAGCCATCTTGGCTGAGGGCTCAGGCGTGACAGCCATCTTGGCTGAGGGCTCAGGCGTGGCAGCCATCTTGGCTGAGGGCTCAGGCATGGCGGCCATCTTTGCTGAGGACTCAGGCGTGACGACCATCTTGGCTGAGGGCTCAGGTGTGGCGGCCATCTTGGCTGAACACAGGCACGGCAGCCATCTTGTCTGAAGACAGGCGCAATGGTCATCTTATCTGAAGACACAGGTGTAGGGGCCATCTCATCTGAGGATACAGGCATAGCGGCCATCTTGTGAAGAGACTCAGGCTTGGCAGGCATGACGTGCAGAGTCTCTGGCTTAGCAGGCATGACAGGAACAGACTCCGGCTTGGCAGGCATGACGTGAACTGTCCCTGGTGTGGCAGGCATAACGTTAACAGGCTCAGGGGTAGCGAATACTGCAGGATTGCGGGGTTCCTCATCTGCATATTCTACAGTAAATGAGGAACCGCTTAATAATAATGCTCATTTTACAATGTTCACTAAAGTTCCTTGAGGATCATTACAGAAACGTTTTTTCAATAGAGCATTAAAACTAGTCCGATAAAAAAAAATAAGCAACTTATCTGGAAAGTCAGTTAGGTGAGCAAGGTCCTGGAAGTCCTGTGTATAATCCTCTATGGAACGGTTGCCTTGACATAGAAGGAGAAGATGAGCTCCAGGGGTAAAACTGCTGCTGCTAGATCCATCTGTAGGGTAGATTATTCTTTAAAGTCTGCAGTTGACTCAAAAGTTGACTTAAGTCTAAAGTTGACTCAAATAATGATGAAGATAAGGATCTACAGTAAATGCAAACAGTTTATTCCACATGAAAGCAGTCACAATGATACAAACAACCAAACTTAGTTCCAGACATGACAAAGTAATCCACAATCAGGCATGACACGAATCCAGAGTAAGAAGTGAATAATCCAGACTAGGCAAAGATACAGTATAATCTCCAAGGAAGACTAGGTCTAAATACATTGGCTAAATGGACGAGACATGAACATCATGGAAAGACAACATGACAAACGTATGTTGAGGAAACTCAAACAATAACCGACAAACGCTGACTGAAACAAGGACCTATTTAAACACAGAAGAGCTAACGAGGTAACAAGGGAGAGGGCATGTGGTCGGGGAAACAAACAAGGGTAACCATGGTCACAGACCAGGTATCTAGAGCAAACACAAGGTGAACCAAGGCATGACAAGACAAGGCAAGAATACATTTCAATATAAAAGTCCTGAACTCATACACACAAATGCTGAGTTCATTACCATAACAGTAATAGATAATAGTAATTTTTATTAAAAGATAATACTACTACGAATTCTACTTCTAATAACAATATAAACCGCACTAAGGATTGATGAGCTGCTGGGTTCATGGATATTAATCAAGTTGTCAGCATTTGCTCGAAGTGATTTGCTGAAATAAAAACAGGGATGGAAATAGGTGAGCGCCAGCCAATGAGATTGCCATTTGCACATAACTCTTCTGCTTGTTCTTAAAAGCTGATTAATTCCAAATGAACTCAGTTATTTTGACAGGAAAATACAACAAAGAATAGAATTTACATGTGGGGTGTTGATTCTATGTAAGACTCTCTCTCACGCTCTCTCTCCCTTTACGTGTTTGAGAAAGATAAGTGCTCTCAGCAAAGCGATGGAGAGTCGTGCGTCTTCACACTAGAGTGTTACGGATGTGCAGGTTGCAGAGACGAGGCGTTCACGGAGATCCACAATAAATGGGTTTTTATTAAACAAAAGGAGAGAATAGCAGCTACACACACAACTAGACAACAATAAGAACAGACAAGGAGTGCAGGGAGTGAGTCCAATATAAAGGGAGTGCAGATGATAAGGTCCAGGTGCAGGTGATCGGTGATGATGGGGAGATGACAAGGAAGTGAGTGCAGGTGTGGAAACAGGAGGATGATGGGAAATGGAGTCCGGGAAACGAGGGAACTGTGACATAGAGTTTGTGGTACGTCAAATACAGGAACGCTGAGCATCCATTGAGTTGAACTGAAATAGTACAGATCTCTTGATGGAGAACGAAACTCTCAAGTGCTAAGTCAGAGTGTTTAGCGAGTAAAAATATATCGATGCTAAACTTATACTTAGCCTCTAACACACACACACTGGCGAGTAAAATCTAAGAATTTATTAGCCAATGGCTAATGACAGACATTATGTAGCTGCCCAGAGTAAAGATTTATTTGCATATGTGAGTGTTTTACTCACATTGTAGAGGGTTGTTAGGAAAATATAAGTTTCATGGTTCTTTGATGTCAGTGGATGGTCACATTATTTTAAAATAATTCATTTTAATTTTTATGAGTTAATTAATTAATAACTCTTCACCAAACTCACAAACCCTGCAGATCTATCATGAACCCTATTCTGGGGAAACTCGGATGTAATGCGCTTCCTGTTGTTGATAACAAAGAATGGAATATATTTTTTATACAGTGTATATAGGTTCTTTTCGTATTTTTTATCAATATGGTACAAGACTATTGCATTCAAATCAATGTGATAAACAAGTTAGGCCAAATGTAATCTAAAAGTAGTCAGAGAACACACTACCTAAAATGGGTAGTCTAGATTACAATTTTTGTTGTGTAATTTGGAATCACTAGCTGACTACAATAATCTACCATCACTGCTCACAACTACATCACTTGTTCTAACCCATACTTTCATTGATACATGATGTTGGAATATTGTCTTGCAACACTTCAAATTAGGGCTGCATGATTACAATTATGAATGTAATCCGCTGGATTGTTTATACGTTATTCCTTCATCATCTCTCCTAATCCTCTGTGTCTCCTTTGCCTCCCTAATCTCCTGTGTCTCCAGCGTCTTCTCCTCCGGACTCCAACGACTCTCCACTCACCTTGCCAAAGTGTGTGCTCAGCTACTCATATCCACGACCTCCTCCAACCACCTGCAAAACAAAGAACTGTCAGTATTATCATTCATTATTGCATTCCTGCTTTGACTACCATACTCACCTGCCTGTTTGCTTTACCTGCCTCATTCAATTAAACTCTCATATTCATTTCTACGCCGTTGAGAGTCTGTGTTCCGTAACAGATAACTTGTGATAAATTAGACTTGATAGAAGTCTGTTTGGACCATCTGAGGTACGGCTCTCATTTGTTTCTCAATTTCTTGTCTTATCTGCCATGAAGACAAATTCTAGTAAGGCATTATTCATAGTGAGTCTATTCAAATTATAAGTAAATCAGGAATGATGATAATTGCAAAAGAACACTATTTAACGTCTGTTTCTGACACTACCTGACAAACTACACATGAATTAACCTCACTACCTGATCATCAACCAAGGTAAATGCCTTTTTTCATGGTTTTTGTTTACTTAAGTACATAATTATTAAGTACTTTTTGAGATATTCTTTAATAGAGTCTAGAATTATGGATTACACCACAGCTTGACATTAAATGAAGAATTACATTAATTTACTGTTCTCCCTTTTGTTTTACACTGAGTGCTGGGTATGTTTATTATTATTATTGAAAGACATTACATATGTATTACAATTTAGTAAAAAAAAAAAAAAAAAAGAAAGAAAAAAAGAAAAAAGTGTTAAATAACTGTAAAATAACAATTCTAATCCAGTGGCAATCACTTGTTAAACACTTGTTTAACTAAGAGCATAACAAACATGCATTAATGAATTGATTTTTCAAAGGAGCCTGTAAAAATGAAGAGCTTGAGCCAGAAGTGTGTTCTGATCTCTCTGCTTCTCCAGCTGTGCCTTGCTGTGCCTGAGCATATTCCTGTAGAACAGGTAAAAGTGATACACATTCTATACAATTATACACAATTTTTTTTTTTTTTTTTTACACCATTTATTTGACTATATCTGAAGTGCTTATTAGAGCAGATTATTTACTGCTGTCACTTTTTTTTAATCCTCAGCTTCAATTTGGGGACATGCTTTCATTTCCTAAATGTCATGGTATCTATGATCACTATGCTATATATATTGATAATGTGGAAATACTTGGAAGAAATGATTCGGAAAACATTTTTGAGATGACAAGTAAGACACGTCTTTTTATTCAAAATATTTTCACGCTCACTATATTTTTACATTTAATTTTGCATTATGCATACAATTTTTTTTCCCTACAGGAGTTCCAAATGGCTGCCATTTTCGTAGGTTGACAGGAACCGTTATTAGAAATAACTATTTAGATAGTGACCGTCTTCAACCACAAAACAGACAAGATATTATTAATGCCATTAATAATCTAATGAACGGAACTTGTGGACGATGGTCACTTACAAACAATTGTGAACACATTGCCACGCTTGTCCGATATGGTGAAGCTAATTCACAGTGCAATCAGGTAAGCCATGAAGTAAATGTAAAATCAATAATTAAAAAAACTACCCTGAGGAACGGATTTTAAAATTTTGGTAAATAATGTTCTAATAGTGCTGTTTGTACAGCCAGGTACTCCTGCTGGACCATTTTGCAGATTATTTCATGAACGAAGACAAAGACGACACAGAGAAAGCGAAAACCTTTCTCAGAATGAATCTGCCGCAGCAGCTTAAACATTTTCATCATCACTTTCATTGATTCATCTTGCTAATTGTTAAGAAGATATTAATAAACCTGAGAGAATGCATTGAATGTGCAATTTGCCCTGTTCATTTATCTTATCAACAGCCTTAAAATACAGTTTTCACAGCGTCACTTTCCCAGTTAACAGGAAACATTCTCAGAAATTTTGCTAAGGTTCTCTCAAAGTTATGAACAAACATTCTCCCATTCTTCCAGCAACATAAATAGAACATTTGTTCAGTGTTATCTGGTCTTCAACAATGTTCTCAAAAGGTTAGCACAAAAACGTTATTTATACATTGTTTGTAGAAGGGTTTTTTTTTTTTTTTTTTTTTTTTTTTTTTTTTTTGTCTTCTTCTTGCTGGAAGAAAATGTTCTTAGAACAAAATTCTTGGAACATCCTTTAAACATTTAGGTCAGATTTACTAACAGCTTGCACAAACAATCGATGTGTTTGTGTAAGACAAATATCCTTATAAAGTTTTAAATAAGGATATTTGTCTTACACAAACACATTGATTCGCTTCAGAAGGCCTTTTTTAACCCCCAGGAGTCATATGGATTCATTTTCTTTATGGATGAATGCATTTTTTTTTTTTTGTCTTCAAAATCTGGGCAGCCATTCACAACCATTATAAACCTTGGAAGAGCCTTAAATATATCTCCGATTGTGTTTATCTGAAAGAAGATTGTGAATGAGCTTGAGAGTGAGTAAATCATGGAATAATTTTTGGGTGAACTATCCCTTTAATACTCACCAAACTTTGTAATAGAAGTATATTCACAGTTTTTTCATTGATGGATATCTGAAAGACAAAAACAGAATTACCACCAACACTGTATAGCTAGCATCCTAGCTAGCTAAAAAAAAAACAACGCAATGATAAATACTACCATATAGCAATATAATTCAATAAAACCACAATTCACAGGGACACAAGGCACCTGCACCACTTATGTGATGAATTGAATGGGAGATAATAACCTATACCTGGTCTCTGAGGTGAAAAAGGTAAGAGGACAATCTGGAAGTTCATCCTACTTTTATAGTGCAGAAAGCTCCGCCTCCGGGGTCATGGGCATTACTTTGTTCACATAAGGTCTTGAGAGAAGGAGGAACAAAGGTTTCATTCTATTTAGACCAAAGTGGCAGTCAGAGTGAGATCTAATATTACGAATGTTATTAATTTATTTTAGTAACATCATAAAGTAAAATGTGTACTAATTCTAAGTCTAAAAATGTGTACTAATTCTAAATCTCAAGACCTTCATCTACAAATATTACAAAACTTACATTGTGTTTATACTTTATAATGGAAGGATTCATGAGTGTGTAGAACATAAACTCTGGCATTTTTAGCAGCGTTGAACAGATTCTGATTAACTTAAACTTAAACATGTCTCATTGGCCATTGCATGTACATACTCAACAGACATGTCCATGATTATCTACAATGCTCAACGCTACAAAAAACACATTGTAAATAGAAACACTGGATACTTTTCTTGTGCCCACACAAATACTAAATGCACAGGCAGTTTTTTTTTACCAAATTGACCCGGTACATTTTTGTTACATTTTTAAAATTTCAGTACAGACCTGATACTGAGGGCTCCAGAGGGCCGCGGACCCTGACGTCGTGGTGGTCGACCTCTGCCACGAGGTGCTGGTCTATCCGGATGAGTGCCATGGAAGGTGTTGAGCAGGTTAGGGTCTAGAACGTCGTGTCTGGGTACCCATGAGCGTTCCTCGGGACGTAGCCCTCCCAGTCCACGAGGTAATCGAGGAAACCACCACGGCGTCGGGAGTCCAAGACGTCCTGCACTTGGTAAGCGGCACTGTCTCCAAGGATGAGAGGAAGGGGGGGTTCGGTGGCTGCGCCAGGCTCTGTGGAAACAGAAACAGAGGGATGGTGAGGTTTCAAAAGTGACACATGGAAGGTGGGGTGAATTCTGTATTGAGGTGGCAGCTGGAGTTGATACGCGACAGGATTTATCTGCTTGACGATGGGGAAGGGGCCAATGAATCTGGGACTCAGTTTTCGGCACGGCAGACGCAGTCTGATGTCCCTCATTGACAGCCAGACCTTCTGCCCCGGTTGGTAAGCTGGAGTGTTAGAGCGGCAAAGGTCGGCTGTCATCCTGCGTCTGCGGAGGGCCCGTTGGAGCTGGTGGTGTGCAGAGTCCCAGACCCTCTCACTCTCTCGGAACCAGTAGTCGACTGCTGGAACGTCCGACGGTTCCCCTGACCAGGGGAACAATGGGGGTTGGTAACCGACCACGCGCTGGAAGGGTGTGAGTTCGGTGGTAGGTTGTCGCAGGGAGTTCTGTGCGTACTCCGCCCAACCCAGGAACTGGTTCCAAGAGTCCTGGTGGCCGTGACAGAAGGTACGGAGGAAGCGGCCAATCTCCTGGATCTTCTGCTCCGTCTGCCCATTCGACTGTGGATGGTAACCAGAGGAGAGGCTGACAGTCACACCTAGGAGCGAAAAGAAAGACTTCCATACCCTGGAGATGAATTGTGGGCCTCTATCTGACACAATGTCTTCAGGGATTCCGTAATATCTGAAGATATAATTAAACATCAATTCAGCTGTCTCCATGGCTGTGGGTAATCCTTTCAAAGGAATCAGACAACATGATTTGTTGAATCTGTCAATGACTACCAGAATGCAGGTACAGTTGTCAGAAGGAGGGAGGTCAGTGATGAAATCAACTCCTAGGTGTGACCAGGGTCTGTTGGGAACGGGCAGAGGATGGAGTTTTCCGGAAGGAAGATGCCGAGGACTCTTGGAGATGGCGCATTCCTTGCATCCTCTCACATACCTCCTGACGTCAGATGCCATGTTGGACCACCAGAAGCGTTCTTTTAGCAATGAGAGGGTTTCATTGACCCCAGGGTGGCCAGTGCCCAGTGACGTGTGAGAGGCGTGGATGAGAGGAGTGCGTCATGTCCAGGTGATGTAGAGCAAACCTGGGGGGCAACCCGGTGGAGTGTTGGTGGGGGCATTGGTGGAGGGCAGTGTCTCTTCAGACCAGACACTGGGGTTAACAAAGAGCTTTTCAGGCAGGATGGGTTCAGGATCTTCGGTGCTCTCGTCAGGACAATGGAGACGGGATAGAGGACATACATTCTTGGAGCCAGGACGATGAAATGGTGAAATTAAAGCGTGTAAAGAACAGGGCCCACCGTGCTTGACGTGGGTTTAGTCGCTTGGCATCTCTGAGGTATTCCAGGTCACTCTTCAAGGGCCAGCTTGATGGCGAGAAGCTCCCTGTTGCCGATGTCATAGTTGATCTCCGCCGGGTTGAGTTTGTGGGAGAAGAAGGCACATGGATGGAGTCTACTGGGGTTACCCTGCTGCTGTGAAAGGACCACTCCCACTCTGGTGGTTGAGGCATCGACTTCCACGATGAAGGGCTTATCGGGATCAGGGATGACGAGGAGGGGAGCGGTGGTGAAGGCTTCTTTGAGGGTCTCGAAGGCTTGTGTGGTGGCTGGAGTCCAGGACAGAGACTTGGGCTTATTGCGCAGGAGGTTGGTGAGTGGGGTATTGATGATGCTGTAACCTTGGATGAAACGGCGGAAGAAGTTGGCAAATCCTAGGAATCTTTGGAGTTCTTTTACAATTGTGGGTGTGGGCCAGGTCTTGATGGCAGCCACCTACCCCTCGTCCATCCGGATGCCACTGCTATCGATGTAGTACCCAAGGAACTGTACTGAGGGTTGATGGAACGAGCACTTTTCAGCTTTCAGGAACAGATGGAATTCCCTCAGGCGTTTCAGGACCTCCGCCACGTGGTGGTGATGTTCGGCCATGCTCCGGGAGTAAATCAGGATATCGTCAATATAGACCAGCACGAACTTGTGGAGAAACTCCCGGATCACCTTGTGGATGAAATCTTGAAATACGGAGGGGGCGTTGACCAGTCCATACGGCATGACAAGATATTCATAGTGACCGATAGGGGTCACGAAAGCTGTCTTCCACTCGTCCCCCTCACGTATTCGGATGAGGTTGTAAGCGCTGCAGAGGTCCAACTTGGTGAAGACAGTGGCACCACGGAGATGTTCCAACGCATCAGGGACGAGAGGAAGGGGATAGCGGAACTTGATTGTTATTTTGTTGAGAGCTCTGTAATCAATCCAAGGCCGCAAGCCTCCATCTTTTTTGGCCACAAAGAAGAAACTGGAAGCAGCAGGGGAAGTAGACATACGGATGTAACCTTGCGCTAACGCCTCCTCGATGTAATCCTCCATGGTCTTCTCCTCCGGTAAAACAGGGAATAGATTTTTCCCCGGGGCACTGGCTCACCCGGAAGTAGGTCGATGCCACAATCTCATGGCCGGTGTGGAGGCAGCTTGGAAGCTCCCCGGGGGGCAGAAGACGTCACTGAAGGGGGCGTAACATGGAGGGATGTCCACCAAACGTTTCTCCACCGGGCTCTCGATGGAGGTGGCACAGATAGGCAGGTCTTGGGTTCGTGGAGAGAGTGGCACAGGGAGTGCGGAGAAACAATTCGGGAAGCAGTTGTCGCCCCACTTCAGGATCTCGCCGGTCTTCCAGGAGATGATGGGGTTGTGCTGCTCCAACTATGGGCGCCCTAAAATCACGTCAGAGGTGGATTCTTCCAGAACCAGCAGATGTTGTTGTTCGATGTGAAGGATTTCCACTTGGAGCTGTATGGGACCAACACTGGAACATACTTTTCTTCGACTGAGGGGCCTTCCAGTTATCGTGTGGATCTAGTAGATGGACGGCGTGGCGGTCGTTTTGAGGTTGAGCTGACGGCAGAGGGCGCAGGAGATGAAGTTTCCAGCTGACCCAGAGTCGAGGAGAGCAGATACTGGAATAGAAATACCAGCGGCAGTAAGGTTTACAACAGTGGTGAGTGGTTGCATCTTTTTAATAGAAGGTATAATAGCACTCACCAGGGGACGAGGAGGACGAACGGGGCATTCAGAGATGAAATGCCCGGGTAAACCACAGTACAGACAAAGGTTCTGGGTCAGCCGCCTCTGCCGTTCAGTGAAACTCAGTCGAGAATTTTCAAGTTGCATGGGTTCGTTGGCTGGTTCTGGAGGGCTGACGGATTCTGGTCAGCGGAGGGATGATGTGAACAATGGCTGGCCCTGGTGCTCTTTGAGACACGACTGCATATGAGTGGCGAAGCGGATGGAGAGTTGGATTAAGCGTTCAAGTCCGATGGAATCCTCGTATGCAGCGAGATGCAACCGCACGCAAGGGTCCAATCCTTGTCGATATGTGGTAAGCAGAGACTGCTCATTCCATCCACTGGCGGCAGCGAGTGTCCTGAACTGAAGAGCATATTCATTCACAGTCATTGAACCTTGTTTTAAATGGTATAGTTGCTCACCGATCGAAGAATCCCAGGCAGGTTTTCCAAAAACTTCTTTAAAGTGAGCGATGAAAATGGAGAATGACTGTGTAATAGGGTTACTCTGAGACCAAAGGGTTTCAGCCCATCGAAGCACCTTGCCATTTAACTGGGAAATTATAAATGCTACCTTAGCGTGATCGTTGGGGTACAGGTGCGGTTGCATCTCCAGGACACTGCAGAATGAATCCATTGCAGTCCTCCGCCGAACCAGAGAAGGGCGCCGGTTTGGCCATGGGACTGGCGTAAACAGGCGGTGAAGGAGTGACGGCGTTTGCGGAGGTGATCGCTGGTTGAGGTGTTGGTGGATTCGTGGTGAGTGCTTGGCGAAGTCCATGAGCTCTTGAAATGGATCCGGGGTGCTTTTTCTGGCGTTCAGCGGTTTTGGTCCGGGCTTCTGTTACAAACAGAAGGGACAGGAACAACGGATGCAGGTAACAGGAGCTTTATTGACCACCAGATGATATAAACAGAAGTGCAGGTGAGTAGCAAGAGGATATGCAGGTGACTGGTTGAACTTCCTCAGCTGGCGAAGAAAGTACAACCTCTGCTGGGCCTTTTTCACAATGGACTCAATGTGGTTGTCCCACTTCAGGTCCTGAGAGATTGTGGTGCCCAGGAACCTGAATGACTCCACTGCAGTCACAGTGCTGTTCATGATGGTGAGTGGGGGGAGAGCAGGGGGGTTTCTCCTGAAGTCCACGATCATCTCCACTGTCTTGAGCGTGTTGAGCTCCAGGTTGTTAAGACTGCACCAGACAGCCAGCTGTTCAACCTCCAGTCTGTAAGCAGACTCGTCACCGTCCTGGATGAGGCCGATCAGTGTGGTGTCATCTGCAAACTTCAGGAGCTTGACAGAGGGGTCTTTAGAGATGCAGTCATTGGTGTACAGGGAGAAGAGCAGTGGGGAGAGAACACAGCCCTGAGGGGCGCCGGTGCTGATGGTGCGGGTGCTGGATGAGAATTTTCCCAGCCTCACTAGCTGCTGCCTGTCTGTCAGGAAGCTGGTGATCCACTGACAGACAGAGGTGGGCACGGAGAGCTGAGTTAATTTGGGCTGGAGGAGTGATGGAATGATGGTGTTAAAAGCAGAGCTGAAGTCCACAAACAGGATCCTCACATAAGTCCCCGGTCTGTCCAGATGCTGCAGAACATAATGCAGTCCCATATTGACTGCATCATTCACAGACCTGTTTGCTCGATAAGCAAACTGCAGGGGGTCCAGTAAGGGTCCAGTGATGTCCTTCAGATAAGCCAAAACCAGTCTTTCAAATGATTTCATGGCCACAGACGTTAGAGCCACAGGTCTGTAGTCATTAAGTCCAGTAATTCGGGGTTTCTTTGGGACGGGGATGATGGTGGAGCATTTGAAGCATGAGGGGACTTCGTACAGCTCCAGTGATCTGTTGAAGATCTGCGTGAAGATGGGGGCCAGCTGGTCAGTGCAGGTTTTCAGACAGGCTGGTGAAACGCTGTCTGGGCCTGGTGCCTTTCTTTTCTTGTTCTTTCTGAAGACCTGGCGCACGTCATCTTCACTGAACTGAATTGCCGGTGTGGGGGAGACGGGGGTTACAGGAGGTGTGAATGGTGTTTTTTCAAACCTGCAATAAAACTCGTTCAGATCGTCTGCCAGTTGTTGATTCACCACAGAGCTGGGGGATGGTGTCTTGTAATTAGTGATGACTTTCAGACCTTTCCACACTGAAGCCGTGTCATTAGAAGAGAACTGATTCCGAAGCTTATCGGAATAATTCCTCTTTGCCACTCTGATCTCCTTTTCCAGTGTGTATTTGGCCTGTTTGTACAAGACTCTGTCCCCATTTCTGCGAGCATCTTTGGCTTGACGGAGCTGGCTAAGTTTTGCAGTGAACCACGGTTTGTCGTTGTTGTAAGTTAAATAAGTCTTTGTAGGAATGCACAAATCCTCACAGAAACTGATATATGATGTAACGGTCTCTGTGAGCTCGTCCAGATCGGTGGCAGCAGCTTCAAAAACACTCCAATCAGTCCATTCGAAACAAGCTTGTAAAGCCTGCTCTGTTTCGGTGGTCCATCTCTTTACAGTCTTTGCTACAGGTTTAGCTGATTTCAGTTTCTGCCTGTAGGTCGGTATGAGATGAACTAAACAGTGATCAGAGAGCCCCAAAGCTGCCCGTGGGACAGAGTGATATGCATCCTTTATTGCTGTGTAACAGGGGTCTCGATTGCTCCTGTCTGCCTCGTTGCTCAGAGTGGTTTGCGTCTGTGACTCCGTATAGCTTTGTTTTGAATCTCTTACTTTTGTTCATTGTTGCTTATATTATCATTACCTTATATAATACCTTATATAATATTGCCTACCACATTAATCTGACGTCGCTAGCTTGTAATCTTTGAATCTAAATCGCTGTTACAACGCGTTTGCATCTCGCTAGCTTGTTAACTTGTCATCAGTCTCTCGCGCGCTCCTTTTTCAACGCGTTCATCAAACAGCTGTGGTAACTCGGATCAGTCTACAAACACGGTGAGTCATGTCATCCTTTCCCTGTATCGTGTCGTGTTCCATATGCAACATGTTCAGTATAGCTCTCTCTGTCAGCGATGAGGGATTTACATGTCATAAATGTAGGGAAATAGTCAGGCTGACAGAGAGAATCTCAGAATTAGAGACACGCATCCAAACTTTAATCGAGGATAGTAAGAATGCAAGGGCTTCAGATACTGTTTTGGATGCGACTAGCTTAGTGAACTCTGTACATTGTTCGGTTCCGGCTGTAGAGCCCGCGCAGCAGGGCAATTGGGTAACGGTGAGGCGGCCTAGCCGCGGAAAACACCACTCTTCCGTTCCAATTAGAACATCAAACAGGTTCTCCCCACTCAGTGACGCACCCACTGAGAATCCTGTTGAAAGTGCCCTAGTTATTGGCGATTCTATTACACGGAACGTGAAAATAGAGACACCAGCCACCATAGTCACATGTTTGCCGGGGGCCAGAGCACCTGACATCAAAGCAAATTTAAAAGTGCTGGCTAATGCTAATCGTAAATACACTAAAATTGTTATTCACGTCGGCACTAATGATGTTCGACTTCGGCAGTCGGAGATCACTAAAATTAACATTAAAGAGGTGTGTGAACTCGCAAGTACAATGTCAGAAGAAGTAATTTGCTCTGGCCCTCTTCCTGTTCGTCGGAGTGATGAGATAGTTAGCAGATTATCATCACTCAATGGCTGGCTGTCTAAGTGGTGTCCGCAGAATAATATAGGTTTCATAGACAATTGGAAAAGTTTTTGGGGCAGACCTGACCTGTTGAAAAGAGATGGTATTCATCCCTCCCGGGATGGTGCTGCTCTTCTCTCTAGTAATATGGCACATAGTCTTAGAACTAAAACATGACAAACTGGGGTCCAGGTCAGGAAGCAGACAGACTGGCTAAACCGACCGTCTGCTAGCTGCCTCACGTTACAGAAGTCAGATAAATCCCAACACATAGAAACTCTTACACCTAGATATTATCACATAGAGACTGTGTCTGTACCCTGAATTAGTAAAAACAAAAAACTTCCAAACCCATTTAATGGAAAAAATTTAATTGATGTTCAACAAATAAAAAATAGAGATAAAAATGATAAACAAATGATAAAGCTTGGGTTGTTAAATATTAGATCCCTTTCTTCAAAAGCACTTATTGTAAATGATATTATCACAGACAATAATCTAGATGTGCTGTGTTTGACAGAAACTTGGCTAAAACCAGATGATTACATTACTTTAAATGAGTCTAGCCCGCAAGGTTATGATTATCGACACAATCCTCATCAGAAAGGCAAAGGGGGAGGTGTTGCTGTAATTTATAGTAATATTTACAGTATTAGTCAAAAGTCTTCCAAATATAATTCCTTTGAAGTGATGGTGCTTTACGTAACATTATGTAAGTTGACATTTGTGCTGGCTACTGTATACAGGCCACCAGGGCACCATACTGACTTTATCAAAGAATTTGCTGCTTTTCTTTCAGAGTTAGTACTAGCTGCAGATAAAGTCCTTGTTGTTGGTGATTTTAATATCCATGTAGATAATAAAAAAGACTCATTGGGATTGGCATTTACAGACATTCTAAACTCTATTGGTGTTAGACAACACGTGTCAGGACCCACTCATTGTCGTAATCATACTTTAGATCTAATATTGTCACATGGAATCGATATTGATGCCGTTGAAATTCTGCAGCAGAGTGACGACATCTCAGATCATTATTTAGTCTCGTGTATACTACATTTAGTCAAGGCAGCTAAACTGCCTCCCTGCCATAAATATGGTAGAACCATCACTTCTACCACTAAAGATCGTGTAGCGAATTTACATGTATTTAATCAATTAGCTCAAATTATGGGTGAAATATATATATAATTAAGTCATAACGCGTTATGATTAATTATAATATAGATCGACCAAAGAGGGAATTATGCACATATATTGTGAATTAATTACAACGGATTATAATTAATTACATATATGATTAGGTCTAGTTCAATAGTGATTTGAGAAAGACTATCCTAGTTTGTCCAGCAAACCATCAGTTTTCTCATAAACTATTTATAAAAGGAAGTTGGTCTCTGGCCACGAGAATAACTTCCTACTATAGCATTAAAGCGTAAAGCAGTTTTGTAGAATCAAACGTAAAAGGGACCTGGTTCGTGAATGAGCAACAAAGGCAATCAAGCATGAATATAATGTATTTAATATACGAAACTTCAACTACATGGGCTAACGTTATATGACTAGATATACACAAAGGAATACACATATATACAAAAGCGAAAGTAAAGGCAGGAAAAACAGAGGTGATCAAAGAAAGTGGCAAATTACAAACAGTTAAACCTTTGAGAGCCAGCAAGGAGACTCAGCTTATGCATGGAGCTTAAAACGCTTCGAAAAGAATACTTCTATACTTGCATAGGTTTTAGGTGCTGCGGTTGCGTGTCTTTCTGGAGGAGTTTCAATGCGTGCGGCTGAAGCGATTGGTCCTTTTCCGAGGCAGGGTTCTCGGCGGGGTTTTCAAACAAGGTTTTAACTTAAGAGTAAGATAACCGGAAAATAAAGAAGAGAGAGTCCGTCTCCGAGGTGATGGAGGATGACGGAGGCTTGACAGAAGCGAACTTGTGCCAAACAGATGGTCGTCCCGAAGATGCAGAGGAGCGCGTGATGGAAGCGCGGTCGCCGAGACATCCGGGAGAGACGTGCGTGAGGTGGCGACGGGCAATCGAAAGACAATTGAGAGACGATCGAGAGACGCGTGTGAATGTCTTTTAAGGACAAACAAGTCAAACGCCTCCTCGGGTGCGTCAGCCAATGGTGCGGGTGCAACTTTGGTGGGCAAACTTTTTCTTTGTCTCCATTTATGGCCTCATTTGCATGGTTTATGAAGTGTCAGGTCTGAGTACATTTTCTTCAAAATACCATTAAAAATAGAACAATGCATTTTACAGTGATGTGACATACCTTGTCAATTAGGGCATAAAGAGAGCTTTACAATGAGACCAAACTTGTCGGACGTCAAACACATAAAAGTGAGGGATACAGTTTATACTTGAATATACCACTTAGAATAAAACTAACACCGCTACAATCATAACTGATCTTATGTACTAGGGATACATGCACGTTCACTTGAATACAGCAACGGGTACACTTTGGTATAGTCATATTTTGAGGCTAAATGTAGATACAGTTTCCAAATGTGTGTTTGTGTCTCTGTATGTGTGTGTGTGTGATGTGTATTGGGTTTTCGCAGCGTCTTGGGTATGCCACATGGTCCTTAGTGCCATTGTGGGGGGGAGCACGGGTGACTCTTTGAAGTCCCCAGAGCTGGTGAATAATCTTCTGCTTCTCCTCACTGGAGGTAACAAAGATGCCACCAGGGTAATTTCATCCAGACCTGCCGGAGCCATGGTCTATGGGTTATCTGAAGGAGGTCAAACGTTTAAAGCTTTCTTTAATTTATAGTTGTATTGATGATTTTTGATCCACCCCAGACGCTACAGTCCCCCTTTCGGCCGACGAGGTTCATGTGTGGACCTCGTTGGACGTCAACAAAGTCGGATGGTAGATGGATCGTGATGGTCAAGCAACAGGTGGTTTGCTACTAGTCCTCGGCCTTTGGTTCCTCAGATGGAGAGTCCATCTCGATGAGATTTGGCATATTTTCCATCTTGGTACTTCCTCTCCTTGGTTTCCTTTTGAAACCTCTAGGAAGGGCAGGCAGGCACTTGTCCAGGGATTCTCGCATCCCTTTGATCCTCTTGAACAGGATGAAGGCCAGGCCCAGTGTCAATATGTACCCGATTGCCATGGAGAGACAAAGGGCCGTGTTGGCAGCCGTCCAAGCCTGGGCTATAGGTGAGCTGGTCAGGATGGGCAGTCGGGACAGTGCTTGGAGGGATGTGTCAATGGGAGTAATGTCGATCAACTGGGACCCCCCTTTCTCAATCCTAAATTCCAGTTCTGGATCTAAGGTGAGGTTGTGATCCTTGAAGAAGGTTGGGATTTCCAGTTCCGACTGGTATTCTTCACTTGAGAGATGGTACAATGCCAGATCGTCGAGGTGGAGGATGGCGCCTGTGGGTACCTGAACCCACATACTTTGGTTGGGCAGGCTGACACGAGTGGCGGTGTCGTGCTGATCGTAGGTCAGGGTGGCAGTGCGAATGGGGGTGTTGATGAGCCATCGATTGCCCACAATCTCGGCTTGTGTTCCGATGACTTGGGTGCGAGGCTTGGCCTCGGCAGGGCAGCGTGTATTGCTGATCATGGGTTGCAACCCGCAGATTCCTTCAGTGTTGTCTCTGAGGAAAGGTTTGCTTGGGCAGAGGTTGTGAATGTCTCTGGTCAAAATACACATGTGCAAATTGGGAGCCAGGTACAGCTGTGGGTTGCTGTCGTGGTAGGCTACCACTTTTGGTGTGTGTATCTTGATATGGGTGTTACCTTGCCAAAATCCGACATTGACTATGTCTTTGAGTCGGTAGATGTTGCTTGATTTAATGATGGGTAGGTTCAGGAGAAAGGCCACCTCACTCTGTTCGGGGTCGACGTGTAGTAGGATGGCACTACCCAGAGAGTAGGCGAGGTGGGTTTGAAGAGGGTCCGTAGGTCTGGCGGTAGCAGATGCCAGCACAGTTCGTATGAGGCTCAGGGGCACAAGGTACGGGAGAATCCTTCCTATGGCCAAGCTGTCCATGGAGGAGCTCACTTCCCGCAGCATGTCTGTCAGAGTTGTGACCAGCTGAGTTTGGGCAAAGTCATTTTGGGAGACGGTAAACGGTTGCTTCATTAAGTTCACCGTTTGGTTCAGCAGGAAGCTGTGAGTACTGAGAACCACCACAATACCTTTAACGGATTTGCAGATGGTTTGCAGGGTTTTACTCTGTGTTGCCAGTTGTTTTCTCAGCTGCGGACTCTCAGTCTGAATTTTAGCCACATGTTGTCTTATGGTGGCTAGGCTCACTGTGTTGACACTAGACATGCCGAGGATAAACAGGGTTCCGACGGCAGCGGCGGCTCCGAGCAAAGCTCCCAAGAACCGTTTGGTGCATCGGTTGTGTCCACTTAATTCAGCTTGTGTGACAGTCATTTTCTCCAGTTGAGTGAGCATGTGCTTGACATTGGCCATGAGGTGAGTGCCTCTGTTAGAGTCGACTCTAAGTGGCAGTCTGGGCCTGGTGAAGATGTGGTTCATCAGGAGGTAGGCCAGGGTCTGGGCAGTGTCATTAGGTGCTGGAAGACACTCTACCCCCTTGGTAAATTGGCACACGACCGTGAGGAAATACTTGTTACCTCTTGTTGATCTGGGCATGAGACCCACCCAGTCTATCTGGAGATCCGACCATGGAAATGTGATTCCTCTGTGTTGCAGTGGAGCTCTGTGAATTGGGTTTGCCGGTTGGAATTGACAGCAAACCAGACATCCTCTGACATACTCTGCCCCATCATGCTGCATGCTGGGCCAATATGCCACTTGTTTTAATGTCTCATAAGTGGCTCTGGTACCATGGTGTCTGGCACATGGTGCGTTGTGGGCGTATATTAGCGTGCCCCCCTTTTGGCACTGTGGCATTACAAGCTTTGGCGCTGTGAGGTCATCAGGGGCATACCAGAGAATGTTTACCTCCACACGCAGCATGTGTTTGCTCTCATGCAGTCGTTTGAGGCTAGTGGCCGCAGTGGGATCAGATGCCGTGATCGGGTGGTTGGAGGGATCTGAGAGGTGGTTTAATATAGCTTGTTTGGAGGTGTCGGAGACTTGGAGGTCAGCTATATCATTGTTGGAAATTGTGGCCCAGTGAAAGTGGCTGTGAGGTGGGAACTGTTGCAGGAACAGTTCGTTGGCTGCGGGTTATTGCTGCCACACTAAGGGTGGGCGACTGGGGTGGGGATGACCGTAGATTTCCATGTAGTGTGCCAGTCTTGGCAAGGGCATCAGTTTGGTCATTTGAGTCTTTGTCACACCCTGGTTGCTTTGAGTGTCCTTTCACCTTTTCCCAGTAAACGATCATGTCGTTTATTTGAGTGATGTCATCACATGCTTGGAACAGGTGTTGATGTTTGACCGGCTTGTTGCTTTCAGTCTTGAAACTATTTTGTTTCCAGCCCGGAAGGTGGCATGTGAAACTGAGGAGTGTTCTGATGCTATGGGCCGATGCGATTTGAAGGGTTATGAGAGTAGCTGCTACTTCAGCATACTGCGATGACTGGGGACCCAACCTGAAGTGTTGTGGTGGGCAGGGTTGGTTGTTTAACCATAACACCCTTGCACCTGCCTTTAGGATGCCCTCATGGTTGTAGGAACATCCATCGACGTAGGCGGTGGGCAAACCTTGGCACGCATTCTCTTCAGAGTACCTGTGACAGGTTGGTTGTTGTTGTTGGGGTACCTCTATCTCCAGTGTTGAAGCTGTTGTGTCATCAGAGCAGTTTTGGCAGGCAGCCAAGCCGTCGCTTAGTGCAGACTTGTAATTTTGGGCATATCGTGCCTCAACGTTGCGCCCCTGGAGGGCCATCAGCCGCGTAGTTATGCGTGAGTTGGTGACCACGCCATCTTGGATGCATTGGGTGTTGAGGAAAGTGATAGGCTGGTGACAGGTTTCTATGATAGCCTTTTGCGCTCCGATGTAGTTGGAGAATCTTTGGATGGCCCATACCGTGCCTGCTTTGTTCAGGAAGATGTTGAATTCAGCTGGCGAGTTGGCATAGCCGAATGGGCACCGCGTGAACGTGTACTGTCGGTTGCCAAAGGTGAAGGTCAGCTTGTGTTGATCTTCTGGATGCACGGGTATGGTCCAGAATCCTGATGCCACATCAAGCGTAGAGAAGATAGTGGCTCCTCTGATTCTGGGTAGTTCCTGCTCCAGCTGTGTCATGTGCCATCGAGACAGTGGCACTTGCTGGTTTAACTTCCTGTAGTCAATGGTGGGTCGCCACTTGCCATTTGGTTTGAGAACGGGCCAGATGGGGGCGGAGTAGGTGCTGTTGCATGGGCGAATGACACCCTTTTCTTCCATGGAGCGAATAATCTCCTGCACTGGTTCGTGTGAGGCGATGGGAATTTTGTACTGCCTGACGAAAGTGGGAGGAGCATTTGGGTGTGTTGGAATACGCACCGTGTGAAGGTTAGTGAGGCCACAGTCTAAAGAGTCTTTTGCAAATGACGCTTTGAATTTGTACAGGACCTGTCTGAGTTTCTGATGGTCTGCATCATTCTTGAGGGCATCTGCATCCTTCAGAATTTGCTGGACTTGAGTCTCAAATCCTGGAAATGGCTCCCCCCTTGTTGTGTCACTTGTCAAGTGGGCAGTCAGAGGTGCAGCAATTTCATGAGTTTTGCAGACAGGCTGGTTAGAGACTGCGTATGCTGCGCGGTGTTGGTCCTCCATCAGCTCCGTTCTGTACACCTGTTCTGTGGCTACCGGCATGAGGGAAGTGATGGAGATGATCTTGAAGGGTGCTGTGAACACTGTGTTGTCTGAGCTTCCTTCTGGGATCATTGCAGGTGGTATTGAGCCAATGACTGGTAATATGAGTTCAAAGTCATGGAAGTCGTGACTCAATATCCATCCCAGATGGTAGGCCTTGGGAATTCTGATGTCTGTGGCCGTGCAGTTGTTGAACAGCATGTAGACTACACGGGGTGATGCGTCAGTGAGGGGTGTGGCTTCGAGAGTGAGTCCAAGTTCCACGCCTTCGGGTGAAAGTTGGAAGAAACCCAGCGTGTTGTTTAGGGTTTGACCATGTCGCATGTTGAGCCGAACAGCGACCCCTTTGGTGTAAGCTGGTACTACAGCTTCCTGTTCGTTGACCAGGATGCAGACCTCGGGATTGGTCTGGCCTGACAGGAAGTTTTCAGTGTTGACAAAAACAACAGGGGGCTGTAAAGTCATTGAGGCCCACACCACCTCATTAATAAAGTTCACTTGAGCTTTAGGGTGCATCAGGAGGTCCGGAAGGACCAGGAAGTGATGGGTTAGACGCCAGTCGTTCCATTTCAAGTTCAAAGCGCGGATGTCCTTGGCAGCCATCGCGGTTGACAGACGACAGTCCCATGGGAAGTGTGTGTGCTTGTTGGAAAATGGGAGGTCCAGTGTTCCTTCAATGAGAGCACTGACCAGGGTGTGGCTGAAGGCTGAGTGGTCTGCCCACAGTGTGAGAATAATGTCTGTTGTTGTTACATCATTCAGCTGTAAATCTGTCATGACCTTGAGGCAGAAGGAGTCAGAGTCTATGGTAAGTTGAAGAGTGCAGAGTGGCGAACTTGAACTTTGCTCTGGGGCTGAAACGGGGTTCCCGCGGCTAGCTGTGAGATTTCCCGTGACCTCTGTGACCTGACAGTCTGGCTCAGGTGGTCTGGGTGACTGGAAAGGCAGATGTTCTCGCACTTGAGTCCAGATTTTCAGCTGTTTGTAGTCCAATAAGGGCTCAAAGCGCTCTAGCAGGTCTTTGCCGATGAAAAGGGAAAACGCGTCCCTTTGTGATATGTACACAGGAGGTACCGAGCTCATGGGACCAATTGTGCGGTGGATGGGAGCTATTTGTTCAAGTTGTACCTCATTTTGGCTGTACGACTGCACATTCAGCTCACATCTTTGCGATTTAAGAGTCTGATTTTGTCTTTTAGCTTCGGCTGTAGGTCTTTCAAAAGGGTCAGATGACGTCAGAGTGAGACCTGCTCTGGTGTCTACCAGGGCTTCAATTCTCACATCATTTTCCACAGGAATGGCTAGGGTCAGTTCTGGGCAGTGATCAGAGACTGGATAAATGGTTGGATTTTCTACAGTCTTTTCAGACGCAGCTTTTCGCTTAGAATAAGCCTTGTGGGCTAAGTCTTGCAGCTGCTGAGTAGACATACTGCGTGGGCAGGCCAAGGCTCCCAGATGATGACTCACCGCAGGGTGCAGATTTCGGAGAAACAGAATTTTGAAGTTGCAATCTTCCTCCATTCCTGGCTCGTTACGTGCTCCGAAGTAGGCCCTTCGCAGTCGGTTGTAGTAAGCTTGTGGGTTTTCCAGTCGGCCCTGTTCAAGGTCCATGGCAGCAGGGAGTCCTTGGTCCGATTCAGGGTCAGAAAACTCTTTGATCAAAACCTGTCGCAGCTGCTGGTAGTTGGATTTGACAGCTGCTGGCAAAAGTTCTTCGGCGCTGGACGTCTTGGGCAGTGGACTTTCAACCCCCTTTTGGACTAGGGATTCTTGACTGGCCAGGGGAAACTCTGTGATGGATGTTTCCCCTCCCAGGCCACTTTGCAGTTCTCTGTAACGAGTATCGAGTTCATCTTTTGAATAGTTTCTTTGTTGTTTCAGAGCAATGACTTCTTTCCGGGCCTGTTTAAGATGGTTTTCACAGGCCCTGGCTTTAGCGTCTCTTTCTTTCAGCTCAGTCTCTGCTCTGGCTAGGAGAACTTCACCTTGTTGGAGTTTTCCAGTTCGTTCCTCTCTGGATTTCTTTTCCAACTGCTCTCTACGCCCCATCTCCGGGTGGAGCTCTGCAAGGACTTTTTGAAGTTTCTCCCCCTCGACTTGTAGCTCGGAGTCAGATTCATCTGCTGTCCCACGCTGGTCTTGGGTCTCGAGGAGTAGCTGATCAAGGCGACGTTGAGTCTGGGCCTGATTCCTCCGGGCCTCCTCGGCCTGAAGCTTGAGCGCTGCTACTTCCTGTTCCAGGAGGGCGTTGTTTCTCTCCCTAGGCCTCACTTGGGCAATGAGGTTGTGGACAAGGCCGCCGATGAGTTTTGCCCATTCTTTGTGGCTGTAGCTCTGGGTCGGATCGTGGGCCATCAGTTGATTCAGGTCCTCATCCAGCTGCTCGCTGCTCAGGTGCTGGAGGTCGCTGCCGGCATTGGGCAGGAACGTGTTGGTCATGACACCCAGCCAGGTCTCAAGATGATCCCAGTGGGTGTCAGGTCTAGATGCTCGCGACATAGTGGCTTACTGTTGACGAGAGAAAGACAGCACAAAAAGAACCAATGCAAGCTTGCACGGGATTGGCGGGTTACGATCTCACGTAATTAGATAAACTTTGTGTGTGATTCCAACTAACTGGTGCAGACAGTTAGTGGAATGTACGCCGTCAACGGACGGGAATGACCACGCGGGCCAATTTGTGTGGGTGAGTGCCAAATCTGAATAAGGATTTTGACAGGCGGTAGCTCAGTTGGTCCTCTAATGACTCTGGCTGCTCGGGTCGTTTATCTATTATTCAGCTTCCGTGATGGCTCTCACAGGTACTGCTTTTACGTGAACTGAAAGAAACAAAACACAACAGAAAAGCAAATAGACCAAGACAAAATAGAGACAATTACGAGTAAATAAAATGAAAGTGAGATACGATCAGAGAGAGAGAGAGAGAGAGGAGTTAAGGAGCTTAAACTTATTACCACAGTTAGGGTTTAAGGCAGGCCTGACGAGGGCGCTGTTGAGTTATCAAACCTAAGGAAATGGTATGGTTCAAGAATAGAAGGGGTTGGCCAAACACTTAAATGATCAGAGAATATCTACTATTCTGTGGCTTTTAATAAGGGAGTGGACTGTATGTCATTACTCTAGGCCTGGGGTGAATTGTGATTGCTCAGATAAGGACTCAATGGCAGAGGCAGCCTTTCCTTGACGTTCCACCACTCGACTGCGGTGTCCGTGGGCACCCTGTCCCCTTCGTACCACGATGCAACCACACAAACAGTGACTTTTAGCACAATTGTTAGATTTGCAAATGTACTTAGGCGAGGTGTTTTGCCAACGGCCAGACTGACAGATCAAAATTGAGTTTTCCCTGAGCCAAGAGTCTGACCCCGCAGGCAGTTACTCTCAACGGGCGGTTCTGTCGTGCAGAAGCCTAAACAGGGAAATTAAACAAAATTGCCCTTGTTGTCAGCCTGGACTCGTTGCCTCCCTGCACCTGATGTACCCAATTGCTGATGTCCCGCGTGTTGCCGGTGGTACGAGGTCAGAAATGTCCACGATTCACGCACAGCCAGTGCCGGATCCGCTAGGCCAGGTGACTCCACTCACTGAAACAACCGCCAACTCACCACCGAGGGGGCACTATCTGCAAGTACACCAATGGTCAAGTAAACACAATTTAATTGTAAATTTAAATCTAAATTTAAGTCTTGCTTAAACCAAATTTAAATAATTAAATGTGTAGGGCAAGAGAATTGGGGTCTAAAATGACAATCAGAATGAATTAGCTAAGAAGCAGAACAGAAACAAACAATAAAGCAAAGAAGAAGATAAAAAAAAACAGTTCAGTGGCACTTGATTCAAACTTAAATGAAAATTGGTTTAATTAAATTTTAAATAAGTGCACAGAATAAGAGAGTGGGAGGAGGAGAGAGGAGAAAGCCTTCCCTATTTGAGAGTGCCCCCTTTTTTTTGGGGGGGGGGGGGGGGGGGGGTGCTGCTCCTTAATGAGCAAATGCCAATCGATGACACCAAAACTTGAATTTAAATTTCAATTAAACTTTGTTTAATTAAATTTAAATAAGTGTATAAAATAAGGGAGGCTTGGGTATAAGGATGCTATCAACAGAAAAAGTAGAGTAAAGAAATAAATATGAGAAAAGAACAAACAAAAACAAGAAAACAAAAAGAAAAACAATAAGGAATCGAAAGGAAGGAATTTCCAACGTGAAAATAATTCAAGAGAGAGAGAGGGACAAAATTAAAATAGAATAAAGCAGAAATGTAAACGCAGTAAAAAGGAAAAAAAAAAAAAAAAAACTCCAAGGAAAAGAATTGACTTATCTGGGGAGTGTCCACAAGGGGGAGCACTTCCAGAAAGTGAATTCTCTTGTTGGAAGGGGAACTTAATTCAAATTAAAATTTAAAACGTGTTTAAACCTAATTTAAATCAGTAAACCGCATTCCAAATACAAATAGACAGGATAACCATCAAAACAATAAAACAAAAGAATTATAACAGCCAGCAAATTAAAATAGCCAAAGGAAAGTTGGAAATAATTCAGATCAAACACGAGGAAAGCAGACCTAACCCAGAACACCCACAAGATGGCGTTAATGGGTCCACACAACAATGACGTAGGGAGGTGTGCCACACACCTGAACAGACTGCCCTCTGGCGTTTAGTCAGAGGTACTGCGTCCACCTACTTTAAAAATCGTTACTTTTAAATCTAGCGCACGGCCGATTTAACTGCAACGTATCACTTATAATATTTAGAATCTCGGCGGATTCTCTTGTGCCAGTTCACTGGACACGAACATGCAACTTTAGCAGGAATTCTTCGCTGCGTTACAAATTAACACTGGATCAGGGTGTTAATAACTCCCAATTTCACACATCAATCGGATAAATCAGATAAACTGTTTTCCAGATTAGATTTGCACTAGGTAACGTTGGTTAGCTACGCCAATGGTTTACCAAGAGTGAGGGAGTGAGGCGCTATTTGTATTATCGGACAATACAATAATTCAAATTTTATAGCGCTACGATTTATGAGGCCTTCTAGACGGAGAGGGAGAAACTCGTCCCTAACGGTCTTTAATCACGCTGAAAAACGATTTCTTCGTTTTATTCAAGCGGAAATTAATATTAAAGCTGTCCTGCAAAAAGATTGTCTCTCTTTTGCAGGAACGAGTTTAATATTAATGAAGCTGCAGTTTTATTTTAACGGTTAACAATTGGCTAAAATGTTTAGACACAAATAGCAGTTTGTTAACGTTTCCATGTGAGGAACGCGTTGCGTCTTGTCTCACTGTATAAAGCGCGCATAAACATTAATAATCACACAGATTTATTCTGAGTTGCTCAAGCACAGAACCAAGTTTAAAACGTTGCTCGCGTATCTCCACCAAAAAAAAAATGGCAAATTACAAACAGTTAAACCTTTTAGAGCCAGCAAGGAGACTCAGCTTATGCATGGAGCTTAAAACGCTTCGAAAAGAATAGTACTATACTTGCATAGGTTTTAGGTGCTGCGGTTGCGTGTCTTTCTGGAGGAGTTTCAATGCGTGCGGCTGAAGCGATTGGTCCTTTTCCGAGGCAGGGTTCTCGGCGGGGTTTTCAAACAAGGTTTTAACTTAAGAGTAAGATAACCGGAAAATAAAGAAGAGAGAGTCCGTCTCCGAGGTGATGGAGGATGACGGAGGCTTGACAGAAGCGAACTTGTGCCAAACAGATGGTCGTCCCGAAGATGCAGAGGAGCGCGTGATGGAAGCGCGGTCGCCGAGACGTCCGGGAGAGACGTGCGTGAGGTGGCGACGGGCAATCGAAAGACAATCGAGAGACGATCGAGAGACGCGTGTGAATGTCTTTTAAGGACAAACAAGTCAAACGCCTCCTCGGGTGCGTCAGCCAATGGTGCGGGTGCAACTTTGGCGGGCAAACTTTTTCTTTGTCTCCATTTATGGCCTCATTTGCATGGTTTATGAAGTGTCAGGTCTGAGTACATTTTCTTCAAAATACCATTAAAAATAGAACAATGCATTTTACAGTGATGTGACATACCTTGTCAATTAGGGCATAAAGAGAGCTTTACAATGAGACCAAACTTGTCGGACGTCAAACACATAAAAGTGAGGGATACAGTTTATACTTGAATATACCCCTTAGAATAAAACTAACACCGCTACAATCATAACTAATCTTATGTACTAGGGATACATGCACGTTCACTTGAATACAGCAACGGGTACACTTTGGTATAGTCATATTTTGAGGCTAAATGTAGATACAGTTTCCAAATGTGTGTTTGTGTCTCTGTATGTGTGTGTGTGTGATGTGTATTGGGTTTTCGCAGCGTCTTGGGTATGCCACATGACCCTTAGTGCCATTGTGGGGGGGAGCACGGGTGACTCTTTGAAGTCCCCAGAGCTGGTGAATAATCTTCTGCTTCTCCTCACTGGAGGTAACAAAGATGCCACCAGGGTAATTTCATCCAGACCTGCCGGAGCCATGGTCTATGGGTTATCTGAAGGAGGTCAAACATTTAAAGCTTTCTTTAATTTATAGTTGTATTGATGATTTTTGATCCACCCCAGACGCTACAATCGCTTTCTAAATAATCTTCCTGATCAGTTTCATCGCCTTAGCATACCAGCTAGCTTAGAAGACCTCGATGTTGAAACAGAAACTATTGCCTCTGTCTTTTCCAGCACATTAGACTCGGTTGCTCCTTTGCGTTTAAAAGAGATTAAGGAAATTAATCCAACGCCGTGGTACGATGAGCACACTCGGGCCCTAAAGGTAGCAGCCAGAAAAATGGAGCGCAGCTGGAAGAAAACAAAACTAGAAGTTTTTCGCATTTCGTGGAGAGAGAGAATGATTGAGTACAGAAAGGCCTTAAAAACTGCTAGATCTGCCTATTTTTCAAAACTTTTAGAAGAAAATAAGCACAACCCTAGGTATTTATTTGATACAGTGGCTAAATTAACAAGAAATAAAGCTTCAACTTCTGATGTTTCCAAAGAGCACAGCAGTAATGACTTTATGAACTTCTTTACTTGTAAGATTGATAATATTAGAGAAAAAATTATAACCATGCAACCGTCTACTACAGTATCGCGTCAGACAGTGCATTGTAGTGTCCCTGAGGAAAAATTCAATTCATTTACTGCTTTAGGAAAGGAAGAATTGTCTAAACTTATTAAATCATCAAAATCAACAACATGTATGTTAGACCCTATACTGACTAAACTATTGAAAGAGATGCTTCCAGAGATCATAGATCCTCTTCTTAATATCATCAATTCATCTTTATCACTAGGATACGTACCAAAAAGTTTTAAGCTGGCTATTATTAAACCTCTTATTAAAAAACCACAACTTGATCCTAGAGAATTAGTCAATTACAGGCCGATCTCAAATCTCACTTTTCTGTCAAAAATACTAGAAAAGGCAGTATCATCACAACTATGTTCCTTTTTAGACAGAAATAGTATCTGTGAGGATTTCCAGTCAGGTTTTAGACCGTACCATAGTACTGAGACTGCTCTCATTAGAGTTACTAATGATTTGCTCTTATCATCAGATCGTGGTTGTATCTCTCTATTAGTGTTACTGGATCTTAGTGCTGCATTTGACACTATCGATCACAACATTCTTTTAAATAGACTCGAAAATTATGTTGGCATTAGTGGAACTGCATTGTCATGGTTCAAATTATACTTATCTGACCGTTATCAGTTTGTAGTAGTAAACGAAGAGAGGTCATATCGATCACAGGTTCAATATGGAGTACCGCAAGGCTCAGTACTAGGACCGTTGCTTTTCACTCTGTACATGCTACCCTTGGGAGATATCATTAGGAAGCATGGCGTTAGTTTTCACTGTTACGCTGATGATACTCAGCTCTATATTTCTTCGCGCCCTGACGAAACTTACCAACTCACAAAATTAACAGAATGCATAGCTGATATAAAAAATTGGATGACCAGTAATTTCCTACTTCTAAATTCAGAAAAAACAGAGATTCTAATTTTTGGACCAAAAACCTCTTCACGTAATAACCTAGAATACTGTCTAACACTTGATGGTTGCTCTGTTAAGTCTTCGTCGTCCGTTAGGAACCTGGGTGTGCTCTTTGATACCAATCTTTCATTTGAAGGCCATGTTACTAGCATCTGTAAAACCGCATTCTTCAATCATAAAAATATATCTAATCTACGACATATGCTCTCAATGAAAAATGCAGAACAGTTAGTTCATGCGTTCATGACCTCAAGGCTAGATTACTGTAACGCTCTACTGGGTGGTTGTTCCGCTCGCCTGATAAATAAACTACAGCTCGTACAAAATGCAGCAGCTAGAGTTCTTACTAGAACTATGAAGTATGACCATATTAGCCCAGTTCTGTCAACACTGCATTGGCTTCCTGTTAAACATCGTATAGATTTTAAAATCTTGCTAATTACTTACAAAGCACTAAATGGTTTAGCTCCCCAGTACCTGAGCGAGCTCTTAAAGCATTATAGTCCTTCACGTCTATTGCGATCTCAGGATTCAGGCCAGCTGATAATACCTAGAATATCAAAATCAACCGCAGGTGGTAGATCCTTCTCCTATCTGGCACCTAAACTCTGGAACAATCTTCCTAGCATTGTTCGGGAAGCAGACACACATATTTTCAAATCCGTTAAAGGATTATTAGGCTGCATAAATTAGGTCAGCCGGAACCGGGAACACTTCCTATAACACCAGATGTACTCGTTACATCAGAAGAAGAATGGCATCTACGCTAATATTAGTCTTTCTGTTTATCCCGAGGTCTACCGTAGTCAACCAGATCCGGGCCGTATCCAGGTGAGACCGAGGACCAGCGCCTTGACACGACCACAACGTAGCCCTGAAGTATCAGCAGAGATTGAGTCAACTAGATCATCCATTTTGAAGGCCTCATCGACACAACAGCCAGTGCCACAGCTCCTCAACAAACCGTCCATACCGGTGTGATGAATACGATCCTCAACTGGACTGAACTGGAATAAATACTTTGAATGTTGCGATCCTATCAGACATATGATAGCAACCTGAATCGTAACAAAGCACTGTTCGCCAGAGGAGAACTGGCCCCCCGACTAAGCCTGGTTTCTCCCAAGGTTTTTTTCTCCATTTTAACACAGAAGTCTATTTGCCACCTGTTTGCCATCTGATGTCACCTGTTGGAGTTTGGGTTCCTTGCCGCTGTCGCCTTTGGCTTGCTTAGTTGGGGACACTTGACATTTGATATTCAACAGTGCTTTGATCTGCTGACATTGACACTATTCTTTAAGAGCTGCTGTGCAGCCAAAATTATATACCAGTTATCAATGTAAAGCTGCTTTGACACAATCTGCATTGTAAAACGCGCTATATAAATAAAGGTGACTTGACTTGACTTTAATGGTCTGGTGAGCAGCGTCGGGGATTTTAGGGACGATGCAGACTCGGGCGAGAGATAGCTCGCAAGCGTCTCTTCGACCCGAGGCATTGCCCCATACCCATAGTGTTTCAGCCCCACGATGTTACTGTATGTGGATGTTTGTGGGCTGAAAACACGATATTGGACTGGTCTCTGCCACGACCTCGACACCTCTGTCTGGAGGTCGGGAAAGAAGGGCAGTCCCCGACGCTGAGGTATTGACCGAGCAGGGAGGAAGCGCTCATCGAGTTTACTTTTTGTTCTCGCTTCACTCTTTTCCGCGGGCCATTCAATTTTTAATTTCTCCATAGCCCTGGTCACCACCTCTAAAAGCTCTTCATATGCTGGAGATGAAGATGGCGGGTCCACATCTCCAGCCTCGACGTTCACCACATCCAGCTCCTCGGAGCTGGATAGATGAAGAGACACCGCCAGAGGAGAGACACTGGGTCTGACAGGTGAAGGCAGAGATAAGGCTGGGCCCGCCTCTAACCCCTCTGTCAGATCCATTTGTGAACCCCACGAATGGAGCTGGCGCTCTGCCTCGGCAGAAGCTGGACCCAATCCGCGGGGAACACTGGCCGCGGCACCCTCTTTCTGTTTATCAAAGAGTGCCCGGCGCGATCTCAGTGACCTGACAGTGAGCTTTTCACAGTGCACGCAGACAGCTCCCTCGAGAGCTGCCTGGGCATGCTCAACTCCCAGACAAACAACACACATCTCGTGTGTATCCCCACCCGTGATGAAACGAGGGCAGGGATGAACACACTTGACAAATTGCTGTTTTTCCGCCATTATTTGTGTCTTTATATATATATATATATATATATATATATATATATATATATATATATATATATATGTATGTATGTGTGGTGTGGGATACTCCTCAGACGAAGAGATCGTGACTTGTATAGCAAGACAAACAACACCAAATAAGACAAACAAGATAACAGAAGGTAACGTTCTTTGTTCTGGGTATGCTTTATAGTTTCCTGGTCCGTGACGTCACCCGCTTCTAACGTCTTGTCACGTTATTGGTTAGATTCACGAGTGCTTCACGACGCAATCACGCAGAGGCGTTCCCATTGCGTTCGACGCAGCGTCGACAGTTCCCATGAAAGGGAACTGCGTGTGCTCTCTGAGAGATGGTCTTCAGTCAGTGCGCTCTCAACCAAAGTGTACACACATAGCCGCCTCTCGTGAATTTTCGTGGTTTATTACACATAAACCTTCAAATACACACAGTTATGTCAAAATGCCCGTCTTGGCGTATATTCGCGCTGGTTATGTGAATGTGAACAGCATGTGTAACATCATATTGTCTCTGTCCATTAGGTCTTAGTGACAGCAGCCTTTAAAACGCAGATAGGAATTCTACTTACTCAAACATGTTCTGAGGGCAGAAAGGAAAGTGATTGGTTTACAGATTCATCCAATGAAATTGAAGCAGAGGCGGGGTTAAGAGTTTGGATCGTGTGGAGGGAATCCTTCAGACAGAGCCGTTATCGCTGCCCTTGACAGAATGCATTTATTGCAAGGTAAGTGAATTTACTGTATATTGTGTTAAAATTCAACATCCTCTAACATTTAATAAGAAATTTAGCGAACATCACAAATGCACAGAACTAATAATCATTTTCATTTGACTGCTTCATCAGTCAACCACACCAAAGCTGCTTATGGTTTAACTGGAGTAAAACATGCTATTCCAATACTTCCAATGCTTTTTTGCCGAAAAAACAAAACTTCAAAATGATATATCTCCTGGCCCAGTGCTGCCCTAAAGGCAGAAGTACTGAATAGATTGAATCGCTGTGTTATTTGGTGTTACTCTTGCTCTCAGAGGTTCATGTGGCTGTTATTTGTAGTATGTGAACATTTCACATGCATTTGTGACTAAAAATAGATGTGTGCGACCTGCAAAATGTATTTAGGAACACTTATGTGTGCGAATTAACAATCAGCTTTCCTAAATTTGAGGAAATAAAAAGTCTTTAATACCTTAATAACACGCGTCCTAATTATCATTATAAGGAGTCTTAAATTGCAATACTGCCTGATTATTAAACTACAAAAGGCTATGATTTGATTAAATAAATGTGAGTGCTGTACATTTCAAAGTAGAAAGATGGCGCTGTTGCGCAATCTACAGGCACGCGCAACGTTTCAGAATGAATAGCGCACAAGCGACTGCTTAAATATATAGATTTTACTAGCATAACGGTTAATAGTTAAATAAAACCATATTTTTACTTGAAATAAATGTCAACTGAAATCAAATAAACTATAAAAACTTAAACTTTTCTTATTTTTATTTAGTTTAACCTGATGTAGGCTACTAAACTAAAACTAAAATTAAAAATATAAAAACTATACAGACATTTAGAACTAATACAAATATCAAAAACACAACAAAACTATTAAAACTTTTAACCTAAGTTAAAATCAAAGCAGAGAGTATAAAATTCAAAATATAAAAAATATTAACAAAAACTATAATATTATCTCAATAATACTAAAATAGCATAGCAAAAATTGTTTATAGCTAACTGATATATAGGCTACTCCAGCAGAAATAGTAAACAGTGTCTGATAACATATTATAATGAATTAAATGATTTTGCTTGTGAATGTCTCATTGTATCTATTTATAAAGGGAAAAAATAATAATTATTTGCTTTTTTTCCCACTCAATAGGTTTGTATTGCTGGGTTATTTTTAATGTTTATCAAGCTGCTCTAAGGGCAGGAGTACTCAATAGGTTCGTATCGCTGTGTTATTTTTAGTGTTTATCGCGCTGCTCTCAGGGCAGGAGTACTCAATAGGTTCGCATCGCTGTGTTATTTTTAGTGTTTATCGAGCTGCTCTCAGGGCAGGAGTACTCAATAGGTTCGTATCACTGTGTTATTTTTAGTGTTTATCGCGCTGCTCTCAGGGCAGGAGTACTCAATAGGTTCGTATCACTGTGTTATTTTTAGTGTTTATCGCGCTGCTCTAAAGGCAGGAGTACTCAATAGGTACGTATCGCTGTGTTATTTTTAGTGTTTATCGCGCTGCTCTCAGGGCAGGAGTACTCAATAGGTTTGTATCGCTGTGTTATTTTTAGTGTTTATCGAACTGCTTTTATGGCAGGAGTACTCAATACGTTCATATTGCGGTGTTATTTTCGTGTGCTGTATACTGTGGATACACAAACCTCTAGAGTAAATGTTATATATTTTCTATGACATGATCCTTGTTATTTATTTTAAACAACACATATCACTTGCAAAACTATTCCATAAACATCTCCCAGGGCATTCTTGACTATAGTAAAACTAAAGCAAGTTGTCCCACAATCCCATAATATAGCTAGTGTAGTTTTATCCATTTATTTTATATAGTATAGGAACTTTGGCATCATTTTCTTATTTTTTACTAGTTTTATAGTCTAGTAACTGTATATGCATTTTAAGGGTATTTACATTTTTTAAATCATTTCTTTCTTAAAAGGAGTAAACAGTTTCTTTATTATTGACTTCTTCTTTTATTCTTCAGTTACCTAGATAAACTCAAGAAGCAAATACTGAAGAGGTCTCTGATGCTGGCCAGTCAATGATTACCAAAGGACTGGATGCAATATGGAGATGCATGAAAAAAGGAGTGCGTTTGTTCCACCATATAATCTCACAGAGTTGACATTGTGATGCATAAATGCCATTGCAAACTTGGTTTTCTCACTTTGTATTGTAGATAAAGAAGGATTTGAAAGAAAAAAAAAATGGCAAGAATTTTTTTTTTTTTATTGTTTCAGCAAAGTCCAAGTTTGTAAATTTGAGTCTGAAAAAGTATAGAATTTGGAAATGGAAAATGCAAAGGAACCCTGTGTTAACTTGCTGTTATGGTCTTGGTATAAGAAAATTAAAGAAGAATTGATTGTAAATAATCAGTTAACTAACTGTATTTTTATTGTACAGTCTTTTTGTCCAATAATACAATAAAATAATTAAGTATAATTATTACTTCTTTCTTTTGATGCAATTACAAAAATCCAGTGAAAAAATACCTATTTGGCTTAGTGCGATTATGACATCGCAAAGGCTGCGATTTTTAATTATATAAATATGTACACAGCGTGTTAGTGAAGAGCTGCTCTGTGATCAGTAGTAAATGACGCTCCATCTGAGAGCACTGCATTAGAAATGCAACACACATCAAATACGCAAACTTTCCAAACATGAGAAGCCTTTATGAACTTCTTTTCTAACAAAAGACAACATTTAAAATAATTTTCTTCGTACTTCATAACGTCTGTTGAGTGTTTGAAATAGCATTTTGATTAGCATTGGATTATGAATATATTTATTTATTTATTATTACGGAAATACCCGAGAAGGCTTGAAGAAAACATATAAACCATGTATTTTTGTAGTCGTCTGTTTATTTTATTCATGTTTAATCAATCAAAGCGTTTCTACCTTCTTTTTATTCAGTCACAGCAATAGCATGATGCCCATTGGGGATTTCCTGGAACAGCGTTTGTTATATTGCATATATTTGGAGTATTTGGAGTATCTGCTCAAGGGCGCCCTCTGTCGTCCAGTATGAAACAGACATATTTAGCGCCAAGTGAAGCTCACACAATCCTATTCAGGGTAAAAATAGGAAAAATAATTACTCTCTCTAAAGAACTTTGAGGGGAACATATAATCAATATATTTTTCTCCAGCGTACATAAGTGTACAGAGTTTTTTCCCCACAGTGGATGCATAAGAGGCACATAGTTCATTTTAAATACATGGACTCCCATTTTTTGATTTTGCATACCTCCTGACAAAAATAAAGAAATTATTGAGACAGATTTTTATCATAATAATATAATATTTGATAATAAATCCTGAGACCTTTCTAATGATTTATAGACATACTGCTTGCATGTTAACAGGTAACCCCACATTTTGTCATACAAAATATTAAATATTATTTTCTAATTATTATAGTTATATTTATAATTAAATACTAATGCTAAACACTGTAATAATGAAACTTATTACACAGTAATATTTCTTATTTGGTTTAATATTTTTATTTAGCAATAATGATAATAAAAATAATTAGTCAAAATATTAGCACAAAATTTCGGGCCAAAATGTGCAGCCCTACAAACAAGCAAAACAAGCCTGGTATTGTTTATAATTTTTTTTTTCATTTGTTTTATAAAATCGCATTTTAAATCGCAAATCGCAATTTTAACCAGAAAAATCGCAATTAGATTTTTTCTCCAAATCGTGCAGCCTTAAGCACAGCGATACAAACCTATTGAGTACTCCTGCCCTGAGTGCAGCACGATAAACACTAAAAATAACACAGCGATACAAACCTATTGAGTACTCCTGCCCTGAGTGCAGCACGATAAACACTAAAAATAACACAGCGATACAAACCTATTGAGTACTCCTGCCCTGAGAGCAGCGCAGTAAACACTAAAAATAACACAGCGATACGTACCTATTGAGTACTCCTGCCCTGAGAGCAGCGCGATAAACACTAAAAATTACACAGCGATACGAACCTATTGAGTACTCCTGCCCTGAGAGCAGCTCGATAAACACTAAAAATAACACAGCGATACGAACCTATTGAGTACTCCTGCCCTGAGAGCAGCGCGATAAACACTAAAAATAACACAGCGATACGTACCTATTGAGTGCTCCTGCCCTTAGAGCAGCGCGATAAACACTAAAAATAACACAGCGATACGAACCTATTGAGTGCTCCTGCCCTTAGAGCAGCGCGATAAACACTAAAAATAACACAGCGATACGAACCTATTGAGTACTCCTGCCCTGAGAGCAGCGCGATAAACACTAAAAATAACACCGCGATACGAACCTATTGAGTACTCCTGCCCTGAGAGCAGCGCGATAAACACTAAAAATAACACAGCGATACGAACCTATTGACTACTCCTGCCCTGAGAGCAGCGCGATAAACACTAAAAATAACACAGCGATGCGAACCTATTGAGTACTCCTGCCCTGAGTGCAGCTCGATAAACACTAAAAATAAAGCAGCGATACGAACCTATTGAGTACTCCTGCCCTGAGAGCAGCTCGATAAACACTAAAAATAATGCAGCGATACGAACCTATTGAGTACTCCTGCCCTGAGAGCTGCGCGATAAACACTAAAAATAATACCGCGATCGGAACCTATTGAGGCTTGACGCTTACTTTTTTGCCAAAGAGCAGTTGTGCTCCTAAGTTGAAAAATTTAAGAGCGCACTTACAATCTTTAGGGGCGCAATGAGAGGGGAAAAAAAGCAAATAATTTTTTTTTTTTTTCCCTTCATAAACAGATACAATGAGACGTTTACAAGCAAAATCATTTAATTCATTATAATATGTTATCAGACACTGTTTACTATTTCTGCTGGAGTAGCCTATATATAGCCTATATATATATATAAAGCGTATAAATAGGAGCATGATAAGCGGAAATAGCCGCTATATAAACCTTCAAGGTAGAAGGAGATAAACCATCCAAGATTTATACTTGGAGAAATTGCAGCACAAGACTGATAGAGGAGTGGAACGGGTCCAGCTGACGTTGTCTACAACAAGTAGAAAACAATTTCCATTTATATGCGTATAGCTTTCTCGTGGAAGGAGCTCTGGAGTGGAGTATGGTCTCGACAACCTCAGTTGGGAGAACGGATTCTATGAGCCTAGCCCCCTCAGTGGCCAGGCGCAGAGTTTCCACAACTCCAGGCGGGGGTGAATTATCATGCCGCCCGCTTGAGACAGAAGGTCCTGTCTGATGGGGATCTCCATGGGGGAGCCGTCTAGAAGAGACACTAGGTCTGCAAATCAAACTCGGGTCGCCTGGAACGGGGCTATCAGTATGAGATGGACCCTGTCCCGGTGAACCCTCTCCAGAACTCCTGGGAACAGAGCGATCGGGGAAAATGTGTACAGACGTAACCTCGGCCACGTCTGCACCATGGCATCCGACCCCAGAGGGGCTGGATGAGTCAGAGAGCACCACAGTGGGCAAAGAGATGTTCTTTCAAAGCAAATAGGTCAACTTCTGCACGACCAAAATTTTTTTCAAATGAGCTCCACCACCTCGAGGTAGAGACTCCATTCCCCGGGCCTCGGCCCCTGCCTCAACAGGATGTCTTCCCCCACATTTTGATGCCCCGGGATAAGAGCTGCTCTCAGGCAGAGGAGCTTTCCCTGGGCCCACAGGAGGATCCGAGGGGCTAATTTGCACAACTGGTAAGGCCTCAGACCCCCCGATGGTTGATATAGGAGACCACCGACATGTTGTCTGTGCAAACCAACACATGGTGGCCCCTCAGGTCTGGGAGGAAGTATTTGAGTGCTCGAAATACCGCCATCATTCCCAGCTGATTTATGTGCCAGGAAGTAGATGGTCCTCCCAAAGACCCTGAGCCGAGCGACCACTCATGATCGCTCCCCAGCCTGTGAGGGAAGCATCCGTCGTTAGCATTACGCGACGACAAGGAGCCCCCAACACAGGTCCTTGGGACAGGAACCAAGGCTTCTTCCACATGACTAAGGCACGAAGGCATTGCCGCGTGACCTTGATCATGCGAAAAGGATTTCCCCTCTGAGAAACCCCTTGGTCCTGAGCCACCACTGTAAGGGTCTCATGTGCAGCAGGCCAAAAGGTATCACGTTGGACGCAGCTGCCATCAGACCCAACAGTCTCTGAAACTGTTTTACAGTGCGTGACTGGCCTAATTTCACCCCATTCACGGCCAAGAGAATGGAATTCACCAGAGCAGGAGACAGACGTGCCTGCATCGTGATGGAATCCCAGGCTACCCCTAGATAGTTGGTAGTTTGAGCTGGAAGCAGCACACTCTTCTTGGCATTAAGTCTCAGCCCTAACCTTCTCATGTGAGACAGAACAACATCTCGATGTTGGACTGCCATGTGCTCAAATTGAGCTAAAATCAACCAATCGTTGATATAATTCAACACGCGAATGCCCTGGAATCTCAGAGGAGCCAGAGCTGCATCCACGCATTTTGTGAAGGTGTGGGGTGAAAGAGCTAGGCAGAAAGGAAGAACCCTTTATTGATAAGCTTCGCCCCCGAAAGCAAATCTGAGGAACTTCCTGTGCTGAGGATGGATGGATACATGAAAGTACCCTCCAACCCTCTTTGGAACAAAGTACAGGCTGTAAAACCCTGACAGCTTGCTGGGAGAAGAAACCCTTTCTATAGCTCCTTTTTGCAAGAGCGTCAGACCTTCCTGTTCCAATCCCAGAGACTGCAAGGGGTCCACCACTATAGGGAAGACCCCGTTGAACTGGGGCGGGCGAGACCCGAATTCTGTAACCCTTTTCTATTGTGAGCAGTACCCATTGAGAAATATTCGGAAGAAGTTTCCATTCTACCAGAAATTCTACTAAAGGAACCAGTCTCTCGAGACTGGCCTCTGGTGTTTTTTGAGCATTCGACTCGGCGCCCTGAAGCGGCGAACCGGCAGGGAACAACCGAATCAAAAGTCGACCGGCCCTCCTCAGAGGGTCGGTGGAGACCGCTGCGCCCTGAAGCACACAAGGTGGCAGGGTTGGCAGAACGGCCCCCTGAGGGCACCGAGGAGGGGCAGATACCATGTAATGTGGTAAAGGACCCTCTTCAGAGGGGGCTACCCTCGAATGTCCCACGCCACTGGCGTCAGGACCTCTTCGAAGCCTTCTTGGTGATAATAACAGTCCGCAGATCTGTCGTATCCCACAAAGACTTCAGCTGTGTCGCCTGTCCCTGTCCCCAAGCTTTCTGCGGGGGAGCGCGGGTGGTGACACCTTTTTTTTTTTTTTTTTGGGATGAACGGTCAGACCAGTGCCCTGAAACGGCGAACCGGCAGGGAACATCTGACTGACCCTCCTTTTCTTGGAGGATCACTGGAAACCGCTGCGCCCTGAAGCACACGAGGTGGCAGGGTTGGCAGACCGGCCTCCTTTCTTTTCTTTTAAATTCCTCGGAATTTAATGTATTCAATATTTCATTTAATCCTCAAATTAAATGCAGCCAGAAACAAACAGTCAAGAATGGCTGAATGACAGGCTGAATATATTAGAATACAAAAAGAATTATAGCTCGTAATAGTTCTCAAGGGATTTTAGGGAAAGAGAGAAAGGGAAACTCCCGTCTGCTCAGTGCCCTCCAAATATATACAAATACATTATATATATATATATATATATATATATATATATATATATATATATATTACGGGCATGTAATCTATGCGCAGCCTCGGCAAACGCGAGATCCGAGCCGTATATTCTTTATTGCAGACCTAATCCACGCGTTGTCTCGGCAAACGCGAGATCCGAGCCTTGCGTTAGACTTTTATTCCCTCGAGAATAAAGCCAACAGGAGTGGAGCTAAAAACTCCCGCTAGTGCACACTTCAGGACATTTTTATGAATATCATTTTTATCATATTTAATGACCGCTGTCAGCTGTGAGCTGACGTGCATGCTCCACTCCCAGCAAACAACACATAAATCGTGTGTATCCCCACTCGCTTTGTAGTGTAGCACAGGGAGGAACACGATTCAAACTGCTGTTCACTATATCTTCAATATTTGTAAGTTTACAAAATCAGAAAGATATTTGATTTAATTTCTCAAAATTAAATCGAGCAAATAAACAAAATAATCATGACTTTCAAACACAACTGATTTGTTTTTGATGTTAGAATAATAAACGTGTGATTTTGAAACACGATATGTGTGTGAGGTGGCGAGTCCTCAGATCGATATCACAATATCCACCTCCTCAGAGCTGGACATGTGAAGTACCGGTGCCTAAGCCCGGGGGGAAGAAACCGCAGAGCGTGCTTCCACCTGGGAAATGGCACTGAACCTGGCAGGAAAGGGCAGAGAAAGGGAGCGCCCGTCTCTAACCCCTCTGCCAGATTCATCTGCGAACCCCATGATCTGAGCCGCCCCTCTGCCTCGGCAGAAGCGGGACCCGACCACGAGGAACGCAAGCCGCGGAGCCCCCCTCAAAGAGCGCCGGGCGGGAGTGGAGAAGTTTTATATGAAACTTATCATAATGCTCACAAACAACCCCCTCGAGGGCTGCCTGGGCATGCTCCGCTCCCATACAAACAACACGTACAGAGCTCGTGTGTATCCCCACTCGTGAAATAATGAGGGTAGGGAAAAACACACGGTCTGAACTGCTGTTTTTTGCTCGCCATTATAGTGTCTTTTATACATATATGTGGTGTAACACTGATACTCTTGTTCTCAAACAAAAGAGATCGTTTCTGTATATGTAATTGACAGACAACACCAAATAAGACACACGATAACACAGAGCGCTTGCTGAAGACACAGAAGCTGGCGTTCTTTGTTCTCAGGAGTGCTTTATAGTTTCCTGGTCCGTGACGTCACCCGCTCTGACGTCCCGTCACCCTATTGGTTCGATTTCACAAGTGCTTCAAGACGTAATCACACAGAGGTGATCCCAAAGCGTTCTACGCAGCGTCGATGTTCCCATGAAAGGGAACAAGCTATTTATAGTGAAGCACAGTGTTTCAATTGAAAATCATGGACACAAAGATGTTAAAAGAAATGATTGCCATGAAGAGGGCAATTAGTGGTTAAATTTGTCAAAGGAAAACTCAATGAGTATAAAGAGGTCTTTAAAATAGTAATACAGACCTTGATTGATAGAAGTGACTATTTTGATGAATTTCTTTTATGACCAGTAACTTTTTGTCTGATCTTTGTCACCACCATGTGCAGGGCCGATGGCTCCAGTTACAACTGTAGCAGAACATTACAATGAATGGGCAGTTGTGAGAACTAAATTCACTGAGTATAATCTCAGCATGGATATGGTGCTGCTGAGAGAATGTCTAATGCTTTTAGTGATTAAATACTGCTGTAATTAACCTGTCTCCATGTTTTAACACTATTAGGCAGTCCAATGGCTCTGGTGGCTCTTGAATGCAACTTCTCTAAGCTCCAGAAAAACACCTGATTCTGTTGATGGGAAAGAGCGGTTACCAGTGTGCATGAGGTGATTTCTCAATGATGGGTAAGATCCTCTTTGGCCAGACAGGGGACAACCTAAGGCAGGGGGTCACGCCGCCACTGGGCATCTACCCTGAAGGGAGGTGTTTAATGTGAGATGGGTATGAGAGTGGAGCGGATATCTGTGAGGCCAGCAGCATCATAAAGAGGGGTTGACCTGTGAGATGTACAGCAGTCTGACCCAAAAATGTTCCTCCATACCACTCACCAGAAACTGCATTCCTAAGATGGCTTGTTTTTCATTGTGACAAGCAACTATGCCAGGGGACAAGACCCTGAGGGAAAAGATTATTGATATAGAGCTAATGGGAATGAGCTTTCAAGAGCCGACTGAGACCATGAGGTGATTGTCCGTAATTTCTGGGGAGACCATAGTAAAAGTTAGTAACATGATGTTGGTTGCCCTATTGGCAAGAACTGTATAGAAGTTTAGGATTCAGCATTATGATGAATCCCTGAATTCATGAGGCTGTGTTGATTTTGAACTAATATGTTTCTATCATAGTTCCCACTCCTGCAGGTCATTAGACATGGCAGAGGATAATTCCAAGGCATGGTGGTGGCTAAAGATGAAGACCGATTTTGATGATTCAAGAGAAAGTTAAGTGAATTCAGCATTAGACTAAAGATAACTTTAAAAAATGCTCCTAGTCTAAGTTACAGTCTTGTGAGGCTGTTGAAAAGATTATTTGTGCAGAAAGAGAGAGAGACTGCTGGGGTAGAGGCAAGGTTACTCTGTCTGTCTGTTATCAGCCTGCTAAAGCTTAAACAAAGCAATGAGATTAGGACCAAAACAACCCCGCTGACTTTTATAAAAAAAGAATTATAATGAACAGACATGCTTTGAGACTGGATAAGAGATCAATAAAAAAGTAAGTAAAGAACTACAGGAAAAAAGAATGTGAAGTTTAAATATGTTTGTTTAGATTTAACACCAAAAGCAAACTTGATGATGAGCAGTGAAATGAGCAGTTCATAGTTGTGTGCCTAGTGTGAGTGAGTGTGAGAGTGAATGAACTATGTTTTGTATGTGGTAGTTTAGGGAAATATTCTGTCCTCAGAGTGTGTGTATATCTCATTAACCTCTGGAATGAGTGTTTTATCATTACAGATGGGTTAAGTGAAACGACAAATTTTGACAAGCTGATAATTCTGATTGAATCTGATGAAAAGACAATACAGAACATGGGACGAGCTTTAAGTGGATTGGTTATCCATCTCTGTCTACTAGTGGTAATTATGACTACTTTTGTCATTTATGATGTTGATTTGAATTACTCTCTGGATGAGTATGTTTAAGTATTTATGGAAAATTGGAATTGTGAAATTGAAGATTGCCGTCCATGGGTTAAAATCCCTTGTTTAAATTCAACTGAGGGTCTAAATTTAAACACTGTCAGCTATGTGTGATCACAATGCTAAACGTAAAATGTAGCAGACTTGACGGCAGAGAAACAGTGACACACTGGCAATCAAAATTATCCAGAGAGCCCAGTAACATTTGTAGTATGAAGAACTGGTGGGAGAACAAAGGAGGATGGGAAGGAACATCATTGTTGTTTGACTATCCTTGATCAGGTCTGTACACCATGACCTGACCTGCTAGACAAACCACTTGATAACTGTGAGAACGTGTTGTTTGTAGATGGCTCTCTTTTCAGAGACAAAACAACAGGCCTGAATTGCAAAGGATAAGTTGTGACCATGGAATGCTAGTTTCAGGGCTGCTGTCCTCTAATTATTTGGCATAAGCAGATGAGCTTGTGACCCTCACTAGAGCGGGTGAACTGATGACTGAAAAATTGTGACTATCTACACAGACGCCCGTTATTGGTTCAGGGTGGTAGACGATTTTTGGGGTGTGGTTTGAATTTCTATTTGTGCTGACAAAACTAATGAAAAAAGTCTCTGTTTCTGTAGGAAGTGCTAAAGCAGACACAGGAGGTTGTGTGTAATCTGTTATCTGAAAATAACAGAGCATGTTCAGAGGCAGAGAAAGCTGGAGGAAATCTGGTTGCAGAATTAAAGATGGGGTTTAGTTTAGTGTTGATGGCAAATGTTGTTTAGAGAAACATTTCTCCATCCACTATGATAAATCAGCAAAATGCATCAAAAGGGGGGATGGTAACTCAATTAATAAATGTATGGCTGAAAATATGGCTGAACTTTTTTAAATTAGGTTGGAAGACCCCATTTTTGGGAATGGAAGGGGCTAAACAACAAGTGGCATCAGCTGAATTGTGTGAACATGACATGTTGAAATGTGTAAAGAAATGTTTTCTATCCTGTCTAAGGTTTGTGTACAGGTCAAATCAGCTCAAGGAATTCCAAATCACAACTGAGGTTGGACAATGACACATCGTGGGCTACAAAATAGATCTGTTGTGAAAAGATGTTATACAACTAAGATGGTACATGCTATATGTCTGTAAAATGAAGGACGAGATCTTTAGTTTTATGATTGTGCGATGTATCTCAATTAGTTGTTTGTATGAAGATCAGAGATGAAGAGTATAAATGTGATGTAATAACGTAAATTTGCTTGTTTTCATATTTTTTGAGAAGATATGCATTTTTACCTTAGTGAAGCATTGTAATAGATGTAGTGATTAGTTATCAGTAAATGATAAAGAGGAGGAATTGTTGTGGAAATTTTAAAATTTATGGTAATTATCCTTATATGCTGATGATTACAAGTCTTCTCTTAGAAGTGTATGTGCTGATGATTACAAGTTTTCTCTCAGGAGAAGTCTAAGCTGTCTTCTCTTACAAGTGTGTGTGTGTACAGCTTTTCAGTCACGTAGAACTTTTGGGGGCTTATTTTTGGCTCGTGGCCAAGCCTGAGCAAAAGACCATGTTTGTATGAAACAAATGTATAAGTTTTGCAGTGTAAGAGGGTTATGATTGTCACGTGACAGGTGGCAGAGGTTTTTCCTGGTGATGTGCCTAATATGGGAAGAGAATAGAGTTTCAACCTTGGAGATTAGAAAATATAAGAGGGACTGAAAAACTGTAATCTTTGTCTTACATTCTGCAGCTACTTGTGTCTCTGTATGACTGTTTGACCTTTCTTGCAAGAAATAAAACTTTGAAAGACAGTTGAATGAGTTTGTCTCTTATGCAGTAAGAGTCTGTTGATTTTTTGCCACAACACTAGTTTCAGCCCGATGCAGTTATCATTTTCACATCCAGCGCCCACGTTGTTTAAATAGCAAATGCACTCGCACCCATCTGTTCGCCCATGTGTTCGCCAGGTGAGTTCAGGCGCATTGTTGGCGTGTTGCTATTCTGAGGCAACTGAAATAGACTGTGACATTGACCAACAAAAAACTGCTCTAAAGTCAATGCTGCAATATTTTTTTGTTATTTAAGGGCGCATTAGTAATATGCGCCTATAAGCATACACAATGTGTACACTCTGCTTATTACACACACAGGGACGTGCAGCAGCACACAAACATGCCAAATATTAAAAATGTATTTAAACTGACTCTTCAGGTTGAGAGTGTTTATATTCCGCCATGTAAATAGCAATCTGCCATGGTGCAAGTGCATCTGGCTTTTAAAGGGAATGGGAGATGACACTCTGATTGGTTTATTGCATGTTACACCCAAAACATGCCCATGATTCATTAAGAGACTAGGTACAACCCTTTTGGACCATGCACCTGGCACGCCAACCAAATTTCCTTCGTTAAACTAGCAAAAGTGGATTCGGACACGCCCTAAGTGTACCTGTGCCATGCGCTTCAGACCATGCACTTAGATTGTTAAAATAGGGCCCACAATGTCCAATCTGAGGCAAATTTCACATTTGATAAGAGTCCTGGCCTGTTTGGAGTCCTGGAATGTTTTATCTTGTGATGTACTCCTAGCAACATATTAAAATAAGTCATCAAGTGCTAAACATGTTAGCACCATGCTAGAAACATGTTAAACCATGCTAGCTACATTTAGGTAAGTTGTAGTAGTAAGGCCATGAAACAGGAAGTTAACTTAAACCAACAATGTCCAATCTGCCTCAGACTTCACATCTTTGATAACAGTCCTGGTCTGAAGGCATCTACATGCCAATATTCAGTTATAGTCATATCGCCACCAGCTGGTAGAATGAAGTGTGGCAAATATAAGTGAGTTTGATGTAGTCCTCCTATATTTACGTGCTTAAAGGATTAGTTCACTTTCAAATGAAAATTAGCCCAAGCTTTACTCACCCTCAAGGTGAGTTTACAAAATGTACAATGTACAAAATGTAGAAGTACAATGTACTGAAATAGTTTATTTCCCTGAAATAGCAACGTATTTTATCAGTTATATTAGCCAGTGTCTCTGTCTGTCTGTTTGTTTAACAAGGATTTACACAGCTGGATTTTATCTTTTTCTCCTGTAGATTTGTAACTCTGGACCGCACTGGAGCGAGCACAGGTCTGACAGTGCTTCCACATATTGTCTAATGCCAATGAAGGTGGCACCGATGGCACAGTAGTTTTACGTGTTGTTTAATAACATATTAAACATTAATATGCTTGTGTAGAGTTCAATGATGTATTTCTTTCAGACTCAGCAGAAAAATAGCAAAACAGAAATAAGATATTGTGATAGAAGAAAATAAACTATATGATTTCCTCCTTTTTAAGGTTTAACATTTCTTAAAGGCATTTATTATAAGGAATATGTGATAGAGGCATTAAAATGCAATAATTTATGACACAAGATTATGGGGAAAAAAATAAAATAAACATTAATGAATTAGCAAGGTGGCCTCATTGTCTGTGTTTTAAAAACATAGTGTTTTTCTTTTAAGTAAGAGAAAGTGAAAGAAAGAGAGAAAGACTATCGATCATAGTGTTATCAGTTTTATCATTTGCGATCGTTTCGCTCATTTTCCATAGTGATGATTTACAATAACATGCATGAGAGTGTCTTGTTATTTTACTTTCAGTTATGAAGAATATTGCTGTACTGGTTGAGTTGTTCTGAAAGCTTGAGCAGCTGTTGTTGAGTATTTTAATCTGATACAGGCAAGATTGTCGTACTATTGGACTGGGAGGGTTAATGTCTGAAAGACACTACAGTCTGATACGTATATCATGGTGTAATATAGCCAATATATTCAATAGGTGTTTAAAAAAGGTGATCATGGTAATATGATATACCAATTAATGTGTAAGATATACTTTAGATCTAATTTTTCATTGTACAATTATTAACTTTAGACTCACACCAGCAAGCTGATAATGAACATTGTCAGCTTGCTGATGTGTTACAGAACAAGAATTAAAGAATGTTTCATCCTCTGCAGCACATATCTCTAAAACATGCAATGAGTGATGTGCGATACTGTGTGCTTGTTCACCAGCATGCTCCAAAAATGTGATAAGACAGGCTATGCAGCTCATTTGAATTAGAGAATTTACTATGGCGAAAGCCAAAACATCTAAATCAGCCACACAATCTAAAAACACTGACATGGAAAAAAGAAAACATAATGCATATGCATAAATTAGAACCCTTTTTTAAACTCCTGATCACCCTCAGTAGGATTGATCACGTTTTATTGTTTTATAACAGTCATTGTGGACTCATTTTGACTACTTAAAATTAGTCAAATAATAAATAATCTGTGAAGAGAATTTAGATTTAAGCCGGGGGCACACTGTGCGATTTATAATAGCCTTTAACGATTGTTGCTTGTCAGACTGTATGAACATGATCCTCATTTCACACTGTGGGATCTCAGCTGTCATTTATGTCAGACTGTACGACAGTCAAGACATGTTAAAAACGGACGCGTGCATGAAAACTTATCCGGAGTTTTACATCATCAACCCATATTCGGTGACTGTGAGCTGCATTACACACGGGACTGAAATGGTGGTTAACAAAGACATCTCTAGCGTTAATTTTGATCATGGCTTGTCTTGAAAAACGAAGACAATTTGATGTTTGTCGTAGGAGAATTCACACTGGAGGATTGTGCGCCAAATCTTCCGACACTGCCAGAATTTTAGCGTAGGATTATAGGAATTTTTTAGGATTCTCAAAGTTTGTTTCAGACGACCAAATCATGGCCAAAATCACACAGTGTGAACCCGGCTTTAGATTACTACTGTGGTGTGATGTTGTTGTCTTGCAAAAGTATTCATACCCCTTCAATTATGTTAAACTGCTTTAAATGACTTTTTTCCACATCGATATATACTCCACATCCAAAGCAAATAACTGATGGGATAACTTTGCTAATTTATTAAAATGAAACAGCTGAAATCAAGCAACCATCGGAACAATGTTAAATCAGTGTTAATGTGTCAACTTTAACCTCATTGAATCAACATCACTTTTGCACCCGCAATTACTGTTGAAAAAATGTTGAAATTTTATCAAAAAAATCAATGGTAATGGCATGAATCAATGTTACAATGTGATGTTGGTTCAACATCATGGTTGCACTCATGAAAATGAAACACAACTACATGTGACTTCAGCCACACCTTTTATCTTCAGTTGATTTCACAGTTGATGAAATCAACTGAAGATAAAAGAAGACATTAAATCTCTGAAGATTTCAACTCCACAAACAGCATTACCAGCTTCACTTATTAATAACCAGATCGATTTCTTCCATTCATCTACAGAAGTTCTTTTTGAGAATTAACAGATATTTAGATGTTGATGTTTTATTGAAAATGAAAATATTTGTGTTTCCTTTAGTTGGGCAGTTTGACGCTTGGCTTTTCCCACTCAAAGCGTAGTAACATCTCATAGGTGATCCGGTGAAATTGGAATGATCCTGAGCTGAATTTCAAGTGTCACAGAAAAGAGCATTAATATTTATGCAATGTAATTATTTCAATTTGTTTTTTTTTTCTTATTAATTGCTTAAGAACGGAGTATGAAAACTAATGCAATGAAATTATTCCAGTTTTTAATTTTCTTAAGTCATTTGAAAAAAGTAAAGTAGTTCAGCATAAGGCTGCAATGTAACAAAATATGAAAAAAAATAAGGGTATAAGAATACTTTCACAAGGCACTGTACAGTAGCTTAGGCTATTTTTTATTTTTTATTTTTTTTAATACTTAGATTGTTTGTTACAAATATTTAGATTGTTTTTTATAAAGTTATACTGGCCCAAGCATGGTAATGAACAAAAATGATAACATTGCTGATATCGAGTTTGACTGAATACGTAAGTAAACTTGACATGAAGAGATAAAATCATGCTGTAGGTGTTACGGACTCAGTCACATTCTGTTTTGTTTTGGTTGTCATGTCACATGATCTCCTTATCTCCTTTGTTCTCTTTTCCCGCCATCATCAGTCACCATGGACACTAACGATTTCATCACAGCTATTTGTCATTTTGGTTCATTGATCTGTGTGTTTAAGTTCCAGTTTTCCCTGTGTTCATGGCCCGGTCTCGTCATTCCTGAGTTGTGTTGTGGTTCTGCCTGTTTCTGTTGGATTTCTCTAGTAAAGACTTATATTGTATCTTATCTCCTTCGTCATGTGTTTCCTGCGCAAGCACCTTGTGACAGAAGACCAGACCTAACAAAAGTGATTGTAAGTGTTGCGCTTATAAAAATTTGATTTTCCTGTTTCGTGTTCAGTGTTTTGTTTTACGTTTTCACCCTGTTGGCACTATGGACCTTGCACCCGTTTACCTCATGTGCCTTGAGCAGGGAGATCGCTCCCTCGAGGAACATTTAACGGAATTGTTTCTCGTACCACTCACCACCTTCCTGGATGACACCCTGTGCTCGTTCCTGATCACCGGACTCAACACCTCCACAAGAGCGCGGTTATCCGGGAAGGGACCTCGAGGGAGCTTTGCCACATTTGTGGAGTGGGTGCTGGGTGAGTGGGTGCCAGCCCCACTCATGACCCAGTGCACAACCAAGACCACCCAGATGGCGAGGATCGGCAGCATGAGCCCACCGCAGGCCACATGAGCAACTCCGCCGCGACGTTTGAGCCAGCGCCTGTTGGAGCGACCGAGCCGAACAACGCGATGGAGCCTGAGCAACACAAGTCTGACCAGGTGTGCGAGCCGGCTGCTACATCCATCGCCGAAGGAGTTCTAGTGGACATCGAGGGCATGGAAGTGAGTCCCGCCCACCCTCCCGCCACTGAGAGTGAGTTTCTGGATGTTGCATTGGACTTTTGTCATTTTGGAGAATTTGATCTATTCTCTTCGGAATCTGTCAATCATGTCCCTAGTTCTCTGTCCCCACCCATCCTCCCTCTCCCACCACAACTCCAAAATGACTGTGAGACTGTTATTTCATGTGGATGTCTGTACTACCCTTCAAGATCCCCTTCAGTCCCCAACAAGTTCTGCTTCCCTGTCTTCGCTGTCTCCCATCAGCCCCTCTGTTCCACCTCTGCCTCCTCTCAGTGGCGCGGTTGCACCGCTGGACTGCTGGGAGTCATCTCCTCCAGGGCTTCGGGAACCCATGGCTCCGCCTCCGACCTCTGCATGCTCCACTCCACTTCAACCCGAAGTCCTGACTCCCACGCCTGCGCTCCTTCCACCCTTGGTGTCAGCAGTGACCATCGGACCTTCGGCCTCACTGGACTCCCTCGGTACGTCGGCTCCGCCTCGGTCAGACTCCGCTCTACCTATGCCACAGACTTACGGGCCGTTCGCTGTCCTCCAGCCCTCCACCCCTTTGGCTGCGGCTAGCTCCACCCTCCCTCAAGCTCCACCTCCGCCCTCGGTCGCCCCAGCTCAACCTCAGCCCTCTGGATCCCTGCTTCCATCTCGGGGGGTCGTCGCTGCGGCTCGTCGCGGTCATCGAGGTCTTCAGTGTCATGTCGCATCATCGGCTCTCTGGCTACGCGGTGGGCTCCTCATCCCACGTCGACATCGCCTTCTGCCTTCACCTTGATGTCATCCAGCTGTCTTCCACCATGGCTCCTCCCTCCAGCGACGCCGCCGTGGAGCACTGCCCTGGTTGTGCACTGGGGTACCATCAGCCCATCTCTGTTCAAGGCCACCCCATGGATCACACCACCTGCACCACCCTGGACTCTTATGTTCTGCCCCCTCTGGGTTGGCTGTCCTCCTCCTGAACCACCGCCTGGATTCTTCGCCACGGTCAGATCTGCCTGCTGCTGCCATCCCGTCACCTCCCCTTCTCTCCAGCCCTCCGCCACATCCTTGTCTCCCAACACCCTCCCTCTTTGGGTGTTTCTGTTTTTGTTACGGCGCGAGGTCACGCCTACTCAGAGGGGGCGTAATGTTACAGACTCAGTCACATTCTGTTTTGTTTTGGTTGTCATGTCACATGATCTCCTTTGTTCTCTTTTCTCACCATCATCAGTCACCATGGACACTAACGATATCATCACAGCTGTTTGTCATTTTGGTTCATTGATCTGTGTATTTAAGTTCCAGTTTTCCCTGTGTTCATGGTCCGGTCTCATTCCTGAGTTGTGTTGCGGTTCTGCCCGTTTCTGTTGGATTTCTCTAGTAAAGACTTATATTGTATCTTATCTCCGTCGTGTGTTTCCTGCGCAAGCAACCCGTGACAGTAGGTCAGATGACTTTTTTTCCCATTACATATCAGTACAAACTTTTTTTTTTTTTTTTAGGAAGGTTTATGCACATTCAGTGCAATTAAAACGCAGCAGAATAAATGTATGTGTATTGCAGCATGTGTGTACATCAAAACTAAAGATAATACTTTACAATAAAGTTTCATTTCTTTTACAGAATTAAAGAATCAAGCTTAATGTTTATTAAAAATATATACGATTGTTTAATACGTTAATGATAATTAATTGTATAAAATATGTAGAAATATGTACATACCCAATAATCCTTTACTATTTGCCATTTCACTCGTCACACACAATCAGGATCCAAAAGCATCAACTAAAATGTAAACAACAAATGCTCTTTCGGACTCCGTTTCAACACATATTTGTACATATTAAACACATTGGCGTAATATTTACCCGCAAATACGATGAAACCACAGTAGATTAGATCGAATGCAAGCACTAACACACAGAGCTCTCGTGCACGGTGAGAATGGCTTCTCTGGTCGCGCACACGCATCCAAAACACGCGAATAGTATCGCGAGAAGAGAGAGGAGATTTCTTAAAGGGGCCACAACATTTTTAATACAAAAGAAACATTTGCTGTGTTCGAAATCGCCCCCTATACCCTCATTCACTATTTCCTACATTAGTCCACTAATATAGTCCACTTGAAGGAGTGAATAAAACGAGTGAGTGAATTTGGACACTGAGTGTACCGGAAGGGCTGCCGATTTCGCATAGTTTGTGCTACTGTTTAATAATCTTTTGAAATGTAGCAAACTGGCATCTCCAGTAGTAATGAATATTTATGTTGAACTAGCATGTTCAAACCTTTTAAACGATTTAATGATTAATTAAAAAGGAATTTATACCTCTATGATAATGCTGGACCAGCGCGGTTTGGAAAATGAATGGATGACTCTCACAGTGCATTATGGGTATTCTCTAGCCGTTGAGCGTGCATCGGTTGTACACTCGTTATTGCGGTGCATTGTGGGATTGAATGAGTGCACTCAACATCGTCCACTATGGTTTCGGACACCACTACAAATGGCTGTCCCCTTAAATAGTGCACTATTTAAGGGTATAGGGGGTGATTTCGGACACAGCTATTGTATATTTATACCACTTGGCCACACCTAGATTCATTTTTTGTAACGTTCACAACTCGCACGTGCATGTGACATCACCAGTTTGTAATTCTTACTGTGATCTGCACTGTAAACCCTAATGCTCGAAATACTTAATTGGTTTGAGTAGGACAAACATAAATTAAACAAATTTGTTCAGTTAAATTAACTGTTATGAGTATTTAGAACTTTTTGATTCCACATCACTAACATATTTCAAGTAAACTGAACTGTTTCATTGTTTTGAGTTGTATGAACTAATTTCTTTTAATTTTTTCCATTATCTCTGGACGCGTTCATATATAAATTGTGCAAGCTTATTTTGTTCATTAGATTGAAAGATCTAAAAAAACCCATACATTTACCTGCCCATAGACCCTCCCCTCAAAGAAATCAGGACAGAAGTGGTTGAAAGTGGACAAAAGAGATGGATTAAAACACCAGGTGTAAAAAGGAATGTGTCTCCCTCGTCTACTTGTGATCTGATCGACCAAAATGCATCTTAATGCCAGGTGGAAACAGGGCCATTGTCATGACGCTGGTCTTGTAGATTTCTTGGATCACGCAGAGAACAATGATACCAATTATGCTACCAACATGATAGAAACATGTCACAACTTGACAGCAACACTTAGCTAAGTGTTAAAGCATGCTATTAATAACATGAAATAGGAAGCTATTGTAACTCAAACATACAGGGCCCTATCATACACCAGGCGCAATGCGACGCTAGGCGCAACACAAGTGTTTTTACTAGTTTCAGCCCGATGCAGTTATCATTTTCACATCCAGCACCCACGTTGTTTAAATAGCAAATGCACTCGCACCCATCTGTTCGCCCATGTGTTCGCCAGGTGTGTTCAGGTGCATTGTTGGCGTGTTGCTATTCTGAGGCAACTGAAATAGACTGTGACATTGACCAACAAAAACCTGCTCTAAAATCAATGCTGCAATATTTTTTTTTGTTATTTAAGGGCGCGTTAGTAATATGTGCCTATAAGCGTACACAATGTGTACACTCTGCTTATTACACACACAGGGACGCGCAGCAGCACACAAACATGCCAAATATTAAAAATGTATTTAAACTGACTCTTCAGGTTGAGAGTGTTTATATTCCGCCATGTAAATAGCAATCTGCCATGGTGCAAGTGCATCTGGCTTTTAAAGGGAATGGGAGATGACACTCTGATTGGTTTATTGCACGTTACACCCAAAACATGCCCATGACTCATTAAGAGACTAGGTACAATCCTTTTGGACCATGCACCTGGCACGCCAACCAAATGTCCTTCGTTAAACTAGCAAAAGTGGATTCGGACACGCCCTAAGTGTACCTGTGCCATGCGCTTCAGACCATGCACTTAGATTGTTAAAATAGGGCCCACAATGTCCAATCTGAGGCAAATTTCACATTTGATAAGAGTCCTGGCCTGTTTGGAGTCCTGGAATGTTTTAACTTGTGATGTACTCCTAGCATCATATTAAAATAAGTCATCAAGTGCTAAACATGTTAGCACCATGCTAGAAACATGTTAAACCATGCTAGCTACATTTAGGTAAGTTGTAGTAGTAAGGCCATGAAACAGGAAGTTAACTTAAACCAACAATGTCCAATCTGCCTCAGACTTCACATCTTTGATAACAGTCCTGGTCTGAAGGCATCTACATGCCAATATTCAGTTATAGTCATATCGCCACCAGCTGGTAGAAGGAAGTGTGGCAAATATAAATGAGTTTGACGTAGTCCTCCTATATTTACGTGCTTAAAGGATTAGTTCACTTTCAAATGAAAATTAGCCCAAGCTTTACTCACCCTCAAGGTGAGTTTACAAAATGTACAATGTACAAAATGTAGAAGTACAATGTACTGAAATAGCAACGTATTTTATCAGTTATATTAGCCAGTGTCTCTGTCTGTCTGTTTGTTTAACAAGGATTTACACAGCTGGATTTTATCTTTTTCTCCTGTAGATTTGTAACTCTGGACCGCACTGGAGCGAGCACAGGTCTGACAGTGCTTCCACATATTGTCTAATGCCAATGAAGGTGGCACCGATGGCACAGTAGTTTTACGTGTTGTTTAATAACACATTAAACATTAATATGCTTGTGTAGAGTTCAATGATGTATTTCTTTCAGACTCAGCAGAAAAATAGCAAAACAGAAATAAGATATTGTGATAGAAGAAAATAAACTATATGATTTCCTCCTTAAAAAATTGAGTTTAATATTTCTTAAAGGCATTTATTATAAGGAATATGTGATAGAGGCATTAAAATGCAATAATTTATGACACAAGATTATGGGGAAAAAAATAAAATAAACATTAATGAATTAGCAAGGTGGCCTCATTGTCTGTGTTTTTAGTGTTTTAAAAACATAGTGTTTTTCTTTTAAGTAAGAGAAAGTGAAAGAAAGAGAGAAAGACTATCGATCATAGTGTTATCAGTTTTATCATTTGCGATCGTTTCGCTCATTTTCCATAGTGATGATTTACAATAACATGCATGAGAGTGTCTTGTTATTTTACTTTCAGTTATGAAGAATATTGCTGTACTGGTTGAGTTGTTCTGAAAGCTTGAGCAGCTGTTGTTGAGTATTTTAATCTGATACAGGCAAGATTGTCGTACTATTGGACTGGGAGGGTTAATGTCTGAAAGACACTACAGTCTGATATGTATATCATGGTGTAATATAGCCAATATATTCAATAGGTGTTTAAAAAAGGTGATCATGGTAATATGATATACCAATTAATGTGTAAGATATACTTTAGATCTAATTTTTCATTGTACAATTATTAACTTTAGACTCACACCAGCAAGCTGATAATGAACATTGTCAGCTTGCTGATGTGTTACAGAACAAGAATTAAAGAATGTTTCATCCTCTGCAGCACATATCTCTAAAACATGCAATGAGTGATGTGCGATACTGTGTGCTTGTTCACCAGCATGCTCCAAAAATGTGATAAGACAGGCTATGCAGCTCATTTGAATTAGAGAATTTACTATGGCGAAAGCCAAAACATCTAAATCAGCCACACAATCTAAAAACACTGACATGGAAAAAAGAAAACATAATGCATATGCATAAATTAGAACCCTTTTTTAAACTCCTGATCACCCTCAGTAGGATTGATCACGTTTTATTGTTTTATAACAGTCATTGTGGACTCATTTTGACTACTTAAAATTAGTCAAATAATAAATAATCTGTGAAGAGAATTTAGATTTAAGCCGGGGGCACACTGTGCGATTTATAATAGTCTTTTACGATTGTTACTTGTCAGACTGTATGAACATGATCCTCATTTCACACTGTGGGATCTCAGCTGTCATTTATGTCAGACTGTACGACAGTCAAGACATGTTAAAAATGGACGCGTGCATGAAAACTTGTCCGGAGTTTTACATCATCAACCCATATTCGGTGACTGTGAGCTGCATTACACATCTCTAGCGTTCATTTTGATCATGGCTTGTCTTGAAAAACGAAGACAATTTGACATTTGTCGTAGGAGAATTCACACTGGAGGATTGTGCGCCAAATCTTCTGACACTGCCAGAATTTCGGTAAAATTTGATCACAACTGTCATTAATCGGCTGTCGGTGAACATGTCAAGCTAGTGATCAAAGACTACGGATTTTAGCCTAGGATTATAGGAATCTTTTAGGATTCTCAAAGTTTGTTTCAGACGACCAAATCATGGCCAAAATCACACAGTGTGAACCCAGCTTTAGATTACTACTGTGGCATGATGTTGTCTTGCAAAAGTATTCATACCCCTTCAATTATGTTAAACTGCTTTAAATGACTTTTTTCCACATCAATCTATACTCCACATCCAAAGCAAATAACTGATGGGATAACTTTGCTAATTTATTAAAATGAAACAGCTGAAATAATTACATTGCATAAATATCCATACCCTTAACTCAGTACTTAGTTGAAGCACCTTTACAGTCTTAAGTCTTTTTAGGTGTTATGCGACAAGCTTTGCAGATTGGCGATTTTCAGGTCAGGTTGGATGGGGACTATTGGTGGACAGACATTTTAAGGTTTCTCCAGAGATGTTCGATTGGGTACAAGTTCAGGCCCTGGCAGGGATAGCAGATATCAAGCAACCATCGAAACAATGTTAAATCAGTGTTAATGTGTCAACTTTAACCTCATTGAATCAACATCACTTTTGCACCCGCAATTACTGTTGAAAAAATGTTGAAATTTTATAAAAAAAATCAATGGTAATGGCATGAATCAGTGTTACAATGTGATGTTGGTTCAACATCATGGTTGCACTCATGAAAATGAAACACAACAACTACATGTGACTTCAACCACACCTTTTATCTTCAGTTGATTTCACAGTTGATGAAATCAACTGAAGATAAAAGAAGACATTAAATCTCTGAAGATCTCAGCAGAGGAGGATTTCATAACTCCACAAACAGCATTACCAGCTTCACTTATTAATAACCAGATTGATTTCTTCCATTCATCTACAGAAGTTCTTTTTGAGAATTAACAGATATTTAGATGTTGATGTTTTATTGAAAATATTTGTGTTTCCTTTAGTTGGGCAGTTTGACGCTTGGCTTTTCCCACTCAAAGCGTAGTAACATCTCATAGGTGATCCGGTGAAATTGGAATGATCCTGAGCTGAATTTCAAGTGTCACAGAAAAGAGCATTAATATTTATGCAGTGTAATTATTTCAGTTTTTTTTTTATTATTTTTTTTTTATTAATTTGCTTAAGAACGGAGTATGAAAACTAATGCAATGAAATTATTCCAGTTTTTAATTTTCTTAAGTCATTTGAAAAAAGTAAAGTAGTTCAGCATAAGGCTGCAATGTAACAAAATATGAAAAAAAAATTAAGGATATAAGAATACTTTCACAAGGCACTGTACAGTAGCTTAGGCTATTTTTTTTTTTTTTTTTTTTTTTAATACTTAGATTGTTTGTTACAAATATTTAGATTGTTTTTTATAAAGTTATACTGGCCCAAGCATGGTAATGAACAAAAATGATAACATTGCTGATATCGAGTTTGACTGAATACGTAAGTAAACTTGACATGAAGAGATAAAATCATGCTGTAGGTGTTACGGACTCAGTCACATTCTGTTTTGTTTTGGTTGTCATGTCACATGATCTCCTTATCTCCTTTGTTCTCTTTTCCCGCCATCATCAGTCAAGTCAAGTCAAGTCAAGTCACCTTTATTTATATAGCGCTTTTTACAATGCAGATTGTGTCAAAGCAGCTTTACATTGATAACTGGTATATAATTTTGGCTGCACAGCAGCTCTTAAAGAATAGTGTCAATGTCGGCAGATCAAAGCACTGTTGAATATCAAATGTCAAGTGTCCCCAACTAAGCAAGCCAAAGGCGACAGCGGCAAGGAACCCAAACTCCAACAGGTGACATCAGATGGCAAACAGGTGGCAAATAGACTTCTGTGAGAAAATGGAGAAAAAAACCTTGGGAGAAACCAGGCTTAGTCGGGGGGCCAGTTCTCCTCTGGCGAACAGTGCTTTGTTACGATTCAGGTTGCTATCTTATGTCTGATAGGATCGCAACATTCAAAGTATTTATTCCAGTTCAGTCCAGTTGAGGATCGTATTCATCACACCGGTATTGTCACGAATGTGGCTCCCACGCCTCCTCCTCCACACCACCGGAGGGAGCCGTCACCTGAGTATTGACTGTTTCCCATTCGGACTACATTACCCATAGGCCCTCATTCCTGGGACTGATTGCGCACACACCTGCACCCCATCACACTCACACTATTTAAGCCACTCTCTCACACACTCACGTCGCGAAGTCTTGATTTGCCCTGGTGATCATTTCTGAGCGTTTTCTTGTGGACTGTTACCCTGTTACCGTTGGACTGTTTATTACCCTGTGATTCTCTGCTGCCTGCCCTGATCTCTGCCTGTGTACTGGACTGTGTTTGTTTGCCGCCTGCCCTGATCCTTGCCTGTGACTCGATCCTGTTTGTCTGCCGCCTGCCTCGACCATTGCCTGTCCCTGTTTATGCTTCTGCCTTTGCCCTGTTACTTTTGGTGACTATATCAATAAAGCTGCAAATGGATCCCCACTCTGTTGACCCATCATTACAGGTATGGACGGTTTGTTGAGGAGCTGTGGCACTGGCTGTTGTGTCGATGAGGCCTTCACAATGGATGATCTAGTTGACTCAGTCTCTGCTGATACTTCAGGGCTACGTTGTGGTGGTGTCAAGGCGCCGGTCCTCGGTCTCACCTGGATACGGCCCGGATCTGGTTGACTACGGTAGACCTCGGGATAAACAGAAAGACTAATATTAGCGTAGATGCCATTCTTCTTCTGATGTAACGAGTACATCTGGTGTTATAGGAAGTGTTCCCGGTTCCGGCTGACCTAATTTATGCAGCCTAATAATCCTTTAACGGATTTGAAAATATAAATTGATAATGTGTTATGTGTATGCCAGGTTAAAGAGATGCGTTTTTAGTCTAGATTTAAACTGACAGAGTGTGTCTGCTTCCCGAACGATGCTAGGAAGATTGTTCCAGAGTTTAGGTGCCAGATAGGAGAAGGATCTACCGCCTGCGGTTGATTTTGATATTCTAGGTATTATCAGCTGGCCTGAGTTCTGAGATCGCAATAGACGTGAAGGACTATAATGCTTTAAGAGCTCGCTCAGGTACTGGGGAGCTAAACCATTTAGTGCTTTGTAAGTAATTAGCAAGATTTTAATCTATACGATGTTTAACAGGAAGCCAATGCAGCGTTGACAGAACTGGGCTAATATGGTCATACTTCCTAGTTCTAGTAAGAACTCTAGCTGCTGCATTTTGTACGAGCTGTAGTTTATTTATCAGGCGAGCGGAACAACCACCCAGTAGAGCGTTACAGTAATCTAGCCTTGAGGTCATGAACGCATGAACTAACTGTTCTGCATTTTTCATTGAGAGCATATGTCGTAGTTTAGATATATTTTTAAGATGGAAGAATGCGGTTTTACAGATGCTAGTAACATGGCCTTCAAATGAAAGATTGGTATCAAAGAGCACACCCAGGTTCCTAACGGACGACGAAGACTTAACAGAGCAGCCATCAAGTGTTAGACAGTATTCTAGGTTATTACGTGAAGAGGTTTTTGGTCCAAAAATTAGAATCTCTGTTTTTTCTGAATTTAGAAGTAGGAAATTACTGGTCATCCAATTTTTTATGTCAGCTATGCATTCTGTTAATTTTGTGAGTTGGTAAGTTTCGTCAGGGCGCGAAGAAATATAGAGCTGAGTATCATCAGCGTAACAGTGAAAACTAACGCCATGCTTCCTAATGATATCTCCCAAGGGTAGCATGTACAGAGTGAAAAGCAACGGTCCTAGTACTGAGCCTTGCGGTACTCCATATTGAACCTGTGATCGATATGACCTCTCTTCGTTTACTACTACAAACTGATAACGGTCAGATAAGTATGATTTGAACCATGACAATGCAGTTCCACTAATGCCAACATAATTTTCAAGTCTATTTAAAAGAATGTTGTGATCGATAGTGTCAAATGCAGCACTAAGATCCAGTAACACTAATAGAGAGATACAACCACGATCTGATGATAAGAGCAAATCATTAGTAACTCTAATGAGAGCAGTCTCAGTACTATGGTACGGTCTAAAACCTGACTGGAAATCCTCACAGATACTATTTCTGTCTAAAAAGGAACATAGTTGTGATGATACTGCCTTTTCTAGTATTTTTGACAGAAAAGTGAGATTTGAGATCGACCTGTAATTGACTAATTCTCTAGGATCAAGTTGTGGTTTTTTAATAAGAGGTTTAATAATAGCCAGCTTAAAACTTTTTGGTACGTATCCTAGTGATAAAGATGAATTGATGATATTAAGAAGAGGATCTATGATCTCTGGAAGCATCTCTTTCAATAGTTTAGTCGGTATAGGGTCTAACATACATGTTGTTGATTTTGATGATTTAATAAGTTTAGACAATTCTTCCTTTCCTAAAGCAGTAAATGAATTTAATTTTTCCTCAGGGACACTACAATGCACTGTCTGACGCGATACTGTAGTAGACGGTTGCATGGTTATAATTTTTTCTCTAATATTATCAATCTTACAAGTAAAGAAGTTCATAAAGTCATTACTGCTGTGCTCTTTGGAAACATCAGAAGTTGAAGCTTCATTTCTTGTTAATTTAGCCACTGTATCAAATAAATACCTAGGGTTGTGCTTATTTTCTTCTAAAAGTTTTGAAAAATAGGCAGATCTAGCAGTTTTTAAGGCCTTTCTGTACTCAATCATTCTTTCTCTCCACGAAATGCGAAAAACTTCTAGTTTTGTTTTCTTCCAGCTGCGCTCCATTTTTCTGTCACCATGGACACTAACAATATCATCACAGCTGTTTGTCATTTTTGTTCATTGATCTGTGTATTTAAGCCTGCCTGTTTCTGTTGGATTTCTCTAGTAAAGACTTATATTGTATCTTATCTCATTCGTCATGTGTTTCCTGCGCAAGCACCTTGTGACAGAAGACCGGACCTAACAAAAGTGATTGTAAGTGTCGCGCTTATAAAAATTAGATTTCGTGTTCAGTGTTTTGTTTTCCGTTTTCACCCTGTTGGCACTATGGACCTTGCACCCGTTTACCTCATGTGCCTTGAGCAGGGAGATCGCTCCCTCGAGGAACATTTAACGGATTTGTTTCTCGTACCTCTCACCACCTTCCCGGATGACACCCTGTGCTCGTTCCTGATCGCCGGACTCAACACCTCCACAAGAGCGCGGTTATCCGGGAAGGGACCTCGAGGGAGCTTTGCCACATTCGTGAAGTGGGTGCTGGCGTCCTGTGGATCCCCGCTCACCGTCGGACCTGTCGACGATGACGCCAGCCTCACTCATGACCCAGTGCACAACCAAGACCACCCAGATGGCGAGGATCGGCAGCATGAGCCCACCACAGGCCACATGAGCAACTCCGCCACGACGTTTGAGCCAGCGCCTGTTGGAGCGACCGAGCCGAACAACGCGATGGAGCCTGAGCAACACGAGTCTGACCAGGTGTGCGAGCCGGCTGCTACATCCATCGCCGAAGGAGTTCTAGTGGACATCGAGGGCATGGAAGTGAGCCCCGCCCACCCTCCCGCCACTGAGAGTGAGTTTCTGGATGTTGCATTGGACTTTTGTCATTTTGGAGAATTTGATCTATTCTCTTCGGAATCTGTCAATCATGTCCCTAGTTTTCTGTCCCCACCCATCCTCCCTCTCCCACCACAACTCCAAAATGACTGTGAGACTGTTATTTCATGTGGATGTCTGTACTACCCTTCAAGATCCCCTTCAGTCCCCAACAAGTTCTGCTTCCCTGTCTTCGCTGTCTCCCATCAGCCCCTCTGTTCCACCTCTGCCTCCTCTCAGTGGCGCGGTTGCACCGCTGGACTGCTGGGAGTCATCTCCTCCAGGGCTTCGGGAACCCGTGGCTCCGCCTCCGACCTCTGCATGCTCCACTCCACTTCAACCCGAAGTCCTGACTCCCACGCCTGCGCTCCTTCCACCGTTGGTGTCAGCAGTGACCATCGGACCTTCGGCCTCGCTGGACTCCCTCGGTACGTCGGCTCCGCCTCGGTCAGACTCCGCTCTACCTATGCCACAGACTTACGGGCCGTTCGCTGTCCTCCGGTCCTCCACCCCTTTGGCTGCGGCTAGCTCCACCCTCCCTCAAGCTCCACCTCCGCCCTCGGTCGCCCCAGCTCAACCTCAGCCCTCTGGATCCCTGCTTCCATCTCGGGGGGTCGTCGCTGCGGCTCGTCACGGTCATCGAGGTCTTCAGTGTCATGTCGCATCATCGGCTCTCTGGCTACACGGTGGGCTCCTCATCCCACGTCGACATCGCCTTCTGCCTTCACCTTGATGTCATCCAGCTGTCTTCCACCATGGCTCCTCCCTCCAGCGATGCCGCCGTGGAGCGCTGCCCTGGTTGTGCACTGGGGTACCATCAGCCCATCTCTGTTCAAGGCCACCCCATGGATCACACCACCTGCACCACCCTGGACTCTTATGTTCTGCCCCCTCCGGGTTGGCCATCCTCCTCCTGAACCACCGCCTGCATTCTTCGCCACGGTCAGATCTGCCTGCTGCTGCCATCCCTTCACCTCCCCTTCTCTCCAGCCCTCCGCCACATCCTTGTCTCCCAACACCCTCCCTCTTTGGGTGTTTCTGTTTTTGTTACGGCGCGAGGTCGCGCCTACTCTGAGGGGGCGTAATGTTATGGACTCAGTCACATTCTGTTTTGTTTTGGTTGTCATGTCACATGATCTCCTTTGTTCTCTTTTCTCACCATCATCAGTCACCATGGACACTAACGATATCATCACAGCTGTTTGTCATTTTGGTTCATTGATCTGTGTATTTAAGTTCCAGTTTTCCCTGTGTTCATGGTCCGGTCTCATTCCTGAGTTGTGTTGCGGTTCTGCCTGTTTCTGTTGGATTTCTCTAGTAAAGACTTATATTTTGTCTTATCTCCTTCGTCGTGTTTCCTGTGCAAGCAACCCGTGACAGTAGGTCAGATGATTTTATTTTTTTTTTTTCCATTACATATCAGTACAAACCTTTTTTTTTTTTTTTTTTTTTTTTTTTTTTAGGAAGGTTTATGCACATTCAGTGCAATTAAAACGCAGCAGAATAAATGTATGTGTATTGCAGCATGTGTGTACATCAAAACTAAAGATAATACTTTACAATAAAGTTTCATTTCTTTTACAGAATTAAAGAATCAAGCTTAATGTTTATTAAAAATATATACGATTGTTTGTAATACGTTAATGATAATTAATTGTATAAAATATGTAGAAATTAACAGTATCCTTGAATAACAAATGCTGTAAAAGTATGTTGATTGTTCATGAGACCTAATGTATTAACTGTTGTTGAACCTGTTACCCCCAAAATGTATTGTACATTTAGAGAGGCAAATTAACATAGTGACTGATCTAGATCTAACTGATGTAGATCTAGATCAGTTAGACATAAAGGAATGTGCACATTTATTTACATGTTTTATTTATCTCTCATTTTAAACAAAGAAAATCTTAAGTACACATGAAAATGGAAAAACTGGTTTAAGATGTTTAGAGATTACTGGTGGTTGGTTTCATTGTTGGTCCACCCACAGGTATTAATAAATGCTGTTGAGATTGTGAGAGCTTCAGTTCAGCATCACTGAACTCTGAATTTCCCTGAGTTTGCTCTGCAGAAGCATTTCACCTCAGGTAAACTTATTTCTCTTCATTTCATCCCACTGGGCTCAAATCACTCTTTATATTATTGGCTTTGATGGACTGAGATAATTTTGTAAACATTAATTTTATATAAATATCTCTGAATGTTACTTTAAGTTTTTTTTTTTTTTTTTTTTTAAATAAAACTTAAAAAAATAACTTTGCTTTTACAAATGTGCAATAGAAACAAATAAAATCTAGCAAAATAATTAAAAGAGACATATTTCATGTCTACCTATGTGTATCCATCACAGAAAATAAGTATACTTAAAGTTCATTGTATTAAGTATACTTAAAGTATATTTTAAGTATACTTTATGTAGTAAGCAAAATAATATCAATGTACTAGTAGTTTACTTTTAAGTGTACTGTTTCAATACTGCTTGGGAATAAATTGGCCCACTTTTTAGTGTATGAATGTATGCTACACTTAAGTAGACTTTAAGTGTAACAGTAGTAAACTTTGAGTATACAACTAGTTTACAACTACGTTTTCATTTGTACTGCAACTGTACTACAAGTGAACTTATATGTATACTGATAGTTTAGCCTACTTGTTAAATACTTGTAGAACATGTTTTAGTTAATGAAAGTACACTTTGAAGTATACTCTTAGTAAACTGCTAGTTTAGTAGTTTAATACTGCAAGTATACTTGAAAGTTCTCTTTAAGTGGACTTAACATCATGCTTAAGTTATAGTTTACTATTTATATATTATTTTCATACTTTGCACCCCAAAGCTGAGTTGTTACTATATATACTCAAACAGGTAAGTTTATAAGACATTATGTAAATCTATGTGAAAATAAAGTGTTTAATAGGCTCCTCAATCAAAAGAGTAAACACAACTACAAGCCAAGTATACTTAGAATACTTCATTATACTTTTAAGCATATCTCTATTAAAAGATTGAGTACAAGTATGTCAATTGTAAATAATTTTCTAAGAAGTACAAAAGTCAGTCTACTTTTTATGTACTTCTCAGAAATACCAACCTGATCTCATGGCAATTCGTACGTATTTTATGAAGTGGCTAATTTGTATGAATTCGTTCGACCAAAATATTTTTGCGATTTAGTTATTTCAACTTATTTCTTTCAGTAGAGATAACTAGATTGTCCAGACAACAAGAAATTTTAAGTTTACTTATCCTCAACTAGACTGAGTTAAGTGAACAAGTATAATTGTTGTTTTAACTCAAAAACACAAGTCGAAACAACTGCTCTACGTGCGAGGTCATACGAATTTGTATGAATTAGCAACCTCGTGAGATAGCGTTGGTATTTCTGAGAAGTACATAAAAAGTAGACTGAAAAGTATGCTTTTATTTTTACTTCAAAACTAAATGTATACAATTGCACACAAACTTTTTAGTAAGGGTATTATGTGTGTGTGTGCAGGTGTAGGAGTTTGTCACAATGAGGTTTCTGATCTCACTGTGTGTGTCGCTGCTGATGCTGCTGATTGATTGTGAGTATTATAATCTGTCATGTGAATGGATCTACAGGTAGTTGAACCAACGGACAGTATTAAAACATTATGCTTTTGTATTTAACATGTGAAATGATTCATGGACAAACATGTTTCTAATGTTTTGTCGCTTTATTGAATCTTTCCCCTTTCCATCCTTTGCTTTTTATTAAAAATGTGGTAGGAATAATTCACACCTGCCATATTAAAGTCTCTCGGATATTGGTTGATATTCATTAAGGATGCTGATCAAATTAAAGCTGAAATTGCTGTATGAACTGTTAGTATGGCCTTTCTCACATGGTCATTTTAAGAGTATGTAATGCATTGTTTTAAGATCAATAGCAATATATTGTAAGGGATAAGTGTAGGTCAGTCATCAAAGCAAAATTAACTTCTTGAATTTGCATCTAATGTATAGAAGATTTGCACTGAATAAAGAAGAAAAAAAATGTTTTGGGATATTTTATTTCTCGCAGTTGCGTTCTTATTTTTCATATTTACAATTACAATTTGTTTTATTTCTGTTAATTATTACTTCATTTGGCAAAATTGTGACTTAATATGTTGTTATTGCTAAAAGATCTCAGATGTCAGATGAAGATAATGACTTGAATAGGAATGTCTTGGTGTCAAACACATAAGAAAAACAAGGAACGATCAGAACAATAAGATCAGAACGATAAGAAGGCAATGATCGTCACTATGATATTGAATGATCAGAACGATAAGAAGGCAAAATGGTAATGATGAACAGGTGAAATGGGCGGGGTTACATGTGGGAGGATCCCTGATAGACTGCAGAACAGTAACACCATCTTCCCCTGGTGGTCAGAGCAGGACCTGGAAACCAAAAAGTGAAAGATAAAAGCAGACATGACGGTTATCAAATTTTAAGCATCAATTACATCACATTTTAAGCAAATTAAATATTTCTATTTAAGAGAAATATTTTAGGGTTTCAAAAGAGTGTTTCAAAAAGAATTCCTTGTATTCAGTTTGTTATCAATAAGCATTTACATTTTGTAAATGTTTTTAGTCAAAGTTGCTTTAGTACTTTTAAAAACATAGCAAGAATAAACACATCAGCACAACTTTTAATTTCAGCATTATCTAGAAATATGTCTGTTGTTAAATTAGTAATAATAAGTAATAATATTACTTTGTGTAACTAGTAGTGTAACTATTTACTAACAAGATTTCTGTAATAATTTTACAGCTCTTTACATTTAGTGTTAATTTTGATGCCTCAACCCCTGATTTGAAATCTAACAATCCATCCATTCCTAGATTCATTTTTGTAACGTTCACAACTCGCACGTGCATGTGACGTCACTTCCTACTGTGATCTGCACTGTAAACCCTAATGCTCAAAATACTTTGGTTGAGTAGGACAAACTTAAACAAATTAGTCCAGTTAAATTAACTGTTATGAGTATTTAGAACTTTTTGAGTTCACATCACTGACATATTTCAATTAAACTGAACTGTTTCATTGTTTTGAGTATGAACTAATTTCTTTTAATTTAGACTAACTTAAGTTTAACTGAAACTGGGATGGGATTTCTATTTCCCAGCATGCTTTACCCATGGCACTCGAAAGGGAGAGTAAATGCTCAAATTAAGTGCTATATAATGTTTATTGTGTAAGATTAATGGTAAGGGAGCTTTAGAAGTGATTAATGTTTTGTTATGCTAATGTTATAGCTAGCAAACTATTTACGTTGAGATAACCTGATAATTTTAAAGGTGCAACATGTAAGAATTTTGCAGTAAAATATCCAAAAACCACTAGGCCAGTGTTATATATTTTGTTCACTTGAGTAATTACAACATCCCAAATGTTGAGGAGTCGCCTATCAATTGTGTCATACCTGCATTACCCTCGGTTACCCTAGTTTTCTTGATTTTTTTTGCGAGTACCATGCTTTTACCATGCCTCAGATAAAAACACTATTTTGTGAAGTAGCTAACATCTATCAGATGCAGCTTTATTTTTAGTAACAGTAACACATAATTTTCTCCATCATACAATACGTTTTAAAATTAATTTCATGCCATTTATCAACACAAGCCATCCAGCATTTAATATGATATTCTAAAATCGATCGATCTTACTACAGTGTGCAACAGTGTCTCACAGCAGCCGCAGAGCGAACGCACAGAGTAACGTTATAACATCATTTTCAACACTCTCAAATGTATCTAATATGATAAACAGAGCTATGTTACCTCATACTCATGACCGGAAGAGCGGAAGCGGCGCCGGCAACTGTGTCATAATAAAAGTTCCGCTGCTCGTGAGGCGTGTGTTGCACAATCGCTTCAGCGGCCTCGTTCAGCTCCCACAACACTCGGTCCTGCTCTGCTTCATACTACAGTAACGTTAATAATCTCATCCATGAACATGATTTCTGCCCAAGTCCTATCCCGATTATTTCTACCAGCTGTGAGGTGATGTACCAAGATTCCACGCTCAAACTTGCCGTCATTAAGCTACGCCTTTGTTTTGAATAGGCCTCTAGCGACCTCTAGCGGACAGAAAATTCTACATATTGCACCTTTAAGTTAAATGTATAAATTAGAGTAGTCAAACAGTGAAGTAAATGAATCATTTGATTTGCAAGAACTAAAAAATGTGAATCAACTAAATCTTTTATAGTAATTGCTATCAAAATGTATGAGTATCAAACATGAGTAATACAAACTCAAAACTTGATAGTTCTGCTTACTTAAAATTGGGAACATAACTCAAATAATTTGATGTAACTGATTACCTCAATTTTTTTGAGTTAGTCCAACTTATTTGTGTTTACAGTGTAATGTGGATTTTGGTCGATGAGGCAGAAATGTGTTGTAGCATTTTATAATAAGCTAATTCCTACCCCTGCATAGCATTTCCCATGTAAACATTCTTTATTCTTATAAAAAAATAATAGCCCGAATCACATGAAAATTGCATAAAAATACTATGCTGTTGTAATCGTTTGTTTATTAGCTTCATGTTTCATATGTAGAAATGCTTCTCTGGGTTAGTACATTTACATTTTACATTTAATCATTTAGCAGACGTTTTTATCCAAATGAGGAGAGCAATAGAAGCAATCAAGCCAACAATTGGGCAACAATATTCAAGTGCTGTAACTAGTCCCAGTTAGTATGCATAGCATGTATGAAACTAAACTCAGAAATGTAGTGGAACTTCATCATTGGAAGAGTAATATGAGTGACACACAATGCAAAAGTTATAACAGCTGTTGTACAAATGAAAACACAGGGAGACAATGCTGGAAGCCACTATGCTCACCAGATCACATAATTCAGTGGAAAATGAATAGCTATAATGGTTCTGTATAAAGAAATACAAAATAAAATATGTAAAACCTTAACATAACAAAGAGGCACACATGCGAAGTCAGAATTTTGAAAAGAAAATACTCAATTACCACAGTTATTTAGCAAATTACTGCTAAAAGGAAGTAATAAGTAATAATATTACTTTTAAAAGAGTGACAACAAGTAATAAATTGCATTTTTTGAGAAACAAGCCCAACATTGTATAATACACATTAGGTTTAGAGGTCTATATAGAACTTTATGTCATACTAACAATATTTATAAATAAACCTTCTGCATTAAATACTTTTCAGCACAAAACTAAACTTAGCTTTACCTTTGGGGGAAACAAATTCAGATACAGTTTCTAGAAAATGAATAGGTTTTTATTAAAGATGAGTATAAATGATACATTTGAGGTTCTCAATCCACATCTTCTCTGTCATGCAGACACAAATGTTTACCTGTATTCTACCGTTAGTTTTTTGCTGTCTGTATTCTGAATAATAATCAGTGATTGAGAATGTACCATCACAGAACTGATTATTTTTGTTGTTTTATTCAACATCAGGTTCTACAGCTTCTGGCTCTGATCCATGCTATAATTATACCACTATTGATCAATACTGGAGAGACATACAGCCAAGCTTTTACAGCCTTGTACATGATGACACTCTTGTTGAATGGAGCGGCTGGTATCGGCTGTATCTAAGAGGAAAAAGTGCTCGGATGTCTGAGTGGTGTGTGAGTACAACACATTGTGGTGGTGAAACTGGACTGTCTCTTAATGGTTCTCATCCACGTCTTGAGGATGGAGTGGTGACCCGTAAAGTCGTGGGAACTAATGCATGGTGGTGGTTGTGGTCATCGTCTTCTTGTGGCAGCTACAAGTCCACCTCCATTCGAGTCAAAGCCTGTCCAGGAGATTATTACGTCTATGAATTTGTCAAACCCAATGCATCGATTCCCAAGCCAATGTATTGTGCAGGTGAATTTTAAAAGTCAACATGAAGAGTAAATGTTCTATGTATTAGGTCATTTAGAAATCTTTAAACATGTTTTAAACAGTCAGAATCAGTGCTGTGCAGTCCATTAATCATTAGATCATCACACCCACCCATCATTACTGTAGCACTCCCTCAATTCCTGAAATCTCACAACTTTAATCAAACCATTCAATAGTACAAATGCATCCTTACTGTAGGTGCTTAATGTTTGACAGGAAAAAAAGGAAAGTAGTTATGGTGTGGATTTAATCACAGGCATCTTTATATATATATATATATATATATATATATATATATATATATATATATATATATATATATATATATATATATATATATATATATATATACACAGGTGCTGGTCATATAATTAGAATATCATCAAAAAGTTGATTTATTTCACTAATTCCATTCAAAAAGTGAAACTTGTATATTATATTCATTCATTACACACAGACTGATATATTTCAAATGTTTATTTCTTTTAATTTTGATGATTATAACTGACAACTAAGGAAAATCCCAAATTCAGTATCTCAGAAAATTAGAATACTGTGAAAAGGTTCAATATTGAAGACACCTGGTGCCACACTCTAATCAGCTAATTAAATCAAAACACCTGCAAAGGCCTTTAAATGGTCTCTCAGTCTAGTTCTGTAGGCTACACAATCATGGGGAAGACTGCTGATTTGACAGTTGTCCAAAAGACGACCATTGACACCTTGCACAAGGAGGGCAAGACACAAAAGGTCATTGCAAAAGAGGCTGGCTGTTCACAGAGCTCTGTGTCCAAGCACATTAATAGAGAGGCAAAGGGAAGGAAAAGATGTGGTAGAAAAAAGTGTACAAGCAATAGGGATAACCGCACCCTGGAGAGGATTGTGAAACAAAACCCATTCAAAAATGTGAGGGAGATTCACAAAGAGTGGACTGCAGCTGGAGTCAGTGCTTCAAGAACCACTACGCACAGACGGATGCAAGACATGGGTTCGCATTCCTTGTGTCAAGCCACTCTTGAACAACATACAGCGTCAGAAGCGTCTCGCCTGGGCTAAAGACAAAAAGGACTGGACTGCTGCTGAGTGGTCCAAAGTTATGTTCTCTGATGAAAGTAAATTTTGCATTTCCTTTGGAAATCAGGGTCCCAGAGTCTGGAGGAAGAGAGGAGGGGCACACAATCCACATTGCTTGAGGTCCAGTGTAAAGTTTCCACAGTCAGTGATGGTTTGGGGTGCCATGTCATCTACTGGTGTTGGTCCACTGTCTTTTCTGAGGTCCAAGGTCAACGCAGCCGTATACCAGGAAGTTTTAGAGCACTTCATGCTTCCTGCTACTGTCCAACTTTATGGAGATGCAGATTTCATGTTCCAACAGGACTTGGCACCTGCACACAGTGCCAAAGCTACCAGTGACTGGTTTAAGGACCATGGTATCCCTGTTCTTAATTGGCCAGCAAACTCGCCTGACCTTAACCCCATAGAAAATCTGTGGGGTATTGTGAAGAGGAAGATGCGATATGCCAGACCCAACAATGCAGAAGAGCTGAAGGCCACTATCAGAGCAACCTGGGCTCTTATAACACCTGAGCAGTGCCACAGACTGATCGACTCCATGCCACGCCGCATTGCTGCAGTAATTCAGGCAAAAGGAGCCCCAACTAAGTATTGAGTGCTGTACATGTTCATACTTTTCATGTTCATACTTTTCAGTTGGCCAAGATTTCTAAAAATCCTTTCTTTGTATTGGTCTTAAGTAATATTCTAATTTTCTGAGATACTGAATTTGGAATTTTCCTTAGTTGTCAGTTATAATCATCAAAATTAAAAGAAATAAACATTTGAAATATATCAGTCTGTGTGTAATGAATGAATACAATATACCAGTTTCACTTTTTGAATGGAATTAGTGAAATAAATCAACTTTTTGATGATATTCTAATTATATGACCAGCACCTGTATATTTAAATAAAAAAGTAAATACAGAACACAGAAAAACGTAAGAAGATAGAAAAGCAAAACGTAACATCATATATAAACCAGATAACATTAAACACCTATGTTGAACAGACAAGAAACAAAATAAATCAAGGAATATAGAAAAGATAATGATGCTAAATGAAACAGTTGAACATGATCAGAAACCAAGGAAAACAGGAATACAGGAAATAGAAACACAAAACATACCAAACAAAATCAACTTAAGAGTCTTCAAGAAACACAGACACAGATGACACACAGTCCTCTTGGGCCTTTGGATCAGACTGCACACCACTGGTTAGAATATAATTGCTGATTTCAAAATCATGAAAGTAACCATGTTTATAGGTTTTAGAATACTCTGAATTGTCTTCAATGTTAATACTGTGTTTTAACTGTACTTTTGCAAACTCCATGACAGTTGCTTTCCAAAACATCAGCAGTGATCCCTGCTACAACTATGAGTCTCTGGATCGCCCCTGGAGAGCCAACAATGAAAGTGCAGATTACATTTGTGATTATTCTTTCTCCTGGAATGGCTGGTACCGGTTTTTCTACTATGGAATGAACATCCAGATGCCAGAGACCTGTGTTGGTTCATACAGATGTAACACACAGATCACGCTGTATCTCAACGGTCCTCACCCTCGGATAGAGGATGGAGTGGTGACCAGGGAGGTCTGTGCAGGGACGTATGGGACTCGCTGCTGTGAATACAGAACAAGACCCATCAGAGTGAAAGCATGTCCAGGAAATTACTACGTCTATGAACTGGTGAAACCAGACGTGTGGTGTGCGGGATACTGCACAAGTACCATGCTTTTCGCTACTTTTAACAAAGTGTTTTCAATTGTTTAAAATTATTCCAGTCATGTCTTGAATTTGTTTTTTTCTACTTCCAGATATTAGCACCATTTCACAGCCGGTTTCCACTATAAGTCCAGCTATAATCACTGGATCCAGCAACACTCTGAGTAAGTTAATTATAGTATATAAGAGTTGTTACAAATAATCAAAACTGTGAAATTTGCAATTAAATTCATGCATTGCAATTTAAAATTGTACCTTTTATGTCTTAACATTTAGCATCACTATTACAATGTCATGATGAGTATAAATGGTTTAAGAATCTCGTGATCTTTATGTTTGACCTTTTCTGATTTGTACTCATGAAGTTCCTCAATGAAAAATGCCTTGTTTGTTTTGATTTTATCACTAACAGATTATGACCCGTGCAATAACTACAACACACTCAACAACTATTGGAGAAACATACTCGGCTACGGGCATCAAAATGGACTCAATGCTGATTATGATGACACTCGTGTTAGTTGGGACGGCTGGTATCGACTCTACATTAATGGCTTGAGTGCTCAGATGCCTGAATGGTGTGTGTCTAACTTGGCATGTGGAGGTTTTAGTTCTCTGTGGCTTGCTGGCTCTCATCCTCTGCTTGGAGATGGAGCTGTTACTCGCGACATTTACGGCTCTCACTTTGAGGAGTGCAGATACTACAGATCCAACCCAATCCAAGTCAAAGCTTGTCCTGGAAATTATTATGTCTACAAATTTACCAGGCCTCCTCTTTCAATCCCAGCTCCTGTATATTGTGCAGGTACATTCATTGTTCATTATATTTTCTTCAATAAATTCATCTGCAGAATAAAATATTCTCTTTCTACTTTTCATAATAGTACGTTTCAACACCCCAAGTGTCGACCCCTGCTATAACTATAACAGTCTGGATGAGCCCTGGAGAGCCACAAACAATCCTTATGATAGTAACTATAGAAGGTGTGATAACTTCCAGGGCTGGTACAGGCTGTTCTACAACGGTCAGAGTGTCCAGATGCCAGAATCCTGTGTTAATCAGTACATGTGTGGCACTTACATCCCAATGTGGCTCAACGGCTCTCATCCACAGCTGGAAGATGGAGTGGTTACCCGTCAGATCTGTGGTTCCACAAGGACTAGCTGCTGTAATTACAAATCCCTCCCTATACAAGTCAAAGCCTGTCCAGGAAATTACTACGTTTATGAGTTTGTCAGACCAATATTCTGTGGAGCTTACTGTGCGGGTGAGAATTTTACTAATATGAATTTCAATCATTTACCTTTCTTTTTTTCTAAAAATTGATATTGATAAAACCGTTGTTCCTATTATCAGATGTCACACGACTTAATGCAACAACACCAGCAACACTAACAACAACAGCAACACCAAGAACACAAACAACAGCAACAACATCCATTACTACTCCATCCACAACCACTGGTAAACTATTGTCTTGCTTACTTCATGAACTCTCATGACCATCTTTTTGGACATGTATTTCAATTACATGAACTCTCAACATTTTTCTGTTTATCCCACTATTAGATATGAGTGTAGTCAATTCAAAGTAAAAATGTCTGTCAGGACCTCTACTCTCAAAGATGATTGACAGTTAGCATACAGTTTGGATTGGCAGTATGGTTCTGTTCTGGGCAAGAACTCCCTGCCCATCCATACAGCCTAGCAAAGAGCAGTGAGCGCAGTGATAACCCCCCAAAACAAAACCATATGCCGACATCCCCCAACCACACACATCTTGTGAATTTACCACTTTAGTAATTTAAGTGATATAAAAATACATTTGGTTGTAGGTGTAATCTTTTTATCTTAACTATTCTCAGTCTTCCACCATCACAATATCTCTTCTTTCATACAGACACAGTGTCAGTGAATAATGTTTCCTCTTGTATTTCCTTCTGTGAATGAGAACATCACCACACAAATGTCTTTTGTTTGTTTGACATTACTTTATTAGCTACACCTTCCGGCTCTGATCCATGTTATAATTATACCACTCTTGATGAATACTGGAGAGACATACGGCAAAACCCATATCAGTACTCTGACCGTAATGACAGTGCTGTTGAATGGAGTGGCTGGTATCGGCTGTATCTGAATGGAAAAAGTGCTCAGATGTCTGAGTGGTGTGTGAGTCGTATTGGATGCGGCGGTAATCTTGGACTGTATCTCAATGGTTCTCATCCAAAGCTTGAGGATGGAGTGGTGACCCGTCAAGTTTTTGGAAGCTATATGGGTTCTTTTCAGTGTGGAGGCTACAGATCTGCACCCATCCAAGTTAAAGCATGTCCTGGAGATTATTACGTCTACAAGCTGGTCAAGCCAGATCTGTCGATTTACAAGCCTTCATACTGTGCAGGTACAGTTTTGACTTCTGATGATAACATGAATTTTAAAAAGTCAATCTAACTTGTCTATTAATTAAATAATTTGCAGATCAAATATTTTTTGTTGTGAATGTTTTAACCAGTTATAATCTGTGACATTCAGCTCATAAACCAGATTCTTGTGTGTCTACTGTTTTGACCCCACACACCCACCTGTCACTAATAAAGCAATGTGTAACACAATATGCCGATACAGTTTCTCAAATCTTATGACTCAAACGCCAGCCCTTTTCCTAAGCACACATTCCTTTACTCTAAATGATACTCTATTTTAAGCCAATTTAAGCCTTAAATCTTGTGCCTATTTTAAGTCATTTATCCATTCACCAGGATACACTGCACAATTTTAGAAATCAAGATCATTAAAATCAACATGGATCTATAAAACTCGGGTACAACAAGCATGTAAACTGTACGATCATGACAATGTTGACTCGTAGGCTACGATGCAAGTTTCTATAGAAGAATAAAACATCATCAGCATGCGCTAGTGGTTAACAAAAAGACCACGTTGAATCACACTTTGGCAGTTGTAGTTTTATGTGTGCTGAATAAAAAGGAAGCGGTGAAAGAAGAAGGGAAAAGAGCTTGAGGTAAACAGTTTTAAATTTTTTATCGCCATGTCGCGTTTATTTCATGTCGCATTTTCATTGGCTGGTCAGTAGATGCAGTAGGACGATAATCATCCTGAATTTCTGACACTGTCAGAAAACTATTGTAGGCTATCTTTGGTCTCAAGACCGGGAAAACGGCTGTCTTTGATCCTCTCTCACTGTACGACATAAGACCACAGATTAAGAGCCACGATCACAGAAATCGCCACGATTGTTTCACGATGGCAATCTTTTGTTTAGTCTTGTGATTTACATAACTTTTGTGATGTGATGTTCTGTGTTGGCAGTCAAGAAGTGATACTGGTTTCATCCATGGCAGTATTTCCCAAAAGCATTGTAGCTCCATTAATGGCTTTCGATGCTTTTGGGAAACGCAGCCCAGAGCACTACCAAAAATCGTGCAGTGTATCCTGGGCTTTAAAGGTTATAGGACCCGACTGCACAACAATAACTAAAATATATGTAACTGTTCAAAACTACACTATCATTGTGATTTATTATATAGATTTTTGAGTTCTTAATTAAAATACATTATTTTTATCAGTACTTTAACAAAGAACTCTTTTGTCTGTAACAGTTGCTTTTCAAAACATCAGCGTTGATCCGTGCTACAACTATGAGTCTCTGGATCGCCCCTGGAGAGCCAACAATGAAAGTGGAGAGTTTCTTTGGGAAGAATCTTTCTCCTGGAATGGCTGGTACCGCCTTTACTACTATGGAATGGACGTCCGTATGCCAGAGACCTGTGTTGGTTCGTACAACTGTAATGCATTCCAGAGTCTGTCGCTCAGCGGTTCTCACCCTCGTATAGAGGATGGAGTGGTGATCAGAGAGGTCCAAACAGAAGCTTCTACGAGTGGCAGCTGTGTATACAAATCAAAACCCATCAGAGTGAAAGCATGTCCTGGAAATTACTATGTCTATGAACTTGTGAATCCACAATTCTGGTGTTCAGGATACTGCATAGGTACCATGCTTTTCCCCACTTTTTAATAAAGTCTTTTACATTTTAAAATAATTTCAGTAATTTCCTTTTTTTTTTCCCCTCTCCAGATGTTAGCACCATTTCACAGTCAGTTTCCACTATAAGTCCAGCTATAATCATTGGATCCAGCATCACCTGGAGTAAGTAAATGTTGAATTCATATGAATAAGGTTAAGAAAAATGGTATATATTAATTATTGTAATTACATTTATTGTTATTATAAATTAATATTTTATAAGAGTTAAACATGACACCTTTTGTGCAAGAACATCCTCACAGTTACACAGTCATGTTGTGTATGAATGGTTTAGGAATCTAGTTTTGGAAAAGAATTTGGTTTCACCCCTCACAGATTATGACCCATGCATTAACTACAACATTCTCAACGACTACTGGAGGAGCACAGTCAACTACTGGCATCAAGATGGATACATATGTGAACATGATGACACCCGTGTTAGTTGGGACGGCTGGTATCGACTCTTCATTAATGGCTTGAGTGCTCAGATGCCTGAATGGTGTGTGTCTTATATGATGTGTGGAGGTTTTAGTGCTCTCTGGCTTGGCAGCTCTCATCCTCGGCTTGGAGATGGAGTTGTTACTCGTGAAATTTACGGCTCTTACTACGATCAGGCCAGTTACTACAGATCCAACCCAATCCAAGTCAAAGCTTGTCCTGGAAATTATTATGTCTACAAATTTACCAGGCCAGCTCTTTCAATCCCAGCTCCTACATATTGTGCAGGTACATTCATCCATCTGTATATTTAACATGCTTATCATGGATTGTATTATTGATTTTCACGTTACTATCTTGGATGCATTAAATCACTACTCTCTTTCTACTTTTTCATAATAGTACTTTTCACTACCCCAAGTGTTGACCCCTGCTACAACTACACCACTCTGGATGAGCCTCGAAGATCAACCAGCAATTCGTATTACTATGGCATGTGTGACTATAATGTGAAGTGGAATGGCTGGTACAGGCTGTTCATCAGAGGTCAAAATGCTCAGATGCCAGAATCATGTGTTAATCAACGCATGTGTGGCACTGAAGAGCCATTCTGGCTCAATGGCTCTCATCCACAGCTGGAAGATGGAGTGGTCACCCGTCAGGTCTGTGTTTCCTCATGGAATGGTTGCTGTGGTTACACATCCCACCCTATTCAAGTCAAAGCCTGTCCAGGAAGTTACTACGTTTATGAGTTTGTCAGGCCAATGTTTTGTGGAGTTTATTGTGCAAGTGAGCATTTACTCAAATGTATTTCAGTTATTTACCTTTCGGTTTATTATTAAATTGATATTGATAAAAACAATTGTTCCTAATATCAGATGTCACAGCCTCTTCAACAACAGCAACACCAGCAACACTAACAACATCAAGAACAGCATCAACAGCAACTTCAATAAGAACTGCAATAACACCATCAACAACAGCAACAACATCAACAACACCATCAACAACACCAAGAACTGCATCAACAGCAACTTCAATAAGAACTGCAATAACACCATCAACAGCAACAACACCAAGAACAGCATCAACAGCAACATCAACAAGAACTGCAATAACACCATCAACAACAGCAACAACATCAAGAACAGCATCAACAGCAACTTCAATAAGAACTGCAATAACACCATCAACAGCAACAACACCAAGAACAGCATCAACAGCAACATCAACAAGAACTGCAATAACACCATCAACAACAGCAACAACATCAAGAACAGCAACAATAACTATTACTCCACAAATCACAGCCACTGGTAAAGTATCATCTTGCTTACTTCATGAATTCAGTCTTTTTGAATATGCATTTTAATTACATGAACTCTCAACATTTTTCTGTTCATCCCACGGTTACACATGCGTGTAGTCAATTCAAAGAAAAAGTAATGTCTGTCAGGACCTCTTCTGTCAAAGATGAACATACAGTTTGTATTGGTGGTATTGTTCAGTTCTGGGCAAGAAAAGGAGCCTATCATGGATAAGAACAGGTAGTGCAGCGATAATGCCGACATCTGCCAACAACTTACAGCGATATGTTTTGGATATTCTCAGTTTGTGTCAGTGTTAATGCATTAATGCTCTTTCTCTCACAGCTAAATTTGCTAAGAAAAAGAAGATACTTTCATATCAGCAGGGCCTCAACCTTACTAATACTATATTTGCTTTGAAACAGTAATTTAAACCACTATACGACAAGCATTTGATTGTGGTAAAAGCAGACAACTTCAGCTGATCTACTTTATCAAAGCACAAGTGATCTTAATGAAACACTGCTGCAATTGGTGTAAAGAAGTCATTTAAGAAAAGTCAAGGGTCAAGTGCTCAACTAAAGCAAATCCTTTTCACTATAATGGTGATTTCTAACTAAATTTTTCAATTAAAAAAAAAGAAAAGAAAAAACAACAACATTAATTAGAGCTAAACCTCTGTAAATTCTATGATGTATAGATAAGATAAAATGCGATCAGTCGGACGTACAAAGGCACAGTGCTTAGTGTTCATTCAGTAAAGAAATAAAGTCAGTCTGGTCTGTAATAAGTTTTTGTAATGCTGTTTTTGGAGTTGTTTAATCATCCTCTTCTCAGATCTTGAGAAATGTAATTGATTTGATTGCAGCTGATGTCTCAGTGACTGAAATCAGATCAATTATTATTTGCAGGAGAAATTAATTTAAATGGGAATAAAGTTCTTGACCGAAACATGGCTGAAACATTTGAAATAAAAAAATATATATATATATTTACATAAAATAACAATTTAAATAAAATATTTATTTAATTTATTGAATTAATAAAATAAGGTTAGGTTAACCAAAATAGGTTACATGAACATTACTTTTGTATTGAAAACTATTGAACTCTAAGTTCAAGTTGAAAATACTTAATATTTTAAGTAATTTCAACTTAACTGAATCAGTGCAAAATAATAACTCAAAAATTAAGTTCACCATACTTCCATAGTTATTCCAACTAAACGTTATAAACTCAATTACCTAAATTTGTCAAGGTGAAATACTTAATATTCTAAGTAATTAAAACTTAAATAAGTCAGTGGAAATTAGTACCTCAAAAAGTTAAGTTGAGTGAACAAAAAACATTTTACAGGGACTGTTTGTACTGAAAACTTCAAAGTTCAAACCACAATAAATTTGTCAAGTTGAAAATACTTAATATTCTATGTAAATTCAATTTAACTGAGTCAGTGCAAAAAGATATCTCAAAAAGTCAAGTGTGTTAAGTGAATGATTAAATGCAGTTAAATGCAGTTACCTGAATGAGCTGAAGCAATTTGCACGTTCCCAATAACAGCCAGAAAAGCGTAAAGGGATAGTTTGCCCAAAAACTTTAATTATCCCATGATTTACTCACCCTGCAATTAAAGCAAAAAGCATATTTCCATAGTATCCCAGAAAGCTTAAAAGTGCTACCGCCAGACCCGGAGATCGGCTGAATGGATTCGAAAACGGTAAAACTCAACTGTTTAACTCTAAGGGAGTTGGAAAATGAGCCTATTTTCAAAAATAGTGGCGTGTTCCTTTAAAGCAACAAGCATGTTGGCAATAATAACCAGAAAAGGTTAAACAACAAGCATGTTGTTGAAACAAGCAATGAGGATAAAAGGAAAATGTGACTTAGCTGCAGTGAAGACACATTCAGAGATGGAAGAAGGGTGACAAGATGTGACAAGAATACTTTGATCTTCCGCAGGAGCTTGTGGGAGCTTGCTCTGAATTTTGCTCTTAAGGCCCAGTCAGGATAGCGAAACTATTATAATATTTTAACATAATGAACAAAGTTTTAGCAATGCTGCTGCAATCAATGCCTAGTAGAAAGTAAAAATTGCTTCTCAATGTAATTCTAACGGTCAAGTAGGCAAAAAGTCTAAAACATGATCAAAATGATGAAATGATCCCTACAATTCGCTATATAAAACTATTTTATTACATTGGAGGACTTCAAGCAATACTCAGTGGTGGGGATTCTGTGGGGACTATGGCTCTGTTCACATGACTCAGTGTCTTTTCGTGTTGTATTTTTATTTATTTGTACTTCTCTTAGGTGTGGAAGATCACTGTTCTGAACTCAGCTGCTCTGAGGATGAACACTGTGGGAAGAAAAATGGTGTTTATGGCTGTTTATGCAACAACACTCACAGCCCAAATTCTGACTCTTTTGGTTGGTATTGTTTAACAATAAACAATTGTGTTTTTTCAATGACATTTTAAATTATTCTGTCAATCTTATGAATGTTTTTTTTTTTTTTTTTTTTTTTTCTCAGATTTCTCAGAAACCTGTGAAAGCAGCTCTGGCTCCATGTCTGTGTCTCGCTGTCAGCTCTTTGAGGCTGGTTTTTCAGCTGACATCTTACACCTCAATGATCCTAGCTGCAAAGGAACGGTCCGGAACGGCAGAGTGGAATTTCATTTTGATAACGATGAACACATCTGTGGTACAAATCTTGTGGTAAGATTCACTAAGAATAATCTATTCGAGACTCAAGTACATCATCCAATAATGGGGGTCAAATATTCTAGGAATATTCCCTAATATCAGTGATTTACTGGTTGGACAAAAAAATGCGAAAACCCATTATCATATGGGTTAATACCATTTGTGAAGGTTACAGTGAAAAAAAAAAAAAAATAACATTGCAATTTATCTGTTATTTATATTTTTGTTGTTTATTTTCTCTAGTTTGTATCAGTGAAGTGTAAGTGGTTTTCAGCAATATTTGGTACGAGCCTTGTGTAAGATGTGTGACTTGTTAGATGTCCAAAAAGGGCAAATCGTCTACTCTAACAAGTTTGGAAGCTGTATTAAAGGCAAATTTTGGTAACACCTTAATAAAGAAATATTGCAGATTTCCCGGATGTTCACATCATTTTGTCCAACACTTTTTTCCACAGGCCAACGGCACCCACTTCATCTATGATAACTTTATTCTGGGGACACCAAAATCAGAAGGCCTCATCAGCAGAGAGAAAATTCTGAAGCTTTCTTTCAGTTGCGCTTACCCCCAAACACAAACACTTTCCATGAATGTGGAAATCAACCCACTGGAGAGGTGCGGATTTCACTAATTTCAATTGTACTATCATAAACATGCCAAAAAGAGCTAGTGCAGATGTCAACATTTTCTGTGACCAAAAAAAAATTTTTTTTGTTTCTTTCTTTTTTTTTGTGAGTGAACTAATCCTATAGAAGCCCGTTTCCGCCACTAAATAAAAAAATAAAAACAGTAATTGCGACTTTTTATTCATGCAATTTTAAGTTTATATTTCAGAATTCTGACTTTTTTAAGATATAAAGATATAAACTCGCAATTGCATAATATGTCACAATTTTGACTTTTTTCTCGCAATTCTGACTTTTTTTCTCACAATTGCGAGTTATAAAGGCAGAATTCTGAATTCTGATATATAAACTCGCAATTGCTCACAATTCTGACTTTTTTTCTCACAATTGTGAGATATAAACTTATATCAGGAATTGTGACTATATCACACAATTGTGAGTTTATATCTCGCAATTCTGACTTTATATCACGCAATTGCGAGTTTATATCTCAGAATTGTGACTTTATACCTCGTAATTGTGAGAAAAAAATCAGAATTGTGAGAAAAAAGTCAGAATTGTGAGATATAAACTCACAATTGCATGATTAATCACAATTCTGACTTTTTTTTCCTCACAATTAATTGCAAAGTTAAAAAGAGAAAAATTCGCAATTACTGATTTTATTTTTTTTATTTAGTGGCGGAAACGGGCTTCCATATGATCCTTTAAGAAAAACACAAATGAATATAAAAAACTCCTAAAAACTACCATAAAACAGGGTAATTCTAACACTGATCTATTCACCATTTTGACAGCATTGTGCACAAGAGCCTTCCGGCGGGTGAAGGGAGATATCAGGTTCGTATGATTCCTTATCAGGATGATGAATTTATGCAGCCCTTCACTGGTGCAGTGGATGCAGAGCTCGACCAGGAGATGCATGTGGAAGTTCGTGTTGAGGGGGTCGACAGCCGACAGTTTGCCCTGGTGATGGACACGTGTTGGGCTACACCTGTGAATGATCCCAATTACGATCTCCGCTGGGATCTCATTGTTCAAGAGTAAAGAAATGATTCTTTTCTATTCCAAAATGATTAGTTTTATGCCACTGTAATTGAATGTCTCATGAAATTATTTGATTTGATGATTATCATTATTGATATTCTAAGGTGCCCCAAACCAGATGACGATACAGTGGAGCTGCTGCAGAACGGCGTCTCAACATCCAGCCGTTTCTCCTTCAGGATGTTTATCTTTACTGCAAACTCCACTAAGCTTTACCTGCACTGTGCTGTTCATCTTTGCCTTCTGTCAAGCAATCGCTGCTCAACGGTGAGTTTACAAGACCTCTAACAATGTACTTTACCAATTATATTAGCCGTATCTATCTATCTTTCTATCTATCTATCTATCTATTGTGAAATGTGACAGTTATAATGGATGCTTGTAAATCAATCAAATCTGTTGATCAAACCCAATCTAAATATCATCAGGGAAATATCACTCTTAATGCCCATAGTGACAAGGTTTAATATCAGGGATGCTGCAGTAGTTATTTTTGCTGCCCTCTTCTGGAGACTTTGTGCACTCCTTCCTGTTTCATGCTTGTTCGGTGATATTCAGCAGGGATTTACACCGCTGGGTTTTGTCTTTTTCTCCTGTAGAACTGTACCTCTGGATCGCACTGGAGAGAGCGCAGGTCTCTGGACTTCCATGACAGTGCTTCCATATCCATGGGTCCTTTGATGTTGTCTGAAGGAAAAACAGGTGAACATTTCACTTAATTTTAATCATTATTAAGATAATTTTTCTGTCATGAACACATTACATTTCGCTGCATTGCATTATATTCCCTGTTCACAGATAAGTGGATCCCAGTGCAGGTGAAGGTATCTGAGGCTTCTTGTCTGTGTGCTTCCCTGATGGTGTTTCTTGTTCCTCTGATGAGTGTCTTTATCATCTTTTAGTATATTTCAACAAGAAAATTGGCAACATTTAAAATGCATATTATCTAATGCCATTTTAATGGAGGTGGCACTGATGCCACGCTGGTTGTGGGTTTCTAAAAGTTTCTTTATTTCATAGCAATTATGTTATATGGCATAAGTGAATTAGTATTTAATCAGTTATATTAATTGTTATATACCACTATATTAATCTTATTTTACTTTATTAGAAGATGTGCTACAATAACAAAGGTAATCAGATTCATGTTTATTCAAATCATGTAAAAACAATAAAAGACTCATTCCTGCTCTGTGGCTCTATTTCAGTTTTAACTTTAAAAAATGAATACAATTGTGTAGCAGTTCGAGAAAATGTTTCTATGAAAGGATGACTTTTATAGATCACAATTATTGAACGTAAAATGAATGAGGACAGTGTTCTATGAGAATGCACAGAACTCATGATAAGGTAAATGTTGAAAGGGTGTACGATATTTCACTGCACAGCGGCAGCACAAAAATGTTCCTTATAGGCATTTATGCCAGTAAGCTGTTGTGTAGTTACTAAGGTCATTTTTTTTTAATCAATTCTAATTTTAGTGTAGTTACTTCATGTCACTCACGTGAAATCTGCTGTTGAAATATAGTTATTGCACAAAGTCACAAACCACATTCGACAACATATAAAAATGAAATAATCTTTAGAATAATTTTATGAATAAATGTGGAAAATTAAAAATATGTTGAAAAACAAAACTTTATTTCTATCAACTTATGTTCCAATGCTGTCGGCTAGAGAGGAGAGAAAGTGATAGAGCCAATTCAATGGATGGGTATTATTAGGAGGCCATGAGGGACAATGGAGAGAATTTGGCTAAGACACCAGGGTTACACCCCTACTCTTTATGAGAAGTGCCATGGGATTTTAATGACCACAAAGAGTCAGGATCTCGGTTTAATGCAGGGGCGGACTGGCCATCTGGAGCATCGGGAGTTTTCCCGGTGGGACGCTGAACAATGTGGGCCAGCCCGCTGCTACATTTAATATGTAAAGAATGATACATTTACATATTCCATTGGCCCAGGTGAATGCCAGCGCGGCCAACATGACTCAATATGATTAATCTATTTAGCATGATCTGGCTCACTGGTCTAACAGCGCTCGTCAATGTCAAAATGTTTGAGTTGGCCAATTAAATCAAAGAAGGCGGGGTTTACTGTTCACAGAAGTCAAGCCTAAAGCAGTAATTCCAGCACAGCATTTTTTAACGCTGGATGACTGCAAGGTAAGATATTAGCAGCATGATGAGGCTGAATACAGCAATTCATAGTTTTTATGTGACGTCATACACTTACAGGTACGCCACCTGGAGGGCAAAACAAGGCTTTCCTCCATTGCCCGCCAGTGTACTAATGTAGTAAGACAGTGATTTTAAAAGACCAAATTCAGTATACACCTTCTTGATGATGCATACTATGTACAGTATAAAGAAAACCCTTAACCATGTAGTGTGTTGCATTCATATTATGGGCTCATCTGCTCTCCTATATATAAGTATGCATTTTTAATAAGGTTTAAACTGAATTTAATGTCACCATTTTAGTACATTCATGGACTTTAAGTGTTTTTCACATTAATTCAATTCACATTAATTTGTATAACGCTTTTCACAATACATATCGTTCCAAAGCAACTTTTCAGAAAATGCATGTCAACATTAAAATTTAGAGTGATCTGTTATCAGAGGTGACTGAGTCCAAATTATGACATTTCAGAAATGTACATATACAAATCACACACTGATTGTCAAAGGTTGTACATTTACAATTGTAATTCTGATGCTTCCTCAGTGAAGAAATTCATAAAGTCATCACTACTAAACTGTAATGGAATATTTTGTTCTGGTGATGTCTGTTTATTTGTTAATCCAGCCACTGTACTAAACAAGAACCTTGCATTGCTTAGGTTATTTTCTATGAGTTTGCGGAGATGCTCAGCCCTGGCTGCTTTTAGAGCCTTTTTATAACGGGAAGTGCTGTCTTTCCACGCGATTCTGAAGACCTCTAAACGAGTTTGTCTCCATTTAGCATGAGTACTACTGTTGTACCATGGTGCAGTACTTTTCTCCCTCACCTTTTTTGATCTGATGGGTGCAACAGTATCTAATGTACTAGAGAAAATGGTGTCCATACTGCTAGTCATGTCCTTACGTTCATTTGTGTGTTTGGGTACACTGAGCAGCTGAAAAAGATCAGGGAGATTATTATCTGTAGTTATTAGGAGAATTGTTCTACCTAGTTGATAACTCCGCACAACAAGGCAAATATCAGAAGTACGCAGTATACACGTTACAAGGTAGTGATCAGTGGCATCATCACTTTGCGGTAGATTTTCTCTATCAGTAGGATTGGTTCCACGTGAGAGAGGATGCTGGCGCAGTTGGCTGCCGCTTCTCCACCCACATTTTAATTATTTGTTTATTTTTTACGTAACTTTTGTTTTTACTCAGTCATCCTATTTCAATAATTTTAGCATTACTCCTTGACTCATTTATATGTGAGATTCCTGCGAGCCTGGTTGCTGGTCGCTCCCGAGGTGTTCCTTCTGCGTCCTCATTGTCTGCCGTGGCGGGCGTGGCACCTGATCCTGGCTGGCCTGCTTCAATCTCGGCTTGTATCCTCAGAATCGTCTAGGTGCAGCTGCTGTGGCCTTTGCCTCTAAATCGCTGAATCCCCAGCTTCTCTCTCGACTAGTCAGTACTTGGCCTTATTATATTCCTCTTGAATCAGACTCATTTTCTTCAATTATGTTGTTACAATAAATGATTGTCATCAAGAATATTAATGATATCTGAATATGTTGGTTCTGTTTACCTTAGGGGGTTTATCGCTGCTCTCCCTGTTCTTATCCATGCTAGGCTACAAGGATGGGCAGGGAGTTCTTGCCCAGAACAGAACCATACCGCCAATACAAACTGTATGCTAATTGTCAATCATCTTTAACATCTCAAAAATATGTTTCAGGGTTTCATTCCCCTTTAAACATGACTCATATAAAAAAGTCACTGCTACTTTCATTAAACAGAGGCATCAGAAACAATGGGTTTAATCTGAAGCTGGTGTGTGGAATTGTTGAAAGTCTAAGATCAACTTCATTTTCTCTAGATATCATTCCATCTGGATTTCTAAAACAGATTTTCAATACCACTGGACATGATCTTTTAACTATCTTTTACACTAGTCTAATTACTGGGGTTGTTCCTGACTGCCTAAAAACAGCTATAGTAGCTCCATTATTAAAAAGGCCCAATGTTGATTCTTCAAATTTTAATAACTTTAGGCCTATATCAAACTTGTCATTTCTCTCTAAGATTCTTGAGAAAATTGTGTTGACCCAGCTGCAGTCCCATTTGATGTCAAATAATATTCTTGAAAAATTTAAATCGGGTGTAAGGGTGGAACTCCTACAGGGTTTCAGGCTGTAAGGTTGCTGAGCGACTAAAGAAACTTTATCAGCAAGATGGTAGAAATAAACGGAAATAAGCACAGTTATAATAGCAAAATATGTGGGAGAGCTTTGCTATAGTGTGACAATATTGTATTGCAATAGGGAGCACATTAATGTTAATACTAAATCAAGAAAAGCCAAGAATCAAAGAGCCAGAGCAATAGATACAATGTTCTTTTATCCCTTCCTTGACCATGTGACTGAAACCCAAATATGAGACATTCAAACTGACCAATCAGGAGATTAAAACTTCCCCCACTGTACTAAAGGTGTGACAATTTGTAGACCCCCAATGTACACACATCTTGGCCTAAGGGCTTGATCACTATCAACACCTCTTTGACTTCCAAATGGCACTTGTAGCAAGAGAGAGGGGGTTGAAACAGTAAAGCAAATGTCTTTGTTCATTTTAAAATATCTTTAGATATTTTCAATCCTACACAGTGTATCATTTTGGTAAGCACATTTGTTTCACAGTAGTTAAGTAAGTGTCCGTTATGTGTCCACACTTGTCGGTGAGTACAACATAGTTACTATGTATATACCACTAGTAAGTACAGTTATGTGTCTTACTAGTTACCACACATAAGTGCCTATTACCCACACTTGTCCATACAACATAGTTACCATGTACATACCATTAGTAAGTGCCTGTTATTACCCAACACTTGTCTATTAGGTACAAAGTAATTACCATGTATGAACCATTGGAAAGTACAGCAGTGTTTCTTATTAGTTTCCATGTAAATACATGTCAGGTAAGTACCTTGTGTTACCACTCTTTTACTTGTATGTACAACATAATTACTATATATGTACCAGGAAAGTACATGTACTGTAAAATAAAGTGCTACCGAAAAATCTGTTTGCTTATATTATTACTCGTAACAGTACAGAAAGAACACAAAGTAACCCCGGTTTTGCGTTGTGTATAACTGCATGGTGGCTTAAGCTGTTGTATTCTAGTGACCTCGGGACGGGCGTCCCGAGATAAAACAGAAAATCAAATGGAGAATAATTAGTGTAGCTGCTGTTCATAACATTAAGCAAAGATAGTCATGTGCAATTGATCTGATATGAGGTGCATTATGTGAATGCTTGGCTAAAGAGATGCGTCTTTAATCTAGATTTAAACTGGGAGATTGAGTCTGAGCCCCAAACATTAAGGCTATTAGAGTTTAGGAGCCAAATGTGAAAATGCTCTCCCCCCTTTAGTGGACTTAGATATCCTAGGTACAACCAGAAGTCCAGAGTTTTGTGATCTTAAAGAGCATGATGGATTGTAGGGCGATAGAAGATCGGTTAAGTAAACCATTTAGAGCCTTATAGGTCA